>CM076570.1:618859513-620059513 GCA_034641835.2 Pinus albicaulis | reverse complement strand
ATTTGTAGTGCATGTTTCTAGTGATAAAGGTAAATATGTTGAGGATGCATAAGTCATGAAGAGGTATCTATTTTTATAGTTGTTTCAAAATGTATTCCCAACAAATATTTCAAATTTTCTGTCTCACTGGGAAGTGGACTTTTCTATTGAGTTGGTATCACAAGCAACACCAGCATCGAAGGCACCTTATAGGATGAGCACTCCAAAGCTAGTGGAACTGATTATACAATTGAAGGAACTATATGAGAAGGGACACATTAAGCCAAGTGTGTCACCTTGGGGTGCACCAGTGTTTTTTGTGAAGAAGGACGATACTCTCAAGTTTTGCATTGAGTATAAAAAATTGAACAAGGTGACGGTTAAGAACATGTACCTATTATTGTGGATCAATGACTTATTTGATTAGTTCAAGGGAGAAACAATGTTCTCAAATATGGACTTGAAATCATGATATAATCAGGTACACATCCAAGAATAGGATATTTACAAGACTGATTTCTGGACCAGGTATGGGAATTATGACTTTTTGGTGGTTCCTTTTGGTTTGATTAATGCTCCAACTACTTTCATGTGTTTAATGAATAGTTTTTTGTGTGCTTATTTGGACAAGGTTGTGATAGTATTCATTGATGATATATTGATATATTCTAAGAATGAGGAAGAGCATGTCTGACACTTAGCAACAAATTGAGATTACTAAGAGAGCATCAGTTGTATTCCAAGCTTAGTAAGTGTAGTTTATTTTAGAGAAAGGAACATTACTTAGAACATGTTGTTTCTAAGGAAGAAATAACAATGGATCTGGAAAATATTAGAGCTATCATGAAATGGGAAAATCCTAGGAATGTGGATGAGGTTAGATCACTCTTGAGGTTAGGAGGTTACTACAAGAGTTTCATCAATAAATTCTCATGGATCGTCTATCCTATTTCATCTTTGCAGAGGAAAGGAAAGATATTTGAAAGGATAGAGGAAGGTACAACCAATTTTGAGCAGTTGACATAGCTTCTTAGCAATGCTCCAGTTCTAAATATTGTATATCCAGATAAATATTTGGTGGTATGTACATATGCTTGCAAGAGGGGACTTGGTGGAGTCCTTATGCATGAGGGTCATGTGTTATGCTACGTTAAGAAACTAAATGAGGACGAGATAAATTATGTGATGCATGTTCTTGAGTTGGCAACGATCATTCATGCATTTAAGAAGTGGACGCACTATCTTCTTGGAAGGAGGTTTGTGTTGGTGAGTGATCACATTGGGCTGAGATTCTTGTTTAACCAACCTAATATAAATGCCAGGAAAGATAGATGGTTTGCGAAACTAAGTGAATTTCAATTTGAGATTAGGTAGAATAAGGGTAAAGTGAAAAGAGTTGCAGATTCTCTTAGCAAAGGAGTGTAGTTAAATAAAAGAGCACCTATGAGTTCATATGGGAAAAATTTACAGGATCATATCGTACAGGAAGGAAAGAAAAATTACATGTACCAGTATATTAAGCACAAGTAAAAAAAACAGGTTATAGGTGATCAGGATGTGGGTTATCATCTCACTGTAGATGGTTTGATCTGATTTACGGAAATGATCTATGTGCTGGAAAACAAAGACCTAAAGAATCTTACCTTGAGGGAATTTCATTTCAATCCATATTCAAGTCACTCGGGATATCAGAAGACTTTAACATTTATGAATAAGTTTTACTACTAGCCGAATTTGAAGAAAGAGGTAGATGTCACAAGTTGTTTATATTATCAACAAGCAAAATAAGTGCAAACATCCAAGTGATTTATTGCACCTGATTATGATTCCAAAATGGAAATGGGAGGTCATTTCCATGGACTTTGTCACAGGTTTTCCAGATAAATATAGACAGTATGATTTCATAATTTTTGGGGTTTACAAGTTGAGCAAGGTAGCTCACTTGATTCCATTGAAGTCTACTAATTCAGCTAGTGAGGTAGCTCAGGTCTTCATCAGGAAGATAATGATATTGCATGGTATTTCTAATAATATTGTACCCGAAAAAAATGCCAAGTTCACTTCCTGGTTTTGGAAGAATTTATTTATAGTTTTAGGTATAGATTTGACCTTCAGTACAACTTATCATCCATATACATATGGACAGACAGAGAGGGTCAGCAAGATCCTTGAGTACATCTTGAGGATGTATGTTATGCACTAGCAAAGGAAGTGGGAGGAGTATATTCGACTGGTTGAGTTTGCTTACAACAATGGGTACCATGAGTCACTAAAGATGAGTCCATTTGAGGCACTTTATGGGCGACGTTGTAATACTCCCATCAACTGGAGTGATCCAGTGAATAAGTTATTGATAGGACAAGACATGTTGGTAGAGATGGAACAAGATATGCAAGTTATCAAGAATAATTTTAAGGCAACACAAGACAAAAATAAGAGTTATGTAGATCAACCTAGGGAATTTAAGGAGTTTTAGGTTGGGGAGCATCTTTACTTACACATCAAGCCCAAGAGGATCTCCTTGAGCATTAGATCATGTGCCAAGTTGGTACCTTGGTATTGTAGGCCTTTCAAGATCCTTGAGAGGATTGGACCAATGGCATAGAGACTTTCATTGTTGCCGACAATGAAATTCCATGATGTTTTCCATGTTTCATTACTTAAAAGATATCAGAAGGATGTTGATCATGTGATTGACTGGTATGTATTGCAGGTGGAACAAGAAGGATAATAGTGCATATTGTAACGGAAACAAACCATGCTCCAGAACTAAGCAATCGAGCAAGTTAAAGTGTAGTGGAAGCACTTTGGGCCCAATGAAGCTACAAGGGAGATGGCTGATCAAATGCGGACTATGTATACTTCATTTTTTTATGGTTGAGAAAAAGTGAGCTACCTTGGTCAACTTTTCAACAACAACCATAATGGAATCATATTGTCTATATTTCTTTGGAAAATGTGTGATGAAATCCATGGAAATGACCTCCCATTTCCATTCTAGAATCATAATCAGATGTAATAAACCACTTGGATGTTTGCACTCTTATTTTACTTGTAGACAATCCAAACACCTTGTGACATATACCTCTTTCTTCAAGTTTGGCCAGTAGTAAAAATTCTTCACAAATGTTAGAGTCTTCTAATATCTTGAGTGACTTGAATATGGCTTGACATGAAATTCCCTCAAGATAATATTATTTAGCTCACTATTGTCTGGCACTTAGATCATTTACCTAAATTAGATCAAACCATCTACAGTGAGATCATAACCCACATCATGATCACCTATACCCTGTTGTTTTAACTTGTGCTTAATATGCTGGTATCTGTTACTTTTCTTCCATTCCTTTATGATATGATCCTATAAATTTGTTCCATATGAACTCATAGGTGTTATTTTATTTACCTACACTCTTATTCTAAGAGCATCTGCAACCCTTTTCTCTTTACCCTTAGTCTACCTGATCTCAAATTGAAATTCATTGAGTGTGGCCAACCATCTATCTTTCCTAGAATTTATATTAGGTTGGTCAAACAAGAATCTCATCCCACTGTGATCACTCATCAACACAAACCTCCTTCCAAAAATATAGTGCCTCCACTTCTTTAATTCATGAATGATTGTTGCCAACTTAAGATCATGCATCACATTAATTTTTCCCATGCTCAATCAGTTTCATTGACTCATAGCATACCATATGACCCTTATGCATTAGGACTCCACCAAGTCCCCTCTTGCAAGAATATGTACATACCACCAACTCTTTATCTATATCTACAATAATCAGAACTGGAGCATTGGTAAGAAACTACTCAAAATTGATAGTATATTTTTTTTTCCATTCAAATCTCTTTCCTTCCTCTGCAAAGATGAAATATGATACGTGATCCATGAGAATTTATTGATGAAACTCTAGTAGTAACCTGCTAACCTCATGAATTATCTAACCTTTTCCACATTCCAAATATTTTCCCATTCTATGATAGCTCTAATATTTTCTAGATCCATTTTTATTTCTTCCTTGGAAACAACATGTTCCAAGTAAGGTACCTTTGTCTAAAAGAAACTACACTTACTAAGCTTGTAATACAACTGATGCTCTCTTAGTAATCACAATTTTTTTTTAAGTGTTCGACATGCTCTTCCTCATTCTTAGAATATATCAATATATCATCAATGAGTACTATCACAAACTTATCCAAATAAGGACACAACACACTATTCATCAAACACATGAAATTCGTTGGATAATTAATCAAACCAAAAGGAACCACCAAAAATTCATAATGCCCATACCTGGTCTAGAAATAAGTCTTGTAAATGTCCTCTTCTTTGATGTGTACCTGATTATATCCTAATCTCAAGTCAATCTTTGAGAACATTGTTTCTCCCTTCAACTAATCAAATAAGTCATCGATCCTCAATAATAGGTAATTTTATTAATCGTCACCTTGTTCAATTTTATATACTCAATGCAAAACCTTAGAGTATCGTCCTTCTTCAAAAAAAAACATTGGTGCACCCCAAGGCGACACACTAGGCCTAATGTGTCTCTTCTCAAACATTTCCTTCAACTTTATAATCAGTTCCACTTATTATCACCCTAGTAATTATTAGGTCGTGGGATTTTGGTTTATAGTTAAAGAAAATCAGGGGTAACCAAGAACCTCTTTTAGAATTTAGGATCTAGCCTTCCTGAGTTCTGGAGAAGGATCTCTCCTTAAGATTTAGCTTTGTTTTGTAATGGATTTTAGGCTAGCTATGAGTGGACAATTTGGTTTGATTTTTTGAATGTTGGTAAGAATAAAGGACTACAAGGGAAACCATAGAAAGATCTACCTAACCATTGGGAAATGGAGTCAAATTTATAGTAAACAAGACTAGAAAACTAAGGTCAAAAGAACAAATATACTAAGGGCAAGATAGATGATCTTCAGAGGGTTTAAAAAGGATATTTTGATGAAGTGGTATTATCTAGACTAAGGGCACTTAAGAATCCTTAGATCACAGAAAAGGAAGAGGGAAATTGAGGTAAAACGAGACTAAAGAGAAATTAAGAATTCTAAAGTCTGGAAATCAGCAGAAAACATAAACATGAAAACTAGTAAAAACAGAGAGATTTTTACACTAATTCTATAATACCTTTCCTAGTTGTTCATTTAAGATGGAAAATAACACAAGATGTATGAATGAAACTTAAAGCAATAAACAATGAAAACTGGAAGATACAATACTCATCTGATGAGCATGAGGATCATTTATTATGATGTCTATTTGCTTCAGTTTCCAACCTGCTACTTCAACTTAACTCACATAAAATCCCAAATTTTTCAACAAAAATGTCTATAGTAGTCTCTATAATTTTATTCCACACAAAATACTTCAAAATATGAAGTATTTATAAAAATAAATTTCTTACAAAATATCTCAAAAGTTTGAGAGAATATCTCAAGAAAAAATAGGAATTATTACATAAGAAGAGGGACAACTGCAAAACAGATGGGCAAGCTATCCTCTTTTACAAGAAAAAATGGCACAGTTTATCTACTCAAACTGATTTTTATTTTAGCTAGAAGTGTTGTTGGCACTTGGGTCATTATCTTGTGGAAGATGACTTGTAGTGTACTCCTCCTCTTTCACTTTCTGCTCTGATAATATTTTACTCTGCTTTCTTTCATTGTTTACTGCTGTAAATTAAAAATAACCAGCATTAACATCTTGTTTTTATTGATACACTTTGACCATTGATACTCTTTAATCACTGATTTTTCATCTTGATACACTTTGACTCCAAAATTTCATAGTAAATCAGTGAATTCCTGCCATTTCTCTGCACTGGGAATTCTCATGCTCTTCAGCTTCCTGTAACTTTCATCTGCCTCTATATACTTAGCAAAATTGGGCATTATTATGAAAATATGTTTGATTTCATTTTGCAAAAAGAACAAGTTTTCAAAATATTCCAAAATGACATTACCAGTAGGAGACCTTTGAGGTAAAGGTTTGTTGACTTGCTCTTTGGCATATGCCCTGATTTTGTTATCATAATCTTTTTGTGGCATTAAATTTTCATTCAATGCATGAATATCTGGTAAACCTGCTTCTGATAATATTGTGTATTTGGCCCAAAATCTTGTGATTTCCAAATTCATATCTTTGCACCTGTCCTCCAAATTACTCATCATGTTTCTCTTATTCAGGACCTTTTTGATTTGGAGTATACTTTCAGTTCTATCCTAAATTTTTAAATCTTCAAGTTCCTCTCTGTTCTTGTTATTCAAAAATGTGATAATTCTTAAGGCTTGAGCAGGCTTGTCAGCTAATTCTTCTTTTGTCTTTTGTATTTTTATCTATGCTACTTTAAGTAACTCTTTTTTCTCATAAATTATTTGGATTGAAGGCCATTGCAAATGTATTCCCTGAACGATGTTATTCCAAAGATAATTCTTAATATAAGAAACTTTCTCAGTGAGATTTACCTGTTGTTGAAGAATCTTAACCTGTTCCTGCAATCTGTTGGCCCTTTGCTCATGTCCTTTGGAAGTGATTAAGGCATCTATGTTGGATGTTTCCGTATTTCTGATGGTGCCTTTTAAACTGATTATCTCTTTATCTTTTATGGACATTTCTTCCATAGCTTTTACTATAGCAGTTGTTTCCCCTGTTGGATTTTCCTGTGATGTTGATGAAGAAGTGGCAGAGATGTCTTTAGAAGTAATTGACACTGCAGTTGCCAATACTCCTTTCGGTGCCAAATGTTCTGCCAATGTTGAGGGAATAGTTGTACTTACGGTTGGAATAACTGTAGGAATGGAAACTTGCTGAGATTTCTTCAGACTTTCATTTTCTTGCATTAAAGATTCTATTTGGTTTTCCATCCCTTTTATCTGGGCTGTCATTTTCAAAACAAGTTGCATAGTTTCCTCTTTCTATGTCTTTTCCTGAAGCACTTCTTTCACCTGAGGGTGCTCACTCTGTGGCAATTTAAGTGTTAGAAAATTATATATTATGGAGCAATGCAACATATAAAATATGCGGAAAATACAAGCACACAAAAAACACATAAAACCAGAGAGACACAGATATACGTGGTTCACCCAGTTTGGGATACGTCCACCCTGAACAGCCAGTCCTTCCTTTCTATTATCCATCAAAATGAAAAATACAAAACCTACAGCAGATCAGCTGTAATATCCTCTGTTCTTTCTCACAGTCTCCCTCTCTGTTTCTCGCTCCAAGAATACACCCACAATACACAGCCGCAATACAATGCCCTCATAAAAGCGAGGGGTTGCCTTCTAGGGAAAAAAACCCTAATCTAAACATAACTTCTACCATCAGATCATTTGCCTAATGAACGGCCCAGATTGACTAGAAATTACTATATTTTTACAAGGCAATTTTACATCTGTTTTTAGCTTCGGGGGCACTGCCCCCAAAACCCCCCGCCAAGGGGGGGCTCTGAAAAGCGTTGCCGGCCCCCCTGGACCCCCCACGGAAATGATTAATTATGGGCAGAATTGGCGCCCTTTTTAAGGTACAGGGGTCTAATGTTGTGATACAAAGTAAACAAGATAATCAGGCTCCACACCCAACAATCTCCCACTTGGAGACTGATTGTAGCAACTCCACCACTACTTCATTTGTTGGACAATGACTCCTCTTTGGACCTGGTTGTTTCTCATCTTCATCGTCATCCTTGAAGACCAATTGAAACTGAGCATGTTCTCAGTTTCTCCCTGGTTATCTGCAAGATTCTGGCTAGTGTGTATCTTTTCCGGCTTCAACTCTCCATCTTCCAATACTGACCATATGAAATGGTACTTGAGATGTATGTGTTTAATCCTAGAATGAAATGTCGAGTTCTTTGCAAGATGAATAGCACTTTGGCTATCACTGTATAGTGTGCCCATATCATGCTTCTTACCGAATTCATCCATAAACCTTTGTAACCAAATCATTTCTTTACTAGCCTCTATAGCAACAACATACTTGACTTCTGTTGTTGAAAGTGCAACAACACTTTGGATTTTTGAAACCCAACTGACAGTTGTTCCACCTACAGTAAATACATATCCTGTAGTGCTCCTCCTGTTATCTCTGTCACCTGCCATATCTGCATCAACATATCCCCGTAGAGCAATGTTTGAACCACCAAAGCATAATGCTTGATTTGTGGTACCTCTCAAATATCTGAGAATCCATTTTACTGCCATCCAATGTTCTTTTCCTGGATTTTTCATGTACCTACTTACAACTCCCACTGCATGTGCAATATCAGGCCTTGTGCATACCATTGCATACATTAAGCTTCCAACTGCTGATGCATATGGAACTTTAGACATATAATCCATGTCTTCTTGGGTCTTTGGGCACATCTCCTTACTAAGTTTGAAATGGCTAGCAAAAGGTGTACTAACTGGTTTCGCATTCTGCATATTAAATATTTTCAACACCTTCTCTATGTACTCATTCTGAGACAGTGTTAATTTGCGATTTTTCCTGTCTCTAGTTATCCTCATACCAAGGATTTGTTTTGCATCTCCCAAATCCTTCATTGCAAATGAATTTTCCAAATTTCTTTTGAGCACATTTATTTCCTGCATGTTAGACCCTGCAACAAGCATGTCATCTACATACAATAACAATATAATATATTTGACATCATTTTGCCTTTTTAGATAAACACAATGATCAGAGTGACATCTAGTATAACCTTGTTCATACATGAACTTGGAAAATTTTAGATACCACTGCCTTGGACCCTGTTTTAAGCCATGCAAGCTCTTCTTTAACCTGCACACCAATTTTTCTTTCCCTTTTACCTCATATCCTTCTGGTTGTTGCATGTATATCTCTTCCTCCAAATCTCCATAGAGAAATGTTGTCTTTACATCTAACTGTTCAAGATGTAAATCTTCCACTGCTACAAGACTTAAAATAGTTCTGATTGAATTCATTTTAACAACAGGAGAAAATATTTCATCAAAATCAATACCTTTCTTCTGTGCAAACCCCTTCACCACAAGTCTAGCTTTGTACCTCTGTTTTCCTCCATGTTCTTCCTTCAGCCTGTAAACCCATTTATTCTGCAATGTAGTTTTACCTGCAGGCAACCTGACTAAGTCCCAAGTCTGGTTATGCATTAAGGAGTCTATCTCTTCTTCCATGGCTAGCTCCCACTTCTTCCTGCTTTCAACCTGCATTGCTTCTTCATAACATTCAGGTTCACCAGAATCAGTCAACAATAAATAATATAATGAAGGAGAGTATCGTTCAGGGGGTCTACTTATCCTGGTAGATCTTCTAACACCACTTTCAGGTGTTTGAGGTGCCTGTTGTTGTTGTGGTAGTTGCTTCTGCTGTGGTTGTTGATTATTATTATTTTCAGGCACCTTTACTTTTTCAGTTATCTCATCGAGAACCATGTATTCCTTGCTTTTTTTTTTCCTGTTTCTTTTCCTGCAATTGATTCTTATACAAGACCTTTTCATTGAATATTACGTCTCTGCTCCTAATGATTTTGTGATTTTCATAATCATATAAGCGATAACCAAAATCATTAGCACCATATCCAATAAAGGTACATTTCTTTGATTTTGCCTCAAGCTTTGTTCTATTTTCTTTATTAATATGGACAAAGGCCTCACAACCAAAAGGCTTTAAAAAAAGAGTAGTTTACCTTTTTACCTGTCCATGCTTCCTCTGGAATACCACCATCCAAGGAACTTGAAGGCCCTCTGTTTATTAGATAAACAGCAGTATCTACAGCATCTGCCCAAAATTGTAAAGGCAATCCTGCATGCAATCTCATGCACCTTGCACGCTCCATGATTGTTCTATTCATCCTTTCTAACACACCATTTTCTTGTGGTGTTCTTGGAACTGTCTTCTCTCTACGAATTCCATGCTCTGAACAGTACCTATCAAACTCTTTGCTGCAATATTCACCTCCATTGTCTAATCCGAGACACTTCAACTTCTTTCCTGTCTCAATCTCAACCAAAGCTTTCCATTTCTTGAAAGTATCAAATACATCAGATTTATTCTGAATACAATAAATCCATGTTTTTCTAGTTGCATCATCAATAAAAGTAACATAATAACGAGAGCCACTGAGAGATGATACCTGAGCAGGTCCCCATATACCTGTATGCACAAGCTCCAATTTAAGACTCTTATTTTCTTTCCCAACTCTAATAAATCTGACTCTCTTTTGTTTTCCATAAATGCAATTCTCACAGAAATCCAAATCAACATTCTTCAAACCTGGCAACAAATTTCTTGAGTGAAGAATCTTCATTCCCTTCTCACTCATGTGTCTGAGCCTATGATGCCATAATGTTGCATCTGCTCCTTTGGAAGTTAAAGCATTAATAGAGTTAGAAATACCATTTCATAAATACAATGTACCAACCTTTTCACCTTTTGCTATTACCAACGCTCCTTTGGTGACCTTCCAAGTTCTATCTGTGAAAGTTGTCACACAACCTTCACTGCCTAATTGCCCCGTTGAAATCAGATTTTTCTTCAGAACTGGAACATGCCTTACCTCCTTTAGTAGCCATTGGTTTCCATTCTATTTTTTTACAAGAACTTTACCCATTCCAACAATTTTACAGGGTTTATCATCACCCAAACAAACTTGTCCAAAATCTCCTTGAACATAGTCATGAAAATATTTCTTATTAGGTGTGGCATGGAATGAAGCCCCTGAATCTACAACCCAAGAATCAGTAACATTTTCGAAAGAAAGAATCAAAGCATATTGTAACACATCACCTATCACATTTGCTTCATGATTGTTTTCTTGTTGTGTGTCTCCTTCTTTTCCCTTCCGAGATCTACAGTCTTTCTTTATGTGTCCTTTATTTCCGCAATTCCAGCACACTATCCCCGATCTGGACTTGGATCTGCCTTTCCTTGATTTACTGTGATATCCCGAGCTCTTTCCTCTTTCCATTCTTCTTCCCCTAGACTTTGCACTCAAAGTATTACCTGATGTCTCACCAGAGCTTTTTTGTCACATTTCCTCGCTAAGGATAGCACCAACAACATCATCAAACTTTAAAGTACTAGATCTAGAGACAGAGTTACTAATGGCCATTACTAAACCATTCCAACTCTCTGGCAATGAGCACAAGAATAAAAGAGCTCTAACTTCATCATAAAAGTTTACCCCTACAGAACTTAATTGACTGGTAACTGTATTAAATTCATTTAAATGGTCTGCAACAAATCCACCTTCCGACATCTTCATATTAAATAGTCGTTTCATAAGAAATACCTTGTTTGAGGCCAAGGGTTTTTCATATAGTTTCGCCAACGTCTGCATCAAACCCTCTATTGTTGTTTCCTTCGAAATATTGAAGGCGAATGATGCCGCAAGACACAACCGTACTATTCTGAGTGCCTTTCTATCGAGAATGTTGCATTCTGCATCTGTCATGGCCGCCGGCTTCTTTGTTTTTCCGCTCAATGGTAGGTACAGATCTTTCTGATACAGATAATCTTCCATCTGCATCTTCCACAGCGGGAAGTTTTGGCCGTTAAATTTCTTGACCCTAAACTTACCATCGTACGCCATTGCTCCCACTTGAACCAAGAACCCTTCTTTCCTGCAATTTTATCGGCCAAATATACCTTTGGCTCTGATACCAGTTGTTAGAAAATTATATATTATGGAGAAATGCAACACATAAAATATGCGGAAAATACAAGCACACAAAAAACACATAAAACCATAGAGACACAGATATACGTGGTTCACCTAGTTTGGGCTACGTCCACCCCGAACAACCAGTCCTTCTTTTCTATTATCCAGAAAAATGAAAAAGACAAAACCTACAGTAGATCAGCTGTAATATCCTTTGTTCTTTCTCACAGTCTCCCTCTCTATTTCTCGGTCCAAGAATACACCCACAATACACAGCCACAATACAATGCCCTCATAAAAGTGAGGGGTTGCCTTCTAGGGAAAAAAACCCTAATCTAAACATAACTTCTACCGTCAGATCATTTGCCTAATTAACGGCCCAGATTGACTAGAAATTACTATACCTTTACAAGGCAATTTTACATCTGTTTTTAGCTTCGGGGGCGCTGCCCTCGAAAACCCCCTCCAGGGGGGGGGGGGGGGGGGGGGGGGGGCCCGGTGCCCCCCCGCGCCCCCCCTGGACCGCCCACGACAGCGATTAATTACGGGCGGCGTTGCCGCCCCTTTTAAGGTACAGGGGTCCAATGCTGTGATACAAAGTAAACAAGATAATCAGGCTCCACACCCAACATTAAGTTGCTTTCTTAAGGCTGCAATATCATCATTCTTCTACCTTATTAATTTTCTAGCAACTTCAGTGTTAGAAGGATCTGCTCTTGTTTCAATTACCAAATCTTCTAAGGATTTTATACTTAAATCCTTGGCAGTAATGATGCCTTATCCAATTTCATTTGAGTTTGCAGGTTGGATATAGTATTTTGGAGCATAGTAGCACTCATTTTTTTTCTTACTACTTTTGAATATAACATTTCTGATGCACTCCTGTGGAATTATATCTGATCTAGCTCGTGAATAGTATCAACATTTACTAAAAATTCTATTTTCCTATAGTCTGAGGCAGATTTTGGATGTGCTACCACTGGTTGAAGAAAATACATGTTCATTTGGTTGGTTGAGTAATCAAATTATGTTACTAATCTGTCCTTATCTCCTGGTTTTTCTTTCAGAGGTTTAGAATAAACTTCATTTTTTATTTCTTCATTATTCTCCCTGATTAGCTTGAACCTCTTCTAAATATCAGAATCAGTTTCTTCAGTTGTTTTAGAAGAAGAGGGAGCTTCTGTATCCATTTCCATTTCAACCATCTCTTTTTCTTTACCCTGTGCTTGTATCTGTTCATTTTGAATTTCTCTAAGAGTTTCATTAACTATTATGGTGGCTTCATCATCTGTTTGATGCTCATTAGTATCATCCACATCTATGACTCCTTCTTTTTCTAAAGTAGTCATTTTGGGGTTTTTGTTGTATACTGGTTTGAATTTGTTTTCAATTATTGTTTTGGCCAAATATTCTTCTTCTTTCCTTGGTATTTTATTTGATGCCTCTGCTGGTTGGTTAACTATAACCACTTGTGTGTTGTCCAAATTATCTGTCTGCTTCTCCTGATAATCATCAATTAAAGTATTGGCAACCCATTCCAATTGACAACCCATTCCAATTGATTGGCATATTTTTCAATTAGTGGCTTAGATTCATGGAGGAATGGGGGAAATTTTCATTTGATCCTAAGATTACTCAGAATACCCTGAGGATCATAGTTCCAATAAAAAATTTCCTGAAATTTGAATGCTGATAGTTTGTTGGTTACTTCCTTCAAGGCATCTCTGTTGTTCACTATGAAAAATCCAATTTAACTTTTCAATTTGAATTGTGCCTTCTTTTTTTATGCTATAAAATTTACTGCATCGGCATTTAAAATATGTCTTATGTATTCCAGAGCAAAGATCCTGATGGTTAGAAACTTTGGCAATTTGTATGGAGCTAATATTGCACCATATATTATAATCGCAGTGTGATTTTTGTATAGATACTAATCACCCACTTTAAAGTTTTCAAAAAACTGTAAAATGCTTTTGATATCTTCATTTATTCTTGGTGGTTCTGCTTTATCCAACAAACTGATAGCAGGTCTGATAAATAAGTCATTGAAATCACTGTAACTGTACTCACTACTATTCTTTCTCAGAAGAGAGGTCCAAAATATTACTGAAAGTGGTTTGCTTCCATATCCATCTTATGTAATGCAAAGGGAAAATTATATGCTTGAGAGAAAAGTAAAATATGTAACACATATGAAGTATATCTGAACACTCCTTCATCAGGTAATTTTATTAGCTGATAATGAATATTGTCAGCAATAAATTTGGCAAAGTCAAATACCAACTCTGGTTGTTGTCCAGGAGACAAAGTGGAGAGGAAGCCTAAGATGGAAGCATCTGTGAATTCATCATTAACATAGCCCAAAATAAATGACAACATGGAAATGACCTGTCTGGAACCTTTAGGAAAATAAAAGGTATCATAAGGAGGATTCACCTTGGGAAGATTGACATGATTGGGCATGAAGTTTTGAAGGATTTCAAACTTCTTAGGGAAATCTAGGTCTAAATACATCTGGTTCAAGTCTTCAATTGACAATTACACTACTCGTGGATCATGGCTTAGCTGGAGCATGTCATTGATTGATTTAGCAGTTATGTAAAATAAGACCTCACTATCTTTGTTAACCATGCACCTTTGATCAGGAATATAATGCATCTGACACAAACTAATGAAATCCTGAGCAGGATGGGTGATGGTAACCATATACTTGGGAAAATTGGAATCCCATACAGGTATGTCATTGGCCACTTTCTTTTCAAATTTCTCCTGACACCAGTTATTCACTTCCAGAAGATCAAATTCAAGAGTGGCATCAGCAATTATGTAATCTAGGTCAATCAAAGGATTTCTTTCTTCAGTAGTGATAGGAGGTTGTAAAGGTCTGACAACTTCAGTAGATTCAGCAGTTAAAACAGGAGTAGGTTTATCTATTCTGGGATGTTTGGGATTTGGAAGCTTGCTGGAGGCAGGCTTCTGAGGTTTAGGACCTCCAGTTTTAGGGATTACCTGCTTTTTAGTCATTTTTGAAGGAACTAAAAAATATTAAACTGTTTTCTCAGCTCTTTATGAAATAAGGGGGTCAATTAAGCTGATTTGGGAGAAAATCAGAATCTGGGCGAGGGTTTATGAGGAAAAATCAAATTTGTACAGTGCAAAATGTGAGAAAAGGGGTTTTCAAAGGTTTCTTCGGTAATTCTAAGGTATTTTAACCACAGGAATATCTTTTTGATGGTTAAAACTCTTAATCAAGAAGCAGAAAATTCTGGAATGTTTTTGACAGGGTTTCCCCTGTTTCTTCAAGATTTAAGTACTCTCAGATGAGTACTTCTTGGCTTTTTAATTTCAAAATTAATTTTGATTTTTTTTAAAAAATTGAAATTTGCAGGCTCGGATTACTGATAAATACCATTGAAGAGGTATTTTTGTGGTCGAATGGGATTGCAGGTGATACCAATCTTCAAACTGGTTGTGTTAGTTTGATATCCGGCACTGGGAGTTGTTGGTAGTAATTGTTCAGAGTGGGAATGACTTTAGGATGGAAAATTATTTTTTAATTATCTCAACAATGGTGTCTACGATTAATTCTCGGAGGAATAGGGTGCACAGGTATGAAAATGATAAAAAAATAAGGTTAAAACCTTAGTTTTTTATGGATCATGTGAGTATTAATTGCAGGTCAAGTGGACATGGCGGGCGCATTTTTTTCTTGAAAGAAAAATCGGTAATGGTTTTCACATTGCTTTCGAGAAGTAAGTGGTTTTTAGCTTTAGCAATGTGATCCAATATATTTCAGACACGTAGCGGGTGGCAGTTTAACAAAACAACTTTTTACGCAAAAAATTTTGGGAACTTTGGCGATCACTTTAAAAATGCGAAATAGAATCTACATCGTCGAATCTGACGGAGTGGAGCGAATGGTCGAGATTTGATTGAAAGTTGCGGGGTAAATGCAGTGGGGTTGGGGCTTTAAATATTAGTCGTAGATCTGATAAGTGAAGATCTATGGTTGAAGTTTAACCCGATGAGGAGTGGTGGGGGTGGGGGTATATGTTATCGGGTTAGATGTGGACCATTAGATTATAGGGATGCTTGAAGATCGGACAGCTAAAACTCATTGCGATGGGGGAAAGATAGGGGGTTGGGGATTATTCATCGTGTTTGATGAGAACCGTCAGATCAATGGGATGAGGAGATCGGATGGTCGATATTAAATCCGAAGGTGATGAGGGATTTTAGCAAGACTTATATATTCAAAGGCTTTATACATGGAATAAAGTGGATGGCGAGGTATTAAAGGGTTTTTAACCAAGTTT
Organism: Pinus albicaulis; assembly: GCA_034641835.2. Classification (NCBI taxonomy): domain Eukaryota; kingdom Viridiplantae; phylum Streptophyta; class Pinopsida; order Pinales; family Pinaceae; genus Pinus; species Pinus albicaulis. The sequence goes on along the minus strand of CM076570.1, from coordinate 620,043,561 downwards.
AGAACTTTGGTAAAAGGGGTATATGTCGGGAAAAGGATAGATTTAAGGTTTTAACCTTGGGTTTGATAATCGGGAAAGGGAATATAAACAGGGGAATCAGATTTCTTTGAAGTTTAGCTTAAATTAAACTTTGGGTTTTATATTTTTTTGTTTTAAACACATATAAAACATGTTTAATGCTTTTTTGTGTATTTTATTATAGAATTTCAGATTTGTCAAAGGTCTAAAACTATAGGGGAGAGGGGAAATATTTTTATGGGTAGTTTTCTGTCAAAGGGGTTACTTCAGGATGTCTTTCAACATGTGCTTAATATCTTTGACACAAAGTATATATTAAATGGGTTTTTGGGATATTAAATAAAAGGGAATTATATTAATAGGACTAGGATAATTAATAAGGAGTTAATAAAATATGTTAGATGTTAACATGGAAAGGGAAAATTGAATACTCAAAACATACAATTATAACCAATAAAAGTGAAGATCAAAGAAAAACTTGCATTTATGATAATTCATCAATTCTACTTAGGATAAAATGTCATTTTGATGGTTTTATACTTCATGAAATGTGGGGAATTAATCAAATGGGGATTAGAGTATCATTAAGTAAAATGAGGTTTTTTTTACTTATGATTTTCATGGAAATGAATGCATGAATGGAAAATGATGTGATTTTTGGGATTAATATAACAACTTAACATTTTCAACTAGTCAGCAATAGAGCCTTGGGTCTGGTCCCAACAGAAGTCAAGGAAATGCCTTGAGCTTTTCTGACCGATAGTTTAGAATGATAAATGGCTATGGGGAAGGGAAGCCAGTTATTTGCAACCCTGGTGAATAATATTTACAATGATGCTTCTAACCTTCTTCTACCTACCCAATTTTAACTGTTAACATTTTTTCTTCCATTTTGATTAGGTGCATTTGTGCTAGCAACCTTTACAACATTTATTTTTTCTGAAAGCAATAAAACTATCTAATTCTACACTTATTTCATCCATGAATCCAGAATAAACTGTTGGATTCACTTATTCTCTATCTAACTATTGAATTGTCATGATTAAACTGTATGACAATTCTTTATTCTCCATCTACAACAAGTAAAATTGAAACATGACAAGTCAAGATTAAATTGTTTAACTCATCGTGGATTATGGCATTTATTGACACTCTGCCATAATCAACTGCAAAAGGTAAAAGTAGTGGCATTTAGGCTTGCACATTTTCATGTTTTATTCATTTTTTTCTTTTTACAGTCTATTATTTTTCTAAGTCCTTTGATTGTTCTTTTAGGACCTTTTTTTTACCCTCTTTCTTTTTTTTTTTTACAAAATATGGGAATAAAACTTGCAGAAGGCAAAGTATGTACATATTTACAATATTACCATCATTCAAGTCAAAATTATGAATCCTATATTTATAGGTCGCTAACATCGGCTTCACTTGGGGATGGCATTTCCCGATGAAATGTCAAGAACTTTGAGATTAGTAGCCTTCATCTTTGACCTTTGATGATCTTAGTAAGTGTCTTTTGTCTTCTGCAAACTGAAATCTGATCTGAAACTAAAACAACACACAACAATTTTCAAACCAAATTATAGATCTTAAACTCTTTAGGACCTCATCCTTGGCTTTAAATCTTAATGAAAAAACTAGCCAAAAATTAAAAACTAAAAAAAAAATGCTCAAAATTCTGAGCTTATTGGCACTCAATATACCTACTCTAATCTACTAAAAATCTTATTGAATCAGGTAATACAAAAATTCCAATGAAGCCAATCAAGTAGCTATAAAAATAAATGGCTAACTTGATTGCTTGTGATCAAAATTGGAAGTATATTATGATCATGTGCCTTTATAATAAATGATATGATGTGTAAAGGCCACTTTTGATGTATTTGATCCTAATAGAGAAAACATGTTTGCATATTTGGGCTAAAAATATTCTCCATATAATCTGATATAGGATCAATAAAAGCATGATGTATGTTATTTACTTCTAGGCCTTCAATGACTAATTTTTCAGTTGAATTATGAATACTAGACCATGAAACTATTTCTTCAGTCTTGTGTTTGGAAGAATAATCATCTTCAATATGCAAGTCAAAAGGTATTACAATTTCTTTTTGCTTTGGAGAAGGAATATTTTCAAAGAAACTTTTAGGATTTCGGAAATTGTATGACTGAATTTGAGAATGCAAAAGTTTGATTTCAGTTTCATAATTTTCAGAAATTATATCAAGAAGCCATTTTTTAACTTGAGGAGAACATTGTATTGATTTAAAAATAAGAAAGAGAACTTTTAGAAAATCCTCATCAAACTAAAAACCTAATATCTCATCCTTCAAACTATCTAGTGTTTGTTTTGTGAAGTTATCTTGAATTTGAAGAACATAATTATCATCATACTGATCATATTTAGGCAAATCTTCAGAAGAAAGAATGTCATCAATTATAAACATTGGATCAGCAGATTTCTCTTCCAAAAATCCTAATATATATTGATTAGATTGGTGGCATTCTATTTGAAATCATTATTTTTCTCAATAGGAGTGCTATCAAGCAATGGGCCTTTTTGGGAAGGTAGAATAACATGAGCGTCGACTTGTTCTTCTGTCTCTTCATGGATAAAAACTTTAGTACATTCATCAACATTAGAAGAAGTAGAAACAATTTCTTCATTATGTAAATATTTTGAGGATGGTTACATGTTTAGAAGTAAATTGATTTCTTCTTCGGTGAGGGGGGGTGGGAATCTCTGAATTCTTAGATTGAAATGACAATTGTTTTTTCTCTTATCTAAAAATTTATCATGAGGTTGAATATTTTTTGAAACATCATTTGTTATCACAGAGGGGCTTTGTGGATCTTGATTCATCTCCTGATCTATTTCATCTTTGTTTAACTCCTCCTGATTATTATGAAATTTAATTTTAGAATGAAAGTTCTGGACTTCCTCTAATAAATCTTCAAGATGCCAATTTTCAAAATCTTCATCAATATTTTTAAGGTAATGTATGAGATCTTCAGCTTGATCACAACAATTTTCAGCTAATGACAAAGATGGAAAATTTTCTTTGTAATTCTCATAAAATGCCTTGTGAAAATCCTTTAAAGAAAATAAACTAGCAGGTTTGAGAGCTTCATATCATTCCCTTGCTTTTCCTTCTAAGGTTGCCATGAATATTTTCATGAGGAAATCCTCATGCCAATCACCCTTCAATCTTGATGAGTGTATATGAAATTTAATGAGATGTAATAAAGGATCATCAATATTCTCATCTTGAAACATGGGCAGATTTTCACCCCAATTTACCTTTGGTAGTTTGTGTGGAAATCCAGGTATGTGATCTCTGCTCATGGGAGAATATCTTCGTTTTATTCTTGGGTCGTCTTGGAAATTAGCCATAATGAAAGGCCATTGTATCTGTACAACCAATTTATATCCTTATATAAAATACAATACATATTGAAAAAATTTCTTAATGAGAAAGAACATAATGTCTTGGATTAAGATCTATGTTGAAATCCTGATCTTTCCATATTGTTCTTCCAGGTTCATTCCTCCAGTGGAGTCTTGATTGTGAAATTGGTGTGGAGTCGCCAGGTGGACGATTTTAACCTTTGTGTGTCTGATCACTGTCCACCATCATAGATCAGATCTGAACCTGTAAAATATTTCTGAAGAAAAGGTTAGTTTCCCCAGTAGAGTTGTCATTATATTACCCATAACCTTTAAACTTAATCTCAAAGTAGAAAAGATATGTTTTAAAAGTCTTCCTCTACGATTAAACTTAAAACTAGAGAGTGGTTACTTCCCCAGCATGGTCGCCAGTATGTTATCACCCTAGTAATTCTTAGGTCATGGGATTTTGGTTTATAGTTAAAGAAAACCTGGTGTAACCAAGAACCTCTTTTAGAATTTAGGATCTAGCCTTCCTGAGTTCCGGATAGGGATCTCTCCTTAAGATTTAGCTTTGTTTTGTAATGGATTTTAGGCTAGCTATGAGTGGACAATTTTGTTTGATTTTTTGAATGTTGGTAAGAATAAAGGACTACAAGGGAAACAATAGAAATATCTACCTAACCATTGGGAAATGGAGTCAAATTTATAGCAAAAAATAATAGAAAACTAAGGTCAAAAGAACAAATATACTAAGGGCAAGATAGATGATCTTCAGAGGGTTTAAAAAGGCTATTTTGATGAAGTGGTATTATCTAAACTAAGGGCACTTAAGAATCCTTAGATCACAGAAAAGGAAGAGGGAAATTGAGGTCAAACGAGACTAAAGAGAAATTAAGAATTCTAAAGTCTGGAAATCAGCAGAGAACATGAACATGAAACTAGTAAAAACAAAGAGCTTTTTACACTGATTTTGTAATACCTTTCCTAGTTATTCATTTAAGATGGAAAATAACACAAGATGTATGAATGAAACTTAAAGAAATAAACAATGAAAACTGGAAGATACAATAATCATCTGATCAGCATGAGGATCATTAGTTATGATGTCTATTTGCTTCACTTTCTAGCCTGCTGCTTCAACTTAACTCACATAAAATCCCAATTGTTTCAACAAAAAATTCTATAGTAGTCTTGATAATTTTATTCCACACAAAATACTTCGAAAGATGAATTATTTATACAAGATGAAGTATTTATACAAATAAATTTCTTACAAAATATCTCAAAATTTTGAGATAATATCTCAAGAAAATATAGGAATTATTACATAAGAAGAGGGACAGCTGCAAAATAGATGGGCAAGCTGTCCTCTTTTACAAGAAAAAATACAACAGTTTATCTACTCAAACTGATTTTTTGTTTAGCTGGAAGTGTTGCTGGCACTTGGGTCATTATCTTGTGGAAGATGACTTGTAGTGTACTCCTCCTCTTTCACGTTCTTCTCTGATACTCTTTTAATCTACTTTATTTCATTGTTTACTGTTGTAAATTAAAAATAAACAGCAGTAACATCTTGTTTTTACTAATACACTTTGACCACTGATACTCTTTAATCACTGATTTTTCATCCTGATACACTTCGACTGCAAACTTTCGTAGTAAATCAGTGAATTCCTGCCATTGCTCTGCACTGGGAATTCTCATGCTCTTCAGCTTCCTGTAACTTTCATCTGCCTCTGTATACTTTGCAAAATTGGGCTTTATTATGAAAATATGTTTGATTTCATTTTGCAAAAAGAACAAGTTTTCAAAATATTCCAAAATGACTTTACCAGTAGGAGACCCTTGAGGTAAAGGTTTGTTGACCTGCTCTTTGGCATATGCCCTGATTTTTTTATCATAATATTTTTGTGGCATTAAATTTTCATTCAATGCATGAATATCTGGTAAACCTTCTTCTAGTAATACTGTGTATTTGGCCCAAAATCTTGTGATTTCCAAATTCATATCTTTGCACCTGTCCTCCAAATTATTCATCATGTTTCTCTTATTCAGGACCTTTTTTATTTGGAGTATACTTTCAGTTCTATCCTAATTTTTTAACTCTTCAAGTTCATCTTTGTGTTTTCTATTCAAAAATGTGATAAGTCTTAAGGCTTGAGCAGGCTTGTCAGCTAATTCTTCTTTTGTATTCTGTATTTCTATCTGTGCTGCTTTAAGTAACTCTTTTTTCTCATAAATTATTTGGATTGAGGGCCATTTCAAATGTATGCCCTGAATGATTTTATTCCAAAGATAATTCTTAATATAAGATACCTGCTCAGTGAGATTTACCTGTTGTTGAAGAATCTTAACCTGTTCCTGCAATCTGTTGGCCCTTTGCTCATGTCCTTTGGAAGTGATTAAGGCATCTCTGTTGGATGTTTCTAGATTTTGGATGGTGCCTTTTAAATTGATTATCTCTTTATCTTTTATGGACATGTCTTCCATAGATTTTACTATAGCAGTTGTTTCCCCTGTTGGATTTACCTGTGATGTTGATGAAGAAGTGGCAGAGATGTCTTTAGAAGTAATTGACACTGCAATTGCCAATACTCCTTTCAGTGCCAAATGTTTTTCCAATGTTGAGGGAATAGTTGTACTTATAGTTGGAATAATTGTAGGAATGGAAACTTGTAGAGATTTCTTCAGACTTTCATTTTCTTGCATTAAAGATTCTATTTGGTTTTCCATCTCTTTTATCTAGGCTGTCATTTTCAAAACAAGTTGCATAGTTTCCTCTTTCTCTGTCTTTTCCTGAAGCACTTCTTTTGCCTGAGGGTGCTCACTCTGTGGAAATTTAAGTTGATTTCTTAAGGCTGCAATATCATCATTCTTCTGCCTTATTAATTTTCTAGCAACTTTAGTGTTAGAAAGATCTGCTCCTATTTCAATTACCAAATCTTCTAAGCATTTTATCCTTAAATCCTTGGCATGTAATGATGCCTTATCCAATTTCATTTGAGTTTGCAGGTTGGATACAGTCTTTTGGAGCATATTAGCACCATTTTTTTGCTTACTACTTTTGAATATAACATTTCTGATGCACTCCTGTGGAATTCTATCTGAGCTAGCTCATGAATAGTATCAGCATTTACTACAAATTCTGTTTTTTTGTTGTCTGAGGTTGATTTTCGATGTGCTGCCACTGATTGAAGAAAAGACATGATCATTTGGTTGGTTGAGTAATCAAATGCTATTACTAATCTGTCCTTATCTCCTGATTTTTCTTTCAGAAGTTTAGAATAAACTTCATTTTGTATTTCTTCATTCTTCTCCCTAATTAGCTTGAACCTCTTCTGAATATCAGAATCATTTTCTTCAGTTGTTTTAGAAGAAGAGGGAGCTTCTGTATCCATTTCCATTTCAACCATATCTTTGCCTTTACCCTGTGCTTGTATATGTTCATTTTGAATTTCTCTGAGAGTCTCATTAACTATTAAGGTGGCTTCATCATCTGTTTGATGCTCATAAGTATCATCCACATCTATGACTCTTTCTTTTTCTAAAGTATTCATTTTGGCCTTTTTGTTGTATATTGTTTTGAATTTTTTTTCAATGATTGTTTCGGCCAAATATCCTTCTTCTTTCCTTGGTCTTTTATTTGATGCCTCTGCTGGTTGGTTAATTGTAACTACTTGTGTGTTGTCCAAATTATCTGTCTGCTTCTCCTGATTATCATCAATTAAAGTATTGTCAACCCATTCCAACTGATTGGCATATTTTTCAATTAGTGGCTTAGATTCATGGAGGAATGGGGGGAATTTGCATTTGATCTTGAGATTACTCAGAATACCCTGAGGGTCATAGTTCCAATAAAAACTTTCCTGAAATTTTAATGTTGATAGTTTGTTGGTTACGTCCTTCAAGGCATCTCTGTTGTTCACTATGAAAGAGCCAATTTGACTTTTCAATTTGAATTGTGCCTTCTTTTTTGATGCTATAAAATTTACTTCATCGGCATTCAAAATTTTCCTTATGTATTCCAGAGCAGAGATCCTGATGGTTAGAAACTTTGGCAATTTGTATGGAGCTAAGATTGCACCATATATTCTAATCTCAGTGTGATTTTTGTACAGATACCAATCACCCACTTTACAGTTTTCAAACAACTGTAAAATTCTTTTGATATCTTCATTTATTCTTGGTGGTTCTGCTTTATCCAACAAACTAATAGCAGGTCTGAAAAATAAGTCATTGAAATCACTGTAACTGTACTCACTGCTATTCTTTCTCAGAAGAGAGGTCCAAAATATTACTGAAAGTGGTTTGCCTTCCATATCCATTTTCTGTAATGTAAAGGGAAAATTATCTGCTTGAGAGAAAAGGAAAAGATGTAACATATATGAAGTATATCTAAACACTCCTTCATCAGGTAATTTTATTAGCTAATAATGAATATTGTCAGCAATAAATTTGTCAAAGTCAAAGACCAACTCTGGTTGTTGTCCAGGAGACAAAGTGGAGAGGAAGCCTAAGATGGAAGCATCTATGAATTCATCATTAACATAGCCAAAAATAAATGACAGCATGGAAATGACCTGTTTGGAACCTTTAGGAAAATCAAAGTTATCATAAGGAGGATTCACCTTGGGAAGATTGACATGATTGGGCATGAAGTTTTGAAGGATTTCAAACTTCTCAGAGAAATATAGGTCTAAATACATCTGGGTCAAGTCTTCAATTGACAATGACACTGCTCTTGGATCATGGCTTAGCTAGAGCATGTCATTGATTGATTCAGTAGTTATGTAAAATTAGACCTCACTATCTTTGTTAACCATGCACCTTTGATCAGGAATATAATGCATCTGACACAACCTAATGAAATCCTGAGCAGGATGGGCGATGGGAACCATAAACTTGGGCAAATTGGAATCCCATACAGGTATGTCATTGGCCACTTTCTTTTCAAATTTCTCCTGACACCAGTTATGCACTTCCAGAAGATCAAATTCAAGAGTGGCATCAACAATTCTGTAATCTAAGTCAATCAAAGGATTGCTTTCTTCAGTAGTGACAGGAGGCTGTAAAGGTTTGACAACTTTAGTAGAGTCACCAGTTAAAACAGGAGTAAGTTAATCTATTCTGGGAGGTTTGGGATTGGAAGCTTTCTGGAGGCAAGCTTTTGAGGTTTAGGACCTCCAGTTTTAGGGATTACCTGTTTTTTAGTCATTTTTGAAGGAATTGAACAAGATTAAATTGTTTGTTCAGCTCTTTATGAAAGCAGGGGGTCAATTTAGCTAATTTGGGAGAAAATCAGAATCTGGGCTAGGGTTTATGAGGAAAACGCAGATTTTTATAGTGCAGAAGGTGAGAAAAGGGGTTTTCAAAGGTTTCTTCAGAAATTGTAAGGTATTTTAACCACAAGAATATCTTTTGGATGGTTAAAACTCTTAATCAAGAAGCGGAAAATTCTGGAAAATTTTTGAGAGGGATTCCCCTGTTACTTCAAGGTTTAAGTACTCTTAGATGAGTACTTCTTGGATTTTTAATTTCAAAATTAATTTTGATTTTGTTTAAAAATTTGAAATTTGTAGGCTCGGATTACTAATAAATACCTTTGAAGAGGTCTTGTTGTGGTCGAACGGGATTGCAGGTGATACCAGTCTTCAAACTGGTTGTGTTAGTATGATATCAAGCACTGGGAGTTGCTGGTAGTAATTGTTCAGAGTGGGAATGACTTTAGGATGGAAAATTATTTTGGAATTAGCTCATAAATGGTGTCTGCGATTAATTCTCGAAGGAATAGGGCGCAAATGTATAAAAATGATAAAAAAAACTAAGGTTAAAACCTTAGTGTTGGCTAGATAAATCGATCTTGCAGACAAGATCGACCTCCCTAGTGTTAGAAGACAATCTAGCAACAAACGAAAAACTAAGTTTGTCTTTCTCTAAGTACATTCGTTGTACAAATAAATGCTATGAAGGTGTCAATCCTACCTTAGATCCAAATGCTTATTTGCGGTCGTAGTGCTTCTGTCACTTCAATAATCCTTTCGTCGAAACAATATTTCTTATGTCACAACAATATTTCTTTCATCGCAACAATAATTCTTCTGTCGCAACAAGAGTTCTTTCATCACAACAAAGTGTCGTCTTTCGTCACAACAAAGTGTCGTCTTTTGTCGCAACAAAGTGTCATCTTTTGTCGACCTGCAATCACAAAAAAGAAAATCTTAAATAGAACCTGTATAACAAATAATTATAAAACATACATATCATAGTGATCAAGGAATCTATGAAATAAACGATCAAACAACAGCTTATTGAAATAAACAATTGAACGACAATTTATTGAGAAAAACAAAACTTGATTGTATTAATCTTAAAATAACAGAAGAACCTTACAACCTTAGCCTTGATGTTGAACATGCCTTCTCGGGGTCCGAAGCAGGAGTCTCCTCTACTTTGATAAGTCTTGCACTCTTCCTCTAGGAGCATATAGAGGTATGTGATCTTTCCTCACAAAAGCTCAGCAGAAAGAAGTCTAAATCTCAACAACACTTGACCTCAATCACCCACTAAAGCTTGAACTCCCTTTGAGGCTACCCAATGCCTCTTTTTATAGAGCAGATGAAGAGGTTAGGGTTCCACCTATGAAGGGATAGAATCCTCCTTCAAAGGGATAGGCTCCTCACATCAAGGGATTAGTTCCTTAAGGTGAGGGATGCATGAACCTTATTAAAGCGTACTCATCCCCAAAAAATCTCATCTAGAACCTTCTAGAATTGACCAAAATTCAACTTTTTCACTTTAGTTTCTCGCTTTTTTTACTTTGGAGGGGGTACACAGGCATTACAAGGGAAAAATATGTTCTGGAACGTAGGTAAGCAGTGTATTACCTGCGTATCCAAGCCAGGAACGCAGGCAGGCTTCATGTTACCTGCGTACCCAAAGTTTCAGAGATTTTTAGGGTTTTTCCTCTTGTTTTAGGGCTTGACATGAGGATTAAAGGTTGTAAGACTTGCAGAGGAGGCATGTATGAGTGTTAATGAGCTCATACAGTTAGCAGAATGTCAAGGTGATAGTTTTTAGTGTAACATATTGCCCCCTAAAGTGAAAAGTCTGGAATAGATGGAGATGAAGTCTGTCATATATGAAGAGTGAAGTACTTTATCATTTCAAGGATCATCCTGTGGACACCCCAGTCGGAACCTGTAAAAAAATTCAATGAAAAATATATATATGTAATCATATCATCGTTGAGGTAGGCATTCCCATTCTCAGATCAAAACTAACTAGAAAAATGATTTAAACTATTCTGATACAGGAATGATTTTCAATACATCAACAGTATAGACGTGTGTAGACACAGTATGGACGCAGCCATCTATTTATGAATATTCCACTGTATAAATGAATAAAAAAATTCCTCGTAGCCTGGATGGTAGAAACTAGATCCAGGGTCTTGATTTCCGTTTCTCGAACCAGTACGATTATATCCATGTGAATAAATGTGTTGAAGTCGAACATGGTAGAAACCACTTGATTACCAGTCAATAATGTAAACTGTTAACAAGTGTGAGAGAAACCACCAGTAATGTCAATGGCTCTCAAAGTACTCAGTACAATCCATGAAATGTGAATGAATGAGTTGAAGTCGAACATGTCACGGAGTCATTCGATCGAAGGTCAATGATGCAACCTGTCGTCGAAGGCGAGAAACCTGCCATTGAGGCATGCAGATTTCAAGGTACTGACGATTTCTGGATCAACTTCCTAGATAATGAGCCGTCATCGATAGAAAGTGATCTGTCGTAGGCAAGCCCACAACACGAAATCATAGATCAAGTTTTGAAGAAATATATTGGCAAGGACTGACTCAGGGATGGTCAAAATGGATGACAAATATTTCGCAAATGAATGGTTTGTTTGAACTGTCCTCTTGAACACATAACAACACTGCAGATGGCTTGGTGACAATTGACCCAAAGCTAATACCCAGAAACCGGCTGAAGACTTTCAATGTGGTTTGATTAACTGTTAGGCAAAGGATTTCCCAACCCAGGTGAACAAAAAGTGTCGTGTTCAAGAGTGGTTAACGGTTTTCTGAATAATCAAAATGTAACAAATAGGTTCGTTTTTCTCTCTTTTCCCCCACCATTTCTGGCAAGTACCTCTTTATTTTTGACAAGCTTGACGAGGATAAAATTTGCTTGTTTATAAGCTCATCATTTGGATGATTCCAACTTAGTTTAAGATTTGAACCCTAAGAAGAATTGGTTCGTTCCTGTTTAAAATTGAACAAGTCCTTTACTGTTTAAATTTTAACGACTCCAGTATAGGAGAAACTCAGTGTTTTTTCAATTTTAGAGAGTCAGAAGAAAAAACTTAAGAAGACTCCATGGGGGTACTCTTTCGTAAATTTAGTCTCTCGGGCCCGAAAAAGGATAAAATAATTTGGGAGAGAACTCTATTGACTGTAATTTGTCAACGTATACCTTTTTAGTAAATAGTCCATTTCAGTCCGTAAAAGGGGTAAACTTATATTGAAGGGATGATCATTCATTTAATTTAACGATTTCGAATAATCAAGTGCTCGGCGATCTTTTCATGTTTAGAGAGTCTGAAAAGGGCTTAAAAGAGGACTCCAATGTTTTTCTTTTTCGTAAATTTTTGAAAGAGTCCAAAAATGTGATAAAAGTATGCTCTTTGTTGAAAAATGATCAATTTTACTGAAAAATCCAATATTCTGCACAAAAACTCGAAACAATTACACAAACCTGTTTAAGATAAATAAATAAAATTTCCAAATTACCTTTTTAAAGTGAAAAATAAACAAATTAAAAATTCATTTATTCGAAAAACTTATAAAAAAGGAATTTTCTAACTTTCATTTTTACTATTTGAATTTAGAGTGAAAAAGTAAGAGCTTTTGGATAAGAAAAACTTTCTGTGAAGATTCTGGAAAATCCGTTTGTTGGAATCAGAAACCATCAACTCCAAGTAATCTGTATGAATTCTGGACCATATGAGGGCCCAAGTTGATTTCCTGATATGGCTAGTGAACATATGGGACACACAGGACTAGTGTTTCTTGTTTTTCGTCCACTAGCTTGAAGTCAAACTGGAGGACATATATTTTTTGACTGGTTTGTCCAAGAGGGGCGAACACTTATCTCTATTAGGGACTAGACTAGGTGGCCAGTCTGTTGCTAGTCTCAAAGTAGAGTTTTGCAATGGTTTAGTAGACCCCAAGGATAAATGGATAGATATCAAAACTATTATCCGTCCTCAGTTCAAATTTATTGTCTTCACTGTTACTAGACTGTACAAGAATGCAGCATTACGTGTTGCCAATATCATGTTGAGGGCATTGAGATTGTTAGATTTCTGTCGACATGTTTTCATTGGTTGAACAACCAACTCTTTGTCGTTAAGGACTTTCATACTTCAGTATAGACTACCGCGGCGACAAAGACATGGCTTTTCTTCCAGGAGATTAATGGGATGTTTCAAGTAAAAATCATTTTCAACACATTCTAAGTCCTAATTTTTTTTGTATTTTAAACCGTCCAACACAAGATGATGTATATTTTGAAAACAAACTTCTATGCTATGATATATCACTATTACCGGCTATCTGTGTACATGTTACTGAATGTTTTTTGATTTACTTCTTTGTTTATTGCAAATGTCTATTTATCATACTAGAAGCGACTGCATCTGCTAAAGTATTTAAATGTCTTGGAATATGTTGATATTCAATGTAATAAAATTCACGTTCCAAGAAACAAACTCTTAAAAACAACCGTAATAACACTGGATTTCTAATGGCATAAACCCTGTTAAGCTGTAATACAACAAGTTCATATTCCAACCTAACAATCAAACTCCGAATTCCAAATGATATGGATTCAGATAATAACTCAATCACTGCACTATACTCTGCAATGTTATTCATTGTTTGACCGAGGCTTACCCCATGCATAGACACTAACTCGTAAAAGGGTGAATAGATAACCCAAACTATGGAAGAAATGTTCTGTGTACTACGACAAGCACCATCAGCAAAACCAATGTAGGTTTGAAGAGATGTCGACATCTGCAATATCAAGAGTAAAACTCAGATAAGCAGGAATAGTAATAAGAACATGCTCTAAACTAGGCATGCTTTTCTAATCTAAGACACACCAGCAGTAAAGAATCTAATCTAACTAAAAATCTCCACACTAATTTTAAGCATAATACTTCTTTAAATAAAGCCCATTTCTAGGTTTATCTAAAGAGACATCGTCAAAATCTATCAGCTCATAGGCCCATTTTGCCAGCTTTCGCTTAACAATGAAAGGACCATGCCACATAGACACGAACTTTCTAGCCCCTAGCTTATCGTTGGCTTGATCGTACACTAAAACTAGGTCTCCTAAAAAATTACGAGGTGTAACATTTCTATCATACTGAGCTTTTATTCGTTTGACATGAGCTTCATTTGCTAATGCAGCATTTCGTCGATTCTCATCTAGCTGAGCCAAGTACAAAAAAATATTCTCCTCTTCAGACGTAACTGGGATTAATTCTATGGCTAATTTCAAAGACGGAATTTCGCATTCAATAGGCAACACAGCTTCCAAACCGTAAACCAGTTGAAAGGGAGTGAAACCAGTTGATGTTTCTACTGAGGTCCGATATGCCCAAAGTGCTGAAAATAACATGGAATGCCAATTCGACTTATGAATACCAATAATTCATCTTATCATAGTGACTAAAACTTTATTGATAGTGTTAGCGCTCGAATTTGCCTCAGGCTGAAGGAAAGCAAGGTTCAAGGCAACATCAAACCAAGCTCAGCCTCGTAGCTAGCCCTACGAGGACAGGAGAGGGCTCTCTCCGGTCGATCTCGATAAAATGATCAATAGGATCTGAGATGATTTCACATGGGAACTGATTTTAGGCTAGTAAATAAATAGGCAAGAGGTATTTTGATTTTTAGGCTGGATTTTCTGGGCTATATGGGACCAAGGAACAGTATGAGCAGAGAAATTAAATCAGAGACAGAGATTATTTCGTGAAGCAAGACAGGAAAGAAGTTTAGCAATCAAATTTGAAAAATATGGAATGGAAATACAGTTGAGAGGCTAAAAAGGGCATGTGTGATGAATCCTTTTCAGAAAGAAGAAGCCATACAGAACATGAACGCTTTCCCAAGGCATAGCAGTAAACTGAATTCTACCTTTCTTACTTAAAAGCATTCAGCTGGAAATGATTATGAATGAAATGTAAAACATTACAAGATACATATGAAACAGTAAGAAAACACTTATGCTAAACTCATACCACAGGAATCTCAGGAATCAGAGCTGCATCATTTCATTAAAATCTCTACCAAAACTGTACAAAGCAAATGCTGGGTTTTTCCTCCACACGTTTCCCATAACTCTCCCTTTTAAAATGGTTTTCATTAAAATATATAGACTCAGAGGTGTGATAACAAACTGATGAGAATAAGGAGTTGTTTCAACTAAAATAATAAAAATAGAAAAAGAACCATTCCTCTGTTCTAAAGACAGAAAAACGTTTCACTATTCCAACTGAAAATTTCCTAATGACCAATGAAAAGGTGTAGCGTGGATCTCATTAAATCATGGCTAAAGACAAAAATAGGCCTTCAATCTTATCGCTCTGCATGGTAGATGTTCTTCATTTAATCTGGCTCCGGTCTTTGACTGCCACGTTACATTTACCTTTTGAATGAAGAAAAACTTTTTAATAAAAATGGCGTTGAACGTAGATCAAAGTCAACTTTTCCTGATTGTGTTGTAATCTCATAAACATACTTGTCGCCTTCCATATTCAGTAAAACATGGCTCATTGCATCATATGTCCATTCACGTATCCCTGGAGCAATTTGATCACCCGATCTTTCAACAACGAGCAGATCACAAGTTTCTGTCTAAGGAGACTTCATAATCAACATCAAACACAATTTCAGGGGCGATGAGAGATCACATGAAGTTTTTTGAGGCAGGAAGGACCGAATGATTTGAACTTTTTGATGAAAAATTGAAGATATTAAGCCTGTCGGCTCTGTGCGCCGCGCGCACTCCTAGTGCGCCGCGGCCTTTGGGTGCGTCGCGGCCTTTGGGTGTGTCGCACCTGAACAAATTAACACAGCTGAAAGATGCTCTATGTGTCGTGCTCAATAGGTGCACCGCGCTCTATGCCAACGTGTCGCGCTCTTTTTTCAACACAGTGAACTCTCAACCAAACGCAAATTTCGCCTTCCACGATTCGAAATCGACTTTCTCATTCAAGCTTGGATGCACAAGAACGTTTAAACATATGAAAAGATCTTTTAAACTTATGGAGTTTGATTTTTGGTTTGACAAAACCCATTTTTGTAATGTCTGGGCATGGACACCTTTTACAATTTAATACAGCTCTGCTCTTTTGCAGCTCGACATTTGGCATGAACTTAATGTTTTTTTTTATTTGATTTTCTTGACTTGGGCAATGACAATTTTTTCAGGGTAATGGGCATAAGATCTCGACTTGACTTAATAAAAACCCATTAGTTGCAAATTTTTGACATTTTCACAATGAATTCTATTCTTGATGGCTTTCGACTCTTGGATTGAAAAATTATTTTCTTTGTTGTCTTTTGTAGGAATGTTAGCATGTTTTTGGAAAGGTGACTAGAACCTTAAATGGAGAAATGTTACGGCTGAAGAACATAAAACTCACATGGCAGCTTATTTACATAAATCAAATTTGACAATTTCTTCTTCAAAATAGAGTTTTGAAGAAGAAATATCTTTGAGCAATTTTGACGATGACAATCCTAAAATGAAAACTTATTGAAGCTCCCTTCTGGCCTGCAGGTGTTATTGAACATTTGGAGAACGAAAATTTGCAAACCCTAGACCTAATGACCAAGTTTGACTCTTTGCTTATCAAGCGACAAAAACAAGACTGTAAATGATGATAAATGAACTTTAGTGAATTTGACTCTGGCGGAGGACTGACAAGACCGAGTCTAACATTGGATCTAATGGGGATGGCAGCTCCAAGGAGGTGCCAAGAATAACAGATCTTTGGAAGAGCAGACAGTGCCTTCATCCATTGGGCAATGGAATCCATTATTTCAATAAATCGACACGACTAATTTATTGACTGGAAACTGACTCACAAATGACTCATGACTGACTAAAACAAGTATTTACAAATCTTTTAAAAAAGGCAGCAGTTCATCAAGATTTAAAAGCATGATGACAACCACCTGCATACTGATGAAATATGTACAATTATGTATAATGAGCTTTCCAATGTAACCAATCAAGCAGATGCCTTCTTGATTGGTTCTCCCGATTAGATCTCCTGGTCAACAGTAAATACTGGTAACTGGGCATCAAAAAACATAATTGACCATGATCTCCTTCATCACTGAATACAACAATAATCATCTTCACTGCTGACTGCAACAAACCTGCCAGAGGATCCCGAAAAACATGAAGATTTACCTCCTGCCGAAAGAATAGGATGTCTTTTTCTCCTGCTTCTGATCTTTCTTCAGTAAGAGTCTGTTCCTGGTCCTCAACAAATTCTGAACAATTAGATGAGCAGATCTCCTCTTGGAAAAACATTTCAAAACATGAGACATATGAAGAAGAATCTGAAATGGAATCCTGAACGGTCTGATCTTCTATAGCCTGAATATATTCTAGGTCATCTTCATATGATATGACAGCCAGATTCTCATTACATTCATCAATCATAAGAAAAGAAACTTCAACTGATTCTTGATGCTCAACACTATAATTTCTATCATCTACCATAAATTCATCCAAAGGAATTATTTCACTTACTTGAACAAAGATTTCATCTCGTTGTTCATGAACTGACTGGATTGCTTCTTTATGAAGGTTGCGTTTTAAGGAACTGAGAACATTTGGATCCATACCTTTGTCTTCTTCATTCCAAGTGATCTCAACAAAAAAAATTTCCTTTATGGGATTCAGCACAAGGTATTCTTGGTCATCACAATCTCAATCTCAATCTGGAATAGCTGATTGGAAATTATCACATTCTGAAATTGAAACTTGACTTCCCTACATGCTGTCTTCTCCTGTGGGCAGATCTGAAATGAAACTTTCTCTTTCATCATTTTCAGCCATATGATCTTCAACCTCCTGCAAAGTCTCCTGAACATCTTGATGGGTATCCTCTAGGTTCTCTTCATGTTGCTAAAATTGTTTCTCGTACAGAGCCTCCATGATTTCTCCGTCCATGAAGTCATTATCCCCATAAAAATTCTCGAGATCTTCAATGAAATTATGTACATGGCTACAACATTTCTGAACTAAAATCAAGGATGGATATGATTCTTTATACTTTTCAAAGAACACGGTATGAAAATCCCTTAAACAGTAAATAGAAGCAGCTGGAAAACTTTCATACCAAGATCGGGCTTCGTCTTCCAAAGTAGCCATAAACATTTTCATCAAACAGTCTTCAGGAAAATCGATCTTTAATTTATGAACATGAATGTGAAATTTCACCAGATGAAGAGCAGCGTCATTACCTTCCATATTTCTAAACATAGGAAAATTCTGAAGCCAATCCACCTTGGGCATCTTATTTGGAAAACCTGGGATGTGATCTCGGCTCATGGGAGCATATATTCTTGCAATCCGGTCCATCTTATCTCTCTGCAGTGGAGTCACCATGAAGGATTAATTTATGGATTCTTCAATGAAATCGCCAGGTGAATAATTTCAGCCTTGTGCTGTCTGACCATTGTCCACCATCAACCATTAGATCTAAACTTGATTACAGGTACTGGGGCAAAGGCACAAGTTAAGTGTTACGTTTACCAGCTAGACCATTTTGTCCCTAGTATGGTCGCCACTATGTTAGCACTCGAATCTGCCTCAGGCTGAAGGAAATCAAGGTTCAAGGCAACGTCAAACCAAGCTCAGCCTCGTAGCTAGCCCTACGAGGATAGGAGAGGGCTCTCTCCGGTCGATCTCGATAAAATGATCAATAGGATCCGAGATGATTTAACATGGGAACTAATTTTAGGCTAGTAAATAAATAGGCAAGAGGTATTTTGATTTTTAGGCTGGATTTTTTGGGCTGTATGGGACCAAGGAACAATATGAGCAGAGAAATTAAATCAGAGACACAGATTATTTCGTGAGGCAAGACAGGCAAGAAGTTTAGCAATCAAATTTGAAAAATATGGAATGGAAAGACAGTTGAGAGGCTAAAAAGGGCATGTGTGATGAATCCTTTTCAGACAGAAGAAGCCATACAGAACATGAACGCTTTCCCAAGGCAGAGCAGTAAACTGAATTCTACCTTTCTTACTTAAAAGCATTTAGCTGGAAATGATTATGAATGAAATGTAAAACATTACAAGATACATATGAAACAGTAAGAAAACACTTATGCTAAACTCATACAACAGGAATCTCAGGAATCGGAGCTGCATCATTTCATTAAAATCTCTGCCAAAACTGTACAATGAAAATGTTGGGTTTTTCCTCCACACGTTTCCCAGAACTCTCCCTTTTAAAATGGTTTTCATTACAATATAGACTCAGAGGTGTGATAACAAACTGATGAGAATAAGGAGTTGTTTCAACTAAAATAATAAAAATAGAAAAAGAACCATTCCTCTGTTCTAAAGAAAGAAAAATGTTTCACTATTCCAGCTGAAAATTTCTTAATGACCAATGAAAAGGTGTAGTGTGGATCTCATTAAATCATGGCTAAAGACAAAAATAGGCCTTCAATATTATCGCTCTACATGGTAGATGTTCTTCATTTAATCTGGCTCCGGTCTTTGACTGCCACGTTACATTTACCTTTTGAATGAAGAACAACTTTTTAATAAAAATGGCGTTGAACGTAGATCAAAGTCAACTTTTCCTGATTGTGTTGTAATCTCATAAACATACTTGTCGCCTTCCATATTTAGTAAAACGTGGCTCATTGCATCATATGTCCATTCACGTATCCCTGGAGCAATTTGATCACCCGATCTTTCAACAACGAGCAGATCACAAGTTTCTGTCTGAGGAGACTTCATAATCAACATCAAACACAATTTCAGGGGCGATGGGAGATCACATGAAGTTTTTTGGAGCAGGAAGGACCAAATGATTTTAAATTTTTGATGAAAAATTGAAGAGATTAAGCATGTCGGCTCTGTGCGTCGCGGCCTTTGGGTGCGTCGCGCCTGAACAAATTAACACAGCTGAAAGACGCTCTATGTGTCATTCTCAATAGGTGCGTCGCGCTCTATGCCAACGCGTCACGCTCTATTTTCAACACAGTGAACTCTCAACCAAACGAAAATTTCGCCTTCCACGATTCGAAATCGACTTTCTCATTCAAGCTTGGATGCACAAGAACGCTTAAACATATGAAAAGATCTTTTAAACTTATGGAGTTTGATTTTTGGTTTGACAAAACCCATTTTTGTAATTTCTAGGCATGGACACCTTTTACAATTTAATACAGCTCTGCTCTTTTGCAGCTCGACATTTGGCATGAACTTAATGTTGTTTTTTATTTGATTTTCTTGACTTGGGAAATGACAATTTTTTCAGGGTAATGGGCATAAGATCTCGACTTGACTTAATAAAAACCCATTAGTTGCAAATTTTTGACATTTTCACAATGAATTCTATTCTTGATGGCTTTCGACTCTTGGATTGAAAAATGAGTTTCTTTGTTGTCTTTTTCAGGAATGTTAGCATGTCTTTGGAAAGGTGACTAGAACCTTAAATGGAGAAATGTTACGGCTGAAGAACATAAAAATCACATGGCAGCTTATTTACATAAATCAAATTTGACAATTTCTTCTTCAAAACAGAGTTTTGAAGAAGAAATATCTTTGAGCATTTTTTACGATGACAATCCTGAAATGAAAACTTATTGAAGCTCCCTTTGCCCTACAGGCATTATTGAACACTTTGAGAACAACAATTTGTGAACCCTAGACCTAATGACCAAGTTTGACTCTTTTCTTATCAAGCAAAAAAAACAAGGCTGTAAATGGCGATAAATAGACACTAGTGAATTTGACTCTTGTGAGGCCCGACAAGACTGATCCTAACGCGGTGCTTCAACCATACCATTAGCCTGTGGGTAATATGGAGTATAACTATTGTGGCGCAGGCCAAGTTGATCTGTTAGTTCAGTCATCATGATATTTTGAAAATGACTTCCATGATCTATAATAATGGCTTGAGGAACACCGAATCTAGAAATTATATGATTGAACATGAAATTTGGAGCAGTATTGTCGTCTGCTGAAAATTTAGGCATCGCCTCGGCCCACTTAGTAAAATAATCTACCACTAAGATAATATACGCATGCCCCTGTTGGGAAAAATACTGAGAGGGGGGGTGAATCAGTATTTAGGACTTAATCAAAACTTTTTACTTTTCCATTCACTAAAACCCATACGCTACTTTGCTGAAGCTAACTAGCATATACACGTGGATATCCTTCATAAAACTCGCGTATACACAGAGATATTGTTATGCCATTAATTCTTCACTTATATCATTCCATCATTCATTCATTAGATGTTCAATAAACTTTAAACATGTGCAATAAGAATAAATCATCACACATAAGCAACACACATGAAAACCAGGATTTTAGGTGGAAACCCAAGTCGGGAGAAAACCACCGCTGCCGTTGTCTCAGCCTTCAATATTTTATTATAGAGAAAACATCTTACAACATATGTGCGCGCGCAGACTTGACCTGGCTGGTTTTACGACCTCGTTCCCTGGAGAAAAGACTCATTTTTTGCTCTCGTTCACACGAAGCCTCTACTGGAAGGGAGCTACTACCCCCTGCTCTCGTTTACTGGCCTCTCATGGAAGGGAGCTACGACCCCCTGATCTCGTTTACCATCCTCACCTGGAAGGGAGCTAGAACCCCCTAACTGAAGGCTACAACCCTCAGCGCCACCATGGACCACGTTTCATCAATTTTCACACTGGATCCAAAGCTTCCTTTAGAACACAACTTGCAGGCCACGTTTCATCATATTTTCAGACTGGACCCACTCCATACATTTTAGCCCAATCATACATCATCAACAGATAGCAGTAACATAGCTAAACAGATCAGACATTTGATACTTCATACTTTAGCAAACCCTAATCTTCATACACGCTTTCCTTTCACTTATCCTGCGTATATACGTGCCTTCGACCATACAAACCCGGGTATACTTCTGTACATATTACAAAGCTAATTTTACGGCCCATACGCACTTTCTCTTCAGAAAACCCCCGTATATACGCGCTTACTCTACGGAAAACTAGCGTATAGTTCTTCAGACATTTAGGTCATTGCAATTCTTCAGAACAGATACATCACTCAGGTTTTACCCTTTACTTCAGAGAGATGTTCACCTCATCTCAGATCTAATCATTCCATAAACAGATCTAGCAGATACAAATACATTCCAGATCTAGATTCCCTTCTTCATCATTTCTTCATTGGAGCATCATACATTCAGATCTTTCATTCAACTGTAACCCTTTCCATTCAGATATGCTTCAGTATTCATTCAAGCTCGGACTTCTTGCCCACACTTATAATGAATTTCTTCTCTTTATATAGGTTTACCCTTTTTCAATACCATGAGCCAAAACCACATTACTTCTGATGGTATTCCTGGACGGGGTCATTTAGATGAATCATTACCCAATACAATGGGTCAATACCATGGTGGTTACCCCTTGTTTTTCACTTTATGAGCGCTTTTGCCCATACACGACTTGGCACGTTATTTCCCGCGTGCATACGCGACCTTTCCTAGACAAATCCGCGTATGCCTTGATACATACTCTTTTCATCATAGATCTAGCACTTACTAAATTCCTTTCTTCATTTCCTTTTGTAATCACTGTAGGTACATCAGATTTACATCATTTAACAAGTTCATCAAGACATATTCCATCAAGTAGGTTGCCATCATCTTCATCAAGTGGGTTGCCATCAAGGACAACACTCAGCATCATATTGCCAACAATCTCCCCCTTTGGACTTGATGGCAACCACAATGGTGTTTGATCACCACAACAGATAGATTCATTAAGAATAAAATGACACCATGTCACTCTTGACACCATTCTTTCTCTTTATTCAAACACCATGTCACTCTCCCCCTTTGACATCAAGGGAAAAGGGCAAATGAAAACCAACACACGGTTTTTCTCCTTTTGTAGAAGGAAGCGTTCTGTAGATCTGATGTATACTGAAGTGACCATGCTCCCCCTGAGTTCATGCTGAACCTACAAACATATTTTTCAATGAAGTACATGACTCTATGACTCTATGAATCTATCACCAATGACTCATACTTACATCAAAGATCCATCCAAGTGAATTTACATATGAGACTAAAATACCCAACCAAGTGGGTTTACAAATTTTAACAAGTCCTTACATGACTGAATATTACAATTTTACATCATGGGTTTCAACAAGACCTTTTTATCAAATTACAAGTATGACTTTTTATGACTAATACCAGAAAGACCTCAAGAGAGAGATCACATTTTAGAACCATCATAATGCCAAAAATGCATTATACTCAGCAAGACCAATGCTCCCCCTGAAAATGTGCATCCAAACATCCTTTCCATATGGCCAAGGCTCCTCCTTAGCTTGTGCAACTTGAACACCTTCAACAACAAGTTATCAGCAACAATCTCCGCATGATCTGTTCGTATCTCTGAATCATAGGACTTCCATCTCATCCAAAAGATAATCTTCATAAAAAAAAAACAATCTAGGCTCATCCATAATCTTCATCATAAGAAACCATGTATTATTTCTTCATCATTTAGAACTGAGAAATAAGCTGATATAGTGTAAATAATACAATCATTAGCAGTCAGATTGATGCTCCTCCTGAACCTCTGCTCCTGATCTTCAGCGATCAATTCTCTTATCATCAATGCATACACGACTGTGTCTGCTGGAACTCGCGTGTATACGCGGCTTTAGTTCATCGAACCCGCGTATGGAAAGTGAAATATGGAAAATTTCACATTCCTCCATCTCCCCCTGAATTTGTCCTTCCTGTCCCTGCCTTCTTTACATCAAATGCTCTGTCAGAAATAAACATAACCAGGATAACCAAATCAATCATGAGAATCGTCATACATTGCGCCCCCTGTGACGATACATTACTAATCCCCATCATGTATCTCACATCACTCCTGCAGTCATTAAGAGAAGTAAGCTTCAGAAGCAGATGACTGCAGTAGGGTCAGTATTCCCTACATTTCTGATGTGTCCTCCTTCTTTTTCCAAATTTGTTTGAACTTTCTAATTGTGTGCTGAAAATTGTCCACTTTCTTAGATCTGTTCAACCTGCATTCTTTTTCTACATGTACGTACAAGAATAACATATCATGTGTCCGGACGACAAAGCATAAGAATCATAATGAGTATTTCTAATCTTCCTTCTTTTCTAATCGATTTCTTTATGTCCATACTTGTTACATGAAAAACAATATCCCTTGAAGAAACCATAGTACCTTTCTATGTAGGATGTTGTTTGTTTGTGGGCAGGGAAACAATTTTCTTCTGCAATGGAAGTACCAACATGTCCATGATTATGACATTTAAAGCATTCAACATTATTGAATGATTTCCTTTGAGAATTCATGACTGTTGGTTGTCCTTTTGTTTCTTTCAATACTCCAGGCTTTGCATTGATATCCTTTGAATCTTTAGCACTTCCTTGTGAACTAGATTCTCCTTTGACCGTTTCATGAAAACCCAGACCAAGTTTGATAGAAGGAGACCTTTTACTACTAAGAATATTGTCCAGAATCTTAGTACTATCTTGAAATCTCAAAAGTTTTTCTTTTTCTTCTAATTTACCTTTGAGAATGTTTACCTCAACCTCCAAGTTTTGGCATTGCTTCTTCATACTTTCTTCTTTCATTCTTCCATATTCTATTTGATCATTCATATTTAGAATCTCTTCTTTCAACCCATTTTCTTGTTCTTCAAAAGTTTGTAAAATTTCTTCATTCTTCTTATTTGATTTTTCCAGATCTGTTTTGAGCGAGATTATTTCTATTTCACGTCCTTCAATTTCAAATGATTTTATAAGTTCTTCATTCTTCTTATTTGATGCTTCAAGGTCTGCTTTTAGAGAGATGATTTATGCTTCAAGTCCTTCACTGTGATTGGTTACTTTGTCCTGCAGTCTTTGATACATTTCTATCTGTCCCTTCATTGTTTCTATCTGTTCATTCAATCTAGAGATCACATCCTTGAGGATAGATTCCCTCCTTTTAAATTGATCCCAAAAATTACTTTCATCATTGATCTTGAGATTTTCTTCTACACTTATACTGTTACTTTCACTATCTTCATCATTGCATGCACAAGTGAGTGGATTACAAGAACAACAATCAATACATGTTTCCTCTTCTTCTTTTTCTGCTGCACATGTTTTCTGAGATATCTTCTTTCCTTGAGTAGCCTTCTTCTTTTTCTTCTTTGCCATGAGCACTAGCAGATCTTGGTTAGAATCTTCTTCATCCTCATAATTATCTTCATTTGCATAATAAATCTTTCCCTTTCCAAATTGTTTCCCTTTATCATGATTTTCTTTATAAGGACATTTAGCGACATAATGACTTAGCGACATAATGACCCACTCTTCCATAATCAAAACATTTGAAGGGTAGCTTACCTTTAAATCTTCCGATCTTTGGTTGAGTCTCCTTACAAAATTTGCTTCTTCTCTTTCGATATATAACTTGATTCCTTGACAACTTCCTTTTATTTTCCTTTTGCACATAAATTAAAGCGACTTCTTTGATTTGAAAGGGACCTCCTTGTCTCATTTCATAAGCAGTTCGAATACCATGTAGTTGAACAATAGTAAGAGTTTGCAGATCTTGCCTTTCTTCCATAGCTAACACTTCGACTCAAATTTTTGAAGTTAAAGATCTTAAGACTTTTTCCACCCCGAGTGGTATCGGTTATGATTTCACCCAAACTTCTCATACGATTTACAATATCATCTAGACGTAAAAAGAAACTAGCAATACTCTCATCACTATGCATTCTTAAATTTTCATATTCAATTCGGAGAGTTTGGAGTTTTGCACTTTTTACCTTTGTATCTCCTTCATAGCTCAGAATGATTTTGTACCATATTTCTTTTGCTGAATTTAGCTGCATCACTTTAGCAAATTCTGGTTCAGTCATCCTTCCTAATAAGACATTGATGGCTTTGGCATTGATTTCATATTTCTTCCTTTCTGCTGCATCAGTAGGAATACTTGCCGGATACTGTTAACCTCCTTCCACGATTGCCCATACTTCTGCACCAAGACTTTGCAGATATGCTTTTTTTCGTATCTTCCAGAACAATAGATTATTTCCATTGAATAGAGGTGGCCTTATAGACATTATCCCTTCATGACTTCCGATTTCGACGGATCTCCTTCAAGCGATCAAGCTTCTGCAGAAGGACCTGCTCTGATACCAATTTTTGGGAAAAATACTGAGAGGGGGGGGGGGAATACGAGAGGGGGGTGAATCGGTATTTTGGAATTAATCAAAACTTTTTACTTTTCCATTCACTAAAACCCATACGCTACTTTGTTGAAGCTAACTAGCGTATGCACGCAGATATCCTTCATAAAACTCGCGTATACACATAGATCTTGTTATGCCATTAATTCTTCACTTATATCATTCCATCATTCATTCATTAGATGTTCAATAAAATGTAAAAATGTGCAGTAAGAACAAAATAAATCATCACACATAAGCAACACACATGAAAACCAGGATTTTAGGTGGAAACCCAAGTCGGGAGAAAACCACCGCTGCCGTTGTCTCAACCTTCAATATTTTATTATAGAGAAAACATATTACAACATATGTGCTGGCGCAGCCTCCTACCAGCACACAGCCACCCACCTGCGCTCGTTTACCATCCTCTCCTGGAAGGGAGCTATGACCCCCTGCTCTCGTTTACCAGCCTCTCCTGGAAGGGAGCTACGACCCCCTGATCTCGTTTACCAGCCTCACCTGGAAGGGAGCTACAACCGTCAGCACCACCATGGACCACATTTCATCAATTTTCACACTGGATCCAAAGCTTCCTTTACAACACAACTTGTAGGCCACATTTCATCATATTTTCAGACTGGACCCACTCCATACATTTGAGCTCAATCATACATCATGAACAGATAGAAGTAACACAGTAGAACAGATCAGACATTTGATACTTCATACTTCTTCAAACCCTAATCTTCATACGCGCTTTCCTTTCACTGATCCTGCGTATATACGCGCCTTCGACCATACAAACCCACGTATACTTCTGTACATATTACAGAGCTAATTTTACTTCCCATACGTGCTTTCTCTTCAGCAAACCCGCGTATATACGCGCTTACTCTGCGGCTAACTAGTGTATAGTTATTCAGACATTTAGGTCATTGCAATTCTTCAGAACACATACATCACTCAGATTTTACCCTTTACTTCAGACAGATGTTCGCCTCATCTCAGATCTAATCATTCCATAAACAGATCTAGTAGATACAAATACATTCCAGATCTAGATTCCCTTCTTCATCATTTCTTCATTGGTGCATCATACATTCGGATCTTTCATTCAATGTAACCCTTTTTCCATTCGAATGTAAACGGAGAGAATTATTCATTCCAGCTCGGACTTCTTGCCCACACTTGCATAATGAATTTATTCTCCTTATATAGTTCCCCTTTATCGATACCATGAGCCAAAACCACATTACTTTTGATGGTGATACCAGACGGGGGTCACATAGACGAATCATTACTCAATACAATGGGTCAATACCATGGTGGTTACCCCTGGTTTTACATATTTAGAGCTCTCTTGCCCATACGCGACTTGGCACGTTATTTCCCACGTGCATATGCTACTTTGCCTAGACAAATCCGCGTATGCCTTGAGACATACTCTTTTCATCATGTTCTAGCACATACTGACATTCCTTCCATCATTACCTTCTGTACTCATTGTATATACATCAGATTTACATCATTTAACAAGTTCATCAAGACATATTCCATCAGGGAAAACTTCATCAAGTAGGTTGCCATCATCTTCATCAAGTGGGTTGCCATCAAGGACAACATTCAGCATCATATTGCCAACAGCCCCCCGGTCGAGTGAGGGTTACATGTAATAAAGTCAATACCCCACTTTGCGAAAGGACCGACAACAATTATAGGGTGAAGAGGAGCA
The DNA here is from genome assembly GCA_034641835.2 of Pinus albicaulis. Taxonomy (NCBI): domain Eukaryota; kingdom Viridiplantae; phylum Streptophyta; class Pinopsida; order Pinales; family Pinaceae; genus Pinus; species Pinus albicaulis. The sequence continues at coordinate 620,015,853 of CM076570.1, read as the reverse complement.
GGTGGCGCACGCATTTTACGATCAAATACTTGACAATTGTGGCATTTTCAGACTACATAGATACAATATTTAAATAACGACGGCCAAAAATAACCAACACGCAATATCTTTTGGGCTGTGTCATACCCAGACATATGACCACCACATGCTCCAGAATGGAAATCATTTAGAACCTTCTCAGCTTCTTCATGAGTAAGACAGCATCGAAAAATAGAATCCGCTCCATGATGATAGAGTGTATCACCAATAATATTGTATTGTTGGGATTGGAAATGTATTTTCCGTCACTGAGATCGTGAAATTTCAAGCCCAAAAGATTGGGTTTGGAGATAAACAATAATATCCCCATACCAAGGATCAAGAGTACTGATAAGAAACAAGGATTCATCCGCAATGGGCTGCTCTTCCACAGTTTCAGTATCAGTAGAGGGGAAATCACACATCAGTTCTGCAAAAACAAAAAATTTCTTTGCCTTGGATTTTTCAAATTCCAAGTCAAATTCCTGCAGGATAACTATCCATTTGGAATACTTGCCCCCTAGCAATTGTTTGGTCAAGATGTACATCATAGGGTTACAGTCAGAAATTACTGTGGTTTTGCGTAATAAGATGTAGTGTCGAAATATTTGGACAGCTTGAACAGCTGCCAAGGCCAATTTCTCCACATGTGTGTACTTTATCTCAGTCGGATGCAAATTTTGACTAAGATAGTAAATCACATGTTCATTTCTAAATTCATCTTCCTGAACTAAAACCATCCCAATGGTGGAATGAGAGGCGGCGAGGTACAAAAAATAGTCCCGGTTGTAGTTGGGAGGATGCAATAATGGTGCATGGGTCAACACATGTTTGAGTGCATCAAAAGATCGATCAGCAATCTCATCCCAAAAGAATGGAATTCTTTGTTTCAACAACCTTGTAAAACCCTTTGTTAGCTCGGCGTAGTTAGGAATGAACCGACGTAAAAATTTTGCTTTCCCCTGCAAACTTTGGAGTTGGTGCAAAGTCGAAGGAGGAGGTAGATTGAAACTAGCTTCGACCTTCGATGGATCAACGCGAATGCCTGCTTTTGAAACAAAAAATCCCAGTAAGCGACCCGATTCTACACAGAAAACACATTTGTGTGGATTCATCCGAATTCGATAATTCCTACATCTCATAAAAATAGCTCGTAAATGAGTGAGATGTTCGGCCCTATGCGATGAATGAGCAGGTAAATCATCGAGATAAGGCTGCACAATGTGCTTAATGTCATGAAATTCATAAGACATAGCCCTTTGAAAAGTTTCCCCAGCGTTCTTCAATCCAAAGGGTAGTTTGCAATAAGCAAATGTCCCCCATGGAAAAATGAAAGTTGTTTTTGGCTGATCAGCAGGGAGTATGTTTATTTGATTGCAACCAGAAAAACCATCCATAAAGGTGAACATTTCACTGCCGGCAGAATCATCAATTATTTGATTGATATAAGGGGTTGGATAATTGTCTTTAGGACAAGATCGATTAATATCCCTATAGTCGATACATACTCTTATCATTCCTTTTTTTTGTTAATAGGAACAATATTCTATACCCAATTCGTTAAAGGAATCGGATAAATGAAACCTGCACGAAGTAATTTCTCAACTTCGGCTTTAATTGCAGCAGCTTTTCTCGGATGTATTTGATGTAAACGTTGACAGACAGGTTTGGCATCCGGGTAAGTCTTGATTTCATGTACAACAATTGACGGATCGATTCCTAGAATTTCCTCATATGACCAAGCAAACACGTCAAGGAATTCTTGAAATAGGGCTTTATAAGTTTGGATTTCATTGTCCATGCAGCAAGCACCTATATGAATGTTTTCAATTATTCCTGGTTTAACTGAAATGTCAATAGGAATTGTTCGAGAGATATTTTCCAAATTTAACTCAGAATCAGGATTTTGCAATGGATTCTGGGGCTCTTTTACATATTCAGTAGTAAAAATAGAAGCGAAATCATTTTCAAAATGATCCGACTCAGGTAAAAATGAATATTGATGATGTAGATCTTCCCATGGTAAATCGTCAACAGATAAAAGTTCACGAATTTTCTCATTAGTATGAACAAGATCGGGAAATGTCATTGTGGCTAAGCTAGATATAGAAAGTGATTCCTCATGTATCCCATTCATTGGATCAATTTTAGTTGAAGAGGGATCAGAAAGCGACTGTACAGCCTGATATGCAATTTCAAAGGAACTCAAAGGCATCGCGCCATAAAATGAATCCAACTCGAAGTCGGAAGGTACGATCCAGGGATCATAAAATGTAATAGTATTTGATGAAATCATATGAATGTTTGTGATAGGAAGCGATACGTTAGGAGGAGGAAAGGAAAAAGTTCCTGGTAAACCAGAATCCTTAATCAAACCTACCCCAACATCCTTGTAAGGGATATTCGTTTTACCGATGTGCTGGATAGTTTCTGTAGAGGCTAGATCCGATGAGAAATATGTTAACTGATCTATTGTAACGATATTTCCTTGATGTGGAAACTTAATAAGCCGAAAGACTGATGAAACAACAGCAGTCATAGCATAATACCAACTGCGATCCAGGAGAAAGTTGTAATCTAGAGGGGCATCAACCACCTCCACATCTAGATTTACGGTTTTTCCTTCGACCCCTATAGGTAAATCCTGCAAAATACCAAAAGGATGAAACCCTCGGCCATCAAAAGCCTTTAAAATCGTCAGAGACTGATTGAGTGTAGGAGAACCAAGCGATTTCCAACACTGGATCGACATAATACACGTAGAAGCCCCTTCATCAATCAAAGTCCGAAAGCTCGGTCTATAATTTACTAAAACTGGAATCTGGAAAGCCATTTGATGAGGTAGGCGGGGTGTACTATTCTCTAAATCGAAGATTATAAGGTTCGAATCTTGAATATCGACATATCCTATGGTAGACAAAAGTAATTTACGCTGTGCTGGGCACGATTGCAGCACTTCCAAAGCCGACATTGTTGAAGGGGAAATAGCTAAGTCCTCAACAATGTTGTAATTCTAAGCAGCTCTCGCATGTGGATTGAAAGCTGATTTACGAAGTACACCTTTAGCAGACGGTTTGATTACTAAGTCTGGATTGGTTTTCTCGATCTGTAGTGGATCAGAAATGGAATGAGGTGTATTTGATGAGTTTTAATTAGAAGATTCTACTTCTTTACCACCAACAGGATTTTTACTACCATAATCTTGTGATCGCGTCGCAATCCTGACATGAGACATCATCATAATAGGTTCTTCTGAGGCATTCGAGGTGGAACCAATCATCTTAGTATCTTGAGTTGGAAAAGGATCCTTCAAGATAGCAGGTTGTTGAGAACCTTTAACAAATTTCGCAACCTCTGCTCGATGTGGGAATTCCTTAGTAAAATGATCCTCGTCGCAAATGAAACAAGGATAGCAAGGCTTTCATTTTTCGTCATTAGATTCAGTTTTATCTATTTTTTCTTTTGAATTTTTTTTTTTTTTAATTCTTCCCCTTCTTTTTACCGCTGGATTTAGATTTGGCCGTAGATATTTCTACGACATGAATATCGGCAGAAATTTCAGCGGAAGACTCTCCTTTCGGGGAATCATGTAAAGTAATTATAGGAGAAGAATTCTTTGAAGGTTTCTTCTTACTTTTAGTATTGACTGTACCAATCATACCATCAATAGCATGATACCCTGAAGGAGCTGCAGTTATTTGACCTTGTTTTGGAAGATAGGGGATTTTTTGATGTAAAATACCTGACTACGTATAGGTGAGGTCAAGATACTGAGCTTGAGCAATGAATTTCTCCTCAATAACAACTCCAGCCTTAGCTACATCTTCAATGATTTTGGGTAACAATTATTTAACAAACTATTCCGCCAAAATTTGATCTATAATGTAAACTTTCACTAAACGCCTTCTACATCACCATTCGTGAATATGATCAGAAATATATGTGGACGTGGATTGCTTTATCGAATTCAAAAGTTTTGTGCCATTGTCGTATCAGACAGGCAACTGAAAATGAGTTAAGAAAGCAGTTGCTAACTGACTGAAATTATTAAAAGAGCCTCGTGGTAACTCAATGTACCATTTGGCGGCAAGACCAATTAGAGTTCATTGAAAAAGACGTAAGCGAATTGAATCATAAATTATTGAATTAGACACACACCAAAGGTGATAAGTCATAACGTGATTTGACGGATCCTCTCCTGACTTACCCTTGAATTTCGGTATATCACTGGGAAACTTATGTGGCATTGGCGGCCAATACGGATAATAGAAAATTGGATCATTCGTAAGGCTTGTCAAATCAGGTAAATCCAAAGTTGCAATAAATGGTAACTGACGTTTAGGGTATCGAAAACCTTGAGTAGCCAAAGCAGTTCCGGGAGGAGGATAACCAGGATAACTGGGAATCGGATTTGTATTAGGAATGGTATAACCTCCCGAGAAACCAGGATTAACCGGACCAAACTGGGGTTGTTGAGGCTGTTGATAAGTATAGCCAGGGTACGGTTAATACTGATAAGCTAGGTTTTGTGAAATAGGACCGAATTGAGGTTGTCCCTAGTACGGTTGATACGTGAATTGCGGTTGACTTGTGACAATCATACTTGTACTAGCTTGTCTCGCAGGTATCTAGACCAAAGTCTGAATTGAAGGTCCTGACTGGGGTACAGAGACTTGAGGGATTTGCACGGATGCAAGGATAGAAGAACTCTGAGCTACAGATACTCTAGAAACAGGTGTGATAGGTTGAACAGATGTTGCAGTAGTTGCAGCAGTTTGAGGCGGAGTTATAGGTGTACTAGCCCAAGACTGTTGAACAGAACTAGGTGCAGGGGTTTGAATAGTAGACTGAAAAGGCTGTTGGGTTGGACCAGAAACCAAAGGTTGTCCAGGTTAAGAAGACAACTGTACATTAGGTTGCATAGGCTATTGAAATTGGGACGGATCCCACACCATGTTTGTTTCAGGGTATTTTCCAATAGAAGGTTGAACGTAAGGACCATAGCCTGGTTGAACGTAGGGTTGATAAGTAAGTGGTAAATTTCTGGCTCCTTGTACAGATGATTGACCAGAAGGCGGTTGGAAACCTTGAATTGGGTACTGACCTTGAGTTTGATAACCCTGAGGCGCATACTGAAACTGGGGTTGATAAGGACTTTGAGGAACATACTGAGTTTGGGGTTGACCTTAGGGTATGTAATGTCCTGAAGGTTGATAACCTTAAGGTATGTACTGTCCTTGAGGTTGTTCTCCAAAATAATATGATGCCACAGTTTGTCCTAAGAAAAAATTACCTTGAGTTTGCCCCCCAGGCGGTAACTAACTACCCTGAGGTTGTCCCCCAGGTGGTAATTTACTACCTTGAGGTTGTCCCCCAGGTGGTAACTGATTTCCCTGAAATTGTCCCCCAGGTGGTAACTGACTACCTTGAGGTTCAGGATTCGGAATATTACCAGACATCATAAATATTTTCTCTACGTTCGACGTTTCAGTTTTGATACCATTAAGACCATATGATAATACTTGTTCAATCAGTCAAGGAACTGCTCCTGAGAAAGTACCAGAAAGAGCCTAATACCCCAAAGGAACAGAAGGACTACCGTGTAAAAATGCTTCCAGTGATTGGGAAAACATAGATGACTCTCCTTCCATGATGGATGAAGGATAATAACCTCTGGGTGTAGGATGAAATGGAATTCGAGGTGGAGAAAAAGCAAGACCCGGGTTTTCTAAAAAAAAATTCAAAGATAGATACCAAGCGTCACTTCAAATAGGGCTGTAGAAAATAGATTCACGTTCCCTAAGATTTAAATATTGAGGGGATTCGAGAAGAGATAATTCTTCGTCTATACTAGTAAGCTCTTCAATATAAATGAGGCCAGAAGGAATATCTTCAGTAACAATATTTATTACCCTAGGTGAACCAGGATCGCTAGAAGTTGGAGTAATAAATCCTGAGGATGTTTCCAAAATAGAAGGTTCAGTGTCAGGTTCGGAAATTTCAAGTTCGCCAGCTAATTCACTAGAAGGAGAAATACTACCAATAAATTCAGAAACTGAAATTGGTTCTTGAATGTGTTCTGTCGTGGGTATTTGATGATAAGGATGAACAACTATAGATGAACTTCCAATTTCTGTTGATCTAATTCTACTGCTACTAGATGATACTAGAGCATGCAGCCCTTCAAGCTGACTTGGTGTATATTCAAGGGGCTTGCCCTAAAGTTTTCGGGAATGTCTCGGTAATTTTTCCACGATTAAATATTAATTAATCACACACAAACAAAGAAAATCTCAACAAAAACACCTAAAGTCTCTAAAGAAACAAACAGCTGAATCACATGCCTAAAAAATCTAAGAGTTCAAACCACACACAAATAGTAACTTCTCGTACTAAAAACACTAGTTGGTGATGAAATCAACTTAGTAGAAGTTTAATACAGAAAGGGCGGTTGGAACAGTTACCCCGACAACCAGCTTAATGAAACAAAATGGCACAAGTTTCTTCACAAAACAATCTCAAGTGAAGAGAACCCCCCAGAGAGTCCAAGTGAGTCTATTCGATGTCTACTCTAGGTACAGTGAGATCTTTCCTTCACCGTGACCTTAGGAAATAATCTTAATCTTATGGACACTAAGGTTACCAACAGTAACAAATACAACTGGGGGAACAATCTATGATCTGATCCCACGCGCAAGGGCAGAGTAACAAATCTCAATCCCCTTGAAGGCTCCTCGACATGGTCAATCCGAGGTTTACCGAAAAGTGACCCCAGGCTCCTCGACAATGGTTAATCCGAGGTTTACCATTTGTAATGCGCCCAGAATCTTATATCTTTCCCAATGAAACAGAATTGCTTGTCTCAAAGGTTTGGACATGATCTCGTGATTAACTCCTTTAAGAGAAGCTTCCCAGATTGCACCAATTACAATTGGATTTATTTCCTACCGAAAGATTTATCTACTTGTTTGTTTTTACTATCTTGGAGAGTTGATTACTCCCTACTCCAAGATACTAGCCTAAGCTATATTCGTGATAAGAGCCCTAGAAATAAAATATTACTAGTTCAATTTTAATTAAGCGTTGTTTTTATGGGCTTTTCTTTAAGTCAATAGGTATGGAAATGAAAATTTGATGGTGTGAAGACTTGACTTCCAAAAACACTAAAAAATTCACCTAAAAATGATAATCAATTCATTTTTCCTTCAATGAAATTCTAGCTAAAGAAAGAGTTCGAGAATGCAATTCTTTTAAGAGACAATTCTTTCTTTAAACATGAAGAATAAATGCAAGAAAATATTTTTGTTTTTTCAATAAGAACTCAAAACGAGACAAATAATCAATACTCATAATAAATCCCTTTTCTTTCAAAACTCGAAACTACAAAAACAAATTTTCTTCAAAAGAGATCTGCAAATTCTTAAAAGCACTCAAAACTATGAAATCTAATTTTAAAATCTACAAACTTTAAAAATCTAATTGAATAAAAGCTTTTAAAAAAAAATTGAGAATGTTTTCCTTATTTTTTCAGTAAAATAAGGATTCATTTGCCCAGAATAACAAATAAATCAAAAAACATCCAGATATGTTTTATAAAAATGAAATTCAGAACTTAAAACAAATTTTGTTCAAAGATTTGCAAAGAGAAAACTAGATCTATTTCTCAAAAAGAATGAATTTCACAAGCAAGTCAGACTCATCAAGAAGATAAAAGATACCAAAGTGATCTAATGGCACTTTTAAGCTACTAATATTTGGGTCACTACAGAGACAAAGCGAAAACCACTCTAAAAATGAAAAACTTCTAGAAAATCATTCAAAACAAAAGTGCTATGAGACTCATTCACAAGAGATTTTCGACAGAAAACATACAGATTTCGACAGATACTAGGAATTCTAAATCAAATCTAAACTAAAACTGAAAGAAGAAATCTAAGTTTTTCAAGAATTTTAATAGGGTATGCAACAATGTGCGGTCCCCAGAAAAATTCAAGAGAAACAAAGAAGATTTCAAAGCTTTCCAAAGTAAATATAAGTTACCCAAGCCCGTAAAAATCAATCAAAAATCAGGAAAAAGCATTTTCTCAAATCAAAATAAAGGAAAATCAAAACAAATTATTTCCCCAGTGGAGTCGCCAATTTGTTGGCCGGATAAATCGATCTTGTGGACAAGATCGATCTCCCCAGTGTTAGAAGACAATCTAGCAACAAACGAACAACTAAGTTTGTCTTTCTCTAAATATATTTGTTTTACAAATAAATGCTATGAAGGTGTCGATCCTACCTTAGATCCAAATGTGTATTTGCGGTCGTAGTGCTTCCGTTGCATCAATAATCCTTTCGCCGCAACAAGAGTTCTTCCATCACAACAAGAGTTCTTTCGTCGCAAAAATAATTCTTCCGTCGCAACAAGAGTTCTTTCATCACAAGAAAGTGTCGTCTTTCGTCACAACAAAGTGTCATCTTTTGTCGCAACAAAGTGTCGTCTTTTGTCGACCGGCAATCACAAACAAGAAAATATTAAATATCACCTATATAACAAATAATTATAAAACATACCTATCATAGTGATCAAGTAATCTATGAAATAAACGATCAAATGACATCTTATTGAAATACACAATCGAACGACAATTTATTGAGAAAAACAAAACTTGATTGTATTAATCTTAAAATAACAAAAGAACCTTACAACCTTAGCCTTGATGTTGAACAGGCCTTCCCGGGGTCTGAAGCAGGAGTCTCCTCTACTTTGATAAGTCTTTCACTCTTCCTCCAGGAGCACATAGAGGTATGTGATCTTTCCTCTTAAAAGCTCAGTAGAAAGAAGTCTAAATCTCAACATCACTTCAACTCAATCACACATAAAGCTTGAACTCCCTTTGAGGCTACCCAATGCCTCCTTTTATAGAGTAGATGAGGAGGTTAGGGTTCCACCTTTGAAGGGATAGAATCCTCCTTCAAAGGGATAGGCTCCTCACATCAAGGGATTAGTTCATAAGGTGAGGGATGCATGAACCTTACTAAAGCATACTCATCCCCAAAAAATCTCATCTAGAACCTTCTAGAATTGACCAAAATTCAACTTTTTCACTTTATTTTCTCACTTTTTTTACTTTGGAGGGGGTACGCATGCATTACAAGGGAAAACTACGTTCTAGAATGCAGGTAAGCAGTATATTACCTACTTACCCAAGCCAGGAACGCAAGCAGGCTTCATGTTACCTACATACCCTGAGTTTCAGAGATTTAAGTGGGTTTTCTCTTGATTTTAGGGCTTGGAATGAGGAACAAAGGTTGTAAGACTTGCAGAGGAGGCATGTATGAGTGTTAATGAGCTCATACAGTCAGAAGAATGTCAAGGTGACAGTTTTTAGTGCAACACTTAGTTTTTTATGGATCATGCGATTGCAGGTCAAGTGAACATGGCGGGAGCGGTTTTTTGTTTGAAAGAAAAAACGGTAATGGTTTTCGCATTGCTTTCGAGCAGCAAGTGGTTTTTAGCTTTAGCAATGTGATCCAATATATTTCGGACACATAGCGGGTGGCGGTTTCACAAAACAACTTTTTTCGCAAAAAAAAATGGGAACTTTGTTCGATCACTTTAAAAATGCGAAATAGAATTTGCATCGTCGGATCTAACAGAGTGGAGCAAACGGGCGATTTGATTGAAATCTACGGGGTAAATGCAATGGGGCTGGGGATTTAAATATTAGCCATAGATCTGATGAGCGAAGATCTATGGTTGAATTTTAACCCGATGAGGAGTGGCGGGGGCGGGGGTATATGTTATCGGGTTAGATGTGGACCTTTAGATTAGAGGGATGCTTGAAGATCGGACGGCTAAAACTCATTGCGATGGGGGAAAGATAGGGGGCTGGGGATTATTCATCACATTTGAAGAGAACCGTCGGATCAATGGGATGAGGAGATCGGATGTTCGATATTAAATCCGAAGGCGATGAGGGATTTTAGCAAGACTTATATATTCAAAGGCTTTATACATGGAATAAAGTGGATGGCGAGGTATTAAAGGGTTTTTAACCAATTTTAGAACTTTGGTAAAAGGGGTATATGTCGGGAAAAGGATAGATTTAAGGTTTTAACCTTGGGTTTGATAATCGGGAAAGGGAATATAAACAGGGGAATAGGATTTCTTTGAAGTTTAGCCTAAATTAAACTTCGGGTTTTATATTTTTTTGTTTTAAACACATATAAAACATGTTTAATGTTTTTTTGTGTATTTTATTATATAGTTTCAGATTTTTCAAAGGTCTAAAACTATAGGGGAGAGGGGAAATAATTTTATGGGTAGTTTTGTGTCAAAGGGGTAACTTCAGGATGTCTTTCAACATGCGCTTAATATCTTTGACACAAAAGTATATATTAAATGGGTTTTTGGGATATTAAATAAAAGGGAACTATATTAATAGGACTAGGACAATTAATAAGGAGTTAATAAAATATGTTAGATGTTATTATGGAAAGGGAAAAGTGAATACTCAAAACATACAATTATAACCAATAAAAGTGAAGATCAAAGCAAAACTTGCATTTATGATAATTCATCACTTCTACTTAGGATAAAATGTCATTTTGAGGGTTTTATACTTCATGAAATGTGGGAAATTAATCAAATGGGGATTAGAGTATCATTAAGTAAAATGAGGTTATTTTTACTTATGATTTTCATGGAAATGAATTCATGAATGGAAAATGATGTGATTTTTGGGATTAATATAACAACTTAACATTTTCAACTAGTCGGCCATAGAGCCTTGGGTCTGGTCTCAACAGAAGTCAAGGAAATGCCTTGAGCCTTTCTGACTGATAGTTTAGAATGATAAATGGCTATGGGGAAGGGAAGTCAGTTATTTGCAACCCTGGTGAATAATATTTACAATGATGCTTCTCACCTTCTTCTACCTACCCAATTTTAACTGCTAACATTTTTTCTTCCATTTTGATTTGGTGCATTTGTGCTAGAAACCTTTACAACATTTATTTTTTCTGAAAGCAATAAAACTATCTAATTCTACACTTATTTCATCCATGAATCTAGATTAAACTGTTGGATTCACTTATTCTCTATCTAACTACTGAATTGTCATGATTAAATTGTATGGCAATTCTTTATTCTCCATCTACAACAAGTAAAATTGAAACACGACAAATCAAAATTAAATTGTTTAACTCATCGTTGATTATGGAATTTATTTACACTGTGCCATAATCAACTGCAAAAGGTAAAATTAGTGGCATTTAGGCTTGCACACTTTCATGTTTTATTCATTTTTTTCTTTTTGGGGTCTATTATTTTTTCTAAGTCCTTTGATTGTTCTTTTAGGATTTTTTTCTACCCTCTTTTTGATTTTTTGATTTTTTTTTTTTTTTTTTTACAAAATATAGGAATACAACTTGCAGAAGGCAAAGTATGTACATATTTACAAGATTACCATCATTCAATTCAAAATTATGAATCCTATATTTATAGGTCGCTAACACCACTAGCTCTGGAGTGCTCATCCTATAAGTTTCTTTCGATGTTGGTGTTGCTCCTAATACCAACTCAATAGAAAAGCCACTTCCCAGTGAGACGTAAATTCTGAAATATTTGTTGGATATACTTTTTGAAACAGCTATAAAACTAGATACCTCTTCAAGACTTATGCATCCTCAACATATTTACCTTTATCACTAGAAACATGCACTAATAATACACACCCTTTCCTCCAACTGTGCCTTGCCTACAAAGTTGTAACCATTCTCACCAATATAGTTCCATCTTACCCGGAAAGATTCTCTTCTCCCCATCATCATCCAAGCACTCAATATCCTTCTCATAATAATCCACCTTAGTCATATGAAGATACAACCAATCCATACCCATAATCATACTATATGGGCTGAAGGGAAGCACATTCAGATGTGATAATGTAGGCATACCATTCAGCTCAAATGCATAAGCTCTTACCCAATGATGAAATCTTTTCTGGGTACTTGTAGCCAACTACACCAACTAAGACTCTACATGCACTTATTTTCTCAAACCAAAATTACCCACCATGCTAGGATTAACATAACTATAATATGAGCCAAGTTCAATCAAAATAGAAATAACTTGATCACATAGCTTACCTTTAATCTCAATAATGGATTCCTAGTGATCTGCTTGCTTGTTGTCAAATGTTGCATTGATCTGAAGAATACAATGACCAACATCCCCAATTGTATTCGCCTCCTAAGCACTGTAGATATGAGTCTTACCACCCTGATACAATAGACAATTCTTCTTGTGATGATCATTGCTACATATAAATCATTGCATTTGTCCCCTACCATCACCTATATTATGTTGCTCCCCAGGCTAGGATCCATTTCCCTTCTCTACTGCATTAAACTTCTTATAAGGAGCAATATTGTCTTTCTCACCTACAGCATGAGGTCGTGTTCACTTCGGTGGCCACTTTCACTTAGTATTATCATTCCCTTTCCAGCCTTGATTATAATTTTTCTTACGCTATGACTGCTCATAACAGTGCTTAAAATTCCCAGTGACTTCTTCCAATGATTGATCAGGAAAAATCCATTCATAGAAAACTTGAACAAGGACTTGACCTAACCAGGCCTAACTATGAAAATCATTTTTTCAAACATATGGCGAGCATGTAATCTATAGGTCATGAATGCATATATGAACATAAGGGTCTGAAACTTATCTGATAATCACCAAGAAGGTCTAATTCCCTCTCATAATAGCTTAAATAACACTTTTTAGTTCATTCATTCATTAACCATTCACCAACAAATCAAACATATCAAGAACCATAGCTAGAACCAGTTATGGAACCATTCTTATAACCAGCATATAACCAAAATAATAACCATTATAGAAAAACCATCTAAGCCACATAATAACAAGTACAAGTACTTATATAATACAATAGGAAAATATATCTTATTAACATATGCAAAATCCAACCAATTTAGGGACTTCCATGTGCCATCTAACCATAGTGTTTTACGAAATAAAACATACGGATAGATAAGTTTCCCTAAGTGTGGTGGACACACTTAGAACAACGGATGAAATATACTTGACCTTTTCCTTAAGATACATAGATCAGAGAAGAACACCTACTTGTGATCCTTCATTATTCTTTGTCTCCCTTTTGTCACTTTCGTCTCTCTCAATCGAATTGAACTCGCTTGATTGGTACCTGCAATGGCTAACAGAAGATAGAAAAAAACATGAAGCCATATGATCCATTCACATTGATTATACTGAATCAATTTCATTTTAAAATACACATATAAAAGCATGAACACATGTATTAGGAAAGGAACAAATATCTTTATTATAAGGTAGAAGGAGAAGTTACAACCAGTTGGATCGATTAGATATCAACTCACTCCAGCTTCAATCCTATCCTCATCACATCAGAAACATCACTCCAACAGCATAACATTACATGCAAACAATACCTCAAAGAGCTATGATCTCACCAGCATAACTCTACAAATTCAAACTCTTACTCCCTTGTGCACTATGATCAGTGCTCAATTTATAATAAATGATGGTATTTTGGTATTAATTGGTAATTAGATGGATTTTCCATAAATGGATAAGGAATTTTCCTTATTCAATGGAATAGGAGGATAAGTGATTTAAATGCTTCATGGTGTTCATTTTGGAAGTTATCAGATAGTGTGATAGTTGGATCAACTTCTAGAAGTCACTAGAAAGTGGGAAGATTCTTGGAATCCTTTGAACAATTCGCTCCCAATAGACCAACGCATTGTCAAGTGGGCCTAGATGCTTTGCAACGTTACATTGCATGGGATTAAGTGCTCTTCAAAGAACATGCTACAGTCTAGGGGTGCGTTGATGGCTCAATGGAGCACTTCAACTAGACTTCAAGCAATGAAAATTTCATGGATGAAAACCAACAATGGGATGACTTGCTTAAGGCAAGTAGAAACTAATTTAGAGTATGATATACCCTAATTTATACTAATCTGGGTTTCGGGAGTGATGCCCAAATTGACCTATAATAGATTCCCCCTAAAGAATGAAGTCAAAAAATGATAATCTTGAATGATATGCTTTACAATGTGATGAGTAGGATCTGAAACAGAAGGTGACCTGCATCAATTACAATACATTACATCATGATATATTTTTCATCTTGGACACGAATTTTTGAGGGAGGCATACCCATACTTAGCACATAAACTATCATAACATCAAAAATTCATCTACAGATATAGACCCATGATAGGATGGCCATCTATGTAAAGCCATCATACGGATGATGTAGTACTAATCCTGAAATTGCAGCCCGGATGGATGAAAATAGATCTGGGGTCTTCTATCTCGTTCACTCGATCGCTCAAGTATGAGTCTAACCATGCAAAAATGTGTTCTAAAGTCGAACGTGGGAAGACACCATCTGATTTCCATCCAATGATGTAAGTCGTTAATACACGTGAGAGAAACCACTGATGATGATAATGGCTCTCAAGGTACTGTAGTATAGTATGCATGGTGTGAATATATGAGTTGATTTCCAACACCATACAGAGTCTTTCAGTCGAAGGCCAGTGATGTCAACCTATCGTCAGAATTGGGAAACTTTCCATTGATGTATGCTAGCTCCAAGGTAATGAAAGGGTGTTTCTAAGTCAAATTCCTGGATGATGAGTTGATGTCAACAAGAAGCGACTCGTCGCAGGACGGACTTGATGTATCCCCCCATCAATGACACAAAACGTGAGTAACGATTTCAAATACATAATGTAACTAATGAAGCAATGTTCAGGGATGGCGGTCATGAAATGAAGGCTTATGAGTATTGCAAAGGATGAGAAATGCTGAGTGACTTCTCTTGAACATATCAGTGACACTAAATGAGTTGGCAGCATTGACCTAAAACCAAAGTGATAGATGGTGTGATAGAGCATAGGTATGATAGACCATCAAGAAGATAATCCAACCCAACTACCATGAAGATGAAGTGAATGAGTGCCATCATGTTCGAGAGAAACTTGCTACCATAAAGTGATTTATCCCTTCCAATTTTCCCTAGTCATTGCTAACCAGTACCTTTTTATTTTTTGACAAGATTGAGGAGGATAACATATTCCTGTATAACTCCACCCTTCAGATGAATCTATCGCTATATGATGTTTTAACGAGTCTAGCTAAAGAGAAACTTGATCTTGTCATGATGGACAAGTCCATCGCTATTTGATGTTTTAATGAGTCTAACGACAATGAAAACTCGGTCCCTTTTCATGTTTAGAGAGTTTGAGAAAGTGACGAAAAGAAAAATCCACAAGTTATTTTTTGTAAATTTGTCCCTCATATCTGAAAAAGCGTAAAATACACCCTGAGAGAACCTCCTAGACATGTTCGACTAGCGTGTTCCTTTTTTGTAAATAATCTATCTTAGTTCAGAAAAGGGTTAAACTTATACTGAGTAGGTGTCGTTTCAATTCCTTTTATGAGCCCGAAAGGACAAGTGGTCAGCAATATTTTCATGTTTTGGGAGTCTGAAAAGAGTTGAAAGAGAAATCCAGGGGGGTTCCTTTTTTGATGTTTCACAGAGTTTTAAAAAGAGATAAAAGTGTTCTTTGTGGTCAAAATTCATTTTAAGATCATGCACATCAAAATTCAATGTATCAGTTTTAAACCTACTCAGAGAATCACCAAACAGATTAAAAATACTTGTTTTAATAGTAAAAATGGGAAAAAACTATAGTCAATTCATTAAATATGCATAAAATAATCAAAAAGACTATTTAAATAAGAATTTTCCATGTCTTTTTCCCATTCATTTTTTTAGTGCTTTGAGATAGTTTTTTGCCTTTAACTTCAGCAGTTGATTGCGACAGATTCTGTGGGTCATTTCTCGTGTTGTCAGGACCAGGTAGGAGATCTAACCCTTCTCTTTCTATTGGTAGCATTCTTTTTCAGTTTCATGCATTTTTTTTAGGGTTTTGGGGCTCCTAGGGTAAATATACAATGCCCTAGGACCAACACACCCTTGAATGTTGAAAAATGTGTTGCAGAGGAGTTGAAAAGAAGACCAGGTGCTCTACAACACTCTATCTGAGGAACAGGGGTGTGTTGGGTGCAATTCAAAAAATTTATTGTGTTTTGTGCCTAAAATTTCTCCAATTTTTTGCATGGAATGGATCCTAACTAATATTATGGTTTGATTTCAAGATTTTATCGAATCATAATGTCCATTACATGGTGATAAAGAGAACATGAGGGACATCATATGGTTTCCCTAAATGATCCTAGCACTGTGAGAGCCCTCAAAGACTATGGGTTGATCAAGTAATTTAGACTATCAGGGATGAGACAACATTTGGAACTATTACAGTTCTTGATTATCTCATCGAATCCGGTACAACAGGAATTTCACATTGGGGAAAAATTTATCCCAATATTGGTTGATGACATTTACTTTCTGACAGATTTGTCGAGACTCAATACCCCCATTTCCTTTGTGGGTTTTGTCCGTGGTGGTTTTTATCACTCTCCCCAACTTCCTAGGCTGAAATTAGGAGTGAAGAAAGGTAACCACAAACCAAATTTTATTTAGGTAGCTATCCCTTCCTAACCAAAGAGGGCTCTCTCTCTGGCAATTTTTAAATATTCAATTTTAGGTTGAGTACCAGATTTTAGGCTAGATATGGTTTAATTTGTTTTAAATTTTTTTCAATGATTTGTTTGTTGGATAAAAATTATAATATGTGAAACTAAAACTTATTTCAAAGAATGAATTGCAGAAAATTGAGCAATGAAAGAGAGGCAAACTATTTGAGCACATTTAATCTTTCATTGGTGTATAATGGTAGAAAAGAGAAGGGTTTGAATGAGAATTTTACTAAATTCATTCATTAAAAGAAAATACACATTGTAAAAATCTTAATTAAAAGAACATTTGACTGATTTCTTCTTATAAACTGATAATATTTTACACAGAAAATGGAATGGAAATGAAATAACATAGAAAGGCACAGTGCTCAATAAAAATACCACATGAATCTCACAAAATTGTTGCAACTCCTTTGATTTTCATTGATATCAGGTCCACAGTAATACACAGAGTTCAAAAACTTGATTATCCAACAGTAATACTTCGTACAACAAAGTATATATAGAAAAATAAAATTACAAAAATTACATTAAAGGCTATCCTAAATAATAGCACTTTATTTTCTATCATGATATGCATTGATGATGTTTCTTTATATTGGGCTGATGTGACATTCCGTATTTCCATTACAATGCTTTTACTTCATGATGCACATGAGGAGGAGAAAATCAGCAAGATCTCTTGTTGCTATGGTTGCTTTTGGGGGAGTTTGGCTTGTCCATCTTACATGGAGGAGATGGAGGATGGTAGCAAAGGGCCTTACTCCGGTGGTTACTATTAGGAGAATATGGTTTGACATCTTTGTCTACCCATATAGCTCCTTTCCTTCTTCTTTTGCCTAACTTTGAAATGATGCTTGGATCCAACAAGGCCAAAAGGGCTAAGGATGAGAGCATATCAATGCTCAATCAAATTCATAAAACATGGGATGGAGAGATGTATTGTGAGATCGAGCTTTTCCTTTGTGGAAAGAGCCACTTTATTTTATGTATCTCATGTATTAATGATGATGTTGGAAATCATATGGTTGTCACTTGGTACTTCATGGTGGAAGGAGGTCATCTAACCATACAGTCAGAGGTCATTCTATGTAATGTTGAAAGACAAATTTGGAACCAAACATGCATAACACATTGCAGCAAATGGAGGAAGCCTTCCTTATGTGGATGCCATTTGGAGGGGAATAGATGGCTTTGCATCTACTTTTAGAGTTGCTTGAGGACAAGCAACATTTTTCCGGGGGGGACTGTAATATTCCCAAATTTCCACATCATATTTGGAATATTAGAGTCCTTTATTTTCTTAATGAATTAAGTAAATAAAAGGGTGGAGGGACCCATAATCCTCAGTATGAATAAATATCCACTTTTGTGCGTGTGAATGTGGATTAATTAAGCCTAGATCTACATATTAAGGTAGTTGAGCAACTACTAATGTGAATGGAATTGGAGATCATGTCTCATTTATGAGAAAGATCATGGAGGTTGACACAGTCAACTAAGATCTTGAAGATGTCAAACAGAAGATCATGGAAAATTCATGATAAATTGATGGAGGATGTTGTGCAATTAAAGCACACATGATGGAGAGGGTGTACATTGCACCTAGACATGATGGTTGATTTGGTCAAACAGCGCAGTCAAACTTGGAGGATCTTGTCCACATGAAAAACGCAGTCTAAATGAGGGCCAAGGCATGGGAAGGCTCAAACATTATATAAAGAAGATGAAGGCAAGGATGAAGGCATGCTATTTATTCTTGATGTAAAGATATTTTCAAATCTGGAATTTTCATGTGACAATCCATTTCTTTCTCAAGTTGTTTAGCATAGATTGCAAGTGTTATTTAGCACAAGGTGTGTCCTGGTCGGGAATCCCACCTCTTTATTAGAGTAGCTCTAGAAAGAGTATTGTAATTCATTCTACATCAAGCAATGGTGCCACATCTCTTTCTCTACTTTCTGCAAAACACTCATATTCAGAAATTGCAGATTTCTGAAGATCAGTTTGGAAGGTGGAAGTTGTCTTCAGTACTTCAGCTAGAGAACTGGTGAGGGTTTATTCCTATCACCTTGGGCTTATAGATTAGCTTCCCAGAGCTTCATTTCAGATTTGGAATCAGGCCAAAATTTATTGAACTCCTAGCAGCAGTATTTCCTTAAGGAATTATGTTGTCTAAATTGCAAATCTAAAAGGAGGAAGGAAGTTACTAGCATTTCAGCTAGTGATCCTATGAGGGATCATCACCTCACATTGCCATCATTCTTACCATCAGCCTGGAGTTTATTGCAGCATTTTTTAGTAGGCAGGAGGCCTCTCTTTCCCTCACAGTGCAGTTTCTATTGGAATTTGTGTTGCAACAACTGCAATCATTATTGGAGGATTGAGAAGCTAGATATAGAGCTTCTAGCTTGTAGATCTGAAGAAAGGATCAGCCCTTCAAGCTTAGATCTGATCTGGCAACATATTTCAGCCATCTATTTGATAGATCTAGCTTCAAATTTGTGTTTCCCAGCAGATCAAGGATCAAATCCTAGGGAGGTGATTTTCCAAAGTTGTAGATCTGGAAAATCCTTTCTGGGTTATCTTGGAAATCCATCACATTGGCCAGATCTTGAATCTTGGCATCATCTGAGCTCCATATTTTAGTATATCTACATTTTCCTTTTCAAACTGCAACTATATGTCCATATTCTGCTGAAGGGACAGCGTAGTATTTGCTTCAGTGCCTCTCTAGTTACGCTATACCTATAGTGGCATGTTTTCTGGGTGATTCTAGGCCATCTCTTTGGCTAGATCTACTCATATTTTGTACATTGTGCAACTGATTCTTCTCCAATATAATACAATGGCTCGGCTTCTCTGTAAATTAGAATGTTATCTTAATATTTATTGCTTATCTTGTTGCAGTTCTTATATTGTGTTTTAGTATTACTGCATTCTCCCTTTTGGGATATTACAGTGGTATCGGAGCATGATCTTTGGCTTAGCTTGTGGACACTTCATCTTTTGCATCAAAAGAAGAAGCAGATAGATGAGATCTATCGTGGAGAATGAAAATTTTTCCACTCCTTTCTTTACATCCATGCAAGATCTCTCCAAGGAGGTCAATCCAATGAAGAAGAAAGGACAGAAAGAAGATCCAAGAAGAAGATGTGATGAGGAAGGTCCAAGCACTTCCTATCAGCAAAGAAAAAAACCAGAGAATCCTAGATCTCCTCATAGATCCACTATGCCCACTTTCTTTGAAGAAGGTAAAAGGTGTAGAAATGAAGAAAGGAATGAACCTAAGACTCATGAGACTCTCAGTCTATATCTTGAAGAGTACAAAACACAGTCTAGAGCATTCAAGGAGAAGCTAACTCTCCAACAATTCTTCAAAATCAAAGAAGAAAGAGGATGCTACAGTAGTAATAGAAGAAAGAGGCATAATAAATTTTATTTTCCTACATTTGATGGATCTTTCTAAAGCATTGTTAAGGCTTGGAGGAGAGAGTTAGATGAATTTTTTAGGCTACATCCTATAGCTGAAAGAAAGGTTGTTCAAATTGCAACACTTCATCTTTTAGGTGAAGCCAATGATTGGTGGTTTGGTCACATGGATCATGAAAAGGTGACTAAATATTCAGATTTCTTTCACAAGTTGAGGAATTAATTTGATGAGATAAATCCAGAGATTTGTCACAAAGTGACATTTCCTAAGGAGAAGGATGTCAATCTTGTCACTCTAGACAACAAGTCACTACATTCACCACCAGCTGCAGAAATACTTGCATCCGGAGAAGAGGCACTTGCAACCTTGCAAGATAGTCTTGAGCTCTTGACACATAAATTCCCATGCATGATTCAGGAGATGCATGAGGAGGAGGAGGAAGATTCTAGCACTGGTACACTTGGAGAAAAGCAGCCATCACTCTTACCATCAGTTGGAGACACTATTGTCTCGGTTGGAGGAACTCTTGTGTTCTGGAAAGAGGTTCCCACACATAAATTGATCCAAGGTATGCATGAACTTTCATCACATACTATTTTAGTGGACCTTATTGAAACTTAAGAGGACATGCCATCAGGGCCAATGCATAACCAAGGGTTAGAACATAGTGTTGATTTGAAGCAGAAACATATCACAGCGCAGAGGACCCTTGATATAATCAAGGAGGAGGTTAAGAACTATCCCAGTTCATCATTTTTGAGCTACATTTAACCTTTTGAGTTGAAGTGTAGAGTTTCAGAAAATGGGATGAGCATAATCTTGTGTACAATAACTGGTTATGAGATAAGTGTTGTGCCTTGCTTTGAGACAGCACATATATTATCTTGCAGATCTATAGTGTTGTCACTTAGTAGCTGTGAAGATGAGGAGGTCCCATCATTCTTGGAGCATTCTGAAGGTAGATTCACTCATGAATCAATGGAGGTAAAGATGATAAATGGTAGACATCTTGAGATAAGAAACCTTTTCTCCTTTCTAGATGACCCTTTCTCAATGAGCATCCAACAGCTTAAAGAGAAACTTCTACCTACAATAGATCCAGAACCTCATTGGTTTTGGAAGGCCATGGATGAGAAGAAGGTCTCATTAAGAGATCTCATTGGAGGTGCACTTCAACATTTCATGAAGTGCAAGTTTCTTCATCAGTTTGGGGAAGATGGTATTCTACAAAGGGAGGATACCATGATTATGTAGCACATCACTCATCTTCCATATTGGGGTGAGTGGGTGAGGATGATAAACAAGGGGTTGCATGAACACTTGCAGAATTTTTATATGGGCCAGCAAGCTTGGTTACATTGGTTTCCCTTGGGAGATTCATGTCACTACCCAAAGGCTCCTATTTTTTTGATTCATGCCTTAAGGAACACTTATGAAATGAAGAAGGAGGCATGGCTGCACTGGCTTCTCTTGGGTGAGTATGGTTACCACCCAATAACTCATATTTGTCTGATTCATGCCTTGTGTGTCAATGATAGAATGCAACAAAAGAAGGCATGTTCATTTTGGTTTCACTTGAGAGAGATTGGCCACCACATGACATCTCCTATGTCTAGGTGTTTTGTATTAAGTAAAGCTTGGCATGATGCTCTCATGATGTGCATTGATGATGTTTCTTTATATTGGGCTGATGTGACATTCCATATGTCCATTAGTATGTTTTTACTTCATGATTCACATGAGGAGGAGAGAAAGAAGCAAGATCTCTTGTTGCTATGGTTGCTTTTGGGGGAGTTTGGCTTGTCCATCTTACATGGAGGAGATGGAGTATGGCAGCAAAGGGCCTTACTTCGGTGGTTCCTATTAGGCGAATATGGTTTTACATCTTTGTCTACCCATATAGCTCCTTTGCTTATTCTTTTTCCTAACTTTGGATTGATGCTTGGATCCAACAAGGCCAACAGGGATAAGGATGAGAGCATATCAATACTCAATCAAATTCATAAAACATGTCCTAGAGAGATGTATTGTGATATTTATCTTTTCCTTTGTGGAAAGAGCCACTTTATTTTATGTATCTCATGTATTAATGATGATGTTGGAAATCATATGGTTGTCACTTTGTACTTCATGGTGGAAGGAGGAAATCTAACCATACAGTTAGAGGTCATTCTATGTAATGTTGAAAGACAACTTTGGAACCAAACATGCATAACACATTGCAGAAAATGGAGGAAACCTTCCTTATGTGGATGTCATTTGGAGGGGAATAGATGGCTTTGCATCTACTTTTGGAGTTGCTTGAGGACAAGAAACATTTTTCCGGGGGGGGACTGTAATATTCCCAAATTTCCACATCATATTTGGAATATTAGAGTCCATGATTTTCTTAATGAATTAAGTAAATAAAAGGGTGGAGGGACCCATAATCCTTAGTATGAATAAATATCCACTTTTGTGTGTGTGAATGTGGATCAATTAAGCCTAGATCTCCATAATAAG
Organism: Pinus albicaulis; assembly: GCA_034641835.2. NCBI lineage: Eukaryota > Viridiplantae > Streptophyta > Pinopsida > Pinales > Pinaceae > Pinus > Pinus albicaulis. The sequence goes on along the minus strand of CM076570.1, from coordinate 619,993,228 downwards.
GTAGTTGAGCAACTACTAATGTGAATGGAATTGGAGATCATGTCTCATTTATGAGATAGATCATGGAGGTTGACGCAGTCAACTAAGATCTTGAAGATGTCAAATAGAAGATCATGGAACATTCATGATAAAGTGATGGAGGATGTTGTGCAATTAAAGCACACATGATGGAGAGGGTGTACATTGCACCTAGACATGATGGTTGACTTGGTCAAACAGCGCAGTCAAACTTGTAGGATCTTGTCCACATGAACAGCGTAGTCTAGATAAGGGCCAAGGCATGGGAAGGCTCAAAAATTGTATAAAAAATATGAAGGAAAGGATGAAGGCATGCTGGCTATTCTTGATGTAAAAATATTTTCAGATCCGGAATTGTCATGTGACATTCCATTGCTTTCTCGGGTTGTTTAGCAGAGATTGCAAGTGTTGTTTAGCACAAGCTGTTCCTGGTCGGGAATCCCACCTCTTTCTTAGAGTAGCTCTAGAAAGAGTATTGTACTTCATTATACATCAGGCATTAGTGCCACATCTCTTTCTCTACTTTCTGCAGAACACTCATATTCAAAAATTGCAAATTTATAAAGATTATTTTGGAAGGTGGAAGTTGTCTTCAGTACTTCAGCTGGAGAACTGGTGAGGATTTATTCCTATCACCTTGGGCTTATAGATCAGCTTCCCAGAGCCTCATTTCAGATCTGGCATCAGGCCAAAAGTTATTGACCTCCTACCAACAATATTTCCTTCAGGAATTACGCTATCTAAATTTCAGATCTAAAAGGAGGAAGGAAGTTACTAGCATTTCAGCTAGTAATCTTGTGACGGGTCATCCCCTCACATTTCCATCAGTCTTACCATCAGCCTAGAGTTTATTGCAGAATTTTTCAGCAAGCAAGAGGCCTCTCTTTCCCTCACAACGCATTTTCTATTGGTAGTTGTGTTGCAACAGATGCAATCATTATTGGAGGATTGAGAAGCTAGATCTAGAGCTTCTAGCTTGTAGATATGAAGAAGGGATCAGCCTTTCAAGCTTAGATCTGATCTTGCAACATATTTCAGCAATCTATTTGATAGATCTAGCTTCAGATCTATGTTTCCCAACAGATCAAGGATCAAATCCTAGGGTGGTGATTTTCCAAATTTGTAGATCTGTAAAATCCTTTAGTTTTCAAATTCTTGTGGTTATTGTTTACTGGAGAGTTTGCCGGATTATCCACAGTCTCACGAAACACTTGTTGACGTTTCGAATCCCAACGGGGATCCATCTTCAGGACATTGGAATGAAGAATTCTAAGAAGGGTCATAATCCATTAATAGTGAAGAAGGGAGGAAAGGCAAGGGTCGACCAAAAAAAAAAAAAAATTCTATTACTTCAATTTTTATAATTTTTGATTTTTGATTTAATTCAAAGATTTATTAATTTTTTATTTTTGATTTTAATTTTAATAATAATACTAAGTTTTTTATGATAATAAATAATAACCTTACTAAATTTATTTTATTAAAAAGTTTATTATTATCAAAGTTCTAATATTAAAAATAATAAACTTATTAAATATATTTTATTTTATTAATAAGTTTATTATTTACAAAAAAAAATTGAAAAAATCCTAACCCTATTAATTCAAAGATGTTTCATGGTTGATAAAAAGTTTAAGGATAATAATAATTTATTTAAGGGAAATTTATTTTACAAATTGATTGCAGTAGCTACAATCAATAATTGTAGCTATTGCAATCAATTTGTAAAATAAATTTCCCTTAAATAAATTATTATTATCCTTAAACTTTTCGTTAACCATGAAACATCTTTGAATTAATAGGGTTAGGATTTTTTCAAAAAAAATTTGAAAATAATAAAATAAAATATATTTAATAAGTTTATTATTTTTAATATTAAAACTTTGATAATAATAAACTTTTTAATAAAATAAATTTAGTAAGGTTATTATTATTATCGTAAAAAACTTAGTTTTATTATTAAAATTAAAATCAAAAATTAAAAATTAATAAATCTTTGAATTAAATCAAAAATTATAAATTATAAAAATTGAAGTAATAGAAAAAAAAAATTTGGTCGGCCCTTGCCTTTCCTCCCTTCTTCACTATTAATGGATTATGACCCTTCTTAGAATTCTTCATTCGAATGTTCTGAAGATGGATCCCCGTTGGGATTCGAAACGTCGACAAGTGTTTCGTGAGACTGTGGATAATGCGGCAAACTCTCCTATAAAATCCTTTCTGGGTTATCTTGGGAATCCATCACATTGGCCAGATCTTGAATCTTGGCCATCATCTGAGCTCCAGATTTGAGTAGATCTACATTTTCCTTTTCAGCCTACAACTATATGTCCATATTTCGCTGAAGGGACAACACAGTATTTTCACTACAAGGAAAAGACCCTCTAGTGGATGTTTTTGAGGAACCACAAAGAAAAATACCCCATACATCTGTTTCTAGCAGAGGTTACTAGAGGAGGTTGGCAGGCAGAGGGTTTTGTGGATGTTTTCCTATCGGTGCTCTTATCATTAAAAATCGCCTCAGTGCTCTCAAAAAAATAAAGCCCTGGTGCGGACAAAATCATTGGCACACTGGACACCGTGCACTCCGTACACACTCACCCAGTGCATCATAATATAATAAAGCACCGGTGCCTCACAACTCATCTGTGCCAGTGCATTATAAAACACAATGCCAACACCGAAACCACCCGGTGCGATAGATAGAAACTACACTGGTGCATCATAAAAAATGCGCCAACACACAAACCGACTGGTGCATTTGTAGCAAATAGTACCGGTGCATTTGTAGCAAATAGTACCGGTGCACCTATGAACAATGTGCACCGATAAAGGGTTAAATTAAAAAAATATTTACGAAAAAAACCCGTATTTTTCAGTTTTCCAGTGCTCCTCGGCTATCAATCACTGGTGCACACGATACCATAGAATGCATCGGTGCGCACTGAACATTGGCACACCAGACAGCATGCGCAAAGTACACACACCGCCAAGGCATACAATTACTGTAACGCACCAGGGCATCAATACTCTTCCCCACAGTTGCATCATAAAACATTGCGCCAAAACAGAAACGAGCTGGTGCATTCTTCTCTAAGAGCACCGGTGCGCCAGAAACCGCATGCACTGAAATAGCGTTATATAAAAAAAGAAAATTAAGGCAAAAAAACTAGTGCTTTGCGACTATTACGCACCGGTGCTTTACCATTACACCGCCCTGGAGCATCATCCAATTTTTTCTCTGAAACTGAAACATCCTAGTGCGTAGTTAGGGAAACGCCCCGGTGCATTATAAACAACGCGCCAAAATTGATACCACCCAGTGCATTTTTATTTAGCTGCACCGATGTGCTTATAAAACCCCGCGCACCGAAACAGGGTTAATTAAAACAAAATTACGGCCAAAAAACTTCATTATTCACTTTCCTCAGTGCTCTAGAGCTCTCAAGCCCCGGTGCTATTTCCTTATTTCTGAGCTGCCCTGACATCGGTGCTCTCATTTCATCCATTGCACGCACTGCTGCTCTGCATTGGCCACCACTCTCCAGCTTGCATTTTGAAAAACAGTGGGCAAATTTTATTTTCTAAATTTTACAGCCAATATGCCTCCTCGACAGCAAAATGTACGGGTATTTTCCTAGTTTTTCTATAATTAAGCCTTTTAGCGGATTAGAAATTGAAATAAACTTAAAAATAACCATCAAAAAAGAAAAAAGAAAAAAATTTGTCGCGCGGTGCACTCGAGCTGTTCGGCTCACAACGGATAGCGGTGCTACCTGTAAAATTTACAGGCAGCACCGCTACCAGTGCTAACAGTAACTGCATTGTTTTTGGGGTGGTACCGGAAGGCGCCCTGAATAATTTTAAAATAAAAATAAAAAAGGCGGTGCGCTCATTTATCCAAGTGCACCGTTTACCCTAGAAATCATAGTGCGGTGCGCTGACTTCATTTTCCGCCCCAGTTTATGTCAGCGCACCGCATTTTGTATTCCGAGAGGGTCAACGGTGCAACCGGGTAAAAGACTGCACCATCAACTATGTCATTGTCATGAAGTCAGTGCGCTGACATGACTATACACGCCGAGGCGTATACTTTAGTCAGTGCACTGCTATTATGAATTATATACATTCCACGGTGCTTGAAAAATAGACATCTGCACCGAATCTGGTGTGGTATTTTTCATTAGGGGCACCCGGGATGGTGCGCTAAAATATTAGGATGCACCGGCACCGGTGCGTGACTGTTTTTATGGAGCACTGACTTGTATGTTTGTTTTTTTTTCAAAAAAAATTATATATGTATATTTATAAATAAATTTATGTTTTAATAAAAAAAAATATTTAATATGGCAATGATTCAAAGAAAACAGGAGCAATAGTAGCAACAACAAGCAGAACAATATGACATGATTCACCAATGGGAGGCGAGAGAGAGGGAGAGAGATGGATGCCCTCGCCCTATTACTACAGATACCCAGGAGATCCTTATGGAGGTAGGCCTCCTCAAGTTCTATGAGGAGGATATTTCCAGCCTAAAGGCCCATAGTGTGCTTTTGAGACATCTTATCGGCAGATGGAATGCCCACTGACAGGCTTTTCAGGTTGGTCCTGACCAGTGGTACACACCCACTGAGGAGGAAATTTATTTTATTACAGGACTATCGAGGAGAGGGGTGGATTTTCCCTCATTCCCAGACATGCCAACTGGTTGTGTAGCAAGGAGTCAGTTAGTTTACTCCCAAAGATACATTGGAGCACATGTACTGTCTCCTTCAGAGTTTCAGGTACCTAGAGGTCAGTTACGCATAGGTGCTTTTGGTAGACAGGACGTGCAGTGCCTTTCTATTATCACTTCGATCATTTCACACAACACCAATGACGGGCAACGCATTAGTTTCTCGCTTTTATATTACATTGATTTTTTACTACAATAGCCACGACTTGTCAGGTGGTCTGCCATTTTTTTGTGAAATTTTTGTACGGCATTAGATAGATGTCGTGCACATGCACAAGGGAGGGTCAACTTCACTTTTGCTTCAGAGCTGTTTTGTTTATTTTTTGAGAGGTTTCCAGAGATCAGACCTAGTTTTGTTTGATAGCCTCGTAGGCCGATGTTCGAGGCTCGGATGCGCATGTGGGGGAAAATGATGCCCAAGAGGGGAGACACTATGTTTTCGGCGAGGATATCACATGATTCGCTGGACTTACTAGCCAGTGTTGGCGGGCTGCATCCCTTCGTTATGGTCCCATGTCCTTATGCTGGACTATATTGGCGAGGGTGTCCCAACATCCTCTTCACTCCTGATGAGATGCCAGATGATAGAGGTAATATTACTGTTTTATTTATATTTATTCTAACATGTTCTTTTAACTTGTTTTTATTAAATTGTGTAATGAAATTGTCTAATTATATTTGTGTACTTGTATATATTTTGCAGACATTGGCTCTTTTGATGGCAATGAGACGTCAGATCCACCAAATGATCCAGGTGTCGATCCTGATGATTACGATCAGGAGATGGCTGATGCGTTGGAGGATGAGGCCGGTGGCGCAGCAGAGAGACGTGTTGATCCTGCGCCTCATGGTGCACTGGTACCACCTTTTTCTAGGCGTGGTTGACGTTAGACCAGATACCGGATGGAGTTGGGAAGCCAACTTTGTGGATTGATTTCAAATGCGAGCATCAGGCCCACTCATTACAGAGAGATACAGGGCGATGATAGACTGTTATGGATGTGGAGAGGCATGTCGTGTGACATGTACAGCCTGATGCGGCATCTCGTAGGCGATACGACAGTTGTTACACGATTGAGGAGGATTGTCTGTAGCTATAGGCGTAGTCAAGGTGCAGCATGTGATGGACAGTCTGCCAGCAGTGACTCAGATGCATCTTGTGATCGTTTACCTCGCGACGTGCCTGATGGTCAGCATGAGGCTCCACTGGCGGCATCTGACACTAGTCATCATGGAGATGAGGCTTGACCATCGGCCATGTCCAATCAGCAGCCTGCAGCATCCATCATGAGTACTAGTCACAATCATCATAAGCAGGCTGGACCATCGACCGCCGAGGCTATAGTACTATTGACTGTGTTAGCCCCCTATAAATTCCTTGACAAGCAAGCAAGGGGATAATTTGTTTTATGAGCCTTCAAGGAATGCATTACTCTTGAAAACACATCATCCTTGAAGCCTCTTCATGTTCCCTGCCCTTTGATTGTTTCCCTCTGCTGCTCTTGAGTAAATAAGCCTCACTAATGATGAAAAATTATGCTTCAAAAGGCCTTTATTTGCCCCTTGTACCTCTGCAGAATTCTCCATTTCACCCCTTTTTTCCCCTTTTCAAAGCCTCCTTTTCACCCCAAAAATTCCTCCCTTAGCCCTCCTAAACTATCCCAAAATCCCCTTTAAACCACGCACACAACCCTAGTTTGGTTTAATTTCCCCTTTATTCCCTTATCGTTACCCTTCATTGGCCTTGGAATGCACTAAAAATGGGCAAAACCCCACTTTTTAACTTATATCATGGCCTAGCCCCTTTTCCGCCAACCCTTTAAACCACTTTCCCACGTAACCCAGCGCCAGAACCAGGTGCAAAGATTCAAAGTGCTAATCGCAATCACACCGTCGGGTGAAGCACATTTCTTTGTTAAACGAAAAACTCTGTAGCGATTGGGTTTTGGTCTATAAGACCTCCGCCACGATCTCCACCATTGATCTATCACCCGGATCGGACGGCCCAGTGCTAATTGCACTCCTGCTCTGATCGCAATCGCAACTCTTGCCGTGCCACTCCTCTGTTCCTTTCGATTGCAATCCCCCGATCTGATCTAAGCCGTCCACCCCTCCAGAATCCAACGGTTCAGATTTATCCCGCTCCCCTCCCGTCGCTCCATTCTTTTTCCCTCGTCGATTCAATCTCTGCCATATATCTGTCATCCAAATCAGATGGATGGCGTTCCATCGCATCGCTCCATTCACATCGCATCCCATCCTTTGCGCCTCCAATTGCGATCTGCCGATGATGATCTCCACCGTCAATTCCTCTATTGATCAGACGGTCCTCGCTCTCCCGCTCCAATCGCAATCGCATTTTCCAATCGCTGCCACCTTCCGCCCTTTGCGATTGTGATTTCCCCGATCCAATCTCGACCGTTCATTAGTCCAAGATCCAACAGCCATAAACCAATCGCACCATCATTCAATCGAACTGTCAACCCTCCCATTCCTCCCCTCCGATTGGATCGTAGCTGTCGATCTCCTCCTGAGATCCGACGGTCCTAAATGAATCGCCCTCCACCCATGCCGAGTCCCACCACACACGATTGTTTTCATTTCATTTTCTTTCATTTCTATGCATTCCGCCCAACTTCATAAACCATCCCACTGTTTAATCTCTACCGTCGATCTCTGCCACCAGACCATGATCGAACGGCCCACGAGAATTTCTCCATCGGAACCCTATTAGTCGCTGTTTACACCTTGTTACTGCATTGATTCATCATTGTTCCATCTAAAACCACCATTTTTACCACCAGCGCTTTGCCATTTCTCCCCACTCTCCATAGTCATCCTTCCCTATGCATGGATTTCGTAACAGAGTTTTGTGTTTTGCAGGGTACAAGCGGTGGACGCCGCCATGGTCCACGGTCATTGTTACAGTGGCACAAAACCAAAGAAAGATCATTTTTAGAGTTTAAAAGTACAGAGGAGAGCCTGGGAGGATATCAGAACGCAATTTTCATTAAAAATATAGAGTTTGACCGTGCGAAGTCCTTCCTGGCGCAATCAAAGCCCGGTTTTCACTGACAGAGACAGTTGAAGTGGCAAAGAGTATCAGTAATAGTGGATCACCCAGAAAGGCCCAATACGCAGAAAACCATATCATCCGGGTTGCTACATCAGCAGAATGTTCCTACTTGTGAAAGGACAAAGCGCCCATATTGTTTCCATTATTTACCATGTTCCTGAAGAAATTTCAGCCCTGACGGCAGTGCTAATGCTACCAGAGCATTTGTTACGCAGTATGGAAAATTTCACATCCATTTATTCACCTTCCTATTTATTCGCCAATGTACTACAGAGTTCTGCAGCCATGGTACATCAGAGACATACCCGGAGTAAATGGAAGCCTGAAGAAGACCACTCTTGCATCCAAAAGAGTGCCAGAGATAAATGCACAGGATTTAAAAAAGAATGGGCTTTGGCCCTCTTCCTCTTCTAATTTTTAATGCTCCATTTAGTTTTTCACCTACCTCCTCTGCTCATCTTTCAGCTATAAAATTTAGGAAGAAACTCATTGTAAAGGTTGTTGTTGATCATTTATCAGAGAATTACAAGTTGTTTCTTTTGGGACATAGTCTCTGTGTAAAGTTGTAAGATAGGCTGGGGAAGATGTTTTCAGACTGAATATCAAGCTATTGGTAATGTTGTACCTGACTGGTGTTGTTTTTTAATATGACTAGCACATTTCTTTGGATCCTGATATAAAGTTGCGGTGATGTTTTTCTGTCTCTGTGTTTTATTTCATTTCATTTCATTTCTACTGGCTCGCATCAGAAATCTGTCATAGGATTTACCCTTGTTAGGTACCCTATGTTTCTGCTCTCCTTGCCTTTAATGTCTTCTACTAAATGTGTTATCTAAGAGTTGATTTCAGTTAATTTAACCAGTGTAGTGGATGACATTGCTTGCTAACTGATGTATGAATTAAAGGAATCTGTTCTTAGATGTTCTTGTTAGGATTTAATTGAATGAATTGGAAACACTGGGAGGTCTAGATCTCTGTCTCTATCTCACTAGGATGCTTTTCAATTAATTAAGCCTTTCTAATTTCCCTTAATCTGGAGGCCAAAGCATTGAGAGTTCAAAGTCTCTCTCTGATCTCAGGTCTTTAACTTTGTGTTCTAAAATATTTATTGCTTCCTCCTCTCTTACCATTTCATGCCACCCTATCATCTTTAGGATCCAATGCTTTATATGACTAGCCCAACTGAAAGCCTGCATATTGAATAGCAAGTAAACCCTTTCTTGACTCCATTGCCCAATGGTCTTGAATTTTCCCTAGAATTATCTCTCCTTTGCCTAAAATCCTCTTTTCTCATCCTTGTCTTATATTGAACCCTTATTTCCTGATTCCCAAAAACCAAGCAAACAATCAAACGAACAAACCCTGAGCCTTATAACTAGCCTAATATCTTAACCTTTGAACTTCCCAGACATATACCTTTGACAATCATAGAGAGATCCCTCTCTGGACCCAGGAGGGGTAGATCCTGAGGTCTGAAAGTGGTTTGATGTTGTCTCATCTTTTGGTACTGCCAACCTTGCCAAAACATGGGAACCCCAACATAATGGCGACTCCACTGGGGAAAAATCTGAGAGCCTATAACTGATAACATTTGTCTATCTCCCATTGTAGTCACCAACATAATGGCGACTCCACTGGGGAATTTCTAAGTATTTTCCATCTTACTACATTACAAGAGACTCAGAAAACCTAGAATCTCTTGTTAGGTTGGCAGTTAAACAATCCTATTCACAAATCAACCTCTATACCATTTGTTGTGTTTTCTCCCACACTCTTAGACAGTGTCTGGAAAGGGCCAAGTAGCCTCTGGATCTCATTCTCTTCAGAGGTGACATATCTGGTAAATGCCCTCCCAGTCAATCTCTGGTTAGAGTTTGTTGTGTTTGGGGTATTCTTGAAAGGGGACATCGCCTAAACACTATGGTGGACAGTGTACCCTCCAGAATCATCCTAAACCTTCCACGTAGTGACTCCATAGCTCCTTAAAGATCAAAGACTCCACGGGTGATCAGTAGGCCTGCTGATTATCTTGGTTCACATAAGACTCCACTAGGAGACCGACCTCTAAAACAACATCAGCCATAATAGAAGTAACAAGTAGGGTTAAGCTGCTTTGTTGGAAAGCAACATTCTGGCTTCAAGAACCATTCACACAAGAGCTTATCCCAACCCAAACCCACCTGAGATAGTTGAAAACCCTGAGAGAATCCTCAATAGGTCTCCTGCACCTATAAGACCAACTATTTCTAGCCACATACATAGATCTAACTCTGCACCGGAAGACCTCACAGCTCTATTAGCCCCCCCTTTTGGCCTATACTTTCAAAATAGCATACCTAGGACTAGGTCGTTCAATTCTCTAGACCATCCAGACCTTGAGCTTCCTGGTTCACCAACTCAAAGTGGTAAACACATTAGGGACAGAGAGACCCCTCCATCTAAACCTCCTGATATTCACTTCATTCAAAACTTGGGGCTCTGCCACCCTAAATCTGCTCAACAAGCTTCTGCTAGCCCTAGTATCCCTGTCATCCATATACCAGTTGCTCAAGCCAATCCTTTACCTCATCAAAACACCATCATGGCAGCCTGGTATGCACCTCTGGTTTTACCCCAGCCTCTAGTACCTTTACCCAATGATTACCAATCAAAGATCCCACACTTCACTGCAAAAGAGTCTACCTCATCTTAGCACCATGTGGACACGATGGAGGATTCTTTTGACTACATGGAGATAGATGATGACACATTAAAAATGAGAATCTTTGCCCAGAGCTTAGGAGGGGAAGTGAAAAAATGGTTTAAAGGCCTACCTCCTAATAGTATCCAAGACCTTCCTACTTTATATCAGACTTTCATAAACAAATGCGAATTTAAGTCCAACCCTCTCCAAATCCTAGAAGAATACAAGAACCTTAAAATAAACGTAGGAGAGAGTGTCCATGACTACTCCACAAGATTTAACAGTGTTTATAACGCTCTCCCTCCACATATGAAACCTCCCCAAGGTATGGTTCTGGTGAAATACCCTGAGGGCTTGGATGCTGATATGGCCTACCAACTTAGGGAGAGGGATTAAAACACATTAGAAGACATGAAAAAGGGAGCAGTGAGTATAGAGGCTAATCTGATTGAGAAGAAAGCAAGATTGAGAGCTGAGAAAAGGGTAACATATAAAGATGACAATGTAGCTTCCACATCTGACCCCAATCATGACCGCATATCCAAAAACGTGGAAAAGATACAGAAATTGGTGGAAAAAATGGTTGTCACAGTCAGTAACCAAAACAGAAACCAAAATCATAACCAAAACCAAAACTTTAGAAGAAACAATAACACTCCCAACAGACAAAGAGAATCAAATCAGCGAGTGGTTCCCCCATTTCAAGAGAACTTTCTTGATGAAGATGAGGTAATCATAGAAGAGTCTGAAGGGAACGCAATAAACATGTTTGAAACAGAAGATTCAATCCATATTGGGATGAGGAAATATTAGAATCTGAGGATTACAGACTTGGATTTGAAGACGCCATCATGCAGGTTAGATAGTATGAACTTAGGAGAAAGAAAAGCCTAGATAATTTCAAACCCAAAAATTCTGAGATTACCATCAAGAAAATGCCTGAGAGATCTTCTAAAGAAACTGCTGAAAGTAAAAAATCAGCAGCTAAGAGTTCTAGGAAGAACAAAGAAAAGGACAACCAAAATAGTGAGAAACAAAGCCAACCAACTAGCAGCACTAGAACTACAGTTAGTGCTCCTGATAAAACTGTCATCAACACTGTACATAACGAGAATCAGCACACTAATTCAGCCACCAAGGCAGTGGCTAACAAAACAGAGTCGAACATTCCAAAGAGTCAGTCCACTTTCAATATATAAAGTGAGATTGCAAAAATTAAAATCTTTGTCCCACTCTCTGAGCTGGCCACTCAGGATGTATATAAAGGCCAAATTTTGAAAGCTTTGAACCTAGGTGAAAATAGTGACACTGTCAACCTGAGTGATGACCAACCGACTCTTCTATTTGGTCCCAAGATTGAAGGGAAATTTCAAGGGGTAGTGCCCCCTTTTTATATCAGTCTCAATGTCCATGATAAGATCCTCCACAATGCAATGCATGACTCTAGGGCCTCACACAACTTGATGCCTAAGATAGTTATGGAGAGATTAGGTCTGGAGATAACCCGTCCCTATAAAGACCTATATTCATTTGACTCTAGCAGAGTAAAGTGTTTTGGCCTGATCAAAGATTTATGTGTAAGCCTAACCCAGATTCCAGCAAAATGCATGGTCATGGATGTTGTAGTGGCAGATGTGCCACCTAAGTATGGTATGCTACTGTCAAGGTCTTTGGGAGCCACGCTGTAGGGTACCATGCAGATGGATGGGGCATATGCCACAATCCCAGTCTTTAGCCAACTTAGAAGACTGTACAGGGAGGCACAAATGAAATTCCTGGTTAGTAGCCCTGAAAAGCCTGAAAATTCTCCTCTTTACTCTGTACACAGAAACCTAGACTCCTTTATCTTCTGCAACGATGAATCTTTGGGAGGGCCAAAGTCAAAAAACATAGACACAAACAAAGGGGTTGAGACTACAAACTTTAACATAATGGCTACTCTCGACTTAGAGGAACATGAAGAAGAAAACCTTAAACAGTGCACTGGAAGATAGATTCAGACAAAACGCAAAATCAAATGTGATCAGCCGATTAGTCACCCCTCACAAACTCACGTACCACACGAGGAACGAAACCCTCCACAGCACAACACAAAACCCCATAATACAACAAACCAGTGAAACCCATGATATGGCGGGAAATGATGATAAAACGAAAAATGGACCCCTGTGGGAAATGAACTTTGATGGGTCATGCACCAAGAGAACAGCTGGAGCAGGAGTGTGGATACATAACACAGAGAGTGACTACGCAGAGAGCCATGCCTGTAACCTGCACTTCAAATGTACAAAAAATGTTGCAGAGTATGAGGCTCTTATCCTAGGCCTAAATCTGTTGAAAAAACTAGGAGCCCATAGGATAGCCGTGCAAGGGGAATCTGAGCTGGTTATAAAACAAATAAACGGTGAATACACGACCAAACACCCTAGGTTGAGATCATATAGGAACGATGCCGTGGATATGTTGAAAACATTTGTAGAATAAGAATTAGTGTTTGTTCCTAGGAGTCAAAAAGTCATTGCAAATGGATTAACTTGCCTAGCTAGTTCATACCCTAAGACTCCAAGCGACCAGCAAATCATCATATAGACCAAATTCAGACCTGCAGTGTCGGATAACGAAAAATATTGGCAGGTTTTTTAGGGCGATAAACAGATTGAATATTTCTTGACGAGAAGGAACGAGTTTGAATTTGTTGATTCAGACTCGAAATTTGATGATATATGCCTAAGTGAAGAGCCCTCATACGAGGAAGAACCACCTTGCAACATAGAAATAAATGCTTTGAACGAACAGATTGGAAATCCAAACGAAAATTTTGAAAACGCAGATAGTGAGGAAGTAGATGTGCTGCAGGCCAAAGATAAGAACATACCACGAGGTCTGGCCCCATTGGAAGACCTTTTTGACTTTGATGATGTAGCAAAAAAGCCCACTATAGAAAACGCAGACTCTGACGTTGAAGAATGCAACATAGGCACTGAAGATAAACCCAAAATGATTAAGCTCGCTGAGTCCTTGCCTGCAAACATGAAGAAGAAATATATTGCCTTGTTCAAATAATTCATCGACGTGTTTGCTTGGGGCTATGAGGACCTAAAGGCCTATGAAACGAACATTATACAGCACAAAATACCCTTGAAAGAAAATCAGAAGCCCTTTAGACAAAAACTTCGCAGAATAAACCCAAAGCAATTGCCTGCAGTTGAAAAAGAAATTAAAAAGATGTATGAGGCAGGCATAATAGTTCCTGTGAGGTTTTCTGATTGGGTCTCAAACCTTGTAGCTGTGAGAAAGAAAACAGGAGAGATCATATTGTGCATAGATTTCAGGAAGATCAACTTCCTCAGGAGGTTTATTCCCAACTTAGCAGAGCACCTCAGGAATATGAAAAACATGTTGAAGAAAGGTGCGGGAGTTAAATGGACCGTAGAGGCCAAAAAATCTTTCGAATCAATAAAACTTGCACTCACCCGGGCTCCTGTCCTAATCAGCCCTGATTTCTCAAAATATTTTTTAATCTTCGCATTTTCATCTGAGCATACAGTAGCTCCAGTTCTGCTGCAAAAAAATCCATAGGGAATGGAACAGCCCATTTCCTTCTTCAGCAAAGCACTGAGAGATGCACCCTTGAAATACAATATAATGGAAAAATAGGCCTATGCCTTAGTCAAGGCCTTGAAAGACTTTAGGGTGTACATATTTCATTCCCACACCATAGCCTATGTGCCTAGCATAGTGGTCAAAGATATATAGTCCCAAGACCCAGATGGGAAGAGGGGCAAATGGATTGTTGTGATCTTAGAATACGACCTTGAGATAAAACCCACCAAACTGATCAAAGGTCAGGGCTTAGCTCGACTAATGGCTAAATAAAATCTACAAGCCCTTTACATTAACATGATAAATGCCTTGGATGAGCAGGAAGGATTTCCTGATCTCACTGTTGAGGAGAAGTTTCAGAACTCTCCTTGGTACTCTGATATCCTTTACATGCTCTCAAACCTCAATGCCCCTCCTGAACTATCAAAGACCAAGGCCAGATTCTTAAAGCTAAAAGCCAGAAGCTATTACATAATGAATGAATTCTTATACTGGAAAAATGAAAATGGCCTATTGCTTAAATGTTTACCTGAGTCTGAAGCAGAAAGGATTAAACAAGAATTTCATGCAGGAGAGTGTGGAGGCCACCTGAACTGGAAAGCCACTGCAAAAAAAATACTCATAGCTGGCTACTATTGGCCTACACTCTTCAAAAATTTCCATAAGATGATAATTTCCTGCCACAAGTGCCAGATTTTTGAAGGCAAAAGAAAGCTCCTTCCCTTACCTCTACAACCCATCACTGTTGAAGGTCCCTTTATGCAATGGGGCCTAGATTTCATATAGATTTCATAGGAGAGATCCACCCTGCTTCCTCTGCACAACACAAATGGATCTTAACAGCCATAGACTACTTCACTAAGTGGATAGAGGCCATACCTACTAGGAATGCCACAGATTCAATCATCATTAGGTTCCTAGAAGGTCACATCCTCTCTCGGTTTGGTTGTCCAAGGAAAATAATCACTGATAATGCTGCTGCTTTTGGATCCAAGAAAATGGTTGATTTTTGTCACAGGTATCAAATAGCACTCGTTCATTCAACTGCCTATTACCCGCAAGGTAATGGTTTAGCTGAATCATCAAACAAGAGCCTGGTGGCCATCATCAAAAAGCTGCTAGAATAGAACAAAAATTCATGGCATAACAAGTTAGTGCATGCCCTGTGGGCTGACAGGCTTACAACAAAGAAATCCATTGGCATGTCACCATATCAGCTCGTATATGGGACAGAAGCAGTGTTTCCCACCAGCCTTGGAATGCCAGTGATTAAGCTGGTTCAAGAGATTCAGACAGAAGAAGACAGTATGGTGAAAAGGATAAACCAAACAATTCATCTCCAGCAAATAAGGGAAGAGGTCTATAACAGAGCTATCAAAGTTCAGGAAAATATAAAGAAGTTATTTGACAAAAGAACTAAGGCCTCTGATTTCAAAATTGGAGATAAAGTTCTGAAGTGGGACTCAAGGAGAGAGGACAAAGGAAAGCACGGCAAGTTTGACAGTTTGTGGCAAGGTCCCTACATCATCCAGGCCACTGTGGGTTCAAATGCCTTTTTTCTACAAGAGTTAGATGGTACAGAGCTATTTGGGGGTCTTTTCAATGGAAAGATGCTCAAGCACTACTTCTGTTGATTTCCAATTTCCAATTTCCATTTCCATTGTACATACCATTGCAGTGTTTTTTTTTCAAGAAAAAGAGAAAATGTTCCAAAAAATGGAGAAAAAGGAAAGGTTCAGACATGCTCAAAACATGAACCTCTGAAGTGAAAAAATTGGCTCTAATATGATCAAAACCTGAGCCAAAGAAATTAAAGATAGTTGGTTCAAACATGCCCAAAACCTGGACCAACAAAGAAGAAAGAAGAATCAGATCTAACAAGCCCAAAGCCAGAGCTGAAATGAAGAAGAGAAATTGACTCTAACAAGCTCAAAACTTGAGTCACAAAGAGGAGAAGGATACTGAAAACTTCAGATTCCAAGCCTTCAAAGTTTTGATTTCAGTTTCCTGCAAGTTTTTGTCCATGTGCAACTGTCTTTATGCCTTGGATCCACAACAAACTAGACTGTCTAATCCTAGTTTGACTGTTTTTAAATTTTTGTTGTAGAATGTAGAGAAGAAATCTGCTGGACAGTCTAATCCCAGCAGATATTAGATTAGGTAGAGAAAAATATGAGGCCAACAGTCTAATCTGGTCTCATGGAGTGATAAGGGTTTATTTAGAATAGGTTTATTTTTTGTTTATAAAATAAATGATGTAAAGGGTCTGCTATTCCAAATGCACCCTAGAAGAAGAAAAGATTCTAGGATTGTAGGACGAGTAGGTAGATTGTTTGGGTGATGTTTCTACTAATTGATGTCTTCACAAATGTGGCAGCTGAAAACCAAAGAAGAAAGTTGGCTCAAGCAGCAGGCATCTGGCCTACTCCAAAGATCATTTCTGAATTCTTGACTCCTTCAAGAAGAATCCATCCCCATGTGAAGCCATTGTTAGCCCCCTATAAATTCCTTGACAAGCAAGCAAGGGGCTAATTTGTTTTATGAGCCTTCAAGGAATGCATTTCTCTTGAAAACACGTCATCCTTGAAGCCTCTTCATTTTCCCTGCCCTTTGATTGTTTCCCTCTGCTGCTCTTGAGTAAATAAGCCTCACTGATGATGAAAATTTGTGCTCCAAAAGGCCTTTATTTGCCCCTTGTACCTCTGCAGAATTCTCCATTTCACCCCTTTTTTCCCCTTTTCAAAGCCTCCTTTTCACCCCAACAATTCCTCCCTTATCCCTCCTAAACTATCCCAAAATCCCCTTTAAACCACACACACAACCCTATTTTGGTTTAATTTCCCCTTTATTCCCTTATCGTTACCCTTCATTGGCCTTGGAATGCACTAAAAATGGGCAAAAACCCACTTTTTAACTTATATCATGGCCTAGCCCCTTTTCCTCCAGCCCTTTAAACCACTTCCCCACGTAACCCAGCGCCAGAACCAGGTGCAAAGATTCAAAGCGCTAATCGCAATCGCACCGTTGGGTGAAGCGCATTTCTTTGTTAAACGAAAAATTTCGATGCGATTGGGTTTTTGTCTATAAGACCTCCGCCGTGATCTCCACCGTTGATCTATCACCCGGATCGGATGGCCCGGCGCTAATCGCACTCCCGCTTCCATCACAATCGCAACTCTTGCCATGGCACTCTTCTGTTCCTTCTGATTGCGATCCCCCGATCCGATCTGAGCCGTCCACCCCTTCAGAATCCAACGATTCAGATTTATCCCGCTCCCCTCCCGTCGCTCCATTCTTTTTCCCCCGCCGATTCAATCTCCGCCGTAGATCTGTCATCCGGATCGAAGGCTAGTGCTCCATCGCATCACGTCAGTCACATCGCATCCCATCCTCTGCGCCTCTGATTGCGATCTGCCGATGATGATCTCCACCGTCGATTCCCCTGTTGATCCGACGGTCCTCGCTCTCCCGCTCCAATCGCAATCGCATTTTCCAATCGCTGCCACCTTCCACCCTTCGCGATTGCGATTTCCCTGATCCAATCTTGATCGTCCGTTAGTCCAAGATCCAACAGCCATAAACCAATCGCACCATCATTCAATCAGACTATCAACCCTCCCATTCCTTCCCTCCGATTGGATCGTAGTCGTCGATCTCCTCCTGAGATCCGACGGTCCTAAATGAATCATCGGGTCCCACCACACACAATCGTTTTCATTTCATTTTCGTTCATTTCTATGCATTCCGCCCAACTTCATAAACCATCCCGATGTTTAATCTTCATCGTCGATCTTCGCCACCAGACCATGATCGAATGGCCCACGAGCATTTCTCCACCGGAACCCTATTGGTCGTTGTTTACACCTTGTTACTGTATTGATTCACGATTTTTCCATCTAAAACCACCATTTTTACCACTGCCGCTCTGCCATTTCTCCCCGCTCTCCATAGTCATCCTTCCCTATGCATGGATTTCATAACAGAGTTCTGTGTTTTGTAGGATACAGGCGGTGGACTCCGCCATGGTCCACGGTCATTGTTACAGTGGCACAAAACCAAAGAAAGATCATTTTTAGAGTTTAAAAGTACATAGCAGAGCCCAGGAGGATATCAGAACACAATTTTCATTAAAAATACAGAGTTTGACCATGCGAAGTCCTTCCCGGCGCAATCAAAGCCTAGTTTTTGCTGACAGAGATGGTTGAAGCGGCAAAGAGTATCAGTAATAGTGGATCACCTAGAAAGGCCCAATACACAGAAAACCATATCATCGGGGTTGCTACATCAGCAGAATGTTCCTACCTGTGAAAGGACAAAGCGCCCATATTGTTTCCATTATTTACCGTGTTTTTGAAGAAATTTTAGCCCTGACGACAATCCTAATGCTACCAGAGCATTTGTTACACAGTATGGTGAATTTCACATCCATTTATTCACCTTCCTATTTATTCGCCAATGTACTATAGATTTCTACAGCCATGGTACATCAGAGACATACCCGGAGTAAATGGAAGCCCGAAGAACACCACTCTTACATCCAAAAGAGTGCCAGAGATAAATGCACGGGATTTAAAACAGAATGGGCTTCGGCCCTCTTCCTCTTCTAAGTTTTAATGCTCCATTTAGTTTTTCACCTACCTCCTCTGCTCATCTTTCGGCTATAAAATTCAGGAAGAAACTCATTGTAAAGGTTGTTGTTGATCAGTTATCAGAGAATTACAAGCTGTTTCTTTTGAGACGTAGTCTCTGTGTAAAGTTGTAAGATAGGCTGGGGAAGATGTTTTCAGACTGAATATCAAGCTATTGGTAATTTTGTACCTGACTGGTGTTGTTTTTTAATATGACAAGCACATTTCTTTGGATCCTGATCTAAAGCTACGGTGATGTTTTTCTGTCTCTGTGTTTTATTTCATTTCTACTGGCTCGCATCAGAAATCTGGAATAGGATTTACCCTTGTTAGGTACCGTATGTTTCTGCTAGCCTTGCCTTTAATGTTTTCTACTAAATGTGTTATCTAAGCGTTGATTTCAGTTAATTTAACCAATGTATTGGATGACATTGCCTGCTAACTGATGTATGAATTAAAGGAATCTGTTCTTAGATGTTCTTGTTAGGATTTAATTGAATTAATTGGGAACACTGGGAGGTCTAGAACTCTGTCTCTATCTCACTAGGATCCTTTTCAATTAATTAAGCCTTTCTAAGTTCCCTTAAGCTGGAGGCCGAAGCATTGAGAGTTCAAAGTCTCTCTCTGATCTCAGGTCTTTAACTTTGTGTTCTAAAATCTTTATTGCTTCCTCCTCTCTTACCATTTCATGCCACCCTATCATCTTTAGGATCCAATGCTTTAGATGACTAGCCCAACTGAAAGCCTGCATATTGAATAGCAAGTAAACCCTTTCCTAACTCCATTTCCCAATGGTCTTGAATGTTCCCTGGAACTATCTCTCCTTTGCCTAAAATCCTCTTTGTTCAGCCTTGTCTTATATTGAACCCTTCTTTCCTGATTCCCAACAACCAAGCAAACAATCAAACGAACAAACCCCGGGCCTTATAACTAGCCTAATATCTTAACCTTTAATTTCCCAGACATATACCTTTGACAATCATAGAGAGATCCCTCTCTGGACCCAAGAGGGCTAGATCCTGAGGTCTGAAAGCTGTTTGATGTTGTCTCATCTTTTGGTACTGCCAACCTTGCCAAAACATGGGAGCCCCAATAGACTGAGCAAGCCTTCACTACTACTGCACCTCATATTGATCATGTTTTACTACCACTAGCGGATGAATCCATCAGTACTAGTGATCATCATGATCATGAGCAAGCTAGTCAACCATCGACTGTCGAGGCTGCACCCAGCTTTACTGAGCAGGCCGCATCCACTTGTACTAGTGTTATTGATGTTGTTATACTACCACCAGCACCTCATCCATGACATTTATATTACAATTGTATATTTTTAACATTATTCAGTTATATATATATATGGTCCATGTATTTTATGTTCATGTTTCAGTTGTACTTAATTTTCATGTTGATGATCATCATGATATGGCACATATTGTTATTCATGTTAGATATGTTCATTTAATGTTTAGCTTCCAGATAGATGTGTATATGTCATAGGCGCATGAGTTATTTGACATTATATTGAGATGTATATTTGATGTTTGTGTTGTGATGATGTTAATATATAATGTTAATTTGATGTTAACTGAATCTGTTTATTAGTCGAATATGATGTTTGTACGATGGTTCTCATGATCGTGATAATGTTTATTAATTAATTTAATATTATTAAATGACCATGATATTTATTAAATATTATGTCGTGAATGTAATTGTAATTTAAATTTTAATTCTATGTAAAATTCTAAAATTGTATTTGTATTTGTACTAATTGTAATTTAAGTGTAATTGTATGTAAAATATTTATTAATGTAAAATTTTGATTGTAATTGTAATATTTAATTTATTCTGAAATGATTGTAATTGTATATATGAAAAATTGTAAAATTGTAATTGTAATTCTAATTGTATGTAAATTTCACAAATTGTAATTGTATTTGTAATTGTAATTTTAATTGAATTGTATGTAAAATATTTGTAAAATTGTAGTTGTAAATGTAAATGTAATTCTATGTAAAATTGTAAATGTAATTGTATTTGTAACTGTAATTTTAATTGAATTCTCTATAAAATATTTGTAAAATTGTAATTGTAATTTTAATTCTAATTGTAATTGTAATTTTAATTAGTGTAATTGTATGTAAAATTTTAATTTGTAAAATTTTAATTCTATTAATGTGAAAATTTTAATTGTATTAATGTGAAATGATTTTATTAAAATATTTAAATTTATAAATTTGCAAATAATTGTAAAATAACAAATCTAGAATAATATGAATTTTTGTAACATAAATTTTAGAAAATACTGAAAATAAATTCATGTACTTGATAATTATCATCATTTTATTATGATCTTACATATATAAAGTTTAGAAATAATGAAAATAAATTCATGTACATTATAATTATCATTATTTTATTATGATATTACATACAACAACAACAAAAACAAAAGCAAAAATTAAAAAGTCCAGTGCGCTTATCATCCTAATAGGCCCCGGTGTGTCGTATTAATACAATGCACCAGTGCGTCACATTTCCACACACCGGAAACGAATAAACGCAAATAAAAAAATGCAACTCTATTTTGTTTAAGTTAAAAAAAAAGCGGCAATTTGAAAAATGGCCGGCAAAATATTTTCGAAAATCTAATTTGATAAAATAATTCTTTAAATACTAAACACTTTTCATTATTTCACTATTTTTTCTAAAAATTTTCAATCAAATTTTTGCATGAGACAGACCTAGAGCAAGAGAGCACGAGGGCACTGTAGATGGCGAAATACGTTCGAACAGAAGTATTCAAACAATCAGAAACCAAAACTCTGGTGATTCAAGCCCTTTATCATAGAATTTCAAACCATTTCGTAATTAAATTTAATTCTTTTTTTTACTTTTTTCTGCAGTTTTTTATTTTTTCCTGTAGTTTTATCCATTTTTACCTTGAACCCTTCATTTTTTTGTTTTTTCCCTTTCTTCTCCCTGTTTCTGTGATTTTATAATTAGGGTTTTTCATTTTAGATTGATGTCCAACCCATGGGACGATTTGCATAGTCGAATCCCAATCCATTCGGCCATTGCGTGAATTTTTGAAAAAATGGATTTTTCTTTATCGGTGCGCCCTACGTACGCCACCGCACCGGTGCTCTGTATTATTACAGCGCACCGCGCAAGTTCTGTGTCGTAAAAAATTGAAAACATTTTTTTAAATCCATGCGCCAAATCTGAAATAGGGCATCGATACTCTCTTTAACTAGGAAAGCACCATATGTTGTATTACACCGTTTTTGAGGTGCGTTTATAATACCCCACGCACTGTTAGGTCTATTACACTGTTTTTACGGTGCGTTTATAATACCGAACGCACGATATGGTGTATTATACTATTTTTCGGTGCATTGTTAATATATCCATGCATTGGCGACGGTGTGGATTTCATGAAAGGCGCACCGATGTCTCAAGATTTATTTTCTACCTAAAAAGTTGAGAATTTATTTATTAATATATTAATGAATGATATGCTACAGGTTTCATATTGATAAAGAAATTACTAACAAGATATCAAGTAACAAAAACACTATTAACACATCAAGAAAAGCAAAAAAGGCAAGTTCTTTGTAAGTTCTTTATAAAAAATATTATTTTTGAACTATATGTAACTTTAACTAATATGTATTGTTTATTGTGTATCATGCAGAGCCAAAAAATGACAAAGCTTGATATGCTTATTTCTAATCTACGACTAGAAGAGCATAAAATTTTAATGGAAAAATTGCAAAAAGATGAATCAGGTGAATGAAACAATACTATCGATCCAATATGAGTTTCTTTTTTTAATTATCATTAACAATATACTTAAAATTATTAGATAGCATGTGTCAAACAGTCTACTAATTCACATCTGTTTAATGTTCTACATGAACCAACAACTCATAAAAGGAATGTTGTTCTAAGAAAAGAAAAAAATTAGAACATGCAAATGAAAATGAATTACTCCTTGGCTCATCTGGAGTGGTGTTGGAAGTTAACGAAAGGGGGAAAAACTTTTACAAAAGTTTGAGGGATCTAGTGGAACGAATACAACAATGTGCTTCAAATGTAATATGTAATCATTGAATTTTTCGATCATTAGGTACAATAAATAAACAATTTAGCATTAAATATTAATTTTCAAGAGTTTTCTTGCAGAAAAGAAAAGAAAATGGAACCCATTTAGCACATAAAATAGGACGACAAGGAAGAAAATGGTTGATCTCTAAGTTTGTGAGTAATTGTTACTTCCTTATAACAACTTAACTAGATTTCATTTTTGTATTTTTTAAGTTGTTTTACAAAAATCATCATTGAATGTCTTCAAACATGTGCTAACATACAGAGAAGAACCATCAGACGAATTGATTGAAATTGGGTTAAATATGGGTTGTGAGTATATGTTGGCATATCAGAATTTAATTATGGAATTTGTAAGCATCTATCGATCTTGCTTTAATTAGCTCCGTCTATAATTAATAGAACAAAAACATCTTTAATATTAAATATATGACTTGTTATGGGGTATAAAAATTGCAAGAAACAAAGTATGGAACTGCGCCAACAGATGAAATTTTGAAATATGGCATGGTACATGGTTTTGAAAGAATGTGTATAGTTTGAGTCAATTTTTGCTATGGTACGTCATTTTTCTTTTCGATTTACATTGATGTATATTATTTAATATTGGAATTTTCATTATTCTCACCAATGTATATACACTCATTTCAATTTATTTTTATGTTTGTAGATGGAAAGTGAAGAAGAAGAAAACAATCAACGTCGTGAACACAACATTCTTGAAAATAACCCAATTCATGGAAGTAGCTCTAGCAATGATAGCAGTTAAAGCGAAGAATGATGATCACTATGTAATTTGGATATCAAAGCAAGGAGTTTTATTTTTTGAAATATGTCTATCAAATCAGACATTTTGTTTAATGTAATGGACATAGTGTCCCAATTGAAAGACAAAGGGATACGAATAATTGTCCCATTTTGTATGATAAAGACTGTCTTATATATATATATATATATATATATATATATATATATATATATATATATTATATATATATATATATATAATGTTTTTTAATTTATTCTATTGCGTTCTCCATTGTCGCTATTTCATTCTTCATTGTCGTTCTCAAATGCACTAATAAAAATTTAATTCATATGAATATTGTTATAAGATTATATATATGTGTAGAATTTTGATGAATAATGAATTTTTTTTTTTTTTTAAATTCTGATATGATATAAAAAATTAATCCAAACATCACATTCAAATGCATTAATAAAAATGTAATTAATATGAATATTGTTATAAGATGTGTCGAGTTTTGATGAATAATGAATTTAAAACAATCACAATAATTGGACTGTCAGAGGTGGATGTTTCTAAAAAAAATAAAATGAAAACCAGTGTGTTTATGTGTCTATACACACCGGTGCGTTTATGATTCTATAGGCACCGCACTAATACCGATTCTAGTTATAAATATCGGTGTGTTCGTGTGATACTGCACACTGGGGCGTTTATGTATCTATAAGCACCAGTGCATTTGTATATTCCATGTGCACCGCACGAATACCGATACCAATTATAAATTCCGGTCCCTTTCTATGATATGGAGCACTAATGCCTCATAAAGATACACGCACCAGTGCACTTATACGACCTATGGGCACCGCTCAAATCCCAAGACCAATTAGAACAGCCTCGTGCATTGTATCACCAACACCAGGCCTGGTGCTGTTGTTTTCCTTAATGGCCCAGTGCATTCTCCTTCGACCGCCCCGATGCTTTGTCTATCGATACGCACCGGTGTGTTAAAACCTGATAAGAGCACCGATGAAAAAACATTTGTAATAAACTCTGGCCACCAATTTTTTTTTAGTTGTGTTGAATTTCCGTTAAAAGCTCCGCCAAAACCTCCGTTACCAGAAACAAATGTGGTAGCATATGTTTTTTGACAATTTTGGCCAATTTTATAACACTAAAAACCTCCTTTATAACCTCCGCTAGAGGGTCTTTTCCTTGTAGTGTTGCTTTAGTGCCTCTCCAGTTACGTTGTACCTATTGTGGCATGTTTTCTAGGTGATTCTAGGCCATCTCT
The DNA here is from genome assembly GCA_034641835.2 of Pinus albicaulis. Taxonomy (NCBI): domain Eukaryota; kingdom Viridiplantae; phylum Streptophyta; class Pinopsida; order Pinales; family Pinaceae; genus Pinus; species Pinus albicaulis. Next base: position 619,968,330 of record CM076570.1, on the reverse strand, counting down.
TTGGCTAGATCTACTCATATTTTGTACATTTTGTAACTGATTCTTCTCCAATATAATAAAATGGCTCAAATTCTCTATAAATTTTGATGTTGTCTTAAGATTTATTGTTTATCTTGCTGCAGTTCTTATATTGTGTTTTAGTATTACTGCACTCTCCCTTTTGGGATATTACAACCAAGCTTGACATCTTTTAACAAACTCTGGGGACTATGGGTATGAGGAAAGATGAAATGCGGGAGATTATAATCCCATAGTCCTATGTCATCTGATTTATCCAGGAATTTGTCTTCAAACTAGCAATATAACTCAAAAAGTTCAAGATCAGACAAGGTTTCATGTATTTTGGATATTTATCTCCTAAAGATATGTGGTGAAAATCAACTGGAGGATGTAATAGCAGACTTATTGGTTTCTCAAGTCCCTTTTTCTTCGAAGGCATGTTTGGCTCTATTGAAATGAAGGAAACTGGAATATCTAATGGAAAACACAGGTCGATACTTGAGGAAAATCTTTGCACGCTGGATGAAAATCAACAATTGTAATAGAAGGCATCAAACACTGGTAAAATTGATCTCTAGAACTCTGGTAGTAGTTGTAAACTTGTAATCCTGTGCAAAATAGATTGAAAAGTAGAGTAAAATTTTAAACATGAGCTTAATGGTGAATTTATGGGCAATCGGATTATTTCTCGTTTGAACAAGGGTGCAGGTACATTGCCTAACAATTATCCATTGAATTAATTGGCTAACGGTTATGGTAAATGTGGTAATTAAGTTTATTGGATGGTTCACAGTCCACATCAACAACGAAATGATTGGCGAGAGGAAGTAGTGGTTTAATATTAGTGGGTAAGTGGGATTTCGGAGGGGTGTTAGAGCGGTAAGTGGTTTCATGTGGGGGGTGTTAGTCATCCCTAATTTTCATACCTCAAGATGACTAAGCATTGTTTCCAGATTTCTAGAAAAAAATTTCATGAGCATTGTGAGTTCTAGAAATCTCACAGCCTTCATTTCCCTTAGGATAATTTTTTCCTATTTTTTCCATCATCCTATCTAGCCATCACTAGCCCAACACTCCTGGAAAACCCATCCTGGGTTCAAGCCATATTTGTTTTCCCCAACTATCACTCATTTTTCACCATGTCTTTCCTTTTGGCCCAAATCCTCTGTTTTTCTTATCTACAAGATTCCCTACTACTGATCAAACCTACTAATCCAATAATCTTGATGACTCTTGCATAATATTCCCAGACACTGATTGTCTCTACAAACCCTCTAGACAATCAAAATGCTAGATCCTAGGTCTTCAAAACACACTAAGCTTATCACAGGTCCTATCTTACACTTGGTAATCCCTAAAGTCTAAATGCCTATCCAAAATCCAAATCCAAAGGTCCCCATTAGGTCACCAAAGTTTTCACTGAGTTATAGGATGGATTTGGTGCCCAGCAATTTATTACTTCCTGCATAAAAAGGATTGCACTCAAAGGGGCCCCCTTGGCTTAGAGTACAAACATTGCAAGGGACAGTTGCCCTTGTTCACGTATTTTTTCTTTTTTTAGCCAAGATGACCACCAGCAACAAGAGGAGGCAAAGTAATAGGGCATAATCATCACCAATAAGCAGACCCAAACAAGAAAAAACAACAAGCATATAGGTAAAAGAGTATTAGAGTTTTCTTTGGTGGATTAACAAAACATTGATGATAAGAGAAGAAGCCTCCTCCTTAAGGTTTTTTTCCAAAATAGCACTGCTTCACCTACACTAGGAGAAGAAAGACAAAGGGTATTAGGTTAAAGAAGACCATGTTTTGCCAAAGGATAGAAAAATAGATTTTTTAAGGTAAAAGGTCAGATTATGAGTTATTTTCAAAGAAACGGCAAAATGTGACCTCGATTTCTGCATCTCAACGATAGGCTCCCAAAAAAGGGCCTCTATGCCAAAAAATATTGCTCCCCAAAAGATTAGAAAAGGCAAGAATAAAAATGTTTTCCGAGAAATATTTAAAAAGGGTGTTCACAGCAGAATTACACATTGAAAGATAGGAAACCCCAACCTTACAAAAGTGGGTTTGGGATTTTTAAATTTATTTTTCAAAACAAGTATAAAGGCCAAGTGAACCTTCCCCATGCATCATTTGCACTTTACCGAGGAGAAGAAGCCGTTGAGAGGAAAGTTTCTGGGTTTTTGGGCAAACTGTAAAAATTTGGCAGGCGCTACGCGTTGAGCACGGCGCTACGCCCCTGGACTCTGGCGCAACGCGCAGAGGCTAGGCAGGCAGTGTAATATTACACTGTGCTACGCGCTCGCAGGATGGAACTACACGCAGGCACATGAGCGACCACCGGAGCCTATTTTTACACTCGGCGCTATGCCCTAATGGCTCGATCGGCCCGGCGCTACACGCTGGCACTGCGCCGCTGGCAGCACTTCAGAAAAGTGTGCCAAAGGTTTTCAAAATCGGGTTTTTTCCTCTACATACCCTCTGCAAGTTGAAACAAGGTTGGTAAACCTTCCTTTCCTTTTCCCAAATATTTTTTATCAAAGAGGTCACCCATGATTAGAAATTAACCAAAACCCTAGACTATGCAAAAACAAATTGTCACTATATTTGAACTAGGGTTATAAGAAATATTGGTTTTCATACAAAGAGAAGACTGAGTTGTATAAACCTGACCTCTACCACCAAGTCCAAGCTTTGAAAGTTGTCTTCACCCTAGCTTCCCTCTTTGAAAAAGCTTGACCTACAACACTTATTTTGCTCCAAATACCCTAAAGAAAACTCAAGGTTCCTTCTGCTGTTTGGACCAACCATCATGTCAGAGAGTAATAGTCCCACTAGTGGTGATGACAGACATACTCCCACCAAGACAAAACATCATGGAGGAAAAGCCAAAATATTTGAGCCCCTAGACACCACTCCAATTACTTCCTCTCCTATGATCCTTTCATGCTTCCAGGATATAGGATGCTACCATTTTTGTGAGAAGGTCAAGCAAGTTGAATACCATCTAGACTTAACCAGATTGTTTGCTTGTAGCCTACAAAACCACCAAGTTAATCTTGCAGGGGTCCAATTTGAGTTTTCATCTGAAATCATTTCCAAAGCAACTGGTATACCAGATGTTGGTGAGCTTTGGTTCAAACAAAATAAATTGGATTTGGGTTATTATGGGCCTCATTTGAAACCCACCTGTCACCAAAACTGCAAGGCTATTTTTCCTTTCTCTTATTTTCTAGAGAGGTATGAAGCATTAATGAGGCAGATTATGAGTTTTTTCACATGTGAGGGGAGTTACTCCCAGCTCTATTCATATCATATAATATTAATGCATTTCACCAAAGTCAAAATGATGAACCTACCCTATTAAATTTTCTGAAGTATTGATAAAATGGCCTCTGATATAAAGAGGAAAAGATATAACCACCAAATGCCTGGCCTTTTTCATCACTCCCTGATCAAGATGATTGTCCTATACCAGCTAGAGAAACAAGGTATATCTTGGGAGACCTTCACCTCACATGATGTGTTTTCAGACTCCCGGGCCTTCATCCAGCAGAGCTTGCCTTCCACTTCACAACCTTCTACCTCCACACAACCATCATCTCCCCACGTGCCTTCTCCACAAAGGATTTCACCTATTACTTCCTCCCCTGATTTACCAAGTGAAGGGGCTGACAGTAGCCCTAGTGAAGGGAAAATAGGAGGTAACAGTGAGGAAGAAGATGAGATAGATAATGATGATGAAGGAGAGGATATTGAAGAAGAAGTTGATGAAGAGGAAGAGGACAGTGAAGAAGAAGTTGATGAAGAGGAAGAGGAAAGTGAAGAAGAAGTTGACGAAGAGGAAGATGACAAAGAAGAAAATGAGGAAGAGGAAAGTGGCCAAGAAGAAAGTAGCAATGGACAAGGGCAGCAAGATGATCAAGAGGACAGTGAAGAAGAGAATGAAGAAGAATAAAGTGGCTAAGAAGAAGCAACAATGGCCAAGGGCAGCAAGACAGTGAAGAAGAAAACAAAGATAAAACTAGTGATGATAGTCACAAAGATAAAAATAGTGAACATGATGATGAAGAGGACAATGACAATGATGATGAAGAAGAAGATGACAATGAGGAAGAAGAGGAAAACAGTGAAGAAGAAGAACAGCCAGATGAGGAAGGAAGCTATCTAAGTGCCCAAAAAAGTCCAAGAAAGATTCATGACAGTCATGACAAAGATCAGTCCATAGAAGACATAGAAAAATCAGAGCATAGTGAAGGAAAAATTGATGTCAACATTTCCTTTGAGACTCCCATGATTTTCCCTCTCTCGTGCACTTATCATAGAGGGAAAAGGAGTGTGTTTGCTACCTCTAAGAGGCAAAGGGCCACCTCCTCACAAAATATCAAAACATCGGAAAAAGGAAAAGAAAAAATGAAGAGTGCTGAGCCAAAGGCACTGGTCAGGAGGAGCAAAAGGATTAAAAATGTTTCTCAAGGCCCTCTCTTTGTTGATCTAGACAGTGATAATGAATACCAATGGATAAACACAAAATTACTCCTTCTAGAAAAAGATGCCCAGCTTCAAGAATGGGAAAAGGATTTTGAAAGAGAACAAATGGTCATCTACTATAACAAACAGGAGCACAAACATTTCAAAGAGGTCAAGAGGGACCTTTCCTTGCAAAAGAAAATGGTCAAACACTATGCAAGGAAGAGCATGTTTTCCAATGCTAAATTGAGGCAAGCCCTCCTAGAGCTAGAAGCGCTAAAAAGGTCCAAAGCTTATGACAGCCTTGGGATCTTGGTTGATTCTTGTCAGCAAGTGTCTAAAATCCCTTGAGGGGTCTACCCACAAATTTTGAAGAAAATCCAGACACTTTTTGTTTTTTCCAAATTTGGGCCCCTAGGAGCGCAGCACCCTAGGCGCTACACTCTTTTTTGGGGAATCCTCAGCTTCTAAAGATTATATTTTTGGGTTTTTCATGTCTCCAGAAGTCTCCAAAAAAAATTTCAGATCATTTGGATCATTTTTCCCCCTCAAAAGCTCAAAAAACACCTCAAAAATGACCTTTCTACCTCCTTTTCAGGCCTGGCACTGCGCGTTGATCAGTCATGGGAGATTTGATTTTTGAACGGGTAAATAGCATCCATTCAGCACAAATCAAGTATTTCTGGAAATTAGACTCTCCAATATTTCCAACGAGCCATCACAGGCCTGAATCCGATGCCGGGATGGGGTCCAAAACTCAGCTGCAACAGACCCCAAATTTTTGTTGATATGGAGCTACACACAGAGACAGCGTTTTGCCAAAACGTCAACAAAAGACACAAATTAATGGAAAATTAGTTTTTTAATATTTTCTTGGTTAACACACTCCTGATTTTATTGGGGAGTTATGTTTTGGTGTTTTTCATTTATTTCCTTATCTCTTATGTGTCTTGGGCGTTGCATGGTCATTAAGCACATTTATGACATTTATGGCTGAATTAAGGTTTCTGGAAGCCTCTTAGCGTTTCCACATCCTCATTTGCTCCATAAATAGAGCATGAGGCTCTTGTATATTTTTTTAGATTTTGATGACTTATGTTGAAGTAATACATAGTCCCTTGAAGCCTTTGATGAGAAATTGATATCTTGGAGCTTATGCATGATCTGATTCACTTGTTGATGGAGAAGGACTGTTTGTAGGATCCACAGGCTTGGTTGATGGTTAATTTTTCTCTTTTTAATGTTTTCTAAGTTTCTCATATGTTTTCCATCCATCTATGCTGCAGCAGGACAAAAAATTTAGACTAAGAGATGCTTGTTGATGGCACCTTAGATCTGTTTGTTTCCTTCACTGCCTAAATGTTTTCTTCTGCTTAAGATATGTTAGAGAATTCATCTTTGCTCTCTAATCATTTTTTTTCTTGTCTATTTTCTTGAATGATTTAGATCAGTTAGTATCAATTATGATTTATGGCTAGCCCTGCATATTGTTACCTCTGAAGTACTCTGTTCTTGAAATCATATTTTGAAGCAGCTTGTCCCATAGTTTGTCAAAGAAGTCTGTCTTAACCATGCTCTTTGCCTTACTTAGCTAAAATTGTCTCAAGGAATTCTCATAGATGTCACTGTGGATGCTAGGGTTTGTCTCTTCTTCTATGGTTATATTTACTAGTGAAACTTTAATATTTTTCCTGCTCTTGATGATAAAACCCATGAAAGATTAAATGAGGTTTTGCCTTTCTATGTTTTATCTTAATGTTGTCTTGGTTGATTATCTACTTTCAGTCTGAAATCAAATGGATTAGGTGTTGCTTAACCCTTTGACTCTCTTTATATGCTTATAAATCTTCTAACTCTCTCAGTTTACAAGTATATAACGGATTCTACTTCTGCCCTTTATTATCTTGTTGTTCCCAAGTTTAATGTCCATCTCATGATCCTTCACAACCTTAAAGATCCACCAACCAAGTTAAATTGCCCTGCAAATGCTCTTGAAACCATTGATGAACTCATTCATGACCTTGTTTGAATCCATTGCCCAAGGACTTAAAAATCTTCCTTTTTTTCTATCTAAATCCATCTGAGCATCATACCCAACCAAAAATAATCAAAATACCCTGCACTTAACATCTAGCCTAAAATCAACCTAATCAGCAAACAAGTTCACATCTTTGCACCTACTAGAGAGATCCCTCTCTGAATCCAGGAAGGCTAGGTCCTAGGATTCCAAAGCTTGGTTTGATGTTACCCTGCACCTTTGTATCTCAATCAATCTAGAAAATTACAGGGAGCTAACATAATGGCGATCACGGTGGGACTGAGTTCATATTAGCCTGAAAAACTCTTGTAGACTCATATCCATCCCGAGTTTGACTTAAAAACCAACCCATAGCCAGAGTAGAAACTAATTACTTCACCATCTTGGCAAGATGATGATTTAGGTAGGGAATACTCATTTACCTTAAGGCTGCATAAAGAAACTAAAACCCAAAAAGTACTCCCTAGATTGATTTTTTATCAATAATTTGGTGGTGGACCATTGTATACATATCCTCAAAATTTCAAAAAAAATCCACCTGGCGACTCCACTAAGCCTCCAGTAGGCCTTCCTCATCCCACTAGTCCCATAGGTTGTTCTAGGATTGTGTCAAATCAGTCCTAAGTAGTTTTTAAGGCCTATTTGTACCTTATGTGAATAGAGATATCTGGCTTCACGAAGGATCTATACCAAATCATAACCGAACCCAAATCCTCCTACCGTAGTTGATAACCCAGAAAAGATTTTGTGGAAAAATCCTAAAGCTAGAAACTCACCCATTGTTAGGACCATCCATAGAGCAAGTTCTGCACCTGAACAGCTTACAGTTTCACGAGATCCTCAGTTTGATTTGCACCATACCAAGAACCTATTTAGGACCAAATCAAAAAGTAGGGTTGACCAAGCTGACTTTGAGCCCATTGATTTGCAGCAAAGCTCCAGTAGAGAAGCTTCTCCTTCCACTCCACTTGATTTTCAGCTTCTCCATCACCTCAGCCCTTTTCATCTAAAATCTACTCAGAATCAGTCTTCTGGTCCAAGTACCTCAGCTACACCCATCCATACCACCAGTGTGCAAACCACCTCACTCCATCCTCCTCCACCTCTCACAAATCCTCCCCTTGTAAATCTGCCCTTGTTTCCTTTCCCTCCCATCATGGCAGCCTGGTATGCTCCACTAGCTCGACAACAACCACTATTACCTCTGCCAAATGACTATCAGTCCAAAATCCCTCACTTCTTAGGGACTGAATCCATCACTGCTCAAAAACATGTAGATAGAATTAACCATAAAAATGAGGATTTTTTCTTAGAGCCTAGGGGGAGAACCCAAGAAATGGTTTAAAGACTTGCCTCCCAACAGCATTCATGATCTCCCTACTCTATACCAAACTTTTGTGAACAAATGGAAAATCAAGAAAAACCCTCTCCAAATTCATTCTGAATATAACAATCTTAAGAGAAGTCTGGGAGAAAGCGTTCATGACTACTCCACTAGGTTTAACAGTGTTTACAATGCTCTTCCACCTCACATAAAACCTCCACAAGGCTTGGCCTTGGTGAAATATATCGAAGGCTTTGATGCTGATATGGCCTATCAACTAAGGGAGAGAGATTACCTAACTATAGAAGACATGCAAAAGGGGGTTGTAAGTGTAGAGGCCAATTTGATTGAGAAGAGGGCTAGGGTAAGATCAAAAAAAAGGGTGACTTATAGAGATGACACAACACCTGCACCCTCCTCTTCCGACACCAAACTTGACTCCATAGTCAAGACAATGGAGAGGAAAATTTAGTTTGAATGAGAGAACACCTCCTAGGGAAAATCAAGCCAATCTTCAAAACAGGAATAGAAATAAAAAATTTAGAAGAGACCCTCCCCCAGTTAGACAAAGAGAGAGTGACCAACAAATCAGACCCCCATTCCAAGACAACTATGTAGATGAAGAAGAAAGAGAGTCTGAGCAGTTGGAAGAAGACCATGTAAATGTCAGAGGTTCAGATGATGAGGATAACAAATTCCTTACTGAAGAAGAACAAAGGATGTTTTCCTCAAAAACACATGGGAAATCATATGAAGATTCCGAAGACTATAGAATAGAATTTGAGAATGCCATAATGGAAGTCCATAGGCAGTATGACCTTAGGAGTAAAAAGAATTAATATATTCCTAAAAATCAACCAAACACTGCTATAAGAAAAACCTCTGAACCTATCCCTAAAAAGACAGCAAAAAATACAAATACTGTGGCTAAGAAAACTGAACCAAACATACCAAGACTAGTCAACCTAACAAAGATTCAAGCTGCCCTAGAACTTCAACTAGTGGCCCTGAAAAAATCCTTCTTTCCAAACCATTAAATCAGAATCAGAAAATTAAAAAAGTAGAAAAGTTCATGGCTGATAACACTGATATAAATGGAATAAAGACACCTACACCTTTCAGTTTTGAGGGGGAGATTGCCAAGATCAAGATAACCATACCCCTCACTGAGCTGGTAACCCAAGAGGTATATATATTCCATATTTTCAAAGTTTTAAATATAGGGAGTGATACCGATACTTTAAACTTAACTGATGATAAACCAGAATTGTTGTTTGGTCCTAAATTAGAGGAAAAATATCAAGAAGGAGTTGTCCCTCCTTTCTATGTAAGTCTGAACATACATGATAAAATTCTGCATAATGCTATGTTAGACTCCAGTGCCTCACACAACCTCATGCCAAAGGTTGTGATGGAGAGATTGGGCTTAGAGATCACAAAACCCTACAAATATTTGTACTGTTTTGATTCCAGTAGGGTCAAGTGTCTAGGCCTAATCAAGGATTTGTGTGTCAATCTGGCACAAATCCCCGCTAAAAGTCTAGTCATGGATATATTTGTGGCTGAAATCCCCCCAAAATATGGCATGCTTTTATCTAGATCATGGGGGGGAAAACTCCAGGGAATCCTTCAAATGGACATGACTTATGCCACCATCCCAGTGTTCAATCAAACAAGGCGATTATATCGATAATCCCACATGAAATACATGGTGAGTAACATAGATAGGCCAAATAACACACCAGTTTATTCCATTCACTGAGACCTTGACTCCTTCATCCTATACAATGAAAATTACATAGAGGAACAAATAGATGACAAGGAGAAAGGACTAAGCCCCTCAGAACAAGCAAGCCCGCCCTCCGACCAAGAAAATGACACCCCAAATCCTAGCAGCCCCAAAGTGAAGAATATTGAAAAAACTGAAATGGACACCCTTTGGCATATAAGCTTTGATGGCTCCTATGGTAAGGCTGGTTCAGGAGCAGGGGTTTGGTTCCACAACACAAATAAAGGCCATTCCTATAGGCTATATTTCCAATGCACCAACAACGTTGCAGAATATGAGGCTCTCCTTATTGGTTTACACCTACTCAAAGACCTCAAAGCTAAGAAAATATTGGTTCAAGGAGATTCAGAACTGATCATAAATAAAATTAAGGGAGAATATTCAGCCAAGAACCCTAGGTTAAGGGAATATAGAAATGTTGCCTTAGACCTTCTCAAAACCTTTGAGAAATATGAGCTCACTTTCATCCCTAGGGCTCAAAATTGCCTTGCCAATGAGCTTGCCTTTGCTACCAGCAATTTCTCTTTACCTTATGAAGAGAACCAATGCCTCATAAAAATAAAGAATATGCCTAACGTACCAAACAACCTAAACCATTAGCAAGTGTTTGAAAATGATGACCAAATAGATCATTTTCTACAATCCAGAAATTACTTTGCAAGTATAAAACAGAGTTTGAGATTTGAAAGAAATACTTCTGCTGAAAAAGAAAATCCCAAAACAGAGTTTCCCTTTGATGATGATATAAACCACCTTCAAAACTCTTGTGTAACAGAATTATTTGATAAATCTAATCAAAAAGAATTTGAAATTTTGTAGTACAAAAATGACACCTTTCCAAGAGGCCTTACACCACTAGAAGATTTGTTTGATTTTAATGATGTAGCTAAAAAACCCAAGATGGAATCCACTGAAACAAATGTAGAAGAGTGTAACATTGGAGAGATGAAAGAGCCCAAAATGATCAATCTATCCAAAACTCTCCCATCTCTCACAAAACAGAAATACATTGAGCTTTTTACAGAATTTAAAGATGTGTTTGCTTGGGGGTATGAAGACTTGAAATCCTATGACACCAAAATCATTCAACATAAAATTCCTCTCAAAGAAATACAAAAGTTGAGAAGAATAAACCCCCTTTTGTTACCCTTAGTTGAGAAAGAAATCAAAAAGATGTATGATGTCGGGATCATAGTACCGGTCCGATACTCGGAATGGGTTTCCAACCTTGTGTCAGTTAGGAAGAAGACCGGTGAAATTAGGCTTTGTATTGACTTCAGAAATTTGAACAAAGCCTCCTTGAAAGACAATTACCCCTTGCCTAAAATGGATCACATACTCCAAAAGGTAGTTGGCTCACAAAGAATTTCACTACTGGATGGGTTCTCAAGTTAAAACCAAGTTCTAGTCTTTCCAAATGACCAATTTAAAATTGCTTTCACTACACCTTGGGGTACATTCATGTATGTTAAAATGCCATTTGGTTTAATGAATGCAGGGGCTACTTTCCAAAGGGAAATGGACATAGATTTTTTGGAAGACATAGGTTACTTCATGGTCATATACCTTGATGACATCATTGTCTACTCTAAGAATGATGAGGAGCACTTAGTCCACTTGAGAAAAGTCTTCAAAAAATGTAGAAAGTATGGCCTGTCCCTCAATCCTAAGAAAACTTTGTTTAGCCTTCAGGAAGGAAAACTCTTGGGTCACATCATCTCTGAGGAGGGAATCAAGATAGATCCCAAAAGAATAGAAGGCATCTTACAAATCATCCACCCTAGAAACATTAAAGAGCTGCAATATTTCATTGGAAAGATTAACTTCCTAAGAAGATTCATCCCTAACCTTGCTGAGCTCCTAAGAAATATCACCAATATGTTGAAAAAGGAAGTAGGATTGAAGTGGAATATGGAAGAAAAACAATCTTTTGAGCTGGTAAAACAAGCACTCACGCAAACACCAGTCTTAATCAACCCTGACTTCACCAAGGACTTTTACATTTTCTCCTTTTCCTCTGAACATATTGTCGCAGTAGCATTGTTGCAAAATAACATCATGGGACAAGAGCAGGCCATAGCTTTCTTAAGCAAAGCCTTAAGGGATGCTCCTCTGAAATATAACATTATGGAGAAATAAGCCTTTGCCTTAATCAAAGCTTTGAAGGATTTTAGAGTTTATATTTTGCATTCACATATCATAGCCTTTGTCCCAAAAACGGTTGTCAAAGATATACTTAATCAAGACCCTAATGGTAAAAGGGGCAAGTGGATTGCTACCATTTTAGAATATTATTTGGAAATCAGGCCCACTAAATTGATTAAGGGACAAGGACTTGCAAAACTTATGGTTGACTCAAATTTCCAAGCTCTAGACATGAATATGGTTGGCATGTTAGAAGAAATTGAAGAAAGTACAGCACCATACATTGAAGAAATGTTTCTAAATTCACCTTGGTATGCTGATATTATTTATGTGCTTCTTTATCTCAATGCTCCCCCTTCTTTGTCAAAAACTAAAGCAAGATTCTTAAAACATAAAACATTAAATTTCTGCATTTTAGATGGAGTATTGTACTGGAAGAGTTTTGCTGGTTTACTGCTTAAATTTTTGCTTAAAGATGATGCAAAGAATCATGCATGAATTACATGAAGGAGAATGTGGGGGTCATCTCTATTGGAAGACCACAACCAACAAGATCCTTAGAGCTAGCTACTATTGGCCCACCTTATTTTCCGATACTCACAAACTAGTCATAACTTGCCATAAATTCCAAATCTTTGATGGCAAAAGAAAGCTCATATCTTTACCCTTGCACCCCATCAGTGTTGAAGCCCCTTTTCAGCAGTGGGGTTTGGACTTCATAGGAGAGATCCGTCCTACTTCATCTGCCCAACATAAGTGGATCCTCACTGCCACTGACTATTTCACCAAGTGGATAGAAGTCGTCCCTTCTAGAAACACCATTGATTCAGTTATCATCAAATTCCTTGAAACCAACATCCTATCCAGGTTTGGTTTTCCTAAGAAAATCATCACAGATAACGTTGTTGCCTTTACATCTAAGAAAATGGTGTACTTTTTCTATAAATATCACATCACCCTCGGTCACTCAACTACTTATTACCCACAAGGGAATGGACTAGCTGAGTCCTCTAACAAGAGCTTGGTAAACATCATTAAGAAGCTCTTAGAAAAAAATCAAAAGGCATGGCATAGCAAACTAGTGCATGCACTATGCGCTGATAGACTAACCACCAAGAAATCCATTGGTATGTCTCCCTATCAACTAGTGTATGGCATGGATGCAGTTTTTCCCACCTCTTTAGGAGTCCCAGTCATGAAGCTTCTTCAAGAGGTTCAATCAGAAGAAAATGACATGCAGAGGAGGCTGAACCAAACCATTCATTTGCAGCAATCAAGAGAAGAATTTTACAAAAAGACCCAAGCTATACAGGACAATATTAACAAAATATTTGATAGAAGAACCAAAGCAAATGATTTCCAGATTGGAGACAAGGTTCTGAAATGGGATTCAAGAAGGGAGGAAAAAGGAAAACATGGTAAGTTTTAAAATCTATGGAAAGGTCCCTATATCATTGATTCAGTGAGAGGTAACAATGCTTTCTTTTTAAAGGAACTTGCTGGAACTAAAATGTTTGGAGGCCCTGTAAATGGGAGGATGCTTAAACATTACTTTGATCAAGAACCTTGGTTCAAACTTTCTCATTCCTTGTACATACCATTGTTTGATGAAAGGATATGAAGACAAAAAACCCTAAAAAAATAAAAAGGGAAAAGAGGGCAGGAATGGAAAGATAGGTACAGCCCAATACCAAAAAAAAATGATGTTTCTGAAAGTGTGCAAGTCTAAATTCCACTACCAGTCTTTGAAAACAAGTCTTGTTCAGTCATCTAGCTTAATCATGGCTGAACATGTTTTCAATTTAGTTGTTGATAGGTTAGTGAAAGAAAAACTTGTCAAAATCATGTAAACTTGACTTGTCAAAAGAGAATAGATTAGGAATGAAAAGACACTGGTTCCACATGCTCAAAACAGAACCAAAGAGGAAGATGAGGATTCATAACAAATGATAGAACACAACCCTTATCTTTATATTTTACTTTCATGCAAAATAATGTTTGTGTGCAGCTTGTTCTTATGCCACAACTCATGGTAAGTCAGATTTCCTAATCTTGATTTAAACCATGCTTTCAATTTCATGTTTATATCTTAGGGAATAAATTTTTCCAAACCGCTTAAATCTTGACAAATGAGTAGATTAGGTAGAAAATAAAAAGATTTCATTAGCCTAATCTGAACTCTTGGAAGAGATAAGGGTACAATTATATAGTTTGATTTTTGTTTTCAAAAAGAAAAATGCCAAGGGTTTGCTAGTCCAAATGCACCCAAGGAAGAAAAAAAATGTTAGGCAAGTAGGTTGGGTAGGTAGAGATGATGTTGATGATAATCATGTTTTTTTCAGATTACTAAGATCACAGTTTCAAGTAAGCATCAGCAAGTGAAAGAAGTAAAAATCTGCCCAATGGATGAGGCACTTGTCTTCATAAACCAAGAAATCTGAAAGTTATGGACACCTCCTGAAAAGGAGCTGCCCTCCCCAAGTGGAGCCACTGTTAGTCATCCCTAATTTTCATACCTCAAGATGACTATGCATTGTTTCCAGATTTCTAGAAACAAAGTTCATGAGCATTGTGAGTTCTAGAAATCTCACAGCCTTCATTTCCCTTAGGATAATTTTTTCCTATTTTTTCCATCATCCTATCTAGCCATCACTAGCCCAACACTCCTGGAAGACCCATCCTGGGTTCAAGCCATATCTTTTTGCCCCAACTATCACTCATTTTTCACCATATCTTGCCTTTTGGCCCAAATCCTCTATTTTTCTTATCTACAAGATTCCCTACTACTGATCAAACCTACTAATCCAATAATCTTGATGACTCTTCCATAATATTCCCAGACACTGATTATCTCTACAAACCCTCTAGACAATCAAAATGCTAGATCCTAGGTCTCCAAAACACACTAAGCTCATCACAGGTCCTATCTTACACTTGGTAATCCCTAAAGTCTAAATGCCTATCCAAAATCCAAATCCAAAGGTCCCATTAGGTCACCAAAGGTTTCACTGAGTTATAGGATGGATTTGGTGCCAAGCAAGTTATGCCTTCCTGCATAAATAGGATTGCACTCAAAGGGGCCCCCTTGGCTTAGAGTACAAACATTGCAAGGGACAACTTCCCTTGTTCACATATTTTTTTTTTAGCCAAGATGACCACCAACAACAAGAGGAGGCAAAGTAATAGGGCATAATCATCACCAAGAAGCACACCAAAACAAGACAAAAACAACAAGAATATAGGTAAAAGTATCAGAGTTTGCTTTGGTGGATTAACAAAACATTGATGACAAGAGCAGAAGCCTCCTCCTTAAGGTTTTTTCCAAAATAACACTGCTTCACCTGCACTAGGAGAAGAAACACAAAGGGTATCAGGTTAAAGAAGACCATTTTTTGCCAAAGGATAGAAAAACAGAGTTTTTAAGGTAAAAGGTCAGATTATGAGTTATTGTCAAAGAAAGGGCAAAATTTGACCTTGATTTCTGCATCTCAACGATAAGCTCCCAAAAAAGGGCCTCTATGCCAAAAACTATTGCTCCCCAAAATATTGGCAAAGGTAGGAATAA
Source organism: Pinus albicaulis (assembly GCA_034641835.2). NCBI lineage: Eukaryota > Viridiplantae > Streptophyta > Pinopsida > Pinales > Pinaceae > Pinus > Pinus albicaulis. The sequence continues at coordinate 619,952,996 of CM076570.1, read as the reverse complement.
ACATGTTTTCCGAGAAATATTTAAAAAGGGTGTTCACAGCGGAATTACACATTGAAAGATAAGAAACCCCAACCTTAAAAAAGTGGGTTTGGGATTTTTAAATTTATTTTTCAAAACAAGTATAAAGGTCAAGCGAACCTTCCCCATGCATCATTTTCACTTTACCGAGGAGAAGAAGCCATTGAGAGGAAATTTTCTGGGTTTTCGGGCAAACTGTGAAAATTTGGCAGGCGCTACGCCCCTGGACTCCGGCACTACGCGCAGAGGCGAGGCAGGCATTGTAATATTACACTGTGCTACGCGCTCGCAGGGTGGCGTTTTGCACAAGCACAGGAGCAACCCGGTGCTACGCCCCGATGGCCCGACCTACCCGGCGCTACGCGCTGACACTGCGCCCCTGGAAGCACTTTAGAAAAGTGTGCCAAATGTTTTCAAAATCGGGTTTTTGCCTCCATAAACCCTCTACAAGTTGAAACAAGGTTGGTCAACCTTCCTTTCCTTTTCCCAAATATTTTTTATCAAAGAGGTCATCCATGATTAGAAATTAACCAAAACCCTAGACTATGCAAAAAAAAAATTGTCACTGTCTTTGAACTAGGGTTATAAGAAATATTGGTTTTCATACAAAGAGAAGACTGAGTTGTATAAACCTGACCTCTACCACCAAGTCCAAGCTTAGAAATTTTTCCTCACCCTAGCTTCCCTCTTTGCAAAAGTTTGACCTACACCACTTATTTTGCTCCAAATACCCTAAAGAAAACTCAAGGTTCCTTCTGTTGTTTGGACCAGCCATCATGTCAGAGAGTAATAGTCACACTAGTGGTGATGAGAGTCATATTCCCACCAACCCATAACATCATGGAGGAAAATCCAAAATATTTGAGCCCCTAGACACCACTCCAATTACTTCCTCTCCTATGATCCTTTCATGCTTCCAGGATGTAGAATGCTACCATTTTTGTGAGAAGGTAAAGCAAGTTGAATACCATCTAGACTTAACCAGATTGTTTGCTTGTAGCCTACAAAACCACCAAGTTAATCTTGCAGGGGTCCAATTTGAGTTTTCATCTGAAATCATTTCCAAAGCAACCAGTATACCAGATGTTGGTGAGCTTTGGTTCAAACAAAAGAAATTGGATTTGGGTTATTATGGGCCTCATTTGAAACCCACCTGTCACCAAAACTGCAAGGCTATTTTTCCTTTCTCTTATTTTCTAGAGAGGTATGCAGCATTAATGAGGCAGATTAACAGTTTTTTCACATGTGAGGGAAGGTACTCCCAGCTCTATTCATATCATATCAGATTGCTGATGCATTTCACCAAAGTCAAAATGATGAAACTAACCCATTACCTTTTCCAGAGTATTGATAAAATGGCCTCTGCAGTCAAGAGGAAAAGCTATGACCACCAAATTCCTGGCCTTTTTCATCACTCCCTGATCAAGATGATTGTCCTATACCAGCTAGAGAAAAAAGGTATATCTTGGGAGACCTTCATCTCACATGATGTGTTTTCAGACCCCCGAGCCTTCATCCAACAGAGTTTGCCTTCCACTTCACAACCTTATACCTCCACACAACCATCATCTCCCCACATGCCTTCTCCAGAAATAATTTCACCTATTACTTCGTCCCGTGATTCACCAAGTGAAGGGGCTGATAGTAACCCTAGTGAAGGGAAAATATGAGGTAACAGTGAGGAAGAAGATGAGACAGATAATGATGATGAAGGAGAGGATCGTGAAGAAGAAGTTTATGAAGAGGAAGAGGACAGTGAAGAAGAAGTTGATGAAGGGGAAGATGAAAAAGAAGAAAATGAGGAAGAGGAAAGTGGCCAAGAACAAAGCAGCAATGGCCAAGGGAAGCAAGATGATCAAGAGGACAGTGAAGAATAGAATGAAGAAGAAGAAAGTGGCTAAGAAGAAAGCAGCAATGGCCAAGGGCAGCAAGATAGTGAAGAAGAAAACAAAGATAAAACCATTGATGATAGTCACAAAGATAAAAACAATGAACATGATGATGAAGAGGAAAATGACAATGATGATGAAGAAGAAGATGACAATGAGGAAGAAGAGGAAAACATTGAAGAAGAAGAAGAACAACCAGATGAGGAAGGCAGTTATCTAAGTGCCCAAAACAATCCAAGAAAGAGTCATGACAGTCATGACAGCTGTCATGACTGTCTTGACAAAGATCAGTCCATAGAAGACATAGAAAAATAAAAGCATAGTGAAGGACAAATTGATGTCAACATTTCCTTTGAGACTCCCATTATTTCCCCTCTCTCATGCACTTATCATAGAGGGAAAAGGAGTGTGTTTGCTGCCTCTGAGAGGCAAAGGGCCACCTCCTCACAAATATCAAAACATCGGACAAAGGAAAAGAAAAAATGAAGAGTGTTGAGCCAAAGGCACCGGTCAGGAGGAGTAAAAGGATTGAAAAAATTTCTCAAGGCCCTCTCTTTGTTGATCTAGACAGTGATAATGAAGACCAAGGGATAAACACAAAATTACTCTTAGAAAAAGATGCCTAGCTTCAAGAATGGGAAAAGGATTTTGAAATAGCACAAAGGGTCATCTAATATTACAAACAAGAGCACAAAAATTTCAAAGAGGTCAAGATGGGCCTTGCCTTGCAGAAGAAAATGGTCAAACACTATGCAAGGAAGAGCATGATTGCTAATGCTAAATTGAGGCAAGCCCTCCTAGAGCTAGAAGAGATAAAAAGGCCCAAAGTTCATGACAGCCTTAGGATCTTGGCTGATGCTTCTCAAAAGGTGTCTAAAACCACTTTAGGGGTATACCCACCAATTTTGAGGAAAATCTGGACACTTTTTGTTTTTTCCAAATTTGGGCCCCTAGGAGCGCAGCACCCTAGGCGCTACGCTCTTTTTTGGGGAATCCTAAGCTGCTAAATTTTATATTTTTTGGTTTTTCATGTCTCCAGAAGTCTCCAAAAAACATTTCAGATCATTTGGATCATTTTTCCCCCTCAAAATGTCAAAAAACACCTCAAAAATGACCTTTCTGCCTCCTTTTCAGGCCTAGCACTGCGCGTTGAGCAGTCATGGGAGATTTGATTTTTGAGAAGGTAAATTGAATCCATTCAACACAACTCAAGTATTTCAGGAAATTAGACCCTCCAAGCTTTCCAGTGAGCCATCATGGTCCTGAATCCGATGACAAGAAGGGGTCCAAAAATCAGCTACAACAGACCCCAAATTTTGCTGATATGGAGCTACGCACAGAGACAGCTTTTTGCCAAAAAGTCAACAAAAGACAAAAATTAATGGAAAATTAGTTTTTTAATATTTTCTTGGATAAAACACTCCTGATTTGATTGGGGAGTTATGTTTTGGTGTGTTTCATTTATTTCCTTATCTCTTATTTTTCTTGGCCCTTGCATGGTCATTAAGCACATTTATGACATTTATGGCTGAATTAGGGTTTCTAGAAGCCTCTTAGGGTTTCCACCTCCTCATTTGATCCATAAATAGAGCATGACGATCTTGTATATTTTTTTGGATGTTGATGACTTATTCTGAAGTAATACATAGTCCCTTGAAGCCTTTGATGAGAAATTGATGTCTTGGAGCTTATGCATGATCTAATTCACTTGTTGATGGAGAAGGACTGTTTGCAGGATCCATAGGCTTGGTTGATGGTGAATTTTTCTCTTTTTAATGTTATCTAAGTTTCTTATATGTTTTCCATCCATCTATGCTGTAATAGGACAAAAAATTTAGATTAAGATATGCTTGTTGATGGCACCTTAGATCTGTTTGTTTCCTTCACTGCCTAAATGTTTTCTTCTACTTAAGATATGTTAGAGAATTCATATTTTGCTCTCTAATAAGTTTTTTGCTTGTCTATTTTCTTGAATGATTTATATCAGTTAGTATCAATTATGATTTATGGCTAGCCCTACATATTGTTACCTCTGAAGTACTTTGTTCTTGAAATCATATTTTGAAGCAGCTCTGCCCATAGTTTGTCAAAGAAGTTTGTCTTAACCATGCTCTTTGCCTTACTTAGCTAAAATTGTCTCAAGGAACTCTCATAGCTGTCACTGTGGATGCTAGGGTTTTTCTCTTCTTCTATGGTTATAGTTACTAGTGCAACTTAAATTTTTTTCCTGCTCTTGATGATAAAACCCATGAAAGATTAAATGAGTTTTTGCCTTTCTATGTTTTATCTAGATGCTATCTTGGTTTATTATCTACTTTCAATCTGAAATCAAATGGATTAGGTGTTTCTTAACCCTTTGAATCTCTGTCTATGCTTATAAATCTTCTAACTCTCTCAGTTTAAAATTATATAAAGTATTCTACTTCTTCCCTTTATTATCTTGTTGTTCCCAAGTTTAATGTCCATCTCATGATCCTTCACAACCTTAAAGATCCACCAACCAAGATAAATTGCCCTGAAAATGCTCTTGAAACCATTGATGAACTCATTCATGACCTTGTTTGACTCCATTGCCCAATGACTTAACAATCTTCCTTGTTTTCTATCTAAATCCATGTGAGCATCATACCCAATCAAAAACAATCAAAATACCCTGCACTTAACATCTAGCCTAAAATCAACCTAATCATCAAAAAATTTCACATCTTTGCACCTACTAGAGAGATCCCTCTCTGAATCCAAGAAGGCTAGGTCCTAGGATTCCAAAGCTTGGTTTGATGTTACCCTGTACCTTTGTATCTCAATCAATCTAGCAAATTACAGGGAGCTAAGAAGGGGGGTGAGAAATCACGAGCTCATGACACATAGTAGTGGGGTTGGTCTTCAACACCACTCATTTTGAACCCCCCCCCCCCCCCCCACGTTGTTAAGTCTCAGATGATGAGGGGGGGGGGGGGGAGTTGTATGTGAGCCTTCGGATGTGAGGATGATGTGATGGATTATCGGAGAGTTGGAGGGGATTTAACGTACTGTGGAGTTTAGATATATGGTAGGGTAGGGGCATGATGAGGGTGATGTAATACGAATGATTGGCGAATAATGGAATATAACGTGTCACAATATTAATGGAGAATAATTTATATTGGAGTATGATAGTGGCAAAGTACAACGCATAGGATTTAAAACCTATGGTTTGAAAGGTTTATTTTCGAAATATTAAGGATAGAACTTTAATAAAATATGATTTCAAAAATATATTTTTCAATAAAGCTCTGTATTTCTTCCCAGGTATAGTGATAGAATATGGAATTCTCATGACATGCAAAGTTTATTTAGGAATATAAAATAGGCTTTCTCCTTCAACTAAACCTTAATGGATGAGATGGAAATTTAACTTCCCTTTTAATAATAAAAAATTGAAGATTTTTCATGGTAGTTTAAACCCTAGACTTGACCTACATGTGATGGAATTACATGACTTTAGACCTCTAAATGGAGATGAAATAGTGTGAAGGAGAAGCATATCATGATAGGACTCATTCAGTGACCAAAATTATTGTTGAGGATTAACTAAAAAAGCAAAAAAAATGACTCAATACCTAATGGAAAACTCTTAAAATAGTTATCTTTAACCACTGAAAAATTGACTCTAACATTGACTCCAGCTGGGGATGGAAGCTCCTTCAGAAGGTGTCAAGTACACCATAGATCAGGTAGCCTAAACCATTGGGCTATGGAGTCAACTAGACTTTGAAAAAACTGAAACGAACTGAAAAATTTATGATTGAAAACAACTGACTTGACTCTGACTTGACAAAAGACTAAAACTAGAGAACATTTTTTAAAATAAAACATGAACTGTTTGGAGAATTCTCGTGGCCTTCTCCTCGAGCTTCAAAATTTCGCAACAATTCCCTTATTTTCTTAGCATCAAATGTAAACTGGTATATACAAAGAAAGTGAATTTCTTTCTCAACATTTCAAGAAACATAGTGCTTTAGAAACCTACCATTGATAGGTCCACCCAGCACTTCCTGTCCTTCAAGATCTTCTAGAAAAAATTCTTTGTTTCCTCTTAATGCTACAATATTTTCAGGTCCTTTCCAAATATTGTCAAATTTCCCATGATTTCCTTTTCTTCATTTCTAGTATCCCATATTACAACAATATCTCCAATTTTGGAGTCATCAGCCTTTGTTTTTCTGTCAAAAATATTTTTAATTTTTTCATGCAGCTTTGAAGTATTGCTGAAAACTTCATCTATTGATTGTTGCAAGTGTATCATCTGGTTGATTCTTCTCTGAATGTCATTAGGATCACTGTCAACCTCTTGCAAAATCTTCATTACTAGAGTAGCCAAAGAAGTAGGGAAAACAATATCAATTCCCGAAACAAGTTTAAATGGAGACATGTTAATTGATATTTTTGTGCTCACTCTTTCAGCCCAAAGAGTATTTGTAAGTTTCTTCTTCCAATTCTTTTTGTTTTCCTGCAACATATTTTTGATAATATTCACCAGACTTATTAGATAATTCTGCAAGCCCATTTCCCTGAGGATAATACGCAGTATAATGACCAATTATAAAGTGATATTTATCACATAAATAAATCATCTTCTTGGATTTGAAAGCAGCTGCATTATCAGTGATAATCTTGTATTGAAAACCAAATCTTAACAAAATATTATTTTCAAGAAACTAAATGATAACATAATCAGTTGCTTGCCTAATGGGAATAGCCTCAATCCATTTGGTAAAATAATTTGTAGCAGTGAGAATCCATTTGTGTTGAGTTGAAGATGGAGGATGAATTTCACGAATAAAATCAAGTCCCCATTGCTAGAATGGTTCTTGGACTTCAATTGGTTTAAGAGGCAAAGGTAAAATTTTCCTTTTTCCTTGAAATATCTCACACTCACAACAGCTATTAGTTGTTTTATAAACATCAGAAAACAAGGTAGGCCAATAGAATCCTGCTCTCAAAATATTAATTGTTGTGGTTTTCCAATAAATATGGCCTCCACAGTCACCCTTATGGAAATCTATTATGACTTTCTCAACTTCAACTTCAACCAAACAATTCAGCAATATCCCACTAGGATATTTCCAATATAAGACATCATTTAGAATGCAGTATTTCAGTGCTTTCAACTTTAGTGATCTTGCTTTACTACATGGCATGCCAAGAGGAGCATTTAAGCATTGCAAAATATATACAATATTATCATACCAGCGAGATAAATAAAAAATCTCAACTATCTCAGGTAATGTTTTAGCATTTTTTTCATCAGACATTGCAGCAATGAAGTTTATATCTAAGGCATGAAGATTATAATTTTCCATCAGCTTTTCTAGGCCTTGTCCCTTAATCAATTTTGTGGGCTTAATATCCAAATCATACTCTAGCAAAGCTACAATCCATTTTCCTCTACGAACTTCTGGATCATTATGTGTAAGTACTTCTTTAACAACAGCATTTGGAACATAATCAATGAAATGAGAATGTAAAATGACTTTGAAATCGTTCAATGCTTTGATTAATGCTAAGCTTGTTTCTCAATAATATTGTACTTTAAAGAAGCATCTCTTATTATTCTTCTAAAGAAAGCAATAGGTTGTTTTGTATTTTGATTTTTGTTCTGCATTAAAACAGTTGCAAATGTATGCTCTGAAGAAAATGAGAAAATAATAAAATCAAGTGTATAGTCTGGTCTAATGAGAATAGGAGTATGAGATAGAGCTAACTTGACTTGATTAAATGACTTCTTTGCTTCTTCGGACCATTTTAATTCAATATCTTTCTTCAACATATCAGTAATCTTCCTCAAATGTTCAGCAATATTCGGAACAAATCTTCTCAGAAAAATGATTTTACCATTGAAATATTGAACCTCCTTTTTGCTTCTTGGATAATCTAACTTTTGAATTGTTTCAATCCTTGAAGGATATACTCTTATGCCATCTTTAGATATAATATGTCCCAGCAATTTTTCGTCTTCCATAGCAAAGAGACTTTTCTTTGGATTTAATGAAATACCAAAATTTCTACACTTTTTAATGACTGTATTTAGATTCTGTAAATGTTGTTCTTCTGTCTTTGAGAAAAAAATGATATCATCAAGATAAATAACCAAAAACAGATCCTTTTCATTGGTAAAAGAAATTTCCATTTCTCTTTGGAAATTTTCTCCTGCATTCTTCAAACCAAAAGGCATTTTTGCATACATGAAAGTACCCCAAAATGTAGTAAAAGTTGTATTTTCGTGGTCATATGCGTGGACAAGAACTTGATTTTATCCTGGATATCCATCTAACAAGTAAAGCCTAGATGATCCAACTACCCTTTGCATAATGTGTTCCATTTTTTATATTGGATAATTGTTTTTTAAGGATACTTTGTTCAGATTTCTAAAATCAATGCACAATCTTATTTCTCTTGTCTTCTTTCTCATAGGTACTAGATTAGACATCTAGTCAGAGAAATGAATAGGAACCATTATTCCAGCAATGAATAATCGGTTTACTTCCTTTTGAATAGAAGGCAACAATTTAGGATTCATCCTTCTCAGCCTCTGGTGAAATAGTTTTTGATCTGGCTTCAAGGGAATAGTGAACTGAATAATAATTTTATCATAAACCTTCAAATCTGAATATTCCCAAGCAAATACATCTGAAAATTGAGACATAAGTACTACATACTTATATTTCATTTCTGGACTCAAGGATTTAGAAATTTTCACCATATATGGCTTTTCTGAAGTTCCAAGATTTAAATCTTCCACTCCCACCTCAGTTGATGACATAGTAGTCTTCCTTGCAACATCATCCTGGTCAAAAAGTTCCTCCAAAGGTTCTAAACCTATTTGAATAGAATTATCCTTAAGATGTAGTACTTGCATATCTGTATCATGAATTTCTTGGTCATCTATTTGGGAATTTATGAATTCTTCTTCTATCTGCAAGAAGTTATTAATTGCTCATCATTTTGAAACACTTTCCAATATTGAACATTGTCAGGGATAGCAGGGTGATGTTTGAAATTTATTTCATATTTTTTGTTTGGATACAGAGGAATCTTGAACATACTAGCAGAATTAGCCATCGAATCAACAATAAGATTGTTGTTTCTACGAATTAATGGCAGAGTATATTCAGGAAATGTTTTGAGGATATCTAAGACTGCATTTCTGTAAGCTCTCATTCTGGTATGTTTGGCTTGGTACTCTTCTTTAACTTGCTTGATAACTAATTCGAAGTCGCGATATACAGAAATTTTCTTTGCTCCAAGCTTTTTCAAAACTTTTAGACTAGTAATTAAGGCTTCATATTCATCTTCATTATTTGTGCAGTAAAATGCTAGTTTGTAGGAAGACATTATAACATTTGGATGGATATCCAATGATTGATTAATTGGGTTGTGAATCCATATTCCAATACCATCACCTTCTTTGCCCATGGCTCCATCAAAATCCATATTCCAAAGACTATTTTCTTCATCCGGAATGTGTAAATCAGATTGTTGATTTTTATTTTTCGTTTGAGATACCTTTGTTGTATTCAAAATATTGTTTTTTCTATTGTTTTCTTATTTTATTCTTGAGGAGATGTCTTCAATTCCAAAAATTTTGGCACTAATTTACAAAATTCTGTCTCCACCAATTCTAAAACATAATCCGAATTTTTTGGACTTTCTGATTCTTCTTCAATCAAAAATTCTAAATATGTTGAGCATTCTTCATTGAACAAAATAAAAGACTCCAAATCTGTATTTACAACATGAATGGGATGATTTTTGGGCCTTTCTCTTGTATTGATCATATACTTCATCTTACTTTCTCTGTAAAGCTTTCTGAATTGTCCAAAAATAGGAATTTTTGCATATGAAAGGTCAGGTTGCAAAGTTCCTCTAAGTTTTTCTCCCCGTGATCTAGAAAGTAGCATTCCATACCTAGGTGGAATATCAGCCACAAAAACATCCATAAGGACATTCTTGGCTGGAAATTTTTCTAATGATACCACTAATCTTTGATAAGACCAAGACATTTCACCCTCCATGAATCAAATGAATAGAGGTCATGGTAAGGTCTTGTGATGTCTTGTCCTAACTTCTCCATAATGGCTTTAGGCATGAGGCTGTGGGATGCTCCAGAATCAAGCACTGCATTATGAAGAATGAGATCATGGATTTTGAGACTTAAATAAAAGGGAGGAACTTCACTATCTTTTGATTTTCCATCAACAACAAGACCAAAAAGAAGCTCAGGATGATCATCACTCAAGTTAACCATATCAGATATTTGATCAACTCTCGGTAACTTAGTAACTTGAAACTTATATTGATAATTATTCATTATCTTAGTTATAGGAATAGAAACCTTCAGTTTAGCAATTTCATTTTCAAGATAAAAATGAGTAGGATTTTTTTCTACCTCTTTTAGTGATGTGCCCTTCTTTTCAGGAAATTATTTGGATGAAGAATCTTTCTTCTGTCGTCCTTCTTGAACTTATTGATATTTTCTTTGATTGTTGGTGGATACTTCATTACCTTTAGGAGAAGTAGAAGCAACAGATGATTTTTCTTTGCCTCTATTTGGTACAACAACTTCTTTTTCCTAAGTATTAGTTTGAGAGTTTTTCTTCTTTTGATTGGCAACTACGGGAACATTTCTGCTTCTCAAACCATATTTTCTTTGAACTTGGGTGAGGGAATTTTGATAACCTATTTGATAATATTCAGTACACATTAATTCTTCATTATGGCATATTTTCGATCTTCTGATGCACAAATTTTTGCAGAATATTGATCTTCTTGAGTGAGGAAAAAAGGTTGTTGATTTTCCTCAAACAAATGGTTTTCTCTCAAATTTTCTTCTTCATCATCTTCATCAAGGCCTTCAGTATAATTCTGTTGGAAAGGTGTCCTAACTTTCTGTTGACTTTGTGGATCCTAACCCCTCTGTTCCCTTTGTTTAATCTTGTATTGGGGTTGTTGATTTTGACCCCTAAAATTGGGATTTCTAATAGAAGGTTGAGCTTGTCTATCAGCACTAGACATCTTATCCATCATTTTCTCCATGGATTTAATCAAAGTATCAATTTTTCCTTTTGAGGAAGTGGATGTTTCTTCTTTTATTGTGACTCTTTTCTCTGTTTTGACCTTAGACTTCTCAATAATCAGGTTTTCCTCTACACTCACTACATTTATTTGAATTTCCTCCAAAGTTGATGGGTTTCTCTCCCTCAACTGATAGGCCATATCAGGGTCAAAACCATCAGGATAATGGAGTAAAGAAAGGCCTGGGGGTGGTTTGATATTATCAGTAATTGAATGATATATTTTATTAAATCTAGCTATGAGTTCTTGGACAGACTCATGTATATGCCTTTTCAGTGCATTATATTCACCTAGGATTTGTAGTGGATTTGTCTTATCTTCCCATTTTTTCATGAATAAATAAATTAGTTGTTGTGATGTACCAATTATACCAAATCCAAAAGATTGAAACCATTTCTTTACTTCTCCAGAAAAACTTTGAGCAATAATACGCATCTTAGCATCATCATTTCCTACTTCTTCAAGATCTATAAAATCAGTTACTTTAGACACATGATGATAGGATGTGACTTTTGATGTTCCATCAAAGAGAGGTAGCCTCTGACCATAATTTTGAGGTAAAGCAGTAAGCTGACTTGGTAGAATCAGTGGAGAAAATCTGGCCATGATTAATGGAGGAGGTGGTGGAGGTGTGAATTGGGATGTGGATTTAATAAAAGTTTGCAAAGGTTAAGATGGAATGAAAGGAGGAACAGATGATGTAGCTGTATGGGATGGTGAGGTAAAATATGTACCAAAAGCCTATTTCTAATATTGAAAATAGGCCTTTTCGGGTTTCTTGAATTTGTCTACTAAGCCTTTAAGTTTATGAAAATTGGACCAAACTTCAGTATCAGTTTCAAACTCGAAGGTTTCAGAAAATGGTGAAAAAGACTCAAAATCAAAAGGGTCAAAAGTAGCTTCTGAGAGAAAATCTTCACACTTGGTTCTAATTAAATATTTTTCAAATGATGGAGAAAAATCCAAATATTCTGAGACAAACCTCATAGGCAAGGAATTTGATTTAATTAGTGGAGGAAAAACTCTTCCTGACTGTCGAGACTTAGTCTTATGTTTTCTGAAAACAATTTTAGGATTGTATAATAGAGGTGATGGATTAGGGTCAAGGTTAGACCTGGTATATCTTTTAGGAACCATCTTAAGCTCTAAATTATATGTTTTGGCTCAGGTTTTGACTTCAACCTATTCATAAAAATATTTCCCATGGAATATTTAACAGTCGTTCCCTAGAAAAAACGCTAGAAATGTTATCACTCTCCCCAACTTCCTAGGCTGAAATTAGGAATGAAGAAAGGTAACCACATACCAACTTTTAGTTAGGCAGCTAGCCCTACCTAACCAGAGATGGCTCTCTCTGTGTAAACTTTTAAATATTCAATTTTAGGCTGAGTACCAGATTTTAGGCTAGATATGGATTAATTTGTTTAAGAATTTGTTTGTTGTATAAAAATTATAATCAATGAAGCTAAAACTGATTTCAAAGACTTAATTGCATAAAAATGAGCAAGGAAATATAGGAAAACTATTTGAGCACATTTAATTTGTCATTGGTGTATAGCGGTAGAAAAGAGAAGGGTCTGAATGAGAATTTTACTGAATTCATTCATTAGAAGAAAAGACACATTGTAAAATCTTAAAAAATAGAAAATTTGACTGATTTTTGCTTATAAACTGATAAGATTTTACACAGAAAATGGAATGGAAATGAAATAACATAGAAAGGCACAATGCTCAATAAAAATACCACATGAATCTCACAAAATTGCTGCAACTCCTTTGATTTTCATTAATAGCAGGTCCATAGTAATACATAGAGTTCAAAAACTTGATTATCGAACAATAATACTTCGTACGATGAATTATATATAGAAAAATAAAATTACAACAGTTACATTAAAGGCTATCCTAACTCATAGCGCTTTATTTGCTAACTAACTTCTAATTGCATCATGGAATTAAATTTAATTTGTTGTGTTGGCGTTGGCTATAACTGAAAATTATTTTTGAATGAGATGTTTGCAGGCTGTGCTTGCTATCAATTGACTGCTGATCTGGAAAATTTGACTTTTCTTATTTTATTAATTACTCTTGACACTCACGTAACTTTTCCCAACGCTCTTCATCAGGGATAAATAATTTAATTACCCTGCGGTAAATCTCATCTGCTTCAGTGTATTTAGCAAAAGTGGGCTTCACCAAAAATACATGTTTGATCTCATACTGAATGTAAAAGTCATTGCTTAATGCTCCCAACAGTGCCTTTCATATTAATGTGTCTTTAATATTTGAAAACTTGGCAATATCCTTGGAAATTTCCTGAAGTCTTTTTCCATAGTCATCTATGGTCATCAATTTATCATTAATTACAAAAATATAAGGCAATCATTTTTGTGTCAGAGACTCTATCCTGCTAAAAAATCTTTGAACTGTAACCTCCATACTGTGGCACTTTTCATCAAGTTGAAGAATCAAATTCTTCTTTGTCAGCACTTTCTTCACGTCCAAAATGGTTTATGTTTTGTCATCAATGCCCAATTCATGCAGGTCATACATGTTCTTTGAATTCAGAAATCTAATTATATTGTTTGCAGTGTTAGGCTTGTCTCCTAGTTGTGCTTTGATTGTTGTGACAGCCTCATTTGCCTTCTATATCAGCTCCGTTTGCTCAAATATGATCTGGATACTTGGCCAAATTTTAGTGATAGACTCTGTGATGTCTTCCCATCATATTTCTTTTACTTGGCCTAAATTATTACCAATGGCAGATTATTTTTCCTCCTTCTATAGCCTTTCAATCAACTTTTTGGCCCCCTGCGCTTCAACTACATGTGAACTATCAGCATTAGATTTCTGTAATTGCAATAATTTTACCTGATCCTGCAATTTTTTGATCTCCTCTTCTTGAATAGACATGTTCTAAATTAATTTGGTAAGTTTCTCAGCTCCATCTGTAGTGCTTGCTGTAGAAGTTTGAGCTATAGGGATGGATACTAAAGGCACTGCTTCTAAAGGAACTTTTGATGTTTTCATTGTTGCTTCTTTTTCCTTTATCATATTTTCTAATTTTGATACCATCTACCTTAATTGAATAGTCTACTCCATTGTAAACTTCATCATATTTGTCTTCTGAGTTTCAGTTTCTTCAATATCCTTTGCCAAAGGGTCTTCTGTAGCTGGAATTTTCAGTTGCTTCCTCAATGCTCCTATGTCAGTATTTTTCTTCTTGATGATTTCTTCAATTGCATTCACATTGGATGGATCGTATCCAATTTTTACCACCAGATCTTCTAGAGTCTTGATTCTTGTTTCCTTTGTAAATTAAGACACCTTCTCCATTTTCAACTATGATTATACATTTTCCAATGAAACCTGCAGTTTTGATAAACTCAAAGTAGTATTAGTAAGAGTTGATGAAATCATCTCACCAGTTTTCTTGTGTAGCTCCATTTGATCTATAGGATGAATTTATTTTGTGTCAAACTCAAATTTGGCCCTCTTATAATCTACTTCAGACTTTGGCTATGGGATTTTTGCTTGAAGAAATGCAAAACGCATTTTTCCCTTTTCAAAATCAAAGGCTGAAATTAGCCTTCTTTGTGAACTAGGAGTTTGTTTCCAAAACTAGTTATAGGTACTTGTATTCAACATTTCATTCTTCAGCCTTATCGCTTTTACAGTGTCAAAAACAGTCTTCTCCTTTTCCCCTGTGGCAGTTGTCCTAGTCTGAATGGCTTTTAGTTGATCTTTAGGATATGTTGTTTGTTGATCTTTAGAAATTGTGGAAGTAGTAGGAGTAGTAGAAGTTCCTTTATCACTTGCTTGTGTGGAAGGAGGTGTCTCTTCAGTAATGATGATTACTTCTTCATCTGACTCCTTATTGGATTGACCTTAGGGTTCAGCTTTTTTTTCTTCCTATAGTGAATCTTAAACTCTTTGCTAGATGAATCAGTCATTGGAGATGATTGTTCTTCTCTAACTCTTTTACCTACTCTTTCCTATGTAATAGGAGTCTGCAATGCTGATGTAGACAGTGCCTGATCTTCAGCTTCCTGTAGTGTACCTTCTATCCATTCAAGTTGATTCATGTAATTTTCAATCTCCGGTCCTGGTGTATGAAAATATGGTGTCGATTTATTTTCCACCCTCAGTTTGGAAATGA
The DNA here is from genome assembly GCA_034641835.2 of Pinus albicaulis. Lineage (NCBI taxonomy): Eukaryota > Viridiplantae > Streptophyta > Pinopsida > Pinales > Pinaceae > Pinus > Pinus albicaulis. The sequence continues at coordinate 619,937,816 of CM076570.1, read as the reverse complement.
CACCAACTAAATCAAAATACCATGTAAAACTTGGGCTAAAATGAATTTATTTCAGCAACTTATATGCCTCCTCCCCTATTGTCCTACTATTACAAATAAAAGGACCTATCTGTGTTTTAATTTTAAACTGTGATTTCTCTTTAATAGAGACAAAATGCACTTCATCTGCAATAGTCATTTTTCTAATATACTCCAATGAAAAAATCCTCATGGGGAGGAACTTGGGAAACTTATAAGGAGGAGTTAAACATCCATAAACTCTGAGCTCTGTATAATTTTGGTAAAGATACCAATCCCTAGTTCTAGCTTGATTTGACAGTTGGAATACCTTTCTAATCTCTTCACTAATTCTTGGCCCTAGAGTGTTATTTAACAAACTGAGTGCTGGTTGAAGAAAAAATTCCACAAACTATTTATAAGAATATTATTTATGTTCCTTCATGAATAATGAACTCCAGAATATGATTGACTGTTGGTTACCTTCTTCATCTAATTTCTATAGAGAAAACTTAAATTTGTCTCCCTGAGAGTACAAGAATAGGTAAAGTAACACAGAGGCATAACTGAAAACCTCTTCAGTTGTGAATTTCACAAACTGATTATGGATAAGATCTGAAATAATATGACTAAAATTGAAAATGATGGAGGGTTTGGAATCTGTGGAGAATATGGACAAAAACCCTATGATGGCTTCATCTACCCATTGGTCTGAATAATAACCAAGAAGGTAGGAAAAAACTGTGATGATTTGTTTGGACCTTTCAGGAAATATGGATGATGGAAATGGAGGGTTTTTCTTAGGTAATGGGTCAGTTTCAGTCATGAATAGCTCAAGAGTTTGAGCTCTCCTTGAAAAATCTAACTTTTGGTGTATCTCTATCAAGGCTTCTTTGGAAAATGGGGTAGAATTATCTGTGGTTGGGGCTTGCATCATTTTTTCAATAGTTTGGTCATTAATAATCACTAGAATCTCTCATGTAGGAGAAATAATAGCTCTCTGGTTTGGCATATAATAATCTTGACATCTTCTAACAAACTATGGGCACCATGGGTATGAGGAAAGATGAAATGTGGGAGATTAGAATCCCATAGTCCTATGTCATCTAATTCATCCAGGAATTTGTCTTCTAACCAACAATATAACTCAAAAAGTTCAAGATCAAACAAGGTTTCATGTGTTTTGTGATCTTTATCTGCTAAAGGCATGTGGTGAAAGTCAACTGGAGGATATAATAGAAGACTTACTATTTGCTCAGGTCCTTTGTTCTTTGGTGGCATGGTTGGCTCTGTTGAAATGAAGGAAACTAGAATTTCTAATGGAAAACACAGGTCAATACTTGAGGAAAATATTTGTAGGCTAGAAGAAAATCAACAGTTACAATAGAAGGCTTCAAAAACTGGTAAAATTAATCTCTGAAACTCTGCTAGTAGTTGTAAACTTTTAATCCTATGCAAAATAGATTGAAAAGCAGAGTAAAATTTTAAACATGTGCTTAATGGTGAATCTATGGGCTATTGGATTATTTCTCATTTGAAAAGGGGCACGGGTCTGTTTCCTAACGGTTAGAATTTGAATTAATTGGCTAACGGTTATGGTAAACAGGGGAATTAAGTTGATTGGATGGTTCACAGTCCACATCAACAATGACATGATTGGTGAGAGGAAGCAGTGGTTTAATATCAACAGGTAAGCAGGATTTCGAAGGGGTGTTAGAGTTATAAGTGGGGGGATGAGAAATCACCTGCTCGTGAAACGTATCAATGGGGTCGATCTTTCAATACCACTCATTTCAGACCCCCCCCCCTCCCCCCACGCCCCCTGACGTTAAGTCTCAAACGATGAGGGGGGAGTGAAGTAATATGTGAGCCATCGGGTGTGAGGATGATGTGATGGATGATCGGAGAGGTGGAAGGGATTTAACGTACTGTAGAGTTTAGATATATGGTAGGGTAGGGGTATGATGAGAGTGATGTAACATGAATGATTGGAAAATAATGGAATATAAAATGTCACAATAGTAATGGATAATAATTGATAGTGGATTATGATGGTGGCGAAGTACAACGCATAGGATTTAAAACCTATGGATTCAAAGGTTTATTTTTGAAATATTAAAGATATAACTTTAATAAAATATGGCTTCGAAAATATATTTTTTAGTAAAGCTTTCTATTTATTTCTAGGTACAGCGACAAAATATGGAATTCTCATGACATGTAGAATTTATTTAGGACTATAAAACAGACTTTCTCCTTCAACTAAACCTTAATGGATGAGATGGAAATTTATCTGCCCTTTTAATAATAAAAAACTGAATATTTTTTATGGCAGTTTAAAACCTAGACTTGACGTACATGTGATGGAATTAGATGATTGTAGACCTCTAAATGGAGATGAAATAGTGGGAAGGAGCAGCATATCATGATAGGACTCATTCATTTACCAAAACTATTGCTGAGGATTAACTAAAAAAGAAAAAAAATTGACTCGAGACCTAATCGAAAACTCTTAAAAGAGCTATCTTTGATCATTGAAAAATTGACTCTAACAGAGGTGAGAGATTGAAGGACTACATTCGATGGATTTGTCGTCCAGGTACAGAGCCTAGCAAGGATGTAAATATAAACATCATATTTGTATGTGACATGCCTTTGCAAATGCTCCTATTCACTATCGCAAAGATAGCTGGTAGCGTGACACTTCATGTTGCGAACAGATCATACATGCAATATGTGATTGAGTGTCTCGAGCTGACCGTGTTCAATTGGGCTGAAGCAGTACTCTCTCAGATGAAAGAACATCTAACCAAAGTGAAAAGTGGAAAGATAAATAATTTCATCTATGGATCGATCTTGATCACTTTCATTTTGGAGTGAGTTCCATTGATGCAGCCATAGCATGTGACACTGGGTTTAGTTGGTCCTAGGGATCCGCAGATGCAGCGGTGGGTAGAGTTGATGACTAGACATGTTGGTAAGTCATCAATCTCATTCTTGATCGTGTTCTTTACTTGGCTACTATGACATCATATTGGCATAGAGAATAATCCATGCGCAGTGATGGATTTCCGTGGAGACCCAAATTTGATTTTACCAGCCGACGCTCAATGGGGTGCTATAGGTAAAATGTTTTCACCATGTTTTTTTGTTTTTTTGGTTGTTTACATATTTTGTGTTTTCATGTTTATAGGACTAAACTAAATATTTTTTATGTATTCATATGTGGGTATTGTTCAACTAGTGGGTGGTGCAAAATAGGTGAGTGAACCAGCAGAGAGGATTTTCGGCAGAGCAGTTCTTCGGGATTTGGATTTGGCCGAGAATCTGGCTGAGTTACAGCAGTGTTATCACTCAAAAAATTCAAAACATAATTTTGACAAGATTACTTATGTTCATGGGTAAAAATAGGGTTTTAGGAGTCATTTTAAGTTTGACCATGGGAAGCATCAAATTTTTTATAGTTTGATCCTACCCTAAGGTTTAAACAAACTCATTTTTAAAGTCCTTCATGTCAAATCATTCATCATTTTAGGATTCATTTCATTTCCTGAATTTTTTGTGCCAAAATTTCCTAATAAGCCAATAATCCCTACATCTATAGTGCATTCGGTGTAAAAAAGGCAGGAAGCACTACGAAACTACTAAAATTTTCGTAGCGAAATATGAAGCAAAACTCTGTTTTCTAGTTTTCAGCAATCAACTTCAAAGGATTTTTTTGAGAAAACATAAAGGTATTTTAACAAAATGAGAGAGGTTATTTTCAAAAAAGTATCAAATAACAATAACCTCCCTCACTTTTCTCCTAGGTGTTATAAATTGGGAGATACAAGGCTTTATTTGAAGCCCTATTTTCATAAAACAAAGTTTTCTTGTTTTACACATTTGTTTCAAAGGAAATTTCTAGACAGCAAGAGATGTGTTTCAAAAAACCAAGAGAGGTTTTTATTAAAGAAATAATGGCCTACAAAAATTTCCTTCAGTTTCTCAAAATACATCATGGATTAGGAGATATAGGCTATGTACCAAGACCTCTTTTTCAGGAAAAAAACAGGAGAAATCTGTAAGAAATGCCTCAAGGAAGCTAAAATGAAGTTGGTTTATGGTTTGTATGGTTTGTAGATGATGATGACAGGTTATATTTTTAGTTTTTGGGCAACCACAGTTTTTATTTGACAAATTTATGAAAAAATCTGCATACTCAATAGTTTCATAGCGCCTCCAGGCTTAAAAAGCAGAAAAGCGCTACGAAATTGTTGTAGCTGCCCTTTTTGCTTCTTTTGATCAGTATTTAAGGGGTTAAAGGCTGAGTTAGTAGCTGAAATTGCTATGAAAGATGTTTTGAAGGGTAATTAAAACGATGAAAGAGGAAAGAATCAAGTTTTTGGAGGACAAAGGCTTGTTTTGCAGTGCTACAAAAGAGCGCTATGAAACTGCCTTACTTTCGTAGTGCACTGTCTTGCAGCCTTTTTAGCAGATTTGGAGTAGTTTTTGGACATCTCGGAGGTTATGGGAGAGTTAAATATAATTTCAAGAAATTATTTAACATTCAAGGACCATGAATTGAATATTAAAGGACGGCCTAAGTGTTTGAAGAACAAGAAGACCATTTGCCTAAAAAACAGGGTATTATTTCCTAGTTTTAAGGAGGTCAGTTTAGTGATCATAAAGTGATGAATCCCATCATCTAAATTCAACCATGTGAATGTATACTTGTAAAATATGTGATTTATTTTAGTAGATAAGGTTGTTAATGATAATAATGAGAAGTTTGAGTCCTATTTGAAATAGGACTGTCAAGTAGGATTTATCATTAAAGTTGATGTTTTAGGGTTATGCAAGGTGTCATTAGGAAAAAATTCGATGTATCTAACCTAGAGGCAGATCATCTAAGAATTTAAGAGGTCTATTAAAGGCCATTTGGTCGAATTTTTCAAGGGTTGGAGATTTTTGGAAAAAATGCAGCTTATGGTAATGGACTGTTTCAGCTAATATAGAGATTTGTTACTTGAACAACTTGAGATTCTGAAGGAGTTTTTAGTGCTTTCCTATTCTATTTATGCCTCTTATGTATCTCACTTGTAGTGGTTTTCACTTATATTACTCATAATTCATCTATAAGATGCTCTGACTTCCTTTATATGTGAATTGACTATGTATACTCATGTTTTATTTGTGTGTGTCCTATTTCTAGAAACTCTGAACAGCCTCAACTTCCATGTCAAGTAACTCACTAAATCACTGAAAGTGTTGATTCCATAAGCCCAATGTCTACATGCTGATATTATTTTCAATCTACAGGTTGGAAAATGTGATCTCAGCAGACTATTTTATTATAAAGCTTTTGGATTGTTCTGATATATGCAATAACAATACCACTTTCCTTCACCTGAGATTCTTAGTATATTTCAATGATTTTATGTCCTATCTTTTGAAATGTTTTTTCTTCCATAGTTTAAGTGCTTATTACTCAGAATTCATGACTGTTCATGCTCTGACTTCCTTTAAGTATTTAGCTATGGTCAAATGAGTTTTAGCTTCTACCTTTGAAAGGTTTTCTTCAATGTCTTAATACTTATTACTCAGAATTCATGATTGTTCATGCTCTGACTTCCTTTAAGTATTAAGCTATGGTGAAATCTCTTTGAGTATTTTGCTTTCAATACCTTGAAGTCTCATTACTCAGAATTTGTGTGCTACATGCTCTGACTTCCTTTGAACCTCAAGCTTTTGGGATTTTCCTGAATGTGTTATTCTTTCATTGAAGTGTATACAAGCCTCAGCTTCCACAAGGAGAGCTTTTGTCATCTTTATCCCTGTCACTGAATCCATAGCCCAATGGTAGCAAGCCTTCATCTTTTCAACCTACAAACATACAAAACCAAGACATAATTCATATATTTATCCATCTATCTATATATTTATTCAATATCATTAGCCCTTTAGAGAGCCCTCTTAGGCTGAGGAGGCTAAGCCACAGTCACAAGATTGGTTTGAAATAGTTACACTGAAATTGTCTGATCAGCAGCCAAACAGGTATGATTTTGGTGATAACATTTTGGCGTTGTTGCCAAGGAGCAAAGGTGTAAATTTTCCCTGGGAAGAACGACAAAGTTTCAGTTCTAAGGTCTGAAAGCAACAAACACTTAAGCACATATTGGTTGTATTTCTGCTCTGGCGACTCCACACATCAAATAATCAATTGGATCGTGACTCCACTACTTGAAGATCGGTAGCTTGATGAAGTTTCAAGATGAGTTCCATTGCAAGAATAAATTCCAGGTATGCCCCTATGAATCTGTCTCATATCCCTGGTTTTCCAAATCCTATGCCAAATGTCGAATGGTTGACTATTCTTCCTATATTTAAAGATGAAAAGAAAGACAATGTTGCTCTTCATTTGGTTAGATTCCATATGCATGTACATAGTCTTAAGGTTCAGTTCCCTGAGGATTGTCTCATGAAGATGTTTATGGCCACTTTAGAAGGAAAATCATGGTCTTGGTATGGAAGCTTGCCAAATAGTTCATTATATTCTCTTGATGATTTCCATGTTGCATTTTATGAGATGTATGAAGAGTGTCATCCCTCCTTATTGCTGGTCAAAGATCGTTGTAAACACTATGTGATTTTTATTGAATATTTGGATCATTGTAATGAAGATGATGAGTTCATGGATGAGGAAATTTTAGAGGCCCTTTATGAAAATCCCTTTCATCACCAAGAAGAAAGGATAGCCTCTCTCTTCGATGAAAATGAAACCCAGCAGGAGTTTATTTATGAAAATCATGTTACATCCTTTGAGTTTGATGAAAAGTTACAGTAGACTTGTCAGTCTTTTGATCATCAAGAGTATGAGAATCATTTCAAACAACAAGAGGAAATATTGGAAGATAATTGCTATAACTCTCAGGTAAAGGGAAAAGTCGATTCTTCATGTTATTCCTTGCATCAGTTTACATCAAATAATGATCACACTAATGAAGAAGAGGGTGAAAATTTTTCTTTATCCTTGTCTTCTAATCTGAATTCATTTGAGTGCAAGTCAGAAGTTAAGATTAAATTTGTGGATGAAGTTGCTAAGAATATTGGGAAAGACATTGAAGTTTTAGAAGCTCTAATTCAATCTTATAATATTCATGATCAAGATCAGTATTTTCAAAAGCTTTTTGTGCCTAAATATAAAGAGAGGGTGTTGTTACCTATCTCTTTTGAGTTTGAGGAAGAATACATTGTTTTTGAAAATCATTTTGAAGGGCAGTTTGATAGCACACAATTGAAATCTAGTGTGGCTGAGAAGAGCATATATGAGCTGTCCAAAGTTGCAGAATTTTTTGAGAATCAACAAACAGATCATGTCTTCTTTGATCCTATAGCCGAATACATGGAAGAGTTCTATAGTCCTAATTTTCAGTTATATTTTCATTATGAGGATCAGATAAATTATATGTTGCCTTGGTCATTTCAGTATCATGCTTACTGTTGGTTCAAGTGCAGTCAACAAGTTCAAATGTAAGATCAAATCAATGACTGGCTTCATTAGAATTTTCATGTTGCTTGAGTTAAAAATGGAGATTGCAGCTGATAGGGTAGGTAGGAGTGTGTGAATAAGCTCAAAATTGATTGAGCATCTTTTCAGTAGGCACAGATTTAGTTCTTCTGCAGTGATCATCAAGATTGAGCCTGAGGTGAAGGCCATTAGATTTTGAGGAGAAATTTTTCCAATTTCAAAGTTTTTTCTGTTTTTCAAGAAGATGGGTAGCAGCACTGGAACTACTGGTTCTTTAGTGTACCACAGGGGCACACTATCCCAAGTGGAGCCACTATTATCACTCAAAAAATTCAAAACATTATTTTCACAAGATTACTTATCTTCATGGGTCAAAATATGGTTTTAGGAGTCATTTTAAGTTTGACCAAGGGAAGCATTAAATTTTTTATAGTTTGATCCTACCCTAAGGTTTAAACAAACTCATTTCTAAAGTCCTTCATGTCAAATCATTCATCATTTTAGGATTCATTTCATTTCCCGAATTTTTTGTGCCAAAAATTCCTAATAATCCAATAATCCCTAATTTCTTAGCACATTCAGTGTAAAAAAGGCATAAAGTGCTACGAAACTACTAAAAGTTTCGTAGTGAAATATGAAGCAAAACATTGTTTTTTGGTTTTGAGTAGTCAACTTCAAAGAAGGTTTCTGAGAAAAAAGAAAGGTATTTTAAGAAAATGAGAGACTTTATTTTCACAAACATATCAAATAAAAATAACCTCTCTCACTTTTCTCACAGGTGTTATCAGTTTGGCGATACAAGGCTTTCTTTGAAGCCCTATTTTCAGAAAACAGAGTCTTCCTATTTTACACATTTGTTTCAAAGGCAGTTTCTAGACAACAGGAGATGTGTTTCAAAAACCCAAGAGAGGTTTTTTTTCAATACATAATGGCCTACAAAAACCTCCATAATTTTCTCAAAATACATCATGGATTAGGAGATATAGGCTCTTTCCCAAGACCTATTATTCAGGAAAAAAACAAGTCTAGAAATTTGCAAGAAATGCCTCAAGGAAGCTAAAATGAAGTTGGTTTACGGTTTGTATGGTTTGTAGATGATGAATACAGGTTATATTTTGAGTTTTTTGGAAACCACAGTTTTCATTTGACAAATTTATGAAAAAATCTGCATACTCAACATTTTTGTAGCGCCTCCGGGCTTTAAAAGCATAAAAGCACTACGAAACTGTTGTAGCTACCCTTTTTTCTTCTTTTGATCAGTATTTAAGGGGTTAAAGGCTGAGTTAGGAAATTAAATTTCTATGAAATATGTGTTGAAGGGTGATTAAAATTATGCAAGAGGAAATAATCAAGTTTTTGGAGGACAAAGGCTTGTTTTGCAGCGCTACGAAAGTGCGCTACGAAACTGCCTTACTTTCGTAGTGCACTGTCTTTCAGCCTTTTTACTAGATTTGGAGAAATTTTTGGACATTTGGAGGTTATGAGAGAGTTAAATATAATTTCAAGAAAATATTTAACATTCAAGGACCACGAATTGAATATTAAAGGACAGCCTAAGTGTTTGAAGAAGAAGAAGGCCATTTGCCTAAAAAACTGGGTATTGTTTCCTAGTTTTAAGGAGGTCAGTTTAGTGATCATAAAGTGATGAATCCCATCATCTAAATTCAACCATGTGAATGTATACTTGTCAAAGATGTGATTTATTTTAGTATATAAGGTTTTTAATGATAATAATGATCAGTTTGAGTCCTATTGAAATAGGACTGTCAAGTAGAATAGGTGTATATTTATCATTAAAGTTGATGTTTTGTGGTTATGCAAGTTGTCATTAGGAAAAAATTCGATGTATCTAGCCTAGAGGAAAATCATCTAAGCATGTAAGAGGTCTATTTAAGGCCATTTGGTCAAATTTGTCAAGGGTTGGAGATTTTTGGCAAAATTGCAGCTTATGGTAATGGACTATTTCAGCTAATACAGAGATCTGTTACTTGAACAACTTGAGATTCTGAAGGAGATTTTAGTGCTTTCCTATTCTATTTGTGCCTCTTATGTATCTCACTTGCAGTTTTTTTCACTTATATTACTCAAAATTCATCTATAAGATGATCTGACTTCCTTTATATGTGAATTGACTGTGTATACTCATGTTTTATTTGTGTGTGTCCTATTTCTAGAAACTCTGAATAGCCTCAACTTCCATGTCAAGTAACTCACTGAATCACTGAAAGTGTTGATTCCATAAGCCAAACATCTACATGTTGATATTATTTTCAATCTACAGGTTGGAAAATGTGATCTCAGCAGATTATTTTATTGTAAAGCTTTTGGAGTGTTCTGATATATACAATAACAATACCACTTTCCTTCACCTGAGATTCTTAGTATATTTCAATGAGTTTATGTCCTATATTTTGAAATGTTTCTTCTTCCATATTTTAGGTGCTTATTACTCAGAATTCATGACTGTTCATTCTCTGACTTCCTTTAATTATTTAGCTATCGACAAATGAGTTTTAGGTCCTATATTTGAAATTTTTTCTTCAATGTCTTAATACTTATTACTCAGAATCCATGATTGTTCATGATATTACTTCCTTTAAGTATTAAGCTATGGTGAAATCTCTTTGAGTATTTTGCTTTCAATAACTTGATGTCTCATTACTTAGAATTCGTGTGCTACATGCTCTGACTTCCTTTTAACCTCAAGTTATTAGGATTTTCCTAAATGTGTTATTCTTTCATTGAAGTGTATACAAGCCTTAGCTTCCACAAGGAGATCCTTTATCATCTTTATCCCCTGTCACCGACTCCATAGCCCAATGGTAGCAAGCCTTCATATTTTCAACCTACAAACATAAAAAACCAAGACATAATTCATAGAGTTAACCATCTATCTATATCTTTATTCAATATCATTAACCCTTGAGAGAGCCCTCCCAAGCTGAGGAGGTTAAGCCTCAGTCACAAGATTGGTTTGAAATAGTTACACTGAAATTGTCTGATCAGCAGCCAATCAAGTACAATTTTGGTGATAACAAGCAGCATGTAGATGGGTTGACTCTCGGTATCGGATGTCCATATTGAGGAGTTACTGATGAGGATGCAGTGCCATACTATTGGTGTGCCCTGCCAATGGATGACGCTATTCTGCATGATAGCTCAAGCAGTGACCTGCTATCATAAGCACCATTAGATCTACTTAGGATATGATATTTTTGCATACATTTTGAGGTCATATGACCAATGTGTATTGGGCACAATTTTTTCTAAAAAAATTGATCATATATATATTTTACTTTCATTGTTTTCCTATGGTTATGTGAAATCTTATTCAATTGTATGATGTGAATTGAAAATCTATTTTTACATATGTTGCAAATATCTATTTAACACGTAATTCACTAAAGAATCAGTTAAAGTGTTAAATTTTCTAGAAATGTGTTGATATTGAACGTAAACAAAATGTCTTTCCAAAATATGAACTCTAAGGAACATGCGATGAATAGCTGGATTTCGGATAGTATAAACACTAGTAACTTGTAGTATGACAAGCTATGAGTCTAGCCTAATGATGATGCGGCGAATGCCAAGTGAAATATCATTAGAGAGGAGTTCTATCAATGCGCTATACTCAGCGAAATTTTTGGTGGATCAGCTGATACAAATCCCTTGGAAACTCACTAACTCGCCACTTGGAGCGCAGATGGACCATGATACAGAGGATAGATTATATGTACTATGACTAGCACCATCGGCATAACCAGAAAATGGTTCTGAAGATTCTGATATCTACAACAAAACTCAAATCGGATTACTAACCACATGAAAACCCTTGAAAGAAACATGTGACACACATGCAATCAAAGAATATATACAGTATCATATAGTGTTTACTATGTAGAATCAAGCATAGTAACATTTAAGGTACAACCCATTCTGAGGCTGCGATAATAGAATCACATCATAATCTATCAACTCATAAGTGCCCTTTTCCAGAACTCGCTTGATAATATAGGGGCCATGCCATAATGGTTTGAATTTTCCTATTCATATCTTATCAACTTCCTTGTAATAAAGTGAGACTAGGTCTCCTTCCGAGAAGGTGTGAGGCTTGACATTGCAGTCATATTACACCTTGATTCCTCTCTTATGTGCTTTTTTGGCCAAAGGGGCTTCACGACGCATTTTATCTAGATGGATGAGATCTAAAAGATGTGCCTCTTCATCAAAAGTGTCAGGTATCAAGTCAATCATAAGTTTCAACGATGTAATTTCACATTGAATCGGTAAGATAGCTTCTAGACAGTAAACCAGCTAAAAGGGAGTAAATTTGGTTGTGTTTCTCACCGATGTTTGGCAAACCCTTAAAGCCGAGTACAGGATTAAATGTCAGTTTTGTTTATCAACCCCAATCATTCATTGAAGCATACGCTTAAGAATTTTTTTCATGGCTTCAACTTTTCCATTAGCTTGCAGATAATAAGGGGTAGAACTATCATGCATAGTCCTAACGTGGCAGTCAACTCATTCATCATGTAATTACGAAAATGCTTTCCATGATATATGACTATGGCTTGCTGTACACCATATCAAGTAACCACATGATTAAAGAAAAACAATGCATCTTTCTCACCTGTGTTGTTAAATGTAGGCATCATCTCAACCCACTTAGTAAAAAATTCGATGGAGACAATAATATAGCCATGCCCCCCGGTTGAGTGAGGGTTACATTTCATGAAGTCAATGCCCCATTTTGAAAATGGTTCCACAATGACGATAGGATTCATTGGTTTTGGCGGCACACAGGCTTTACGATCAAATATCTGGCAAGCATGAGAACTTCTAACCACGAGAATGCAGTCCTGAAATATGGTAGGCCAAAAGTAACTAGCATGGAGAATCTTCTGTGCGGTAGCAACACTGAACAAATTCCCACCACAGGTACCAGCGTTGAAATAATTTAAAAATTTCACGACCTCCTCATGAGTTAGGCACCTACGTAAAATCATATCGACACCATGACGATAAAGTGTATTGCCGACGATAAAATAATATTTGGCTTGGTATCGAATATGTCGTTGTTGCGAGCGAGAGGTATTGGGTCGGAAATTTTAGGTCTAGAGATAGATCAGGAAATCTCCATACCATGGTTCATATGACGCAATCAGAAAAAAATACTCATCCAGAATGGACAGTTCCGTTGTAGACTTAGTGCTAATCGAGGGAAGGTCACAGATAAGCTCAACGAAAAAAAAATACTTTTTGGACTTGGATTTGATGAATTCTAAAGAAAATTCCTGCAAAATGACTATCCATTTTGAGTATTTCCCCCCAGAAATTTATGTGATAGAATTTATGTCATAGGGTTGCAATCTGAAATGACAATGGTCTTCTGGAGCAGGATATAGTGGCGAAATTTTTGTACAGCTTAAACGGTTTCCTAAGCGAGCTTTTCAACATAAGTGTACTTAAATTATGTATCATTGATATTGTGACTCAAATAATAGATCATATGATCAATCCCATCTTATTCCTCGAATAAAACTATGGCGATGATTGTATCTACAGCGGCGAGATACAAGAAATGATCACTCTGATAACTTGGGGGATACATTAATGATGCTCGGATCAAGGTATCTTTAAGAGCACCAAAGAAAGCTTGCGCAACCTCATCCCAATGGAAGGGAGTCCCCTTTTTCAAGGGTCGAGTAAATCCTTTAGCCATTTCACCATAGTTGGGAATGAATCTCCTTAGAAAGTTAGCCTTCCCTTGGAGCCTTTCTAACTGAAGTAGATTTGAAGGCACAGGAAAATCTAAAATGGCCTGGACCTTCAAGGGATCAAGTTGAATTCCATCTTTTGACACAACGAAACCAATAAAACGACTAGAACCGACACAAAACAAACCTGTGTGTGCATTGAGGCGTATTTTGTAGTGATGGCATCATAAAAATATGACTCTCAAATGTAGCGGGTGGTTAGCCCATTTTCATGAATGAGAAGGTAAGTCATCCAGATAAGGTTGAAAAATGTGTTTGATTTCATGGAAAGAAAAATTGATTTCCCTCTGGAATGTTTCCCCAGTGTTCTTTAAACCAAAGGGGAGTTTTCGATAAGAGAATGTGCCCCAGGGAAAGATAAAAGTTGTTCTTTATTGGTCCTTTGGGTGAATATTAATATGATTGTAACTAGAAAATCCATCCATGAAGGAAAATATTTCACATCCGGCACATTCATAAATGATTTATTCGATAAAGGGAGTGGGATAGTTGTCTTTTGGACAAGCATGATTAACATCCTGATAATCAACACACACTCTAATTTTCCCTTATTTCTTCATGATAGGAAAAATTTTGGAAACCTAATCGGTAAGCATAATAGGGTAAATAAATCCAACACGCAAAAAAATTTCAACCTCTTCTTTAATGGAAACAACTTTCTTAGGATGAATACGACGGAGGCATTGTCGTATCGGTTTGATGACAAGGTACATTTTAATCTCGTGTTCAACGATACTAGAATCGATACCTGGCATTTCCTCATATGACCAAGTGAATACATCTTATAATTCATGGAAAAGAGAGCAGTAAGTGTAAAGTTCAGATGCATAACAAGACGCATCGACATGAATGTTTTCTACAATGCCAGGTTTGGTAGAAATATTAATATAAATCATTTCTTTGATATTTTATGGGTTTCTCTCAGAATCGACGACATGGATAGAAATGGAATCCGTAAGAAATCAACGACTATAGGGTGATATAGTTTAGATGGACTATCTTCATTGTAAACTAGAATATGGAATCGGTGATGAGAATCTGCCCATGGTTCTTCTTTCGGCATCATGGATTCCATAATACTCTCAAAAATTGAGAATATATGTGAAAAAGGATCAGAAGAAGTACCATAATACATAGAAAAATCAACCCAAACAGTCGATGACAAAGGATCAAGATTGGCTGCATAAGCCAAAAATATTGATTGTTATGCGAGATCGATTTGACTTAGCGGCATGGTTTCACCCAACCTATCTATTTCAAAATCATTGGGAATATTCCTTAAGTCAGATGAAGTGGAAGATATCATATTGCAGGTTTCTATTTTTGTGATTTATGTCGATGTCGCGGGCGACGATAACAAAAATGTTCCCATTAGGAAAAAATCCTTAAAGATTCCTACACCAACGTTCTGAAGAGATGGCGGGAACCCGTGCACGAAAAGAACGCTTTAAGTTTACTGGGAACCAGAGGTGAAGAAGGTGAGTTGATCGATCACTTTGATGCCACCCTTGTGGAGGAAGACGACCATGAAAAAGTAAGTAGATACACCCGCAGCCATAGCGTAAACCCACAATCTTCCAAGTAAGATATTGTATTCAAGGGGTTCGTCAATGACCTCAACTTCAATAGTAACCGTTTTTCCCGCTAGTTCAACTTGCAGGTTACTGAGATTCGCAAGGCTTATATGTATGACCGTCAAAATATTTCAACGTCGTAGGTGATTATGATAAACTCGGTAGGCCAAGTGATTTCCATCAACTCGTAGACATGATACAATTAGATTCTCCTTCATCAATAATAGTCTAGTGAATGAGGCAATTCAGGACATTTACCTTAATCAAAAATGCTAATTATGTTGGAAATTGTGGCACATAGCCCGCATGGTTATATATTACGAGATTAGAATCCGTTGGATTGATTCCACCAATTGCTGACAACAAAGCATGATTTTGGGAGGGACAATTCTAATGAACATCAAGCGTTGACATAGCAGAAGGTGACTAAGCCATATCTTCGACTACATTATAATTTTTAGTTGCACAAGCTCGAGGGTTGAAAGTCGATTTATGACCAACTCCCTTTGGTGGCTTTATTGTTAACTCAGTAATAGTAGGCGATAGAATTGAATCAAATGAAGTCGAAGTCGAAGTAGTAGGTTGATCTGTAGCCTAACCATTCGACGACGAAATAGGATTACTGTAATATTTACTTCGATTAGACACCAAAACATCAGTTTTGGGCTTAGTGTCGGATAACATAACCACTTGTGAACTATAAGTGGGATCCATAGCAACCATATTTATTTCTGGGTTCGAAAAATGTTTGTCAACATTGCAGATGCAGAAGAATTCTTGAGAAGCTTCAAGACTTTTAAGAAATGAGTACAATCTCACATAAAATTCTCCTCGTTACATATCAAAAAAGGGTAATGAGGTTTCCGATAATACTAAGTGTATCAGATGATTTTCCCTGTTGGGATAAATTTTGTTTCTTCTTATCTTTCCCTTTCTTCTCACTTCCGATTTGCTTGTCACTTTTTCCCTTGTTAGATGACACGACATGTATTTCGTAAGAAGATGCAGGATCAGATGCAATAGCGGTTTGATTGGACACTGCAAGTGTAGAAACATATGGTCGACTTGCTGGCTAAGTGCTAACAGAACCAATCACACCCTCACCGGCATGAATATCCTTACCAGATGGAGAAGGAGGAATAGTAAAATTTGGTCATGGTGCATTCAAAATATTTTCATAAAGAGTATCATACTGAGTATAAATCAAATCCAGATACTAGGCACAAGCAATTACTTTCTCTTCAGTTACAACACCACTTTTTGCCACGTCCTCATTGATGTATGGAAACAAGTAATTTATTAACCACTCAGCTAAAATCTGATCTGGAACAAAGGTTTTAAAAATTCGATGATGACGAAGCCACTCAGTATATGATATGATATGTGAGTAGTAGTGGTCTTTTTAAAGTTGTTCAAAAGTTTCATTCCAGTTTCATATATGATGGGTAACTAAAAGTGTTGTAGAAAAGTAGTAGCCAAAGCCATGAAGTTATCAAAAGAAGCTCATGGTAATTCAATATACCACTTTGCAACCAGACTAGTGAGTGTTCGTTGGAAAAGACAAAGTCTAACAGAATCATCATTCAAGGAGTTTGATGAACACCATAAATGATGAGTCATAACCTGCGTAGATGATCTAGGTGGATATTGGTGGCCACTCGCCTATTCTACTTTGGGCCCCACCATTGTTTCTTTCAGTTTTTCAGTTCCCTAAATTATAGCACAGTTTAACATTTTTAGCATTTTTACGGGTCCTGAACTTCCGAAGTCATTTTTAGGCTCTAAACAAAGTTTTTTTGGAAAATAAGGAGAAAAATGGGTCGTATACCAATTTTTCTCACTCAAAAGTTGTATTCCTCAGATATATCTTTCTAATGAGGTATTGAGCGCGTCAAACAGAAATCGTATGCCAAAATTTCGTCTCCAAGAAGTTGGTGTACCAATTTACCCAAATGGGGCCCATAGTTTTGACGCTTCACTCCTAGGGTTAGGTTTTTTGATGTTTATGGTTTTCCATTATTTCTCAATAATAAATAGGCCCTCGAGCCTCATTGTAACACATTTCAGAGGCCTGTAGCCACCACATATCTTCTAAGAGATAAGCTATCAGCGCCCTAGCTAGTTTATTTCCATTCTATCTGTAAACAAATTTCAATTCTTTGATATTAATGACATGAAGTGTTATTTCCACTGCATTTTTGTATATATCGTTATATGTGTATTTTTTTGTGTTCCTGCATAAATCTGGATCAGTAGACAGATATTATCCAGATTTTCCATTGAATTTAGGAATATCAAAGTGTAATTTATGAGGAATTACCAGCCACCAAGGTAAATAATGAATGGAATCATTAGTGAGCCAGTTTAAATCAGGTAACTCTAATGTTGCAACAAATGGCAACTGTCAATTGAGATCAAGTTGGGTGTAACCAGGGTAAGATGGAATTTCTTGGGAAATGGGTCGTTGTGCACCAATATAAGGATTTTGCTGCTGGTAACCCTGATAGGGGTAAGTTTGTTGACCAAACCCTTGATAGGCTTGTTGACCAGGACCTGGAATAACTTGATACTGTTGGAATGGCTGCTAGGGCTTCCATGGTATTTGATAATACTGTTGTTTCCCTTTAGGATAATTTGGACCAAGTTGTGAATAGATAGGACCAGTAGAAGCATGTGACAGGGGTAAACTAGCATGTGGTTGTGAAATTCCTGATACAGACGGTTGTTGTAAACCATCCTGGGAAGACGGAGTCTGTAGACCGGAAACTTGAGGGTTAAGGGTTGAAGGACCCACCTGAGCAGACTGATCTACAACCAAGGAAGTAATAACAGGCATAGTAGGTACATATGCAATAGGTTTAAATGGTTGATATTGATACCCAATTGTTTGCAGTTGAAAAGGCAAGGTAGGTTGTCATTGACAAACAGGCATTCCAGCATAAGATTGAACTAAAAAAAAAGGAGTACTTCCATTTGGGGTAAACATATGTCGCCCCCCAACATACAGAGTATAAGCATCTTGAACATACTGACTTTCATATGATGGGAGTCCAATAGAAACAGGATAGGATGGATGGTAATTGGATGGACCACCCTGATATTGAGTTGATGATGTCAATAAAGGATCAGGTCGTTCAGTACTCGTAAGAGAGGAACCAAATAAAATTATAGACGATGACATGGGTGAAGTACATGGACTAGAGGAGGCACCAAATTAGGTTCCATTTAAAGCTTGGTAACCTTGTGGGATGGATGGACCACCATAAATATGAGACTCAGGTATTGTAGAAAACATCGAAGAGGTAGCAACAATATATGTTGTCACAGTTTTAACAAATGGTACATTATAGGATGTTGTCTCAAACATGGTTAAATAACACAGTAAATACTCTAAAGAATCTATGGGAACTTGAGACTGAGCAGGATCAATAGGAGCAATGTAGGTTAAATGAGGAAAAGACAGATAAATATGAAGCCTTGACCCAAAATGAGTTAGATTTGAAGGGGTTGTCTCTTCCTGAATTTATTCCTCAATTGAAATCAAACCAGGTGTAAGTACTTCACCATCAGGCCCGAGATAAATTTCAAGTGGTAAAATATGCAGTAAAGAGTAAGACTCAATAGTTATAGATGACTGAGGATGAGTTGGTTGGTCATCTTCTGGCATGGGAACAAATTCTTGTTGTTAAAATTCGGGATCAAGATGTTTTGGTAAAATAACGACAGGTTACAGATCAACTTCCGGCTGAACAACTTTGGGTTGTGGATTTACTGTTTCACAGGATTGAATTTTAGTGTCCTCAGGTAACTGTGAGGGTTTCGTCTCAATAGTAGAATATAAAACGGGATCGGTATAAATGACTCGAGACTCAGTACTCAAAGGATTAGATGACTCTGGTAAATTATATGAAGATGTAGCACCAAAGGTTCCAGAGGTACCGGACTCGGTAGGACGAGCTCACCTTCGCCGACTAGGTGTAGCTTCTAGTGGTAAAGGTGGTTTATTCATTTTCCTACGTGAGCAACGTGGAAAGGGTTGATCTTCTTCCATGATTTTTGATTGATTTTAATACAAAAATAGACAAAAAAAAAAGAGGGCAATGCTAGGAAAAAGGATCACCAAGAAATTGTGAACTACAATATACCGCCCCAGTAAACCAAGCACTTACGTACATGCAGGAAATCTCCCCGAATATTGTGTTCGGTGTATCACAGTGTACAAGGCAGCCAACCCGGTTACCTATGGCTGGTAAGCAACCTAATGTTTTTCTCCCAAATATACTCGATGGTATGTGGAGGCCCAATCCATATAAGCATTTTTTAATGCGAAACCACATAGTGAGAGCATCCCCTTATTATTTTCGTACTAGAACACCGCCCGATATACTCA
Source organism: Pinus albicaulis (assembly GCA_034641835.2). Taxonomy (NCBI): domain Eukaryota; kingdom Viridiplantae; phylum Streptophyta; class Pinopsida; order Pinales; family Pinaceae; genus Pinus; species Pinus albicaulis. The sequence continues at coordinate 619,918,565 of CM076570.1, read as the reverse complement.
AGGTATGTGGACGAGCTCCGATATACTTATGTACAGGGATGGGGTATCACACTCAGAATGTATCGCAGACAATTAACGAAAATTGTGATGTTTTACGACGTTGGAACACGTCTCTAGCCTAGACCTCTAAATTTTATCGTTAAGTGTCAATGCTCCCTTATTTTAATTGAGATAAATTTTAAGTTGACCTTGCTTATAAGTTTTCCTTTCAGGTTCACTGTGCGATGTATTTGAAATTCATAGAATGCAACAAAGATTATAAGCATTCGTTTCGATTCAGTTTCAAAAATGAAAACCTTAGCTACAAGGGATAGAGCAATCTGATTGTAAGAAATCAACAATGAGCACATCTAAATGAAAATTCCATAACTATTCTTATGCAGAACTCACAAACCCTATATGCAAATGCATGTTTTTCTTTGCAATTTATTTTAAGTGTGAATTAACGAAAAAGAAACTATGATGCACAAACAATCAATCAATACTTTCCAGATAAATGAAGACTAGAACGAAAATTCCTCTTTCGAAAATAAAGAATTGATCAAATGTAAACTTTAAACTTTGGAGCTATTTCGACAATGATAAAGAAAACAAGAAGAAACATTGAACAAACAAACATCCAAAGTGAGCAAGGATAGTAGAAGAAATATGGTATCTATAGGAAATCAGACACTTCAAAACTCAGCAAACAAGATACTGAAATGCATGGAAAAAGACAAAAATATGATGAATTTTGGTTGGTCACAGGAGAAACGCACTCCTGAGTGGGAGAAAGTGAGTTGCATAGCACTGTCTCTAAGCCAAAAATGTTATGCAGAGCATTGTGTCAAGACCAACAGTGCGTTCGTGCTGGAGGAATCTCAAAAATAGGAAAGCAGACACATTTCTTTTACCAAAACATATTCAAATTACTATAATGAAGCAAGTAAAGTATACTAGAGGCTGAAAAACGAGGATAAAACCACTAGGGATGATCAATCGCTCCCCAATGGAGTCGCCAATTTTTTTTACGAAAATCAAACATACGGATAGATAAGTTTCCCTAAGTGTGGTGGATGCACTTAGAACAACAGATGAAAGACCCTTTACCTTTTCCCTAAGATAAATAGATAAGAGAATAACATCTACTTGTGATCCTTCGCGATTATTTGTCTCCCTTTTGTCACTTTCGTCGCTCTCAATCGAACTGAACTCGCTTGATTGGTACCTGCAATGGTTAATAGAATACATAAAATGACATAAAGGCATATTACCTATTCATCTTAATCAAACTGAATCGATTGCATTTGAAAATACACATATAAAATAATGAACACGTATTAGGAAAGGAACAAATCTCTTTATTATAAGTTAGGAGGAGAAGTTACAACCAATTGGATCAATTTGATTTCAACTCGCTCCAACTTCAATCCTATCCTCATCACATCAGAAACATCACTCCAGCAGCATAACATTACATGAAAACAATACCTCAAAGAGATATGATATGGGCCATCATAACTCTACAAATTCAAACTCTTGCTCCCTTGTGCACTATGATCAATGCTCAATTTATAAGAAATGATGGTAGTTTAGTACTAATTAGTCATTTAATGGCTTTTCCATAAATGGATGAGGAATTTTCCTTGTTCAATGGAATAGGAGGATAAGTGATTTAATGGCTCCATGGTGTTCATATTTGAAGTTATCAGATAGTTTGATAGCTGGAACAACTTCTAGAAGTCACTAGAAAGTGGGAAGATTCTCGGAATATTTTGAACAATTCACTCCTAGTCGACCAATGCACTTTCAAGTGGGCCTAGATGCTCTGCAATGCTGCATTGAATGGGAGTAAGTGCTCTTCAAAGCACCTACTACAGTCTAGGGGTGCATTGATGACTCAATGGAGCACTTCAACTGGACTTCAAGCAATGAAAATTTCATGGATGAAAACCAACAATGAGATGACGTGATTAAGGAAAGTAGAAAATAATTTAGAGTATGATAGACCCTAATTTATATTGATCTGGGTTTTTGAAGTGATGCCAAAATTGACCTGTAACAACTGCCCCCTAAACCATGAAGTCAAAAAATGATAATGATGAATGATATGCTTTACGATGGGATGAGTAGGATCTGAAGCGGACGGTGACCTGCATCAATTACAATACCTTACATCATGATATATTTTTTATATTGGACATGAATTGCTGAGGGAGGAATACCCATACTCAACACATAAACTATAATAACATCAGAAAGTCATCTACAGATATAGACCCATGATAGGATGACCATCTGTGTAAATCCATCATACGGATGATGTAGTACTGCTCCTGAAATCACAACCCGGACGGATGAAACTAGATCTAGGGTCTTCTATTTCGTTCACTCGATCGCTCAAGTATGAGCATAACCATGTGAATATGTGATCTAAAGTCAAACATGGGAAGACACCATCTGATTACCCGCCAATGATATAAGACGTTAACAGATGCGAGATAAACCACTGATGATGAAAATATCTCTCAAGGTATTGCAGTAAAGTCTGCATGGTGTGAAAAGATGATTTGATTTCGAACACCATACAAATTCTTTTAGTCGAAGGCCAGTGATGTCAACATGTCGTCGGAATCGAGAAAATTTCCACTGATGTATGCAAGCTCCAAGGTACTGAAAGGGTGTTTCTAAGTCAATTCCTGGATGATGAGCTGATGTCAACAGGAAGTGACTCATCGTGGGAGGGCCTTAATGTATCCCCCATCAACGACATGAAATGGAAGTAATGATTTCAAAGACATAATTTAACTGATGGAGCAATGTTTATGGATGGAGGTCATGAAATGAAGGTTTATGAGTATTGCAAAGGATGAGGAATTACTAAGTGACTTATCTTGAACATATCGGCGACAATGAATGAGTTGGCAGCATTGACCCAAAACCAAATTGATGGATGATGTCATAGACCATAGGTATCATATACCATCAAGCAGATAACCCAACCCAACAGCCATGGATATGAAGTGAATGAGTGTATTGTTTAAGAATGACTTGCTACCATAAAGTGATTTATCCCTTTCCAATTTTCCCCAGTCATTACTGTCCAGTACCTCCTTATTTTTTGACAAGCTTGAGGAGGATAACATATTCACATTGTATAATTCCACCCTTCGAGTGAATCTATCACTATATGATGTTTTAACGAGTCTAGCTAAATTGAAACTCAATCTCGTAATGATGGACAAGTCCGTCGTTATTTGATGTTTTAACGAGTCTAACAATATTGAAAACTCTGTATTTTTTCATGTTTAGAGAGTTTGAAAAAGGGATGAAAAGAAAACTCCACAAGTTATTTCTCGTAAATTTGTCCCTCATATCCAAAAAAGCATAAAATAATACCTGAGAGAACCTCCTAGCCATGTTTGACTACAGTGTTCCTTTTACATAAATAATTTATCTCTGTCTAGAAAAGGATTAAACTTATACTGAGTAAATGTTGTTTCAATTCCTTTTACAAGCTCGAAAGGAAAAGTGCTCAGAAATCTTTTCATGTTTTGGGAGTTTGAAAAGAGATAAAAGAGAACTCCAAGGGGGTTCCTTTTTCGATGTTTAATAGAGCTTGAAAAAGAGATAAAAGTGTGCTCTGTGGTAAAAAATCATTTTAAGATCATGCATGTCAAAATTCATTGTATCAGATGTAAACCTGCTCAAAGAATCATCAAACAAATTAAAAATACCTATTTTAATAGAAAAAATGGGCAAAAACTATAGTAAATTTGTTAAATATGCATAAAATAATAAAAAAGACTATTTAAATAAGAATTTACCATGTCTTTTTACCATTTCACATTTACCATTCAGTTTTTTAGTGCTCTGAGCTAGTTTTTCCCTCGAACTTCAGCAACTGATTGGGACAGATTATGTGGACCATTTCTCATGTTGTTAGGACTAGGTAGGAGATCTAACCTTTCTCTTTCTATTCGTAGCATTATTTTTCAGTTTCATGCAAAAATATTTGGGTTTTGGGGCTCCTAGGGTAAATATACAACGTCCTAGGACCAATGCACCCTTGAATGTCGAAAATTGTGTTGTAGAGGAGCTGAAAAGAAGGCTATGTGCTCTGCAATGCTCTTTCTAAGGAACACGGGTGCGTTGGGTGCAATTCATAAATTTGTATTGTGTTTTGTGCCCAAAATTTCTCCAATTTTTTGCATGGAATGGATCCTAACTAAGCTTATGGTTCGATTTCAGGCTTTGATCGGATCAAAATGTTGATTACATGGCGAGAAATAGAACATGAGGAACATGATATGGTTGCCCTAAATGATCCTGACACTGAGCGAGCCCTCAAAGACTGTGGGTTGCTCAAGTACTTTAGACTATCAACGATGAGGTAACATAGGGAACTATTGTAGTTCTTGAATTGCTCATGGGATCTAGCATAGTAGGAATTTCACATTGGGGACAAATTTCTCCCAATATTGGTTGATGACATTTAATTTCTGATAGGTTTGTCGAGATGCGGTGCACCCATTTCCCTTGTGGGTTCCATCCATGGAGGTGATACAATGAAGGACTACATTCGACATTTTTGTTGGGCAGGTACAGTGCCTAAAAAGCATGGAAAGATAAACATCAGAGATGTATGTGATATGCCTTAGCGAACGCTCCTATTCATTATCACAAAGTTAGCTAGCAATGTGACACTTCATGTTGCGAATAGATCATACATGCAGTATGCACTTCAGTGTCTTGAGTCAACCATGTTCAACTAGGCTAAAGCAATACTCTCTCAGGTGAAAGAACAGCTGACGAAAGTGAAAAGTGGCAAGCTGAATAATTTCAGCTATGGATAGATATTGACCACTTTCATTTTTGAGTGAGTTCCATTGATGCAGCCACAACATGTGACACTGGGTTTAGCTAGTCCTAGGGATCCGCGGATGCAGCGGTGGGTAGAGTTGATGGCTAGACATGTTGGTAAGTCATCGATATCATTCTCCACTACATTTTTTACTTGGCTCCAATGACAACATATCGTCATAGAGGAGCATCCATACTTGGGGGTAGATTTCTGTGGAGACCTATATTTGATTTTACCAGTCGGTGCTCAATGGGGTGCTATAGGTAAATAAATTTGACCATTTTTTTTATTTATTGGGTTTTTTAAATATATTTTTTTTTCGATGTTTCTGAGACTAAACTAAATATGTTGTATGTATGCATATGTGGGTAATTTTTGACCAGTGGGTTGTGCACAACAAGCGGGTGAACCAGCAAGAGTATTGTCAAAAGAGCAGTCCTTCGAGATTTGGATTTGGTCGAGACTCAAGTGGAATTATAACAAAATGTAGAGGGGCTGACTCTCGGGATACTGAATGTATGGATTAAGGAGTTACCGATGAGGCTAAAATACCATACTATTGGTGTGCCTAGTCGATGGATCACGCTATTGTGCATGATAGCTCAAGTAGTGACCTACTATCATGAGAACCACTAGATCTACTTAGGATATGCTATGTCTGCATACATTTTTAGGCCATATGACCAACGTGTCTTGGGCACAAATGTTTTGTAAAAAATTCGATTATCTATCTATTTTACTTTCAATGTTTTCCTATGGTTATGTGAAATCCTATTCAATTGTGTGATGTGAATTGAAAATCTATTTTTACATATGTTGCAAATGTCTATTTAACACGTAATTCACTAAAGAATCAGTTAAAGTGTTAAATTTTCTGGAAATGTGTTGATATTGAATGTAAACAAAATGTCTTTCCAAATGACAAACTCTAAGGAACATGTGATGAATAGCTGGATTTCAGATAGTATAAATAGTAGTAAGTTGTAGTATGACAAGTTGTGAGTCTAGCTTGATGATGATGCGGTGAATGCCAAGTGAAATGGAATCAGAGATGAGTTTGATAAATGTGCTGTACTCAGCAATATTGTTGGTGGATCGACCAATACAAATCCCTCGGAAACCCACTAACTCACCACTTGGAGGGAAGATGGCCCATGCTGCAAAGGACAGATTCTACGTACTACGACTAGCACCATCGGCATAACCAACAAATGGTTTCAAAGATTATGACATCTGCAAAAAAATGCAAAGAGGATTGCTAACCACATGAAACCTCTTGAAAGACACATTGTGACACAAATGCAATCAAAGTATATATACAGTAACATAAATTTTTTACTATGCAGAATCAAGCATAGTAACGTTTAAGATACAGCCAATTCTAAGGCTGCGACAATGGAATCCCATCATAATCTATCAACTCATAAGCACCCTTTGCTAGAACACGCTTGAAAATATAGTGGTCATGCGACAATGGTTCGAATTTTCTTGTTCCTATCTTATTAGCTTCCTGATCATAAAGCAAGACCATGTCTCCCTCCGAGAAGGTGTGAGGCTTGACATTGCAGTCATATTGCGCCTTGATTCGCCTTTTATGTGCTTCGTTGGACAATGCAACTTAATGACTCATTTTATCTAGATGGATGAGATCTAAAATACGTGCCTCTTTGTAAAAAGTGATAGGTAGTAGGTCAATCGCGTGTTTCAATGATGGAATTTCACATTGAATCAATAAGATAGCTTCCAGACACTAAACTAGTATAAAGGGAGTAAATCTAGTTGTGTTTCTCACTGAGGTTTGGTAAGCCTACAAAGCTGAGTACAGGGCTAAATTCCAGTTTTGTTTATGAACCCCAATCATTCGTTGAAGCATACGCTTAAAAATTTTGTTCAAGGCTTCAACTTGTACATTATCTTGCAGATAATAAGGGGTAGAAATATCATGCGACAATCCTAACTTGGTAGTCAACTCAGTCATCATGTAATTGCAAAAATACTTTCCATGTTCTATGACTATGGCTTGTGGTACACCAAATTGAGTAACCACATGGTTTAAGAAAAACAATGCAGTTGTCTCGCCTGTGTTGTTAAATGTAGGCATCGCCTCAGCACCCTTGGTAAAATAGTCGACGACAAGAATAATATACCCATACCCCTTGGTCGAGCGAGGGTTACATGTCATGAAGTCAATGCCCCATTTTTAAAATGGTCCCACAGTGACGACAAGATGCATTGGTTTTGGTGGCACACTGGTTTTGTGATCAAATATCTGGTAAGCATGACAACTTCTAACCGCAAAAATTCATTCACAAAATATGGTAGGCCAGAAGTAACCAGTGTGAAGAATCTTCTGCGTGGTAGGAAAATCGGACAAATGTCCACCACAGGTACCAGCATGGCAATAATTTAAAACTTTCTCAGCCTCCTCATGAATGAGGCACCTACATAAAATCATATCGATACCATGACGATAAAGTGTATCATTGACGATCAGATAATCTCTGGCTTGGTATCGAATATGTCATTATTGCGAGCAAGAGGTATTGGGTAGGAAAGCTTGGTTCTAGAGATAGATTAGGAAATATCCATACCACGGTTCAGATGATGCAATCATAAACAAAGACTCATCCGGAATGGATGGTTCCATTGTAGACTCAGTGCTACTCGAGGGAAGGTCACAGATAAGCTGAGAAAAAACCAAAGACTTTTTTGGCTTGGATTTGATGAATTCCAAATCAAATTCCTGCAAAATGACTATCCATTTTGAGTATCCCCCCACCCCCATAAATTTACGTGACAAAATGTATGTCATAGGGTTGCAATCCGAAATGACAATGGTCTTCTGGAGCAGGATATTGTGGCGAAATATTTGTACAGTTTGAACGGTTGCTAAAGCGAGATTTTAAACATAAGTGTACTTAACTTCCATATCATTGAGATTGTGACTCAAATAATACATTGGATGTTCAATCCCATCTTCTTCTTGGACTAAAACCATGGTGATGGTTGTATCTGCAGCGGCTAGATACAGAAAATAATCACTCTGATAACTTGGGGGATACATTAATGATGCTCGGATCAAGGTATCTTTAAGAGCACCAAAGGTACCTTGTGAAACCTCATCCCAATGGAAGGGAGTCCCCTTTTTCAAGAGTTGAGTAAATCCTTTAGCCATTTTAGCATAGTTGGGAATGAATCTCCTTAGAAATTTACCCTTCCCTTGGAGCCTCTATAACTGAAGTAGATTGGAAGGTGCATGCAAAAATAGAATGGCCTGGACCTTCAAGGGATCAAGTCTAATTCCATATTTTGACACGAAAAAACCAAGAAAATGAACAGAACCGACACAAAACACACATTTGTGTGGATTGAGATGTATTTTGTAGTGACAGCATCGTAAAAATAAGGCTCTCAAATGTAGTGGGTGGTCAGCCCATTCCCATTTCCATGAATGGGCAGGCAAGCCATCCAGATAAGGTTGAACAATGTGTTTGATGTCATGTAAATCATAATTCATTTCCCTCTGGAATGTTTCCCCAATTTTATTTAAACCAAAAGGGAGTTTTTGATAAGCGAATGTGCCCTAGGGACAAATAAGAGTTGTTTTATATTGGTCCTTTGGGAAAATATTGATCTGAATGTAACCAGAAAATCCATCCATGAAGGAAAATATTTCACATCCATCACATTCCTCAATGATTTGGTTTATAAAGGGAGTGGGATAGTTGTCTTTTGGACAAGCATGATTAACATCCCAATAATCAACACACACTCTAATTGTCCCTTGTTTCTTCATGATAGGAATAGTGTTGGAAACCCAATCAGTAAGCAGAACAGGGTAAATAAATCCAGCACGTGAAATTTTTTCAGCCATTTCTTTAATGGCAACAGCTTTCTTAAGATGAACAAGATGGAGGCGTTGTCATACCGGTTTGACGTCAGGGTACATTTTAATCTCGTGTTCAATGATACTAGAATCGAATACCTGGAATTTCCCCATACGACCAAGAGAGTACATCTCGGAATTCACGGAAAAGAGAGTGGTAACTGTCAAGTTCAGATGCAGCACAAGATGTGCCTACATGAATGTTTTCTACAATGCTATGTTTGGTCGAAATATCGATAGAAATCATTTCTTCTATATTTGATGGGTTTTGCTCAGAATCGATGATGTGGATAGGAATGGAATTCGTTAAGAAATCAATGACTGTAGGGTGATATAGTTCAGTTGGACTATCTTCATTGTAATCTATAAGATCGAATCAGTGATGAGAATCTACCCATGGTTCTTCTTCCAGCATCATGGATTCCATAATGCTCTCATCAGTTGAGAATGTATTTGAAAAAGGATCAGAAGAAGTACCATAATCCATAGAACGATCAACCCAAACAGTCGGCGACAAAGGATCATGATTGGTAGCATAAGACAAAGACATTGATTTCTATGCAAGCTCAATTGGACTTAGCGGCATGGTTTCACCCAACCTATCTATTTCAGAATCATTTTGAATCTTCCTTAATTCAGATGAAGTGGAATATATCGTACTGCAGGTTTCTATTTTTTCGATTTCCGCCGATGTTGTAGGAGACAATAACCAAAAGGTGCCCATTAGGGAATAATTGTTAAATATTCCTACACCAATGTTTTGAAGAGATGGAGGGGGTCCATGAATGAATGGAAGGCTTCCATTTTCCTAGGAACTAGAGGCGAAGAAGGTGTTTGATCGATGATTGTGATGTCCCCCTTATGGCGGAAGACAACCATGCGAAATTAAGTAGATACAACCGCAGCCGTAGTGTAAACCCATGATCTCCCAAGTAAGATATTGTAGTCAAGGGGTCCATAAACGACCTCAACTTCAATAGTAACAGCTTTTCCCCCTAGTTCGACTTGCAGGTTACTGATAATTCCAAGAGGCTTATATGTACGACCGTCAAAATCTTTCAACGTCGTGGGTGATTGTGACAAAATCGGCGAGCCAAGTGATTTCCAGCAACTCATAAACATGATACAAGTAGATGCTCCTTCAACAATAATAGTCCAATAAATGAGGCGATTCAAGACATTTACTTGAATCAAAATGCTAATTGTGCTAGAAATTGTGGCACATAGCCCACATGGTTAAAGACTACGAGATTAGAATCAGTCGGATTGATTCCACCAATTGTCGAAAAAAAAGCGTGATTTTGGGAGGGACAATTCTGAAGAACCTCAAGCGTTAACATAGCAGAAGGTGACTGAGCCAGATCTTTGAATACGTTATAATTTTGAGCTGCAGGAGCTCGAGGGTTGAAAGTCAATTTATGAACAACTCCCTTTGGTGGCTTTATTGTTAACTCGGGAATAATAGGAGACAGAATTAAATCAAACAAAGTCGAAGTCAAAGTAGTAGGTTGATCTGTAGCCTGACCATTCGATGAAGAAAGAGGATTATTGTACCCTTTACTTTGATTAGACACCAAAACATTATTTTTGGGCTCATAAGCACTTGTGAACTAGAAGCGGGATCTGTAGCAACCATATTTGTTTCTGGGTTCAAAAAAGGGTTTGTCAACACTGCAGATGCAAAAGAATTCTTGAGAAGCTTCGAGACTTCTGAGCGATGAGGAAAACATAACGTAAAATTCTCCTCATTACATATCAAAAAAGGGTAACAAGGTTTTCGAGAAGTACCAGGTGTACCAGATGATTTTTCCTGCTAGGATGAAATTTTTTTCTTCTTATCTTTCCCTTTCTTCTTACTTTAGAGTTGCTTGTCACTTTTTCCCTTGTCAGATGACATGGAATGTATTTCAGAAGAAGACGTGGGATAAAATGAAATAGGGGTTTGATTGGACACTGCAACTGTAGAAACATATGGTCGACTTGCTGGCTAAGTGCTAGCAGAACCAATCACACCCTCGCCAGCATGAATATCCTTAACAGATGGAGAAGGAGGAACAGTAAAATTTGGTCGCAATGCATTTGGAATATTTTCATATAGTGTGCCATACTGAGTATGAATCAAATCCAGATACTGGGCACAAGAAATTACTTTCTCTTCAGTGACAACATCGTCTTTGGCCACGTCCTCGGTGATAGATGGAAACAAGGACTTTATAAACCACTCAGCTAAAATCTTATCTGGAAAAAATGTTTTAACCATTCGACGACAATGACGCCACTCATGTATATGATCTTATATGTGAGTAACAGTGGTCTATTTAAAGTTGGTCAAAATATCCATTTGAGTTTCATATATGATGGGTAATTGGAAGTGGTTTGGAAAAGTAGTAGCCAAAGTTGTGAAGTTATCAAAAGAATCTTGTGGTAATTCAATATACCACTTTATAGCTGGACCAGTGAGCGTTCTCTAGAAAAGATAGATTCTATCAAAATCATCATTCAAGGAGTTTGATGAACACCATAAATGTAAGTCATAACGTGCGTAGACGGATCTTCTCCAGAGTTTCCATTGAATTTCGGAATATCCGATGGTAATTTATGAGGAATCATCAGCCACCAAGGTAAATAATGAACGGGATAATTAGTGAGCCGGTTTAAATTAGGTAACTCTAATGTTGCAACAAACAGAAACTGTCAGTTTGTATCGGCAATTGTCAGTTTAGATCGGCAATTATCGGTTTAAATCAGGTAACTGTAATGTTTCCTCTTACCTTGCAAGAGACTCTTCTCTCCATCATCATCCAAGCACTCAATATCCTTCTCATACCAATCCACCTTAGTACTGTGAAGATACAACCAATCCATACCCAGAAGCATACTATATGGGCCCAACGAAAGCACATTCAGATGTGATGATGTAGGCATACCATTCAACTCAAATGCATAAGCTCTTATCGAATGATGAAATGTTTTCTTAGTAATTGTAGCCAACTACACCAACTAAGACTCTACATGCATCAAACTAAACTTACCCACCAGGCTAGGATTAACATAACTATAATAAGATCCAAATTCAATCAAAATAGAAATAACTCAATCACAGATATTACCATTCATCTCAATAATGGATGCCTAGTGATCCACTTTCTTGTTGTCAAATGTTGCATTGATCCGAGGAATACAATGACCAACATCCCCAACTGTATTCACCTCCTGAGCACTGTAGATCTGAGGCCTACCACCCTGATACAACAAATAGTCCTTCTTGTGATGATAATTTCCACATATCAATCATTGCAGTTGTCCCCTACCATCACCTCTATTATGTTGCCCCCTAGGCTAGGGTCCATGTCCCTTCTCTACTGGATTAAACTTCTTATAAGGAGAAACATTTTCTTTCTCACCTGCATCATGAGTTCGTGTTCGCTTCGCTGGCCACTTTCCCTTAGTCTTATCATTCCCTTTCCAACCTTGCTTATACTTGGTCTTATGCTTCGATTGCTCATAATAGTTCTTCAACTTCCCAGTGACTTCTTCCAGTGACTGAGGCTCATCATACATCAGGACAAAGCCAATCATACAAAACTTGATCAAGGACTTTACCTAACTAGGCCTAACTATGACAATCATTTTTTCAAACATATGGATAGCATGTAATCTATAGGTCATGAATGCATATATGAACATAGGGGTTTGAAACTTATCTTAGAATCACCGAGAAGGTCTAATTCCCTCTCATAATAGCTTAAATAGCACTTCTTAGTTTTTTCATTCATTAACCATTCACCAAAAAATCCAACATATCAAGAGCCATAGCTAGAACCAGTTATGGAAACATGCTTATAACCAACATATAACCAAAATAATAATCATGAACGAACATCCATAAAATCCACATAATAACAAGTACAAGTACTTATAGAATACAATAAGAAAATATATATTTATTAACATATGAAAAATCCAACCAATTCGGGGACTTCCACATACCACCCGATCATAGATTGGGTTGAACCAAATATTTCTTTCAGTCAATCACCTCCATGCCATATTCCAAGCATGAATGTGGGACTCAATACATAAACAACCAAGGATTCCCAAATATTAAACCACCTCCACCCTTAGGCTCTTGTGATCTCGTCAAAATGGTTTAAGAGATCATATAAGCAAACCAATGCATAAACAACCATGGCTTTTCGAAGATTAAACCACCTCCACCCTCACGCTACCACGATCCCACCAAAACCGGTCAAGAGATCACTAAGCCCAAAAAAATTTTGGATCCCTCATAATTTCTTCACCATTACCTTGAGGAATTTTCATGTCTCCACCCACCTGATGAGGGCTTCCTGTAGATTAAACCACCTCCACACCCAACCCCTGGGAATTTTCCCAAGACTACCTCACCCAGTTCCAAAACCATCTAGAAATCCAAATCTCAACCAAAAAAAAGAACTCCATCACACCATGGCTATCCAGAAATGTAAATTCAAGTTTAAAACCCAACAAAACCCATGTCAATAACAACAAGAGAACCAAATACGCAAATGCATGTACCATGAATTCACAAACCAACTGGGAAATCACACATGCAACTTGTTACTTGCACGTCTTCCTACTGAAGCTGCTTTATCTAACCTTCCTTGATTTCCCTTTGCTTTCCCTTTGTTTTGCTTTTCCTTCCTTTGCCTTCCTTTTCTTTCCTTCTCCAATTCTAGGATGCTTCAAGAATGATCTGTGTGTAATAGTATGAGAGAATAGAGAGAGCTCCAAAATTGAACTGAAAAAATCAAAGCCAGCAAAAGTTATGAAATGATCCTAAGAATCCTTTTTATTATTGAGGCCTCTATTTTCTTCATTTTCCTCTATTTTTCCTTCAATTTCCCTCTCATGAAAATTTGTGACCATCTCCCTTTTCTCCTATTTTCCTTTATTTCATAGATAAAATGTCAATTAATGCCTCTTTGTCTTTTCCAATGCCTTTTCAAATTTCCTTAGCCATAATAAACAACAAGTGCTTCCCACTAGGATGTTTTTCCCAACATTCAACTTGGAATACGTGTCTCATGACCTTAGTCTTTTTTTTTTGCCTTTATTAACTATGTTACATGAAATTTTAACCCGGGGTTGTTAAAGAACAAGTATAGGGATAAAGGTATGTGTTGAACATTTTTCTAGAGATAAATCACCAAAAATATTGTAGTGCTTGGATCTTTTGTTGGATGTTTTTTAAGAGGAAAGATGTATTCTTGTTTCTTCACGCATGGATATAAGTGGCTTCACAATTATGTAGAGTGGGTTTCTGGCCCTCTTTTGTTGTTCACTTGTTTCTATCCCATTAAGAAAGTAATTTTTTGTAGACTATACTAGATTGAGATAGATAAATCCCACATAATTAATGGTTATCACATGTCAATGAGGATAATAAACCCTAAGATCCATTTCTATTTATTTTTATTTCCAAATTGAAAAGGATTAACAATTTTATTCTTCATGTTTTCTCGTTTTCCTTGGCTTAAAGTGTTAGCTACAATGTGTACTCTATCTTCTAAATTATGCACTTTCATTTTCATAGAATAATTAGCACACAAAATAAAAAGAGGAAATCAATCAAAGTTGTCTCGTTCCATTTATGCATTGTAAATCATTAAACAAAATTACCTCTTAATCCCCCTTTTTGACTTTCCCAAATTTTCTCAAAAATTAAGTGGAAACTCTGAGTCCCTTCCAAGCACTTTAACTTGGACCTTCCAACTTGTAATAGTGTCGTTCTTCATTATAACTATCACAATATAACTCTCCAAAAAAAAGAAATGTGAATAACATCATGGCACATAACTATGAATATAGTATTATGTGATATCAATCTTGCTAAAGGTTCATAACCAAAACTGCATGATGATTTACATATGTAATCATATGTGATTATACAAGCTAAGAGAAATTCTGTTTATGATGAGGTAGTTACAAATTCAATCTATGTTCTAATGAACTTTGTGATTCTTAGAAACTAGTGATTTGTTTCTAAGTTAATCACTAAAGTTAGAATGGATTGTAACAAATTTCATCACTATGAATGGTGACTTCATTGGGATTAGTAATGGTAAGATTTTGTTGATATGGTCGAATAATCCAAGTTGAGGAAGTTTGGTTGCATGTGTGTTAATTTTTCATATGTTTCATGTGTACCAGCTATTAATTTTAAAATGACGGCACATTGAAAACTAAGTTAAATTACAATTGTGATCGAAGGTGTGGATGCAATGAGGAAAAAGTGTTGATTGCAAATTAAATCACTAAGAAACTTAACAAATGTACAATAAATTTACACTGAATGTTGAGAAGGACATGTCATGGACTAGATTTATGCTATGAGGGTTAAGCACATAGCTAGTGGGGCCTTAGCACTAAAATTATATTATATTACTTCCCTATTTTTAGCGCAAAGCTACATAGTGTCATAAAGCTTCCTTTCCTAATATTGTATTAAGTCTACCTATCCATCATTAGTGTTTCACCTTCTTTGTAATAAAAATTTTATGATATATTGACCTTGTCAATCTCAAGTTAAAATCATTTTTTCAATGCAACATGATTGTGGCATTTGATCTAGTGAACAACCACCATTCTCCCATTATTTCTTCATCCACATCAATACATCAATAATCAATATTTCTCTTTGAATTATCATATGCTTGAAATAGTTCCTAAAGAATGTGTTTGTGCTTATGGACCAACAAATCTTAATCAACATTAGTTATTTCCAAATTATTACTCTTCCTACCTTTCTTCTTTGACTGGTTCTTTTTTTTCCTTGAAAAATCACTTCATATAATTATTTTATATTATCTTTTATATTTACTTCATTTCATACTTCTTGAGTAACCTTAATTTATTGGAATCATCACAAGTTTTACTTTATTTTTATTTGGGTTGTTACAATCTAAAATTATAAATGTTATCCTACCCTGTAACAAAGATGGACATTGTAAGGTTAAGGCCTAAACATATAACAATTTTTTCAATTATAAATCCATTGTATGCCTTCTTAAGTTCCTTGGGCGTGAGTACATGAAATAAATTAAGACAAATTATCTATGAAAATTTGGGAATTTTTTATTGTGCTCTATTACAATTTTCTCTTGAGTGAAATCATGTGAGGTTAAATATGCACAATAAAATAAAATGTTCTCTGAAAAACACTTTGTGGGGTTTAATTTCCTTATAATATATATTTATTCCTCCACTTAATTTTAGTTAATTGTATAAATTATTAATATATGTCTTTCAATTCATGGAGATATTGATTGAAGTGTTAAAAATATAAACATAACTTTGTAAAATTTTAAATGCAATAAATAGACAAAAAATCATGCACTAATGCATTTGACATGAGGAACTATAGTGAAGAAAAAACCTCAACAAGATAAAAAAATTCGCCTTTGACAATGCATCATATTCATAGTGCATTCATTTATGATAGAAACTACTCTATAGAGTGACACTTTAACCATGGGTTCCAAACATTCTGAGATATTTTATCACCATCAAAGGGAATATTACTTATTCAAGTTCTTGTAGCTCCTCATGTTAATTATGGTCTCACATAACCATTTATTCCTAGCATGCCTCACACACACTTAGTAACATACCCATGACATATGAAGTGGCAGTTACATCTACAACATTCTTCCCCATAAAAAACCTCGTTGTGAATCCAACATCCTAGGACTCCCCTTGCAACATTTTCATCTCATACTTTTCAAGGACTACTCCCTTAGAAGTGGTATGCGTTGCAACAATCATGGTATCCTTATCGACACACTTAGAGCTCAAGGAGGACAAGATTAGCCAAAGATACTTCATGTTGGGGCATGCTCTATTCCTCACCAATACATCTAATTTTTTTTTCCAACAATAGGGATAAAATCATGCCTAGATGGATTTATAGCTACACCTTATAACATCAACAATTCAAGGTTTATGCATGCCACACTTGGTACTAGAGGATATGCCCTTTATATCATGCAAAAAAACTTCAAATATCAAGCTAAACATGGAGCTACCCAATTATAAGAAACACATATGTTATATTTTAAATCTAATTTTTGGTCACAATCTATACAATGGCCAAATTAATGCATGAAACCCCTTTGTTTGTAGGACAATGGAACCCATCCACATAATGATTTGCCTATGCCACATCCGTAATTTTACTCGATACCAATGTTATGAAAATTATACTTTGCAACACGAATCATCCAAAGAATTTTTCACATACATCCTTGAAAATCCATGCCTCTGTTATTACATAGTGGCATTCCTTTAAGTTATTCTCAACAAATATCCATCTTTAGCTATCATGTAATATTTTCTACTTAGAAATCACGTAGTTGACTCTCTTTTGCATACTAAATTACACGATTAACCATGTTAGATATGATAACACCATTGCCAATGTACAAAATCCATTCAAGGAGAGAAAATAACTACTTTTACCATGGTAGATACTCCTTATTCCACAATTCTACGACTTATGTTTTGTTGTAACAACTACGATTTATGTGTCATTCTCTTCTTGTAACCTGCAAAAATGCACCATGCAAGTAAGAATCATTCATTATGCACCATGCATTGGCACTCTATGTAACAAGTCATAATGTCTCTCACAACAATTCACGTGCATTTTGTGCAAATTTGAGATCCACAAACCAACATATTTCTCCCACACCAAATTGAGGTGCACAACAAAAACCATAAGAAAAAAACTATTATTATTGCATGTTAAAACCCATCATCGCCAATGGAATAACATGCAAGGATGACTTTGTTAACAATCATCAAAATATAAAAAGAACTTGCAAAATAAAATGCCTAAGCAAGCACAACAAATCAATCTACATGCACACAAACCTGGTATTGTGGATCATTGTAATGAACAAAATCCCTACTGGAGTAAACATTCCACTCTCTACCATGCACCATATTCTAAATGTGTTGATTAAAGGAAAATACATTATAATAGATGGATGATTGCATGAGACAAGATGTCCCTTGAGCATTGTTCTATTATTTGTATCTACTACTAAGAGAATTGTTATATTGAAGTCTCTATTTTCTCTACATATTTTTGTTATCTCAATGCATATTTATTTTTGTTGGCTAATTTATGCTTGTTGTTTAATTATGTAGTGTGTTTGTATATTTTCTAATATTTGGGTATCAAAACCTTAACACATTTCATCTTGTGAGTTCAAAGAAGATGTTCCTAGTTTTCATATTATATATATTGGATTACTATATTGTTTCCATCCATCTATATGCTTTCAGAGTGGGAAAAGTGGGGGAATAAGCTCACGAGACTATTTTCACTGGAAGGAACCAGTTTGGCAGATTTTTGTCGGAAACCTTCTTGGAGCATTTAGAGTTACTTTAGCGCCACACCCTTTTGTGTTATTCTACACATAGATACATTTCCCATTGTACGACAATCACCTCAATCGGAGTCTATTTGCAAAATTTATGCCACCCAAAAGTTGACCTTCCTATTTTTACCACCATAATTCAAGAGGATGCTACGTCAGCCCCAATATTCATGGAAAAGGGGCTAGACATGTGATCGTGATGAAGAATACTCTAGAAGAGTCCATATTGTAACTCTGGCTAAAATTTGAATGATTCAAACCTCACCACTAGTAATCTATCGGGTTATGTTATAACTGGGCGACTAGGAAGAAAAATGGTTCCATTCTTTTCGAAGGCATCTTATTTCATAAACAAGTCGAGTAGATGAGAGGGATAGGGAGAGAGCACAGAGAGAGTATTTTTGCACTGAAGTAGTCGCACACTTCTTTGTACTTGTAGTCATTTTCTCTTCATAGAAAGAGAGTAGCGCAACCTCACCTTCTAAATGGGTTTTATCCAAAAATAGTTTCCCAAGATATATCTTGTGTCAATCATGGTTTGTGAGTTTTTATTTCATTGTTATCTTATTTTTTCATAATTATAATTTGCATGCATACACACTAAATATCAATTTACAAATCCATAAATCTAAATATAAATAAACTCTCATATTGTAGATTATTTGAATTTTAAGTATAATTTATCATATCTATTGTGATGAACTATCCAGTGGAATATCCATGCCATTTTATAGATCATACTGGTATAAGAGTAGGTTTCTTTGGGAATATTGTGGAGATTTACAGGGGATATAGATTGGCTAAGCCAAAATTCATAAAACCTCGGTCATAGCCAAAAAATCTGTGAATGACCCACCTAATCCTATAGAGGAGAGGTTTTCATCGTTGGAAGCACAAGTTGCAGATATAAAATATAACATGAATATCCTCACAGTGGACCTAACCAATAAGCTTGGGATATTTAGAGAAGATGGAGGCTCTAACGCATAGGTTTGATTAAAGAGGAAATCAAGACATCAAGAAGAAATTGAGTAGGGGCCAAAGAAAAACCCAAAAAGAATCAATCTAATTCAAGTGTTATGAACCATTCATTGTACATGTTCAAAATGGAAGTGAAGGTTGATATCAAGTCGTATCAAGGAGAGATCAAATTTCTAAAGCTAAATCACTTGTTTTAGAAATTAGAATTTTATTTTAGTGTTCATCATATAGAGGAAGAACAAACAATTTCATTTATGCATCTAAAATTAGAAGTTCATGCCCTAACCTTGTGGGAAAAATACATGGAGACCTTCAGGTTGGAAATGGATCCTATACTAACTAAGTGGGAGTACTTTCAAACTCTCATAAAGTGACAATTTTACCCTACCAAATATGTAGAGGACTAATGGATCATGTGGCACTATTTCAAGTAGATGAAGGGGCAGTGTACAAGAGTACACCACATAATTTATAAATATGGTTATAATGTTGGGTATCTCGCCAAATAACCCATATGTACTCAATTATTTAGGGGGTATACACAACTATCTATGAAAAAAAGTGATTTTTTTTTATCCAAGATCAGAGGATGAGGCTAATGTACATGCACACATTAGAGGAAATTTCAGCCTAAAAGTGCCCATGAAATTTTCATGTAAGTTCCATGTCATAATATATAAACCAATCAAAATCCTTTAAATTTAAAAAGAGGTACATGTAAATATTTTGGATGGAAAAAGAAGAAAAACTACTTTTTTAATTGTATTTTTGGCTTATCTCCTTATAAGTTTACTCAAATCTCAAGTGTAGACACTCGTTGGATGCGGAATCAAATTCCACATCCAACAAGTACACATACTTTTGAGAAGACCCACAATGATAAAAATTAAAGATACATTTAAAAAACGTGTTGAACACACTTTTATAATGTATCTTCAATTTTTATCAATGTGGGTATTCTCAAAAGTATGGATAATGGGTACTCGTTGGATGTGGAATTTAATTCCGAATCCAACGAGTGTATACACTTGAAATTTGAGTTAACCTATAAGGATATAAGCCAAGTATACAATTTCAAATATATATATATATATATATATATATATTGTTTTCTTCTTTCCCCCCAAAATTTATCACACTTATTTTATTATTTTAACTATTATTTTATAATTTTTCCTTAGGAGGTCACTTTTAGGTTGTGATTTCTTCTAATGATACCTGGAGAACATAAGCTTGAAGAAAGGGCAATCAAGCGGATCGAACCAGGAGTAGAATGACGCTTCTAAGGAGGGAAAGAAGAAGTAGAAAGGAGGAAAAGATAAAAATATGATGGCCACAACATACCAATGCAAAGATCCCAACAACCACTACAACCATTGTAACATTGATGCTCATATATTGGGGAAGTGATAGAATTTGCAACTAGAGCTTAACTCAAAGAATAAAAATAAATATAATAAGAAGAAGAATCTCATGGCCACTAATTCGAGCAATCAGGTTGAAAGCAACTCAAACATGGGCGAGAAGTACATAAGGAGGCAAATCTAAGTAGTATTTATCAACAAGAAGAGAACGAAAAATATTAGGCTCTTCCATATAAAGATACAAATTAAAAAGACCAAGATTGATGCTTTGTTTGACTTGGGATCACAAGAAAATCTTATTATAGCAAAGTTGGTCAAAAAATTGAGATTGGAAGTGTGTGGTCATCTAATCCCATATTCATTCAGATGGGTAAATAAGGATGCATAAATAAAGAATAAAGATAAAAAAATAGTGCAAAATCATATTTGTTATCAATGTTGATTTCATTGATGAAGTAGAACTAGATGTATTTCCTCTTGATGTATGTGGGGTGGTGTTTGGAAGCCCCTATATGTATATCTAGGTGTTACAAAAAAAAATTTCACCGTCCATGCAATTCCCATCCCGCACATTAGAGGACCATTTCTGTGACTTATATGAAGTGTCATGCATTTCAAAGAGTATCATTACATCCCTTTCCATGAGGAGAACATTTCCTTTGTTGACTTTTCCTTTAGCAGACCATCAGAAACACATGTTTCTAGGTTGGCGCTGGTAGACCATTATGTCCTCGCGCCAATGAAGGAAATTAACACTGGGCCCCGTGTCCATTGGCGCTCTGTCCCAGTGAGCTACTCGTTCCGAGCTGTTTTTGGAATGTTTTTTAAATATAGAGGTGAAGTTTTCATACTAACTACTTCGTGAGCAAATCATATTGGGTTGTTCGATTGCATAACCACGAACACCTTCCTTTGGCCTCCTGTTTCCACCTTTTGCGGGAACTTCCCAAAGGGTAAGGCCTCCCTTCCACCATTTGAGGGATCCCAACCTCTTCCTCTCCCTCTATAAATAAACCTATCTCATATTGATGTAGCTAGCTGCACAATTGTAGCTGAATAGCTGAAGAGGAATTTTTGAACATATTAGTGAAATAGAAGTAGAGAGAGAGACCCTTGTCGAGAGAGAGCTTAGTCTTTTGCCTTGCTACATCCAAATTCCCTAAAGAATGCTCGAGACACACTTCGACTGGACCCGCTGAAGGAGGCCGCGACGTCAAGGCTCCGGTTGTAATCTCTTTCTTTCTCTTAATATATATGTGACTGATGTTCTGGTTCCCATCTTAGGTCAATGTGATTTACATTATGAAATATGTTTAATCTTCCTTAATTGATTAGCTAGTTATGAATGCAATTATTATCATGTATGTTGCTTATGTCCTTTGATCTTTGTGCAGGCACCCGAATACCATTGCTGAAGGATCATGACGTGTCGGGACAAGGATCAAGAGACCTCCGCTGCAGCTACAATGACCGTGTTGGACTACAAGTAGGACAATCTATCCCAACTTGTTTCATTTGTTAACTAGGAACCAGCACATTAGCATGTCCTCTTGTTGCTAGACCCACCCTAGGGCTAGAGGGATCTTCTTTGTCTGCAGAGGGGATTTACCTACACAACAAGTTGGCAACTCCACTGGGGAACAGTGTGAGTTTTTCATCTCATTGTTTGTTGAGAGTTTGTCTTGTCGAGTCGACTTCGGTTGTTTGATTACTTCTTTGCTTTTCTTGGCTTGCTTAGCTATTTTGAATTCTCTTGTTCCACTCCAGAGTGTCAAGATTGACCTCTGCTCAGTAGTTTTTTCCTTTTCCCATATTTTTCTAGCTTGGCGCGTTTTTTCTTTGAATAGTCGCACTAATTGGCGCTTGTTGCCTTTGTTGCAGGTGCGCCAACCCATGTTAGGCGTGGATTACAACCTAACAGTTGCGTCAAATCCTGTAGGATTTGGTTTGACCTTTTTCCTGAGTCTTTGGTCAGGAGTTCTTGGCTCTAGGCTATTTCTTTGCCTTGAAATTGATCTTTTGGGATTGTTTTGACTCTGCAGTCTCGGTTTTTCTCAGTTGTTTGTCCTTTATCTCATCCGTGAATTTTTGTAGCCCTAGGGTTTCTAGTTCTTATGTTTTTTGTTCGACCTTCTCCTCATTGAGCCTCCTAAGCTAAATTCGAGTCACTTTGATCTCTGTCATCTCAATTCGCTGGTCGATTTCGTTAATCTTTCTTGATCCTTCGTGTATTTGGTTTGTTGGATGATCACTTTCGTTTTCATTTAACTCTCCATTTCGTCGCTTCAGGAATAGATCACATTGCTCGTTTGGATCGTTTTGAAAGTATTTTGTTTTCTTGAAAGAGTGAGACATTGGTTTGAGTGTGTTTTAATGTTTTATTGCTTTCGATTTATTCCTATTAGACCTTTACATTCATAGTGCTAAAAACTAGTGTTCACTTTTCTTTTTAGTTTAATAGTGCATCGTGTGCTTCATTCATCTAAAAAACAAAAAATTGCATTCTTTCGTTTGGATTGAAAATGAAAAGTTATTTTAAATAACTAGCTCTTAATGAAATAGGAAAGAGTTTTTCGTTTTTCGTTTGGTTGTATTAGATGCATTAGAGGACTTCTTCTTGTGTTTTCGTTGATTGCTACTTTGTTAAATATCTCTATCCTTCTCTTAGTTAGCATTCATCGAATTGAAATGGTATTCTTTGGCATGTAATGTGCATTTAGGAATTCGAGATCACATTCGGTAGGGCTTTGAAACTGAAACATTAATTCAAGATCAACCGTTAAAATTTATTCAATCAATCTAAGGAAGCATTGGAACCTAATGTAAATATTTTAGAGGTCTAGGCTAGTGACGTGTTCCAGCGTCGTTAAACCTAATAGTTGTCATTCTCCACCTGGCTTTAGACAGCACTAGTATGTACTTGTGCTCCCCGTACTGTCGCATGTATAAAGGGAGACCCTCCTAGGTTCAAATCCTTTATCCATAGGAAGTTGAGTCTGCCACCCTGTAACCGTGATACACCGAACACAGCATTTGGGGAGACTACCTGCACATGCGTCAAGTCCTTGGTAATTTCTCTTTCATTTGATCACCAAGGTGTATATGGCAGTTCATGGAAACTTGGTACACCCTCTTGCTTATATTACCTGAGTATTCATTTTGATCTTTTCATGACTCCTTAAAAAGTGAAAATATCATCGAGCACTTGTCCTTTCACGCTTGTTCAATTCTAAAAGTGACTAGAGGCATATTTTATCTGTTTCTCGACTCTTAAAACATGAAACAAAAAAGTTTTGTTTCAATTTCATAAAATTAACTGTCTATGATCACACGCCCGTTAAAATTTTTCTACTTGGCTTATTTTTGTAGTTCCTTAGAGTTTGATCTTGAAGCCTTGAATAGGTTGTCTCGTTTTTCTTCCTGTGTTGAAATATTTTCACAGTGGCGGAACCACCAGTTTCGTTGTCTTCTTCACTGCCTCCTAGTGGTAGTATTTTTCATGATGTTTCTTTGGAAACACCTCAGTCCACTAGGTCTATCAAGTTTGCGCATCCTGTTCTCCAGAGTGTCTTACCTCTCGCTACCCAGTCTCCTCCTAAAGGTTTGGTTGAATTCAATTGGCCATCTCAGGGTGCTTGGTCTAGTTTTGGGAGCAAGGAAAAGTTCCCTCCTCTCACTTCTGGATCACCATTATTAGCTGCTGCTATACCCCCTATTCCTCGTCGTCTTTTCGACGATATTACAACCTCGTCATATATGGATTCTTCCAATCCTATTGGCAATGAAGAGTTGCATGCTTCTACGGGAGAATATCAGCTTTTCCCATAAGAGTTCCTGTATGTCTCCAGTCAACCTTCCCCCCAATCGGTGTCTCTTCCACCCGGTTATCGTACTTTGGGTCAGATTATTTCTAGTGTCGCATCCGTTGCATAATCCAGTACAGTGGCTCCCACTAGAAGCTCGGTTTTTCCTACGTTAGGAATGTCGCCCTTGACACCCATCTCACCGGCCACTGTTACATCTGTCTCGGTCCAACCTATCATTTTTGTAGCTTCATTTGCACCAGTTTTTAGCACGACTCTCTCATCAGGGTCTGTTGTTGTTCACAAGTCTATCTTTATCAATCCCACATTTCCTGTTGGGCCTATCATGAGTGGATCACAACCTCGCGCTGTAGAAACCCTGACTACTTCTACCACACCTATGGTTTCTACTTATACATTCGATGAATATTTGTTGTATATTCATCGACGGTATGCTTCCTCTCCTGATTCTCAGCCGTACAGTTCCGCACCTCATGGTTCTCAGCAGCCACAACCTCCTGGAAATCCTCCCCATCATTATGATGTCTACGGTAATCTCATATATCTACCTTCGATTGATTCGCATCAAGTTGTTTATTTTCCTCCCGCTAATCCCTATCAGGTTGTCTCTCATCAAGGACCATTAATACAGGCACAACCCTCGAGCCTATAAGGACAACCCTTACAGGGACAACCTTTGGTCCAGCAGGGACAAACCTTTGGTCCTCAGGGACAACCTTATGGTCCACAAGGACAACCCTTACAAGGACAACCTTTGGTCCAACAAGGAAAACCCTACGGTCTGTCTGGTCAACCTCAGTTTCAACCAGGAATTTCTTATGTTCCTGGGGGAAAATGTATCCACCACAGGGACAACCTTTTGTGCAACAGCAACAACCTTATGTTCCGCAAGGCCAAGATTTGGTACAACAAGGATAACCCTACGGTCCTGCTGCAAGTCAACCTGGTTTTCAGGGGCAACCTAGTCCATCACAACCATTGGGCCAACCTCTTCAAGAATGGCAACCTGGTGGCCCTCAGTATCCAGGCCAACCAGCTCCGTAGGGACAGCCTGCCCAGCCTCACTAACCAATTCAACCTGCTCAACCCGCTCAGCAGCCAGTTCAATATGCTCAACAGTCGGTTCAACCTGTTCAACCAGCTCAGCAGCCGATTCAATCCATTCAACCATCTCAGCAGTCGGTTCAACCTGCTCAACCTCAAGGTGCTACTTACCCTCCTCAAGGTCAATTTCAGGTAGTATATAGTGCGCCCCAAGGTTTCACTTATTACCCTCAAAATAAATCCCAGATGGTGTATAATCCACCTCAAGGAAATATTTACATTTCACAACAAAATCCCTATGTTTCTTAGTAAGGACCTCAATGGTATGCTCAGAATCATTATCCCATTCCTCAACCCCAGTACGGGCAGAAATATCAAGCTTCTAACCCCTATGGATAGAATCCTCCAGGACAAAACATATGGGGGCAGAATTTCTCTCAACTTGGGTGGAATGCTAACACGGGTCTTTATCAATGACCTCCAATGCCTTTTAATCCTCAATTAACATTTCTCGCAATGTTTGAACTTCCAGATGTGTCAAAGTTAACGAACGATCCAATACTTCATAACCCGTATTGGCCTCCAGTCCCAACCAAGATTCTTGGTGATTGTCCCAAGTTTGAGGGCAAGTCCGAAGAAAACCCCCAAGCGCATGTTATGACATACCATCTTTGGTGTTCCTCTAACTCTTGGGTTGACGATTCCATCCAACTCTGTATTTTCCAACGGACTCTTACTGGTGTCGCTGCCAAGTGGTACATCGAGTTATCTCGTGGCATCTTTCAGGATTTCAATTCTTTAGCCATGGAGTTTCTCACACACTTTCAGTTACAGGTTTAGTATGAAACCGGGACGCACCTCCTCACATCCTTGAAGCAAGATCGAGCTACTCATATCTCAGATCACATTCATGAAAGGAGGCGTGGTCGTCGTCTGATCAAGATTGAGATTCCTAATTAGCTTCTAACTGATTAGTTTACTACCTCTTTCATTAGTCCTATTGCTAAGGACATTACTATGGGGGCATGCGTTACTGAGGAACAAGCCATTGCTCGTGCACAGTACCTTGATCTTGTGTACTCTCAGTTCAACACATTGTATGATCTTTTGCCTGATCCTCCTAGGCTTGGAACTTCCAAAGTACCAATGACGCCATCTTTCAATGGTATCATCAGTTCTGTGTCTCAGAATTCTTGGAAGTCTTCTCCTCTAAACCCTATGAAGAAAAAATCCACTCCTTCCAATGATACTGCTTCTCAGCCAATCCCAAATTCTGGTAAAACCACGGAATTCAATGCCGTTCAGGAAAATCCAGTGGATAAAACTTCCAAGGCTAAAAATAAGGGTAAAGGTAAGGCCAAAGCCGATACCTCGAAATAGGATTTTCAGAAATCTCGTGCTGATGATGGTTCACAAAGTACACCGAAGTATCCTTTCTTGATATGTGACAAAGAGCACTACACCAAGGACTGTCCTCGACAAGTTGAAGTGAGTAGATTGCTCAAAGATACTCAAGGAACTCCGGTTGTTCTGAAAGAACCGTTTCCATCACAGCGAACCTAGTTGGTAGAGAAACCTCGATCTTCTGCCCCATTTGGCTCTCAGGTTTTCATGATGAACCGTTCTACATCCATTTCTATAGCTACCCAGTCGAAATATTATACCGAACCATGTCAGACAGCGGGGAAAGAGATCGATCATGGTCCTCCTCCTCCGCCTGTTTCTGGCCCTCTTCAGATTGAAAGGCCCAGTCCTGAGCCTGTTTTACGGCCACCTTCCAAAGGTGTACTCTAAGTCTTCTTACAATCCTAACGCCCGTGCTTCTCAACACTACAATATTGTTGAGGATTTGGCTCAGGCGCCATCTGAAATGTCTGCATTAGAAGTGCTTCAGAGTTATCTGTCTCAACAGAAGGCTTTGTTATCTGCCATCGGTGGGGTTGATCCTGCTGATTCAAGCCTTATCACTTTCGACTTGGAGAATTTCGTCCCACGTCTCCCTCACCAACTTGCGCTCATCATACAAGTTGGCATTAATGGATTGAATATCCATTGAGTGGTCATGGACAAGGGTGCACCTATGTGTGTCATGTCATCTTCCTTCTGGAAATCCATTGGTTCTCCAGCTTTGAATTCATCTCAAAATTCTCTAGAAGAATTTTATGGAAGGGAATCTAAACCTCTTGGTGTTCTCGCTAGCTTGTCGATTACTTTGGAAGGGAAGATTGTCAACGTCAAGGTTGAAGTAGTTGACGCCAAGCTCAATTAAAATCTTCTCCTCGGTCGCAGTTGGACTCATGCCATGCTATGCGTTCCATCCACTCTCTTTTGTGTTTTGAAATTTCCGCACGAAGGAAAGATCGTTACTGTTGATCAGTTTTCGTTCTTCACTTCTTCTTCTGAGAATAGAATTCCGTACATAGATCAAATTCCTATGCCTTACAAGAGTGTAGGGCTGGGTCTCTTCAAAGATCCTGCCCTCATGGGTATTTTTCCTCTTCCTCCACCCAACACTGTTCAGGTTAATATGATCTCCAGGTCTGACGATCCGTGGATCATCCCTTTGCCTGAGCAGATCAATTCATTTGGAGATTCAATGCCATTAAGTCCGATCGAGATTGATTACTGTGAGCTTATTTCGGCTTCGGATCCTCCGCCTCCTGATCATGCTCCTTTGGGCATGTCTCTTGATACTTATTCTCAATCCCCTTAGCTTAGGGATTGAGATTCGCCAAATCCCTTGAAAGAGATATTTCCCTCTGATGAGGCCATCGTGGAAACTATGTCTCTCAAGGATCCCCCTTGGGAAGATAGTCATCATCGTTCCTAATTCATGCTTGGCCTCAGGGCCATGTCTATGTGTCTTGAGAGTTTTTCTTCTCAGGTTCCTTCTCCTCCACTTCAAATTCCTATTCTGACACACGAAGTTTTTACAGAAGGTAACTTGATTAATATCACACAAACGATGCCTATCGACATTTCTGTCAAACCGGGAATTGTCGAGAACATCCATATTGGGGTGACCTGTTCTCCCGATGAGGTTCAGGTCTATACTAGCCTTTTCCGTGAGTTTCGCGACATCTTTGCATGGTCTTACGAAGAGATGCCCAGCATCGATCCAAGTATAGTAGTGCATGAGATTCCTACCTATCCTAGTGCGAAGCCTGTTCGCCAGCATCTTCGTCCGGTGCACCCTAGAAAGGCTGCCACTATTAAAGGCGAAGTTGAAAAACTTCTCAAAGTTGGTTTTATCTATCTAATTCCGTTGACATAATGGGTTTCCAATATTTTCCCTGTAGATAAGAAATAGGGTACCATTCGTGTCTGTTTTGATTACCGTGACATTAACCAGGCTTGCCCTAAGGATAATCATCCTACTCCCTTTATTGATCAAATCATTAATGACTGTGCGAGGAGTGAGATTTTTTCCCTTATGGACAGATTTTCTGGCTACAACCAGATTAACATCCTCCCAACTGATCAACATAAGACCGCCTTTATCTGTCCTTGGGGTAATTTCGCTTATAAAAAGCTCCCTTTCGGTCTGAAAAATGTTGGGGCTACGTTTCAGTGAGCAATTTCATATTATTTCCATGATATCAAGCACATTTTTCAGCCTTATCTGGATAACTTGCCGGCTCATTCAGCTAAGCGTAAAGAACATCCTGATCATCTCCGTAAGATTTTTCTTCGTTGTCGACGCTATAACATCCGGTTGATTCCGCATAAGTGTGTCTTCTGCGTTGACTCCAGTAGACTCTTAGGGTTTATTTTGTCCAAAGACGGGATTCGTCTCAATCCACTCAAAGTTGAAGCTATTGTTAATCTCCCCTCTCCATCCTCATTACATCAGCTACAGAGCCTGCAGGGAAAGGCTAACTTCTTACGCCATTTTATACCTAACTATGCCAAAGTGGCTGAAGGATTTACGTGATTACTGAAGTGGGGCTTCCTGTTCCTTTGGGATGAGATTGCTCAGAAGTCCTTCGATGCACTGAAGACGTTGCTTTTCAACCCTCCTCTGTTGCATCCTTCAAATTATCATCGCAATTATTCCCTCTATTTGGCTGCCGCATTCAACACGATTTCCATGGTTTGGTACAAGACGATGATGATGGTGACGAGCATGTTATTTATTATCTTTCTTGTAACCTTATCGATACTAAAACGTGATATGCACATGTCGAGAAGATGGCATTGGTTGTTGTTCAAGATGTTCAACATTTTTGTCACTATATTCTGTTGCGTACAGTGACTATGATTTCTGACTGCAACCCTATGACCTACATATTGTCTCGTAAATTGCTGGGGGAAAAGTACTTGAAGTGGATTGTCATCCTCCAAGAGTTCAATTTGGAGTTCACTACTACCAAGTCGAAGAAATCATTACTATTCCTGATTTAATCTTCTCTCTCCCTTCTGACTCCGCTCCTTCTAGTTCTGAGGAACGCATTCCAGACGACACGCTTTTTCTAATCAGCACCCTCGATCCTTTGTACGATAATATCATTGTATATATTTAGACTTATACCTTCCAATCTGAGTTGACGAAGGATGCCTGCTGACGCATCCGTCATCAATCGCAACCCTATCATATAGTCGGAGATACACTCTACTGCATCGAAGTTGATTCTATTCTTTGTTGGTGTTTGACTCTCAAGGAAGCCGAGAAATATTTGAATGACTGTCACAGTGGCGCCTATGGCGGTCACATGTCTGGCTATGCTACTGCACAGAAAATTCTTTGTGTTGGGTATTTCTAGCCCACCATCTTCAAAGATTGCATTATTATTGTTCGTGAGTGCCATGATTGCCATATCTATCAGTGCAAGATGTGTGCGTCGCCTTCCCATCTCCACCCTGTCGTTACCGTTGGTCCCTTTGCGAAGTGGGGCATAAATTTTATGACGTGTAACCCTCACTCGGCCACGAGGCATGCTTATATCATCGTAGTCGTTAACTACTTCACCAAATGGGTCGAAGCAATGCCTACACTTACGGCTGACGGTAAGACAGCAGCTCAGTTTCTATTCAATCATGTCATTACTAGGTTTGGTGTCCCTCAAGTCATTGTTACCGATCATGGTTCCCATTTTTGGCATTATATGGTGGCGGAGTTGACTTCAAAGTTAGGTCTGCGTCACAATAGCTCAACGTCGTACTATCCTCAAGCCAATGGCCAGGTCAAAGCCGTGAACAAAGTTCTTGTCACTGTGATTCAACGTATGATTAGGATGCACAAATCAAACTGGCATCTCATGTTGTTCTCGGCTCTTTGGGCATATCGAACCTCAGTTAAGGATGTGACCGGATTCACTCCATTTCAGCTTGTTTACGATCTGGAAGCTACCCTTCCGATTGAATGTGAAATACCTTCGCTCAAGTTAGTTGTTGAATTGTTGTTAAATACTTCACCAGAAGAAAAGTGTCTTCTCTACTTAGAAAGGCTAGATGAAACTCGCCGCTTGGCTGCTCTGGTCATTGAAGCATAGAAAAAGCGAGTCAAAGCCCATTTTGACCAGTCGATTTCTCCTCGTTCCTTCATAGAAGGAGACCTCATCCTCCTATACGACCAAGCTCACAATAAGATGAGGGCAGGAAAATTTCAACCCATGTGGCATGGGCCCTACATTGTTAAACGTGTTTTGTGGAATGGGGCCTATGAGATTATTGATTATGAAGGTCATCCTCTGGATCAGCCCAGAAATGGGTTGTATCTTAAAAAATACTATGCATGATTCATTCGTGCATATTTTGTGTACATAGGTTTTCTTTTCAATTTTTTTACATTATTGGCTTGGTGTGCTTCACGAACATTTTCTTACTTATTGGATCGTTGCTTATTGTGTAGATGTCTATTATCCCTTTTGTCGGTTTCGCGGATGGTGCTTCCTGCGGTACCCGGAACCTGTCTTCAGCAGCCTGGGTGATTTATGATCCTACCGGTGAGTTGATAGACCTTCAAGGTATTTGTCTAGGACGAACTGCAAACAATGTCGTTGAATATAGTGTTGTTATTGAACTATTAACCAAGGCGATTAACCTCGACATTCGCGCATTGATTGTTAACCTAGACTCAGCTTTTTGTTCTTCAACTTAATGAACATTATTCTATTAGAAACCCTTACATCTTAAGGTTGTATTGCGTGTTCATTTATTAAAAAGACATTTTGATTATATTACATATCAAAATATTCCTAGAAAAATGAATGCATTAACTGATACAGTAGCTAACATTGTATTAGATAGACATTTGCGTAATTTGTAAAAATCATCATCACATGATAGTATCCATACAGGAAAATAGATATATATATATATATATATATCAAATGTTTGCATCAGTGTGCATCATAAGTTCAAAAAATATGTATTTATCGGTTACATCCTGAGACATCATGTCTCTCAAAAATATGAGGAAATAAAACCTAGGTGTCTACTCGGCGTGACGCTCATGATAGCACGTCACTGCCCATACAAGCCGCCTCAACAAGCGGTGAACACGATTTGACACCTTGCAGTGTGTCTCTAGTATGCACGAGCAACATCATTGAATCCCGCATAGTCTGGGATCCCACGGGAGATTCCCTCCAAGTTGTGTATGATTTCCTCCTCTTCGCCTCCCTCACCATGAGGGGATATGTTAAAATCATGAGGAATCCACCTCGCTATCGGGGACATACCTGCAGGTCTCTCTGGGCCAACATCTGCAATTACATGGATTAATGTCAGAACATGCATATCAAAAAAATAATAATACTCAAAATAAAATGAGTTTTACCTAGTACTTCATCCCAATCCTCTCCTTCTCGGAGCAGGAGATCTGCATCACCGGTGAAATTTGTGCTAGAGTAAGGCCAATCCTCCACGACGATCAACTGTCAGCGAAGCCACTCAAAGAACTCTGGTCTCCAGGACATCTATTGACTGCCCCCTGCCCTTGGCATCAACGCAACCCAACAGGCCATCCGTGGCTCCTGTGTTGGTGGAGTCAGAACTATCACCTCCTGTCGCTGAAAGATTGGTAGTTGTTCCAAGATGAACGATACCAAAATAGACCCATAACCAAACTGCTTCAGCTTGGTCTTCTTGCACGTTGTCAGTTGATGCTTTCATGTTGATTTTTACTTCCTCTACCCAGTTGTAGAGGGTCGGTGCCATACAATATACAGCAAGAAGCAGATGTGTCTTTGTGGCCTCGTGCGACACCTGCGATGGTGTGCAGCACTAAATTTAGTGCCAAGTCCAGAATAGTTTGGATATCCACTTTTACGCTTCCTGATTCTTTCATTGCCCCTGGGCACACCCTGTCAATTACCATACTCATGTTATCCATTGAGGGTGGGTGCCGGTCAGGATTGGTACTGCGCCCCTCTGTGACAGTCTAGTTATTAAATAAACGCCTGAAACTTTGATCTCAAGTTCTTGATCATGAGTGATGAACTTTTCCTGATTAACGTCCCAGACACTGATCAAGTATAGCAACGGCTCTGGTTGGGCTCTAAGGCACAGTGTCATAAAGAATTTCTTGAACCCTCAATCTTTGAGGACTTCCATGCATATTTCATTTTCTATGGCAAGTTCATCTTCCTCACTGTGTTCTCGTTCTTTCCATTCAATCACCATTTTTCCGCTTCACACCTGCAAAAAAATTCATATGATTTTCATTAGCCAAATTCCAAGCTTCTAAAACATTAATTTTGGCCTCCTTGTCTACATTTACAAGCTAAGATTGACTGGCGCGCCCTAGTTCATATTTTAAGATGATTGGCGCGGGTCCGTGCCCGATACCCGCGCCAACCGCCACGCCCTAGTTTTTGCATTTTCCCCCATATATTTCCAAATTTTGGGTTGCAGGTAATGAAACTACAATCAAAATGTGGGAAAGGATGTTGGCTCTTACCTAGAACTGACGGATTCGAGATTGGTCTTCCGGATTGCCCGCTATCGCCGTCGCATAATCACAGTGAAAAAAGGGTAACAAATTGCTCACAAGAGGTAAAAGTGAAAAGTAATTTATTTTTTACCATTTTTGGCATACTAATACTTTTCAGAACCCTAATTATGTTTTAAAGCATATTTTTTGATTATTTCACTATGTTATTTTGAGAAATGGGTTTTACATTTGTCTCTTGTGCAGCGATAGGTTTTTAACGTAACAGCGATGAAGTAATGAGTTGTATTTTATACTTTTTCAGACTCGGTAAAAACACGGAAAAGTCACTATTGGAGTCATCTTTCAATTCTTTTCTGACTCTCTAAACATGAAAATATTGTCAAGGCTCTTGTCATTTTGAACTCGTTAAATGGTCGTGAAACGATATCTACCCAATAAACATTTACCCCTTTTTCAAGCTGGGATAGATTATTTACAAAAAAGGAATACCTTAGCCTATCGCAACTAAGAGGTTCTCACAGACACAGTTTTATACCTTTTCAGATCTGTGAGACTAACTACAAAAAGGGATTGCTGGAGTTTTCTTTTCTGCTTCTTTTCAAACTCTCTAAACATGAAAATATGTCGATTTCTTCCTTTGTCAGACTCGTTAAACCCTAAATGACATCGGAAATCGTCATCATGATGTTCACCGAGTTCCTCCTTCCTAGGGCTCGTAAAATGTACTAGGATGGATTTGTCTAAAGGAAAAACTTACATGACAAGCATATGCTATCCCCTTCAAGCTTGTTTTCCAAAAATAATTGGGGTACTCACCAACAATGGTGGGGGGAAATGGAACCAGTTCTCAGTCGTGTCAACAATATGTCGCTCTTGAACATGACACTCATCTGCATTCGTGTCGGGTTAGGGACATCTCATTTCGTCATTGTTGCCTTCATGGGTTTGGGTAATCTGTTTTTACCTCTCATCTGCTCTTTGCCACATCATCATGAACTCAGATCCCTTGATGTCAAATACTACCAAGTCCAGAGTCATGTCATCGATATGTTCAAGAGAAGTTTCCGATTGCAGTTTTCAACCTCCCTCTGATCCTCTGTTTAGTCTTGATTCACTATTATCATGTTTCTCTGTCTCATGTCGATGATGTGGGAAACATTATGGCCCTCCTTCGACTAGGTCACTTCTTCTCGACTTTAGCTCATTATCCATGAAGATGATCTAGAGACTCCCTTTCGGTACCTTATAGGTTGCATGCCTCAATGGCAAGTTCTTCGCATTCGACGACAGGTCCACATCATTGGCCTTCAATCGAGTGATTTTGTGGGTGTTTGACGCTAGATCACTATTCACATTCTGTGGATTGTACCTGTTGTACCTTGAGAACCATTGTCATTATTCGTGGTTTCTCTCGTGCATGTTAACAGCTTTCATCATTGGCTGGTAATCAGGTGATTTTCTTGCATGTTCGACTTCAGATCACATATTCGCATGCTTGAATTTGTACTTGTTCGAGTCGAGATGGAGCACAAGACCCTTGATTTTTTCTAATAAGATCTAGGCTGCGGGATATTTTGGTTTATCATGACTGTATGCATGACTCTTTTGATTGGATGGCTACGACCATAACTGAGTCTATTTGTTGATCCTTATTGCTGGATGGTTGCGTCCATACCTCGAATCTCAATACTCTATTATGGATGGCAGCACCCATGCCACATGTTCATGTATCAGAGATATCAGTTGTATTTGTATTTGCAGGCCTTCCCACAACGGTGTTTGGTTCGAACGTGTTCTCGTAAATAATTTCACCCCTCCCTCTCTCTTAGACCTCATGCTTTAGGGGGCATCTGTTACACAGCATTTTTTCATCGTCCCTGCAATTCCCATCCCGCACATTGGAGGACCATTTCTGTGACTTATATGAAGTTTCATGCCTTGCAAAGAGTATCATTTCCCTTTCCATGAGGAGAACATTTCCTATGTTGACTTTTCCTTTAGCAGACCATCAAAAACACATGTTTTTGGGTTGGCACTAGTAGACCGTTATGCCCTCGTGCCAATGAAGGAAATTAACACTGGGCCTCACGCCCATTGGTGCTCTCCTAGTGAGCTACCCACGCTGAGCTATTTTTGGAATGTTTTTTAAATATAGAGGTGAATTTTCCATGCTAACTACTTCGTGAGCGAGTCAACTTGGGTTGTTCGACTGCATAACCATGAACACCTTCCTTTGGCCTCTTGTTTCCACATTTTGGGGGAACCTCCCAAATGATAAGGCCTCCCTTCCACCATTTGAGGGATCCCAACCTCGTCCTCTCCCTCTATAAATAAACCTATCTCATATTGATGCAGCTAGCTGAACAATTGTAGCTGAATAGTTGAAGAGGAATTGTTGAACATCTTGGTGAGATAGAAGCAGAGAGAGAGAGACCCTTGTTGAGAGAGAGCTTAGTCTTTTGCCTCGCTACATCCAAATTCCCTAACGAATGCTCGAGATGCACTTCAACTGGACCCGCTGAAGGAGGCCGCGACGTCAAGGCTCCTGTTGTAATCTCTTTCTTTCTCTTAATATATACGTGATTGATGTTCTAGTTCCCATCTTGTGTCAATGTGATTTACATTATGCAATATGTTTAATATTCCTTGACTAATTAGCTAGTTATGAATGCAATTATTATCATGTATGTTTCTTCTGTCCTTTGATCTTTGTGCAGGCACCCGAATACCATTGATGAAGGATTGTGATGTGTCGGGACAAGGATCGAGAGACCTCCACTGCAGCTACAACAACCGCGTTGGACTACAGGTAGGACAATCTATCCCAACTCGTTTCATTCGTTAACTAGGAACCAGCACATTAACATGTCCCCTTGTTGCTAGACCCACCCTAGGGCTAGATGGATCGTCTCTGTCCGCAGAGGGGATTTACCTACACAACACTAGGATGGAGTTTTAATGTGGAGAGTGAACCAATATTGTCTCATCAAGGATGGAAAATTGTTTACCATCAATGCACACATATGCAAGTTGAAATTTCCGTTGGTAAGTTCCAACCAAGCCAAGAAACTGATAAGTTCTAGAAAGAATTATGTTTCACTATTTTTAAGATAAAATCATTGTGTAGAAGAGTCGGTAAGAGAAAAGGCACACCTAGAGGGTGACTAAGAAATAGAAACAACAAATAGAATAAGTTCTACAGGAATACAAAGATGTGTTCTAAGAACCTAAAGGGATACCACCCAAGAGGGAAGTAGAGCATGAGATACAACTATTGTCAGGCTCCCCATTTCCAAACATTGGACAGTAGAGGAAGTTTGTTATAGAAGAAAATGAGGTGAATAAATAGTTACAGCAGCTAGCTACATTTGTGATATTAATGAATGATGTAATGTGCTCGTTTATAGATTCATTTGTTATTGCCTCTTTGGATGATATATTGGTATATAATGCTACCTTGGAGGAGCACATATTACATTTGGCACAGGCAATGGAGACATTAAATAAGTACCAATTGCTATAATATCTCAAGAAGTGTGAGTTTTCACAACAGTATTTGTTGTATAGTAGGGAATGCGATAGGTGGAGGAGAGATAAATATAGATCTTGCTAAGATGGAGGCCAAAATGAAATGTTCAATGCCTACTAATGGTTCTAAGGTTAGGAGTTTCGTTGAAGTGGCATAGTACCTAAGCAAATTCATAGCCTCGTTTTCAGTAGTAGAAGCATCACTCCATGCCATGACAACAAGTGGAAAGAGTTTCCAATGGGGAAAGGGTCAGCGGAGAGCCTTTGAAGAGCTAAATAAGAAGATTATTCAAACACCATTTCTAGAATTATTGAACTTGTAACGACCATTCAAAGTGGAGACAGATGTGAGCGGTTATGTTATGGGAGTAGTCTTGATGCACGGAAGAATGTATGCATGCTACCATTATGATGTATTTCATGGGGAAGTTCTTAGCTTCCCTATCTATGACAAGGATATTTATGACTTGAAGCAAGTTGCGAAGAAGTGGAAACACTATCTGATGGGAAAGGAGATAGTAATCCACATAGATCACCAGCCACTATAGTACCTTCAAGCCTAAAGTAACCTACCACGGACTCAGAATTACATGTGGATGGGGTTTCTACAACTGTTTTATTTAGTGATAGAATATAAGAAGGGAATGATGATGCACATAGAGGAATTCACCTGTGATGCATTCAAAGAGGCATATTCATAGGATGAGCACGTTAAGGAGGTATTTCAGCAATCACAAACTATATTCATGTGCACAATGGTGATAACACTATTGAACACTATCTCCGAGATGAGTTACTCTACATTCTAGATAAGTTATGTGTTCCTAAAGGTGAGTGATTTCAGTTGATTAGAGAGGCTCACACATCCAATTTTTTAGGACACTATGGTTTAGGGAAGACAATAGTAATCTTGCATATGTATGTGTATTGGCCCAAGATGCAAGAACAGGTAGTTAAGTTCATAATAGGATGCATATTGTGTTGTACCAACAAGCCTAGTAACAGGAAATATGGTCTATATCATCCCTTACCTATACCCATTCATCTTTGGGAAAGTATTTCCACAAACTTCGTGGGTGGTTTACCAACAACTAGGAAGGGACATGACTACATATTCATGGTAGTTGATAGATTTTTCATGTGTGGTTTGATGCCCTGTAAAAATACCATCAATGGGTTAGAAGCAACAAACTTTTTATTTGGACAGTTTGGGTGCACTTTGGGATTCCAAGGAGCATTTTTTCTATCACAGACACAATATTTATCATCATTTTGGACTACATTGGGGGAGAAGATGGAGATGAAGTTAAAGAGGTATACAACATTCCATCTAGAGACAGATAGGAAGAAAAAAGCAATCAACAATACATTGGTGTAAATTTTGAGGGGTTACAATCAAAAGCATCTAAAAACCTGGGATGGAAATCTGGTATATATACAACACTCTTATAACAGAGCAGTCCACACTTCTATTGGTAAGTCCCCATTTGAAACATTGTTTGGATATATGCCACCTTCACCTTTGGATATTGCATATGGGTAGCAAGGGGAAATGAGGGAGGATCTTACTGGGGATACATTAAGGGAAGAAAAAGTTGTTCTGAAGATGTAACAAATCCATATATAGGTACAAGAGACACTACATAAGTCACAAGAAAAATATAAATCCATGCATGATCAACGCAGAGCAGAGAAGTTATTCAAGGTGATATTGCATATGGGTAGCAAGGAGAAATGAGGGAGGATCTTACTGGGGATACATTAAGGGAAGAAAAAGTTGTTCTGAAGATGTAACAAATCCATATATAGGTACAAGAGACACTACATAAGTCACAGGAAAAATATAAGTCCATGCATGATCAACACAGAGCAGAGAAGTTATTCAAGGTGGGAGATAGAGTATGGCTACAATTGAAGAAGGAGAGGCTACAAGGTCATGGTAAGAAAATCAAGGCTTTGCGGTATGGTCCCTTTGAGATACTAGAAAAGGTGGGAGATAATGCACATAGATTCAGACTACCCCCACACATGAACATCTACTCAACTGTGAATGTAGATAATCTAAAACTCTATGATCCTTTCATGCTAGATTATAAAGAGGAACAATTCCTACCTTCTGTAGAGGATTTGGCACTGAATTCTTAAGTATAGTTGATAGAGGATACAATTTTGCAAAAGAGGTATAGAACTATAAGACATGGGCAGCATGACCTTTGGAAGATTGGGTTGAAAAGACAAATTCCAAGCAAGGCTAAATGGTACACCCAAGAGAAGATGGATGAAAAATTTCCTCACCTTATTCAATATAAACTTTTGGGGACCAAAAACCTCTCAATATGGGGAGATGTGGTTTGGATTGGATTATTATATTTTTTTCATCCATCTCGATGCTTTTAAAGTGGAAAAATTGGGGGAATCATCTTACAGGATCATTTTATCGACAGAACCCAGTTTGGAAGATTGGGGTTTGAAATCTTTCGGGAACATTTTTAAGGCAAAAATGGCATTTTTTCGGGGATAAAACTTTGTTTCCTTATATTTTCACATTTAATTGTTATTCTACACATAAATATCTTTCTATGATGTAATAATCACCACAATCAAAGTTTGTATGCAAATGTTATGCCACTTGGAAATTGATTTTCTTGTTTTTACCACCATAATTCAAGAGGATGTCACTTTAGCCCCATTACTCATGGAAAAAGGGCTAGCCACATGACCATGTTGAAGAAGACTTTCTAAGGGCACATTATTGAAGGAGTCAAACCTAACCAATAGTGTGTTGTTGGGTTGTGTTATAATTGGGCCACTAGGAGGAAAAGGGGTTTTATTCTTTTCGAATGTATTTTGTTCCATAGACAAGCAGAGTAGCCAAGAGGGATAGGGAGAGAGCGCAAATATGATTTTTGCACTGTAGTAACCCACAGGACATAGGCCTTACTTCTTTGTACTTGTAGCCATTTTCTATTCAAAGAAAGAGAGAAGAATGACATCACCATCCAACTAGGTTTTCTCCCGAAAGGGTTTTCCAGGATATATCTTGTGGCAATCATGGTTTGTGAGGTCATATTTCATTGTTCTCTATTTTTGAAATAATTATAATTTGCATGCATATGCACTAAAAGATAATTTATAGATCCAAAAATCTAAAGAGAAATCAACCCTCATAATGTAGATTTTTTGGATTTTCAAGTATAATTTATCATATCAGTTACACGAACTGTCTGGTGAAATATCCACACTAGTTAATATAAAAACATAAGTTGTATTTAATAGATACATGTTAGTTTTAGGATCTACAGAGGCATATGCATGATCCACAATGAGTTTTTTCATTGTATTATTATAGGTGAATGTAGGCTTGGTATCGCTAGAGATGCCTTTAATCAACTCAAAATATGCTTTGACTAACATTTTAGGTGGACACGCATGGATGTTAGGGGGTTTGTCCTGATGTTGCAAGTGGAACTACATATGTATTATTATTTATCCCAATGTTACAAGTGGAATTGAATGTAATATTGGGTGCCTATCCCAACATTGACCATGGGATTGTATGTTTGTTGGTGTTGAGTTCGTAAACTCAAGGAAGATATCTTTTGAGAGGAGTTTATGTGCATACACAAGACAAAATTTGATCCAACATGTGGTGGATTGATACCAACATTGGATCTTGGATCCCTGTGACAACATGATGACTCGAAAATTATGTTGCAACTTTAATGTCTAAAGGGGAAGTATTGAGAATTTAACAGTACCATTAAATATATATTGTTACATGTTTTAGGAATATTTGAAACATTAAGTTTCTTATGTAAAGTTTAATAATGAGTTTGTAAAGATTCCAGTAGAGCATTGAGAAATTTCCATGTCATTTAATAGACAGAGAGGCGTAAAGAAAGTATAAAAGAAAGGAAAACCAGATGTAATATATGGTTGATTAAGTGAAATTGGATGTCATTTGAGTGTTTCTCTATTATTTGTATTCATTGTTGGTTTTTATAGCATCGGATGTGTTATAGCCACCAAATTTTGTGGAGAGGCTAGAGTACATGAGATCTCCAAAACCCAAAAATCGTTTCTAGAATTACGCCTAGAAATGACTGAATTATATTATTAGTCAGTTTTTAAATATTTCCTAAGTCTGAACTTAGAGAATATGATCACGAGGGATTCACTGTGGGAGAAATACCATAGCACATGGGTTCATATTGGGGGATATATAATGAGGGAAAAATGACAATATATATTGCGGGATATATGGGGAGTAAAGGGTTTTTATATTGGCAGGTATACAAAATGGAACTCAAAATTAATGAAAAAATATAAAAGGGTATAAAAAAATGTTAATGAAAAAATGGATACCTACAATATATAGTGAGAGTAGGGGTTTTTAAAATTGGGAAGGTGTATTGGGTTTATATTGGTAGGGGGTTAAATAATGTGATTTTTAGATATTTTTTCCAACATGCACTCAAATTAAGGGTATTGTTTAATATGTTATGATCGCAAGTGATATGTTAGAGGTTTATTGAGTGAAGCCCCCATGAATATGACTAATTAATTAGAATTAATTAATTCAAGGTGTGAATGTTATAGAAACTCACACGGATCGATTTCAAGTTAATCCTAGCCATCGATTAAGATCTAATCTTGGTCATTGAATTCTCAACATAGGATTATAAAGAGAAACCAATGGGGCTTGGAGAAATCACTTGAGCAGTTTGATTTCATTGGTAGATCGATTTCCAGAGTAGCTATTGTCAGTTGCCGGGGAGAGAGTCAGTGAGATCGAAGCAGTGAGAGAGGGGCAGGGATAGTGAAGTCGAAGGAAGGATAACAGTTCTAATGAGTGCATTTGCAGAGAGGCAGAGGAGTCACAATGATGATAACGTAGAGTAGAACAATATTCTATAGAGGTAATTTCGAATTGTTGGGGAGAAGCAGAGTTTCAGTGCCAGATGTAGAGGTTACAGAGGCCAGGAGAGA
This sequence comes from Pinus albicaulis, assembly GCA_034641835.2. NCBI lineage: Eukaryota > Viridiplantae > Streptophyta > Pinopsida > Pinales > Pinaceae > Pinus > Pinus albicaulis. The sequence continues at coordinate 619,876,784 of CM076570.1, read as the reverse complement.
CATTTTCCCAGACAACATATGACCAGACATCTTGAGGAGAATTTGTTTCGCACTGAGTGCAGAAATGCGCTAGGGTAATGCAGTGACTGAGCAGAGCGAGTTTGGACGAGTCAATTTGAGCTGAGGTCAGAGCCTGGATTCGCCTGTGGAGTGAGGAAATTCCTCACAATATTTTTCTTGCAAATTTTTTCTCTGTAGGATTGCCAGTTTCGGCATCCAGTTATACTCATATTATTTCATTGTTGCATAATAATAAAACCCTCAACTATTGCACCAATTTTCCCAAGTTGGGTTTTTCCGGGGACTTTTGTCAAAAAATAACTGTGTAAATTTATGAGCGCTAGCATTTCTTCCAATGCTTATTTCTTTCGTAGTTTATTTGTGTAGGTTGCAGTGTGATTGATTCAATATTTGTTGTAGAAAACAGTAAATAATTGTTAAAAATTAATTTAAAAATTAGGAGAATTATTTCTAGTTGTTGCAATAGGATTCAGGTCACCGAATTTCACATGGTATCACAGGGCAAATGATCAGCCAGAGAGCTCAGTAGCGAAGAAAGAAGGATTTTCGTTGTTCAGTGTGGGAAGCAGATCGATACCCCAGAGGGCAGTGCAATCACCTTGGCCAAGAGGTTGAATTTCTTAAGGAGAATCAATTTTTTCTGAGAGGGACAGAAAAAATTGATCTCTCCAAATCGAAGGATTCTAGAGGCAGAGGGAGCAGCCAATATTTTTCGCAGAGCAGATCTCTAGCTGGACGCAGTAGTTTTGCAGCGATTTGTTAGAGCATAACTAGCATCGGGTGGAAGAAGCACACACTGAGGGAAAAAATTCCTCATGGAACTTCTAGTCTCAAGATTTTTTATTTCCCTTGCAGATCAGCAGTCGTTGTGAGCAGAGTTTCTCACTCCAGAAGGGAGTGAGAATAGCTGAGCAGTAGTTGAGAAAAAGGGAAGAGGATATTTTCGACATTTGTTGAAATGGCCACTGTTGGGCTTCAAGATCATGACATGTTGGATGGTACTTCCAACTATGTCATTTGGAAAGCAAGGATCTACTTCCTTCTAGATGACTTTGATCTCAAGGCCTATATTGATAATGTGGTGGCAGTTCCCACGGATGCGGATCAGCTGAAGGAGTACAGAAAGGAGATGGCATGGGTGAAGAGGTTGATCCTTGATGGTGTTCGAGATCACATTGTATCACACATAGCGGCCAAGGGTATGACCAAAGAGATGTGGGATACACTTTCCACGTTGTACGAGGGCACTTCTTAGCAGCGGAAGATGAACTTGGAGGAGAAGCTGAGATGCACTAGGATGCAGAAAGGGCAACGCATAAACCCCTTCCTCACCAGGATTCAGGAGATCTGGGACCAGCTTGCAGCTGTTGGGGCAACACCTCAACCCACAGAGCTAGTGTGATTGGCACTCAATAGCGTCTTAGAGGAGTGGCAGATATCTATCCAAAGTATCTTGGGCAGAGACACCTTGCCAAGGTGGGACAGGATGTGAGCCGATTTGTAGCAGGAGGAGTTGAGACGAGACTTGGTAAAGAGCTCCATCAGTAGTAGCAGCAGCGGATCGAAGCAGGTGAAGGAGGAGGGGAATGTGGTCCTAGTCAGGGACAAGGGGAGCAGCAAAAGAAAAAGAAGGGTCTGTGAAAGGTCAAGTGCTTCAGGTGTGGCAAGTTTGGCCACTACAGTACCCAGTGTCCTCTCAAGAAAAAGGAAAAGGAGGAGAAGAAGGACTAGCGGGAAGTTTCTGCATAGATCGATAGGATGTCCTCCAGGTTGCAAGAAGACTTCGCGATGTTCGTCAATATACCTCCAAGGGTGAGGTGGGGTGACTTGGTGTTGTAGCCCCAAAGTGCTACAGATGGGCAAGATCCTTGAGTCCAGCTCTTGGATCAATACCTCGCTACAGGGGCCCACAGTATTCAGTAACAGGATGGACCAGTGGCATTTGATGCAATCATATGCCAAAGTGACAATTGCATAGACTAGTAGCAGTGAGATATTGGGGATCACAGTGCAGAGTTGGCAGCAAGGCAGTTGACATAGTGCAGAGTCGGCATTAGCGCAGAGCCTTTAGTGACAGTGCAGATGCTAGTAGCAGTCAACACTCGGGTGACAGATGCATCATATTGAACACAATTGGTTTAGTATTTTGGATACTTCTCAGTTGCAAATGTTGCAGTTGCAGCAGCAGCAACAGATGAGAGGGAATTGCAGCGCAGATGCAGTGTTGGCAAAAGTTCAGCATGGTCAGCAGCAACACAGATGCAGCTCATATCAGAGTTGCGCAGTGGTTGGTGGGCAGTAGTAGCCAGACATCAGCAACATGACAGGAGATGATGTAGAGACAAGGTGTTGTGGCAGCAGGTGCAACACTAGAACACATTCATCGCTAAAGGGGAGTGTTATTTTTTGTAGCATCAGATTTGTTCTAGCCACAAAATTTTGTGTAGGCTATAATACATGAGATCTCCAAAACCCGTAAATCGTTTCTGGAAATTCCGTCTAGAAATGACTTAATTAGATTATTAGTCAATTTTTAAATATTTCATAAGTCTAAACTTAGGAAATGTGACTAATTAATCATAATTAATTAAGTCAAGGTGTGAATGTTCTAGAAACTCACATGGATCGACTTCAAGTTAACCTAGTCATCGATTAAGATCTAATCTTGGTCGTTGAACTCTCAACAAAGGATTATAAGAAGAAGTCGATGGAGCTCGAAGAAATCACTTGATTCGTTTGATTTCATTGGCAGGTCAATTTCTAGAGTAGCAATTGTTAGTTTCCGAAAAGAGAGTCAGTGAGATCGAAGCAGTAAGAGAGAGGTAGGGACAACGAAGCCTAAGGAAGGATACCATTTCCAGTGAGTGCATTTGCAGATAGGTAGAGGAGCCACAGTGAGGCTGACGTAGAGCAGCGCAGTAGTCTTTAGAGGAAATTTCAAATTGTTGGGGAGAAGTAGAGTTTCAATGCCAAAAGCTGGACAGAGGTTCCAATGGCCAGGAGAGACATTTTCCCAAATAGAAATCGACCATATGGCTTGAGGAGAAGTTGTTCCGAGCTAAGTGCAAAAGTGATTGCACTAGGGTGACGTAGTGACTGCACAAAGCCTTAGATTCCAGTTTCAGATTCCAGTTGTACTCGAATTATTTCATTGTTGCATAGTAATAAAACCCTCAATTGTTGCACCGGTTTTCCCAAGTTGGGATTTTCCAGAGACTTTTGTCCAAAAATAACTTTGTAAGTTTATGTGTGTGCTAGCATTTCTTCCAATGTTTATTTCTTCCACAGTTTATTTGTGTAGGTTGCAGTGTGATTGATTCAATATTTATTGTAAAAAACAGTAAATAAATTGTTCAAAATTAATTTAACAATTAGAAGAATTATTTCCAATTGCTGCAATAGGATTTGGGTCACTGAATTTTCACATCCATTACAAAAAGGATTGTTGTAATGAATTGCCTATGTTTTCTCCTCTTGTTTTTTGTTATATAAATGCATATTTTCTTTTGTTGTTTACTTCATGGCCTTTGGCTTATTACATATGTATTTCATTTATAAATCTCTGCTTTGTTTTTCTAATGTAAATTGCATCTCTTGGTTGCACTAGAGTTAATTAAACGAAATTATTTGCAAACTAAATAATGCAATAAGAAAACTATCATAAACAATAGATGATTGGCAAAAGAAGTATTTCAACTATGAACAGATGTAGTGATTTATTTAATGAAGTGCCAGCACTATTTAAATAATATGTGAGAAGTAAAGTGCACAAGGGAAACTACAGAGTATGCACTCATAAACTCGGAGATATCGTGCATTTGTAGAATGAAATAAACATTGATAGAGACAATAACATCGTAAGAGATTACGTGTTCTAAGAAAAAAATGTATAACTTATGTATAAGGATTGTATATTGAGTTATTAACTGTATAACTTATGTATAAAGATTGTATATTGAGTTATTAACCAAAAATGGGAATTAAAACATCATAAGCTCAAATGTACATAATATTGCTGATGAAAAAAGAGATACATGCTTGGCAAAGATCAAAGGATCGTGAAAACATTGTGACTCTAATCACAAGAGAAAATTGTGTGAGTTTGACCTCGTAAAGATTACAAAGAGAAAATAAAACCCTAATAGATATGCATATCTATATAATGTAACTACTCGAATTTCATACTATTTGAAAACTCACTTTGCTTGAATGAACGTATATTAATAGACTTACAATTGTCAATACCACACGTATACAAAACTAAAGGGGACCAAATGATAAAGAGAAGTGGTCCGTAAGGTTGGCTTCATGTACATTGATCAAACATGAGCTTCATATTTATACAAGACTAAAGAGGACCAAATGGTAAAGAGAAGTGATCTCTAAGGTCATCTTCATGTACATTGATCAAACATGAGCTTCATATTTATACAAGACTAAAGAGGACCAAATGATAAAGGGAAGTGGTCTCTAAGGTCATCTTCACGTACATTGATCGAAGATGAGCTTCATCTTAGGCCCTTGAAATCAAGGTGCTCTGGATGCATGCAATCCTAATCAAACTTCATCACCCAAAAAGGAAAATGCGTCAATCCTTTGAACTACAAGATATCATTAGCATAGATAGATTAATTAGAGTTGAAGTGGCAAGCATTATTGGATATAAATAGATAGATTAATTAGAGTTGAAGTGGCAAGCATTATTGGATATAAATCTATGACTACAGTTGGCACCATTTGTTTTAACTGAATGGTTAATTTAGTTTCGCACATCTCCTTATGCAAAAAGTCCTAAAGGCTTCATACTCATCAACAATAAACACAATTCTGTCCCATCAAAGGAATCAACAATCAAAGAAGTAACGACGTTCAAATCCATGGATTCTCCATACCTCAAGTCAAGTTTTAAGTTAATTTTACCTGATTGTAACTTGAGTTCCCCATAATGTTACTATGGATTATAAAACATCACACAAATAGTATTTTTTCCCTGCTCAACTATTCTTATCAGATTGTCCATGTCCTATAAGTTAAGGAAATATGAGTTAAAGGCAAATCAGCAGTGTGTTTTCCCAACAGTACTTATTTGATAGTCATTGGAATAGTATATATAATTAGGTCTACGTGGGTTGGGAATAATGTATTAGCATGTTATGCATGGTTGGACATATTATGTGGTCAAGAATTTGTATCATACATATGAGGTCAAGAATTTGTATCAAACAAATATAAAATATTTGTGTAGAGCTAAATGCTGATAATTTTGCAAGTGATTATTTTGTTATACCATCCAAGTCTAAATTTTCTTAGAACTAAACTCTACCAATTCCATCATGGATGGATTGAAAAACACTTTCTATTTTTACACTTGAATACTGATGCAGACACAAAGATGATAAAAGTTCATTGATGCATAGATAAAATGGAGAGAATAAGTATCTTATCATTTATAGTTAGCATTAGGGAGTCAGTACTATGCTTTTATTAGGCCTTTCCATCATCAACAAAGGAACGATGCAATCAGCACTCGTGATCATAATAGCTGGGTATTTATGCATGAAAGTGTGAGCCTCTGGTGTTATTCATCAATCATTATCATCATATTCTGCAAAAAAAATATCATGGAGACATGTAAACGTATACAGATTTATTTTGGATTTGCTAACTGCAAGTATAAATTACATTGGGATTGCTGTAACTATGGTTGAATGCTAGGCAAACACTACTAATTCCAGGAACGAACCCAATCATTAGACAAAACAGAATTTCACATGTTGTACTCCTTACCAACACAGTTCTCGGTTATAATAGGTGTAATTTGGATCCTACATAAAGGAAAAAGATTAAAATGCTACTTTATTTCTTCTCTGTGAGTATTTTTGGCAAATTCCTATTTTTGTTAAGCAATATAAATGGACAGGACGTGCAATCTGTGACTTGTCTGTAAACTAATGAGTCCCATTGCCCCTAGCAAGAGGTTCATGGACAAGTGGATCATCATCATCATCTGAAAATCCTTGCACTTGTACATGACTAAGTTGCTGGAACTTCATGGGCCTTGCTCCTCCCTTCTTGAACAACTTTTTGCCCAAAGAAACAGCAATGCCTATAGCTCCCACGGCAATTACTACAGAGACAAATGGAACAAGCCACTGCAGGCACATGAAGGATATCACTGTTACTATTCTCTGCTTTCATAGTTACAAGAAAACTTAGAAGTAAAATCATTTTTCCTTTATAAAAAGGCCGTTTGTAAACTCAACCTATTTTGTATAGAAATCTCATACTAAACAAATAGAAATAGCTAGAATTTTTTTGCTGCCACTTTCAGATACAGTGACAGAAGTCATGAGAAATCTGATAAATATTGTGGGTTCCATGGCGTGATGAAAATGTACATTTAACAGAACACAGCAAAAGTTATTAGACATATTTAGAGAACAACTTTAGAGGAATAACTAGTATATGTACCTCATTTCCTCCATCTGTGTATTCCATTGCCTCGGTGCTTGGTGCTGTGTTATTAAGGACATCTGCTAAATATAAGGATGATAAGATGTGAGAAACAGCCAAAAAATGTCCACTACAAGAATCTAAGAGAGCTTTGGTCATGGATGATTGCAAGTCTACAACGTGTATGGTGTCAATTCAATTTCCATTATAACCATTAAACATGCAATGCCATGGTAAATATAATCATCTGCATCCACCATATATCTAAATAAGAGTTTTTTGTCTTGGAGGAAGCTTCCTGTGTAAAGTTCAAAGGAATAAAAAAAATAACAAACTCAGACATGTTAAATTGAACAAAAGTAAATGCATAACATGCAGCACAAAATGTAGAGAAAATGAGGCATGTAAAGGGCGGAAAGATATCAATCATTGCCCCCAGATGATACAAGGGCTTTCAAGTAGAAAACTATCATATGGTTATCCATCAATAAAAAGTAGCTAAAGAATCTCTGGTTTATATTTTTCCAAATGCATTTAAACTAATGTACAGTAAAATAACTTTATAGAAGCCCAAAGGTAACAAGATAATGTTAAAAGCACGAGAATATCAAGATCATGGTGTCCCCTCTATCCCAATGTAGGGAAAACTATTCTACAAAGTACATAATCAATTAGGAGCACAGGGCTTAGGCTTGTAGGTGGATTGGCAAAGCCACCCTCCTCCGGTCTTTTGGGGCTCAAGGTCTTTAGGTTCAAGTCCTAGTTCTGGAAAATGGGTTCAGATGCGCTGCTGGGGTTTTTTCATCAAGGTGGCCAGGTCCCATTGCCACCGGAGGACCCTGGATCTACTGAAAGGTATGGCCACCCAAGTGGCAGCTGGCAGGTCATTGATGATTGCCCAGATTACTTAGGCCAAATAAATTGTGAAGGTTGAACCTCTGTCTAAATAAAAAATAAAAAAAAATTGATTAGGAGCGCCATCATTACTGGGGCTGACACCGTAATGTAAGGCACGAAGTTTAGCAAGAAGCCCGTAGTTGCCACACTATATGAGGTATTGCATGGCTTAAGCAAATGATTTGTTGGGATACTTACTTAAAATTTCAAACAAACGTTGTGCTAACAACCTGACAAAATGGTAACATCTACAAGGGAAGAAACCGGCTAACGTCCTGAAGCACTGAATTGACTTATGTTAGACCATGAAAATAAAGGCTTCAACAGAATGAAACATTCTTGTGGGCATTACTTGAGGAACCACAGCTCATCTATTGTCAGAAGTACTTATTCATATGGAAATAAGGAGAACAACCTTTACCAGTTATATGGAAGGTATGGAAAGCAGTTGTGAGAAGAGCCAAGGACATGACTTCAATTCCTAATTAGTTTTCTAAGTTCTTAGGCCTTTGGTGTAAGTAGGAATATGATTTACCTTAAGCAAAGAAAACGTGTTTAGTTATTTGTTACAGGAAAATAGTTGTTTCCTTTCAAGACTTCTATAGGCTACAACTCTTTTTTTGTCTCCTTGGCAATGACTGATTATGTAAAGCTGTCCCCAATTCATTAATAAAGAGATATGCTATGAATATATATTTCTTTGAAGCTCATCCTTATTCACTGTATAGATCATTGGAATGTTTAGAAGCTTTTATTACTAAAGTTTTAAAGCATTCTCTGGAGCTCAAGCTAAACATCTGCAACGCAGATTAGCAGATAAGCACTTCACCACAGAACGGAAATATTTCAAATTGTAAACTGTAGCAGTGTTTGCCTAAACCAGCCTAGATCCATCTTAAGCCCGGATCTATCAAACATGGGGAAGGATCAAATCCCTTGAGATGTAAATGTTTTGATCAATTAAAATAGATCTAGTATACTCAAGAACCCAGAACTTATGGAGACATAGATATAGAGATTAAAAAAAAAAAAAAAATTATTGTAAAAATAGTATCACTTTTCATATAATAGTATTTCTATATGAGTAAATCCATATCTCTCTCTTTTTATATCTATGTAACAGCTTTTATATGTAAATCTCATATCGTTCTTTCATTTATATATAGATATTTTTATTTTTATTTGTATCTATATTTGAACAGCATATAGTATTATGACTCTTATTTCTGACAAGTATTATGATTCTGTTTCCAATCCTAACATATGATGACATCAATGCCACCCACATGAAAACATCTTTCCCATATTGGGTTCTAGAAGCACCTTTCAATGCAATTAAATACGTTGTTAAAGCCTAAATGTATATGCCAATCATCTTCTTCTATGTTGCATTAACAGGTTGCCATGGAGATTGTATCAAAAACAGTGACTTTATATCTTTCAATTTATGTGCAAGAAGAGTCATCAATACTTGGATAGGGCAGAAATTATGCACCCCTAGATATCCTTCCCAAGACATTGAAGTGAAGTTCCCTACTAATCCGAAATGGATCACTATATAATTTTTTATCTATTTTGGTATTATTTGAGTGGAAAACTGGAGCTATTGCTTTGTAGCGCCCATCTCAAGGGCAGATCTTCCTCTGGTGATTTGGGGACCTGAAACTTCCGAAGCACATTTCGGGTATTTAATGGTTATTTTTTGGGTCAAAACTTGATCAATGTAGTTTTCAACCTCTCAACATTGTTCTACATGTCAAGAGCTTTCTAATAGTGCCAAGATTATTTCAACTAGAGTTTGTATGCAGAAGTTATGCCTTCCACAAGTTGACCCATGTTGTTGACCACCATGGTACCAATGGATGTTACATTACTCACACATGTGGATCTAGTCACGTGTACTTTCAAGAAGATTCAAGAGGGCCCAAAACCCTAACAGTAACCCTAAATGACTATCATAGTATCAAGACATGTTAAATACCAAGTTGCTAGTGAAGGAAAGGTTCTATTCTTGATGTATTAAATATTGTTCCATAGTTGAGCAAAGCAAGGGAGTGGAATGTTGGAGTTGAATAGAGGAAGTACAAGACCTTGTAACAACCATACAAGTGACTCTGTTAGTCGAAACTCCATAGTGAGTTCACCTTTTTCTGTATTTGCAAGACATAGTCCTTGCCTTTTGGCCAAGTTTTCCCATATTGAGTTTCCCTAGGTACATCTTGTATTCATTGTGTGGTATTTTTTTTAGCTTCTTTTATCTTGGTATCCAATTTCAACGTATTTCAATGTTTTGAGTGCTAAGCTAGCAATACCAAATCTTAAACTTAAGTAAAACATTACATAATAAAAAGATTACAAAAATTTGTAAGACCTATTATGATGAACTATTCCAATGGAGTATCCATAGCAGTTTACGTTGGAAATATAGTAGCCATGGTCGGTATTTTCATCATGTGAAGAATTTGAAATTTTTGAATTTATATTTTACCTCCAGAATATATTTAAGTCGGCCTCCCATTATTTTAGGTTGGTTGGGCCTCCAAGAGGCACCCATTCAACCCCCTCTTTAAAGTCTATATCAAGGAGACATTTCTCCTTATTTTTTATCATTAATCTATCTCTTGTTGAGCTTTGATCCAACGAAAATTGGGAGCAGAAGGAGGAGGCTGAAATCTGAAGGAAGGAAGGCTTCGCACTTTTCTTGGGATCTCTCTTTTGCTTGGTTAATGGTTTGGCTATTATCTTGATATGATTATTTATGATGTATTGATGAATCTTGAGCTCTCTCTCACATAAGGAAATATTTATGGGTTTTCCCCTTGTGGATTTTTCCATGGCCTCAAGCCTAATTTTTATGTCCCTTGTCTCATCGTTTCATGGTTATTTTTTCTACTACCCTTTCATGGTTTAATGGTTGATATTTTCTTTTGTATGATTGCTTAATGATTTTTGAATGAATACAATGTGAAATTAATGCTAACTAATCAATGGAAGTAGTTATCATGTAGAAGAAAAATTATTTCTAGCTTTTGCCCTACAAAATCAACATGATATCATGTTGATTTTTGGTAGCATCAGAAGTGTTGTAAGTCTCCAAATTTGTGGAGAGGCTTAGGCACTGGTATTCCAAAGAAGCTAGAAACAGTTTGTGAAAATTCCACTCGGAATATATTTTATTGTAAAAATTAATTATTTTAATGGGGACCCTAAGTCTAAACTTAGGGATTAAATAATTAAAGGGTATTAATAAAAAAAAGTGAGAATGATCTAGAAAAAGCGAAGATGAAGTCAAGTTATAATCTTAGATGTTGATTAGAGATCTTAGCCGTTGATTAGAGATCTAATCTCGATCGTTGATTTCTCAACGAGAAGACTTTAAAGGAAGGCATAAGGGTCATCTGGAAAGACACACCGAGCAAATCAAGTGATCGAATTCTTCTAACAGAGCAAGTGCTCGAACGAAGATCAGATCTAAGTGATTCTAGTTGTAGTGAGGGGCAAAGACAATTATTGGTCGGAGGATCTTCTCCGGGACCAAGAATACATAGCAAAGAGGCAACAGAACCAGCAGAGGAAGCAACACAGCCTCCAGAGGGTGTGATGCAGGACCCAGAAGGGGTGACGCAGGCCCACGCAAAGGTTGCTTAGTGTTTTCATGAGATAGTTTGAGATTTGTCAGGAGATCGGGGTTCTGAGCCAGGAGTGTTGGAACTAGACTTTCCAAGGAGCAGATCGATCCCAGAGAGGAGGTGATGCAGTCCACAAAGGTCCCCACACAAGCCTACGCAACTACTGCACAGAGGCAACACAAAGGGTGTTGGGGTTTTGTCAGTTCAGCTACCAAATCAGTTGGGACTTGCAGTGTGAGGTAAAACTCACTATATTTTTATTTGTCATGATCTCTCTATACTGGATAGCCAACAAGGCATCCAGAGATTGTATTCAGAAACTGATGCTTAATAATAACAAAACCTCAGATCTGCTGTACCGATTTTCCCGCATTGGGTTTTTCCGGTGACTTTCGTCCAAAAATAATGGTGTCCTATGTGTGATTTATTCTCTACTCAGTTTCCTTGTTTCAGAATCATAAGGTATTAAGTGTAGGACGCTTCAATAATTTACTTCAATATTTTCATGAAGAAATCTGAAAATAAATGTGTAATGTAATTTACAAGTAGATGAAGTAGATTTAGTTAGTTGCAGTAGGATTCCTAAGATTGTCAGATCTAGGAATTTTCACATGGTATCAAAGCATTTGATGTGAAACAGGAAGAGCAGATCTGAGCACTGAAGTGAAGGTCGAATTGCTACAGCAATAGCAGATCGAATCCCCAGAGGGATTGCATAGTTCTAGCTAGGAGGGCTGAATCTTCAAGGTTGTCTCTCTCTGAGTGAGTCGACAGAGAGGTAAGACTTCTAGATCAAGATCTTGCAAAGGCAGAGGGAGCAACACAAAGCCTTCACGCAGAGCCAGCGGGACGCAATTTTCTGCAAGCAGTTGCTGGGCAGAGAAGCGTCAGAAGAAGAAGAAGAGCACATAGTGGGGAATTCTTCCTCGGTGAGTTCCTTGCCAAGGAATTCAGCATTTTTACCAAGATCTGAGCAGCAGAACTACGAGCTCCACAAGGAGTGCGTAATTCTGCCTAGTGCTGCGTAATGGGGGAAAGAAAAGGAGTAGTTCGACAATTTTCGGCTGAGACGGCATCTCATGGTCTTAGAGATCAGGATCGGTTAGAGGGATCCTCCAACTATGTAATCTGGAAGGAAAGGATCAAATTCCTTCTGGATGAATATGATCTCAAGGCATTCGTGGATAACGTGGTTGTTGTGACTACAGATCCGGATCAAAACAAGAAGTGCAAGTCTGATATCGCAAAGGCCAAGAGACTTATCCTTGATGGTGTCAAGGATCATATAGTCTCGCATATAGCTGGCAAGAACACAACCAGAGAGATATGGGAGGCCTTGGCCCTGCTATACGAAGGAACTTCCGAGCAGCGGAAGATCTACTTGGAGCAAAAGCTCCGAATGATCCAGATGCAAAAGGGGAAGCGCATTAATCCATTCCTTACAAGACTTCAGGAGATTCGAGACTAGTTGGCAGCCATGGGATCCACCCCAACTGCTGCAACTATGGTGAGGCTAGCCCTTAACGCAGTCACGAAGGAGAGGCAAGTTTTTGTCCAAAGTATTTTGGGCAAGGTTACACTTCCTAGTTGGGAGTAGATGTGGGCAGCACTTCAAGAGGAGGAGCTGAGAAGAGATCTAGTCAAGTGCAAGTTTGACGGCAGTAGTGGAAGCAGATCGAAGAATCCGGAGGAGGAGGAGAATGCAACCCTCGCATCGAAGGGACAGCAAGAGGCCAGCCCTTAACACAGTCACGGAGGAGTGGCAAGTTTTTGTCCAAAGTATTTTAGGCAGGGCTACGCTTCCTAGTTGGGAGAAGATGTGGGCAGCACTTCAAGAGGAGGAGCTGAGAAGAGATCTAGTCAAGTGCAAGTTTGACGGCAGCAGCGGGAGCAGATCGAAGAATCCGGAGGAGGAGGAGAATGCAACCCTCGCATCGAAGGGACAACAAGGGCAACTAAGACAAAAGAGAGATGTCTCGAAGGTGAAGTGTTTCAGATGTGGCGAAATGGGCCACTTTGCATCACAGTGTCCTTTGAAGAAAAAGGAAAAGGATGAAAAACACGATCCTAAAGTTGCAGCCACGAATATCGAGCAGGATGAGTTTGCCATGAGTTCCCACGCTTCTCCAGGAGAGAAATGGGGCGACATAGAATTGTAGTTCATCTTGAACTTCAGTTGGTTAGGATCCTTAAGGAGCCCACCTCTTGTATCACAACCTTGCTACAGGTGCCCATGATCAGCAGTAGCAGGATGTAGGAGTTTTCAGTAGGAGCCGAGGAGTGATGGAGCGACAGTTGCAGTATGTAGCAATGCCTACTTCTGAGCAGCGCTAAGCAGAGCAGCAGCAGCATAGTGCAAAGTAGTAGCAACGCAGTGCAACGCAGTGCAACGCAGCAACAACGCACTACTTCAAATGGACAGCACAGTAGCTATTAGCACCAAGGTGCATCCATTGAACGCTTGTTCATTTTTTGGGTGATTTCAGCTGCTTCTCTCAGCAACTGAGTTGCAGTGCAGATGTATTGTTAGCAGTGGCAGTGCTAGCAGCATAGCAGATGCAACATTTTGAGAGGGAGTTGTAGTACGGATGTAGCAGTGGTAGTGGCAGTGTCATGGGCAGCATTACAATTGTAGTAGCAGCGCAGTGGTTGGTGGATAGTTTATCAAACATCAGCAGCGCAGAGGATGCTTCAGGGTCAGAGCAGTATGCAACAAGCATGTTGTTAGAGCACTTTCCTCACTAAGAGGGATGTTGATTTTTGGTAGCATCGGATTGCTTTAAGTCTCCAAATTTGTGGAGAGTCTTAGGCATTGGTATTCCAGAGAACCCAGAAACCGTTTATGAAAATTCCACACAGAATATGTTTTATTGTAAAAATCAATTTCTTTAATGGGGACCCTAAGTCTAAACTTAGGGAAATTAAATAATTAAAGGGTATTAATAAAACAAAGTGAGAATGATCTATAAAATCAAATATCGAGTCAGGATATAATCTTAGCCGTTGATTAGAGATCTAATCTTGGTCGTTGATTTCTCAACGAGAAGACTATAAAAGAAGGCTTGAGAGTCATTTTGAAAGACACATCGAGTGAATCAAGTGATCGAATTCTTCTGACGGAGCAAGTGCTCGAACGAAGATCAGATCTAAGTGATCTAAGTTATTGGTCGTAGGATCTTCTCCGGGACCAAGAATACATAGCAGAGAACCAACAGAACCAGTAGAGGGAGCAACACAACCTCCAAAGGGTGTGACACAAGCCCCAAAAGGGGTGATGCAGGCCCACGCAGAGGCTGTGCAGTGTTGTCGTGAGATAGTCCGAGATTTGTCAGGGGATCGGAGTTCTAAGCCGAGAGGGTTGGAACTCGACTTTCTGAGGAGTAGATCGATCCAAGAGAGGAGGTGACAATCCACAGAGGTCCCCATGCAAGCCTACGCATCTACTGCGCAAAGGCAAAGCAAAGAGTGCTAGCGTTTTGTCATTTCAGCTACCAGATCAGTCGGGACTTGCAGTCTGAGGTAAAACTCACTATATTTTTGTCCGTCGTGATTTCTCTGTATTGGATAGCCAGCAAGGCATCCAGAGATTGTATTCATAAACTATTGCTTAATAATAACAAACCCTCAAGTCTGTTGCACCGATTTTCCTGCATTGGGTTTTTCCGAGGACTTTCATCCAAAAAATAATGGTGTCCTATGTGTGATTTATTCTTTGCTCAGTTTCCTTGTTTCAGAATCATACAGTGTTAAGTGCAGGTTGCTTCAATAATTTACTTTAATAATTTCATGAAGAAATCTGAAAATAACTGTGTAATGTAATTTACAATTAGATGAAGTAGATTCAGTTAGTTGCAGTAGGATTCCTAAGATTGTCAGATCTAGGAATTTTCACATATCAAAGTTGGGGAAGATCGAAGATTAGAGATGGTTGAAGAGCAGTTTTGGGAAGAAATCTTCTGAGGCTTATGCATTCTGGCCGAATTTTTCTAAGACACATTGCTCCAAGGATATGCAAGTTACTGGGGATCGAAAATCTGTGTTATGCGAGCTTTGTGATTCCTTATGCAAGCTCTGTAATATCTGCATTGTGCGAGCTCTGTGTCTCCTCTTATGCGAAGTTCTACAAGTTGCAAGGGCTAAAGAGGCCTTTGTTTAAAGGGCTACTATCCAAGTTCTTTTTTTCCTTGTCTAAACTAGGATTCTCTAAGCTCCTTTTGGACCAAGAGTCAATTTTGTCCAAGTTGCCATCGGAATCTTTCCTTTAGACCGAGACATGTAGTGGTTCATGAGAGCTCTCTTGTGGCATCATATCTCTATGTGTATAGTCCTGAGGCACCTAATCCTTTCAAGATCTCTTATGAACCTGAAGTCGTGAAGCACATTACACTAAGGATCTAAACTTTTGTTATCCAAGGAGTAATCAATTTGAACAAAGGCCAAAGTTGTCATGAAAAATATGTGAGCCTCTGTGAAGAATCTGAGCTACATGATCTGGTTATATTCCATCCGATGTATCTATGTGAACCATGTAAGAAAGGTCGAAATTTTTCAGTGCTTAAAGGTCAAATTATCTCTAGTTGATTGAGAGAGGGTCGAGCTCTATGTAATTTGTCTCTATAAGACCTGAACATTAATGTGATTGGTTCTATCCAAGCATAATCCAAAGTCTATATATTAGTCCAAGATAAGATCCAAGTTCTATTTTATAAAGTTTGAGCTCAATCACGTTTGCATTTGATCTGAATCCTGTGTTGGAATCTATGATCATCAATTTTGCAACCTAATCCAAGACCGAATTCTCTTTTCGTAGTCTAAGTTTGGATGTCTCAAGTTTATGTAAAGGATCATGGAAAGGAAAAGGTTTGATTTTTTTGTGATACCTCTTTGAGAGACCAAAGCTTAAACTTATGGGAGGGTGAAGCATTGCACTACATATTCCTGTTGTTAATCTATTGGGACAAGTCTTGTACGAAGAAGTCAAAACCGAAGTATGAATTGTGGCATCTGTGGAACAAAGATCAAGTCAAAAGATTTGAGAAAATAAGGTACGAAGGCAGTGAATTCTGATCTAGCCTTGTGTCAACCGCTTTAGATAAATGATGCAAATGATCTCCTCCATATGCATCCAAATCTGAAATGAAAATAGGATTCATAAATATGTCACCTGAATTATTTCTATGGAAAAAGTGATAAGATCCGAACCCTATTGTGGGGCCACAATCTAGGTTGAGTTTTTTGGCATGTGAATTTGTGGCACTACATATCTCTGTGTTATGCGAAGTTTTGTGGCTCCTAATATGCTTGTTCCTGAGACAACGTGCTCTGTAATATAAGCGAAGGATAAAGGTTTGTCATGTCTCATAATCTCTGTGACATGTGTGAAGGTGAGATGCCAATTATAATTTGAAGTTGAGCTCATTATTCTCTATTGTGCGAGCTACTTGTTGACCATGCATGTGTCAATAGTTCCAAGAAGCATAGTGCACAATAGTATAAAATTTTTAAAGTCATTATCATTATTGTAATCCAAAATTCTGCAGTTTCATTGTAAAAATGAATCCAGTATGACTATGATGCCATGTAAAAACATCTAGGTAAGCCTTCGATCCTTAGCAACGAGTTTCGCTCTAGGGAGTTTTTTACCGTCCACGCATTATTCGTGTTTCTAAACCCAAATAATCGGCAAAGTTTTTCTAGAGTGGAGCTCGATGATAAGATATTAGGTGAGTTCTACTGTTATCGAGTCTATGTATTTTTGTCATACTGGATCATGTCTCTCGTGTTGCAGAAGTTGGTCGAGTCTAAGAGGTTGTGTCTATTGTGAATTTCCCTTCTACAAGTGATTATTGTAAAATCTTGGTGTGAAAGGTGTTCTATAGGAATATTTTTTATGAATGGTTACTCATAATTAGACACTATTGCCAAAATATTATTTAGGCCCACTTTGAGGGTGGAAAATATGTATAATCCCCTCTTGAGTCATTTTATTTATTTTATGGCAAAACTAAAAAAGAAAATTAATTAGCCAAAAAATATCAAAAAATTAAAATGAGAGAAAATTAATTCTCTCAAAGTGGGAAAATCGTCAAAAAATAATTGAGGACCCTTTCCAAAGGGAAAAATAAAGTCAAAATTAAAATGCCTCATTTCCAAGGCAGAATGTCCCAACTCATAAATTCATTGGATGAAGAAGACTATTTTTCCAGCAAAGTCGAATTTCTTTGACCAGGTGGTTGAATTAATGCACAAGTTACGATGATTATATTTTTTGAAGATTCTCCAAGGGACCAAAATCACCCAAGAGTTTGATTTTGGCCCATCCAGCTCAAATTTCAAGGCGGTCGAATTTCTTTGGGGATTTGTGAAGCAGTTATCAATGGATAAGAATAATTTGACATGGATCAAGCCTTGAATCAAGTTAAACTAGTCGTTTTTCCACTTGGAGGGTTCTCACACACTCATTTTTCTATATAAGTAAGCCATTGAGCTCCTCATTCATCAAGGATGTACTGATCATAAAATCTTAAGCAAGCTGTGAGTCAAGCTGTTGGATGTAATTTTTATTTTGCAATAATAATATCAAAGTCTTTGGGGGTTTATTCATGATGGGGTCTTTTCTGCTTCTTGTGGTAATGTTATTTTGAATCATGCTCTTAATGCTCTACTAAATATAATTGCCAAGTTATTATTTAGTTAGCCAACAATTGGATTATCTATTTGCACAGGTATCTTGCATTAGGTATGGGGTTTAGAAAATCATTCTAGCTCCCTCGATCTAGCAGGTATCTCTAGATCTTGAGGGTTTTAATGTATATCTCAATGTGGAAAAAGTCGAAGTCGGGATTAAATGGGCAAGGGTCCAAAAGTTGAAAAACTCGACAAAGTCGGGAGTTTTTTGAAAAAGTCGGCAAAACTAAAAAAATACAAAAATATTCATATTTTGAAAAAATCCCGACTTCCCGATTTTTTCAAAAAAAATTTAAAAAATTATTAAAGAAACTACCTCACTCACGATTTTTTGGAAAAAGTCGGCAAAAAGTCGGGACTTAGAGGATAAAATCGCGACTTTTTTAGGGATGAAAAAGTCGGCAAAAAGTTGGCCGATAAAATCAGCTCGGGGAAAAATTCGGGATTTTTTCAAAAAGTCGGGAATTTTTGCCGACTTTTTCCACACTAGTATATCTAGCCCCTTATGATCTAATAACTTCATTTCAAATGTGTAGAGATCATATGATATTCACATCTTGGGCGTGAGGAGAAGTCTTCGGTTGGACCATCCAACTCCCCAAGAAAGAGGCTTAAAAGCCCATTGTGTTAAATCATCAAAGGCTTATCTAATGATTTGTATGCAGTGACTTGGCCATGGCTTTAAATTAAAATTATTTCTCCACTCATTTTTTTTCTAATTTAATTGTGAAAATAAAGTTAGAACTGCTTATTAGAGCTTGTAATTTTTATTTTTTGAATATTGTAAATAATTTTACTAACCCTTGTAATTTGTTTTCCTAGTGTACAAAATTAGTGGGGTTTAGTTTCTCAATTTGAATTTTCTCTATAAGTATTGGAGGACGGCTAGCCTTTTGTGACTTTGCAGGTGCTACATCACAAGATCAAAGGCTAAGCTCGAATTTTGAAAGGGTTAAGCCTTCACCCAGCCTAGCGTCTAGGGTTTGGGCACTGAATCATCATCCAAGGGAGCCTTCCAGCCTAAGGATCAAGGCCGCAAGGGTTCTAATCCTAGATCTAGCCTTAAGAGACCTAGATCTATCACTTTGAGCCTCTAAAACCCCAATGCTCATCAATTCTTGGAGGCTGCTAGGCCTTTGAGGGGTTATTTCACTTGCAAAACAAGGGTTTTACCAAGGGCTAGCAGAAGAAAAATTTTGAGACCAAGAAAGTTGATTCTAAGTCATTTCAAGCTAGTCACTAGGGTTTGAGGCCTTAGAGCCTTGGCCGCAGGCCTGAAAGAGCCTAAAAACCCTAATGCAGGTCCTAAAGGGTCAATAAACCCTAGCTGCAGTCATTGGAGGACAAATCAAGTGCATTTCTATCAATTTTTGACTTATCTCCTTGTGTTTGCAGGCTTAGCAAAGTTTTTTGGAGGGTTTTGAGTCTAGAGAAACATTTGTTGCATACAATGTTTCAACTGGAAACCAAATATGGGAGGGGATGAAAACCATACCTAGTACAATTACAAATGTGGTAGAATAGAAACTGGATTTAGTCTATATCAAGTCATCAACTAAGGGTGCAAATATGTGGGCAGAAAGCAGGAAAAGTTGTCGGTGTAGAATAGGAAACAATACAATATAATCACATACAACTCTTCTTGAAATACAAATAATATTGACACTACTTGGTTGTCACAAACGTTGCTAGGCAAGCTAAATGTATGTTGGATAGATGCTTGGAAAGAAGTAATCATGAGGACCAAAGATCTCAACCCTGGACTGGAAGATGAAATGAAAGATTCAATGGGTGCAAACCATTGGCAGATAAGTTAAATCTTTTGGATCTCAAACGGCAGATAACTAAACAAGAACAAAGGTTCAGATGCCAGTAGAAAATCTATAAGACACAGGTTCCAGATGAAGTGGCCCAACTGTTGGTTAAGTTGGCTGAATAAAGAGTTGAAGGGGCACCTACCCTTAAAATTAAAAGAAACCAGATGAGTTAAAGGATAGCATGTCTGACAGAGGTAGAGAAAACATAAAGAGATTTTTCCTAGTTTCTGAAAAGTTAAAACCAGCAGTAGGAAATGTCATTCGTATTAGGGAGAAAGATTAAAACGAAAATGACCAGTCACGGGAAGTGCTTCAAATTCTGCATTTATTTCAGAGATTTTGGCATCAAATGAAAAGTAAATATTCACTGTTGGCAACAAGTTAAAAATGCTAGTGCTAAGTAAATATTAAGACACTACTACCACAATTTATGATCATAGTTGAAATTTATTACTGGGAAA
Source organism: Pinus albicaulis (assembly GCA_034641835.2). Lineage (NCBI taxonomy): Eukaryota > Viridiplantae > Streptophyta > Pinopsida > Pinales > Pinaceae > Pinus > Pinus albicaulis. The sequence continues at coordinate 619,856,819 of CM076570.1, read as the reverse complement.
TGATTTTGACTTCCTACTGAACAATCAGGAGTGTTTCCATGTAATTACAATAAATCTTAACTCTTTCCTCTAATTACAACACTTTAGGTTGCTTACAGTCCATCTTATGGCAGTAGATGTCACCACCAACAACAAGAGGTTTACTGAAAGTTTTGTAATTATTTTGTGTGAAATAAAAAATTAGAAGGTACATATTCATAGGGTGAGGATAAAGATTGTTGAACGAGTGCCAGCATAACTGGATTTGCGAGAAGGATAAAAGCTCTGCAATGGCTACAAATGGCAGGTAGCACCATTCAGTTAATGACGTCTGGAATAATGCCAGCTCTGCAAATGCTTCATGCACAATTCAAGTATGGCTCTGCAGCAAAAAGCCTCATGCACCATTCAAGTAAAGGCTCTGCAAGCATTATTCCAGGCGGCATTGCCCCATTTGCAGCAATTTGCAAAGAAGTTAGCCCCCCACCCGCCCCCCCTGCGCTTTCAAAATGGGTCGAGCTGGCACTCACTGGACAATCTTTATTATAGTCTATCTATATTTATAGCATTGTCATCAACAGTTAATGGCGATAGCTTGTTATCTTGAGGAACCGGACAATATGTATGACGGACAGGGAAGTATGAATATGGAACGAAATCCCAACATAGGGATGTGACTCTGTAATAAGATAGCTTGCAAAATCACATGGATTCATGTTTGAACATTACGGGCAACCCACAGCTTAGCTGAGTCTATCTTGTGAAATGTTAATCGGCCATTGTTGATAAGTTCCATGAAAAGACAAGACAAGACGAGACATTAAGAGAGAAAGAAGGATGAGTTACCAATTATAGTTGGCAGAGAGCAATTAGCACTTCCTCGCCAATTGGGAGGGCAATCACACAGGCTGTCTTCTTTTATACACTCTGCTTGGTGAAAGCAAAACATATTTCCACAGGGAGCTCCACTGTGTTCACAATGCTCTCCAATAAATCCAGGTGGGCAGTTGCAAGTGTAGTTCTCCCCCTGGATAATCTCATTGCAGCGCCCTCCATGCTCACACCAGAATGAATTTGTACCATCACACATCACTTGCTCCTCGTCACAAAGTTTACCCCTAAACACAAAATAATAATTTCCCCTCCTCAAGTCAATCTGCATCCTAATCTTGTCACTAGGCAGGCAGGGAAGCCCAAAATCAAATTCACACTTCCTATATTAATCAATGTTCACTCTGAAACAAAATTAGACAAAGAACAGAACATATCACAGAGTATAATCAATGGGTTTTTACCCAAAATATAGACGATCACCATCGAGTATAGAGGAGGGATCAGGAAGCTTGCATAGGCATTCTCCGTCCTCGTCACATTCCTCGGTCTTGCAGCGGGTATCCTGGCACTCCAATGCATATGAAGCATGCACTGCCAGTACTACTATTAACAAGATAATGGGTCTCCAGTCTCTATTCCACATGTCTGGTTTCTGTTTAGTTCAGTGCCAGATCTGCAACCCACAAGCCCGGATCCTTTAAAATAAAAATCTAAACCTCAAAATTCCTGGCTTGGTAATCTGATCTGCTGGGAATCCAGATTTGGTCATGACTCTTGTAATATTATCCTGAGAGTTTACATAGATGTTATATGTGTAGAGGGAAAACACATAATACAGAGGAAATGAAGATTGATTGAATGCAGAGAAGCTCTCAATTCAATTTCAGGTGGGTGTGGACCAACTCAACTCAACTACAATCATTCAGCATTCAGCTGAAACATATCATCACCGCTGAAATATATCAATCACTCACAGACTTCCTGTCCCCAGTCGTACCCATAGTCACACACAATAAACTAAATCTAAAATTCAAATAAGTGGTAAATTTGCAGATTTATCCGTAGTACAGCACAATCAAGGTACACATGACTTTCACCTTTTGGATGTGAGTGTAGGCAACAATAAAGGATGGAGCACATGGGTAATGGTCATGCATAAGCTCCACCTGCATGTGTAGCTTGCTCTTCCCAATGCACTCTCATTTGTCTGTTGCATTGTTCGGGCTCAATGGTGGTATTTTCACTTCCTATTCAGTATTATTTAACGTAGTTAATGGTAGAGTGAGCATTTCAATGACTTTCTTTTGCCGTAAGTTAATGCGTTTGGTTTTCTGGGTGTAACAAAATAATTATATCAATGAATTATATTTTTGTAAATATTGTTTGTTTTTCAAGGTGTTGCATAAAAGTTATTTAATTTTATAAATATGGTTTGTTTTCCAGAGTGTGATATAAAAAATATTTAAATTTTTTTTTTTTAACCTAGTTTCAAATATTTCCCGCATGGTTTTAGAAAAATTGAGGGTCTCTTAAGTGACTAAAAATATTGAATTTTTTTTAAATAATTTATAATAACATGAGGTCAGAAATTAGGAAGTCTCAAGAATATAGTCTCTTCATGGTTTTAGAAAATTTGAGGGTTTCAAAAGATTCAAGATATTGAAATTTTTTAAATTAATTAGACATTTAGATTTAAGAATTTTTAAAATAATTGGAAATTATGTTATTTTGTTTATTTTATTTATTTTTAATAAAAAAAAAATTAAAATATATTATATATGTATTTTTTAAATAATTGAAATTATTTATTTAAAAATAAAATAAAATTATATATATATATATATATATATATATCATCGATAAATGAAGGTTTTTATGTAATGTGAATGGTGAGGACATTGATAACTCTCCTAAGGAGAGGGTGTAAAATGCTAACACCCAGTTTCAACGGTTACCCTTTGGTATCTCATCGCACATGTGAATTCATGCATGCAAGTGAGCATTTAATATAGCAAGTTTGGTCCATAGGGATATCATGATGGTTGCATGTCTCTCACCGCATCCCCAGCCTTGTTGCTTGCAATAATGTGCTCAGGTTTCTTTAATATTGCTTCCATATTTCTCCATTCTATGACAACATTATGGGCTCTGTCATTCTTGTTCTTATTATCATTTGCCTATGCCTACAATTATTCCTCTCGATCGTGATGCTGGTTCAATCGTGGCCCATTAAATGAGCATGCTACTTTTCATCCCTCACTATTGTTTTTCCTCATTGGACATTGGTCTAAGCTCTATTCTCTCCCTTTTCACATTTTAACCTCACTCGTAGTTATCCCCACTTCTGTGGTATGGTTCTAGGTCTCTCTAGCAAAAATTTCATCATTGGAGATGGTTCACCAATGGGCTCATTATCGATGTAGGGGAGGAGGTAGGGATTCACCAAATGGATCGCATGCATGTTCATGTGTGGCAACTTCGACTATGATCTATAGTGAACAAATCCCTCAACACATTCAGGCCCAAATTGACAATGTGGAAGATGACCTGTGAGCGGAGCATCAAAGTTTACTAGACTCTAAGGTTATGGTGATTGTCTCTACTTGCATTCCAAATGTTGGCCACACCCATGGCAGACAAATCAATATGTCTACACCACTTACTTATACTAGCACATGAAGGCTCTTGTGGGTAGGGCTCTATTGGACATAAACGACATGAAAGAGGAGATCATGTTGGTGTTGGATGACATTGTGCTACAACTCAAGGACCTAAGGGAGCGACCAATACATGTAGAGGAGGTTATAAATTTAGGTTCCCCTACGTGTTGCCTTGGTTTGGGAGCTCTTGTCCCATTGAGTGGATAAATCCCACTTTTTTTATTATGTTATGTTTCTCTTTTAGTGGTTTCTTTTTATTTTCAATTACTAGCCGGTAGCATGAACACTATTAAATTTCTTAGGTTGTTACTATTAATGGGCACTTTTGAAGCCTATAGACATTTTCAACTTTTTAGACAAAATGATGGTATGTAGCTCATCTAGTTTCCCTAATTTCCCAAATGGTAGGCCACTAACAAACAACAACATATAACTTTGTAACTTTATATTACTAACAAAAATCTTAACATACAAAGCTCATCTAGTTTCCCTAATTTCCCAAATGGTAGGCCACTAACAAACAACAACATATAACTTTGTAACTTTATGTTACTAATAAAAATATCTTAACATACAAAAAAGAATTGAGGATCTCAATAGCTATAATACTCTAAATGACACATTAAAATAATTATTTAAAAATAGAAATAAATAAATAAATAAAAATCTTATATAATAATGTAATTAAATGATAATTTTAAATTATATATTTTTATTAATTGTTTACAAATATATGTAAACAAATTTTCAAATTTATTAATAATTTTATTTCATTTAATAATAAATTAACTAAGTTTTTTATGGAGCTATGTTATAAAGTATTATGTAAAGTTTGTGATCCAAGATTTAGATTTCCTTCATCATCAAGTGAGTGAGTTTGTGTGGGGGAAGTGTGTTTCATCTAAGGGTTATAGTAGTATCTATTGGAATTGAGTGCATGCCATGCAAGTATAAGTAGGCCCATTTGTCGATTCCTTTAATAAAAAAATTAATAAATCAACTAAAATAATATTATCAAATTATAATGAAGAGATATACATATCCTAGCCAGTTTTAAATTTGAATATATAACTTTTTAAAAAAACATATTTTTAGTCATTATATTTTATATGTGTAAATATTTGATACTTTATTATTTTATATATATATATATATATATATATATATATATATATATATATATATATATATTCAAAATTATTTATTTAGTTAATATTAATATAATTTCAAATAAAAGTTGGTTATGAATTTTCATTTTTTTAAATGGGTAAGGAAGATTAGATGAAATTTTAATTAATTAATTAGAAATAATTTTTTAAATCATAATATAAAAAAATTTGGAAAAAAAGTCATATTATAAAATTTTATAAATAAATAAATTATATTATAAAATTAAGAGATGATTCCACCATTAAAAAAAATACTCCCATAAAAAACAATATCATTATTACAATACAGAACATAGTCATATACATTTAATCTTAATTATACATATAAACCAAATATCACTTTAATTGTAATTTTTATTATATATCCAATTTTCAATCATATCAACCATAATTATACATATACTTTTTTTTTAATAGGAATTGGTCAGTTTTATCTAAACATGGTTCATGTTCAAATTTGACAGGTTGACACCATAATCAATAGGCTAGTGCCTAAAAGATTATACTTACAATTTAATAAGGGCTAAATTTTCAAAGCAACACCAACAAAGAAAATCTCACTCACTAGGTGTCTAGCTTTTTAGTCTTATTATAAAAAGTTAGAATTTCATTAAAGATTTAAAGTTGAAACCTACCCGGATAAGCAAAACAGTAAACATCACACACTCAAAAACATTCACTGACAAATAAAAAGCCAAACCAAGATTCAAAATTAAGTTAACAAACCTAACATGCTTATAAATAATTGCATCAAACTCAAAAAAAAAAATTAAAAAATCCTTTTTACTGCAAACAAACAAATCTATTAATTATCTTAATTTAAAAAATAAAATAAAAAATAAACCAATCTAACTTAAATCACCAAAATACAAAACATATCTACACATTGACTCATCAAACTACATGAACCTCACACCCACACCAACCACACGTGCACTCATCAAAACTAACCAAAAAGATATTTAATAAATTTCCTCTACTAAACATGTTCATTAAAAAGTTGATGTGGACCTTGCACTAAGTTAAAAAAAAAAATTAAAAAATTTCGCTTACATTTTACGTTGTATATTTTTTCTTCTTTATGAAAAAGGAATTATCATTAAGAGAAGGAATGTGGCAACCATAATCATAATGATGATAATTAATCCAAGTTCATGGTTTTCAAGTTATCTTCCTTTCTCGGTGAGGGAGCTAAAGGAAGCTCAAGTTTATTAAATTTATACAAATGAACATTTAATATCATTGAATTATATAATAATAAATTAGAAGTATAGTTTTATTTAATACGAGTGGAGAAGAATTAAATATTTAATTTTGGATTTATTAAGTGTCTAGAGAAATCAAATCTCTCAAAATACAATTTTTTTATAAGTCTAAAATTTGAAGAAATAATTACATTTAGAAAGATTTGATTTTTATTAGCACTTGGTAGATCCAAAGTTAAAATGGATCTATGTTGGTTCTTAATAATATTATTTATATTATTGAGAACTACTAATTTACTAACACCTACAGGGATCATATTTATTCATATACAAACCTAATTAAAGTGCAAAACATGAAAAAAAAATTTCACTAGAGGAGTGTTGAAATTTGCAACAAGAAACAATAAAATTGCCATCCGAAAACAACATCAATGATCCTAGTGAAAATTAAGCACCTACACTAGGGTGGGGCCCACACAGGTTATTTTTAGGTGTATGTCTATTTATAGATGTATGTGCATATCTATTTATAGATGCATGTTTATTTTTATTATCCCTTAATATTAGATGGACATTAAACTATAATCTATTCTCAATGAGAACTTGAAAATAGTTAACTGAAGTGGCAAATCAGTTAGCTAAGGTGATTCTAGTTGTAATAGAGTTGGAAGTGCAGTGATGCATGATTTGTGCAACTTGTAAATCAATTTAACTCAGTTAAGTGAGTTAAAGTCAATTGTGCTAGTTGTAACTGCATATACACTAGTGAGAGATCAAGTGAATTAAATATTAATTAATTCACATGTAGTGATCTCACATGCAACTAATGTTTTTACTATTATTAGTTGCATGCATGTCAGTTCCAGTGGAGACCCAGTTGAGATATAGGTGAAAGGGAAGTGTAACTATCAGTTGTGATATTAGCAGGCTACCCAAGTGTAGTTAAAACACCACAGGATGCCCATGATACTCAGCGCAGTTGAGGAAGGCTGGAATTCTTTGTGATTAAGGATTACATTCATCAGGAACTGCGTGAGCAAGGCAGTTTGTCTGGAGACAGTAAATTGGCTAAGGGATTTGCCTATTTTTGTATGACAGTGTGAGACAATTAGTTGATGTAGTGAGAGCTCTTGTGATTGAAGTTTTGTATGCAATTGTTTCATGATTCCTTGTGGAATATATAATATATGATAGAGGGGTTTTGAGTAGTAAGCTTTCCCTGGGAATATCTGGTGTTGTGGGTTTGATTGATTCTACTTTGCTTCATGTGATTGGCAATTGTGTTGTTTTTAATTCCACAAAATATTTGTAGAAGTGATTCAGTATTTAACTTTAGTACATTTTTGGATCAGGTGAATCAAGATATACATGCATATTGTATAATTTCTACATGGTACCAGAGATGTGTTATAAATTTTCTACATGGTATGAGAGTAGGAATTATTTGGGTGTGCGAGTTTGCAAAGAATGTATAAAAAATTTGATGCAAAACTTTCAGAAACAAATAACATATTTGGATTCCTTGTGAAAAAATACCCAAATTGGGAAAAAAATAAATCGATTCGAAGCTCGGATGAGGGAGATATCACCAATTTAAAATCAGCTCTTTTGTTAGAAAATTTTGCGACGGCGAGACAATTACAATCTGCGTGAGCCAAGAACCTACATGCACTGAAGTACAAGATGCATGCAAAGTTTTGAGGAGCAAAGCAAAGGTTAGTGACTTGGTGGTTGAGAGGAAGCCTCTCAACATACAGCTTGAGAAGCAGTCTCAGAAGGTTGTGGAGCAACCATTGTTGAATCCTTAGTTAAACTGAGAGGGGGGGGTGAATCAGTTTAACACATACATGGTCTTTTAAACTTTTCCCTTAAAACTTATTTACACCTTCACTTCATGACCAACTTAATATGTGAGCAATCTTTATTAGTGAGCAGCAAGTATCAAACAGATTTGTTAATGTAACAACAGTCTTAATATGTGAGCAACAAGTATTAAGCAGATTAGATAAACCACATCAACACATAGACATCATGCACAAAGACACCAGATATAAGTGGAAACCCATAAAGGGAGAAAACTACATTTTATTATTGTTGTGATGCAAAGGCAAGCTCCAACTCCCTCTCACCACTGATTTTCTGTAGGCACCAACCTACAGGAGGCTCCTACCTCAATTCTGCAAGCTACAACTTGCAAGGAAGCTTCAACTCCCTTCAATTTTCTGCAGGCACCAACCTACAGGAGGCTCCAACCTCAGTCAGCTACAACTGATAGCTATCAAGCTTCAACTTGATAGGGAAGCTCCAACTTCCTCAATTTATCAACCGGAATGTTTGCTGATTTACCTCAGATATCAGCTCTGTTCTGTAGCATCTCTTTCTGCTCTTCTTTTCTTTATCTTCTCTGCCTCAATCTTCTATACTCTGCATTCTCTATATTTACTCTCTCTCTCACCTCTTGCAGCTTTCTTATTTTCTTCAACTCTTTTCAATTCTGCTGCACACTCTCTTCTTCTCTCATTCTCCTTTTTCGTAAATTTTTCCCCTTGGATATTATCCCATTTTATACAAACTAGCTTCATGGTTGTTTGTATTCTACTGGGAATTCGAAATGGACAGCCATGTCTCTTTTCCTTCTGCCTCCTCAACTCTTTTATCCGCTCATTCAGAAAATATAACTGTAGGTACCAATTTATCGTTACAGTGGGATATTTCTTTTTCCTTTGGATACTTGCCTTTACATCACAAACAATATAAAACAAAATAATTTACATTCAATCACAATGAAAACTCCAGCTCACTTATTCAGCCTCTTGGCTCGCTGCGCATTTGTCTTTTCTTTGACTGTGTCTTTGTCCCTTTCGGTTCTGTTTGTTTCCTTATTCACTGTCACAGGTTAACAACCATCTTTCATACATATGTAACTGTGCTTTTTATATCAAGCCAATTGATTCTTGGCACAATAATAAAAATATGTTTTGATATGTGCACTGTCGTGGTGTAACAAATATGTATCTATAACAGCGCCTTTTATATATAACACAACTTCAGCTCTTAGCATAATAGTAAAAGCATGTTTAACATATAAAATGCCCTTTCGGGCCCACCATCTGAAATTTGTTTTTGCTCCGATGCGATGAGTCTCCTCCGATGATTTTTTATTGCGATTACACCCTTTGTGATTGTTCCAATGCGATTGATCGCAATCGCAAACTTCATTGGTATGTTCCACTGCTTAGCCTTCGTGCCGATGCGATGGCCCCACACTGCATAGATATATGAATATATATATGTGTGTGTGTGTGTGTGTGTGTGTGTGTGTGTGTGTGTGTTCTCCAATGGAATGTAAAGACCCATGAATTCACTTTAACGAATGCCCAGCATGCACCTCATTTTCTATAAGTTTTGACTTTAGCACAATATATAAATATATCACCATGTATGCATATTCCCCGAGTCAAGCGTTATAAACATTAATATAAGGGGTCGATTCCATTTAATCAATAGAATATCATATATCGGGGCCCACTTGCCACGCTTTCCGATGCTATACATTACTCCTCGACTTCTTCCGATTGCGATTGATCGCAATCGAAATTTCCATTTGAATGTATCGACATTCCAATGCTCCGATTCTGATGATTCAATGTTCACTCAATTGTGTCGATGCGATGAGTCACAATTGAATTCTTTCGATTTCGATTGGATCCTTTGCGATGGTTGCGATGTGATTAATCGCAATCGCAGCTTTCAATATTATGCTCTGATGTTCTTCCCCTACTCCGATGCGATGCGATGCGATTACTCCGATTGCGATTAATCGCAATCGCAACTTTTAGTTGCATGTTCCGATATTCCTATGCTTCGATTCTCCGATGCGATTAGGCTGGAATTCAAACACATATCAATTATGGTTCATTGATCCATCGAGTCCAAACTTTCATCGCAATCGCAACTCTTTGTTTACATGTTTCGTTGCATAATTTTTCTCCGATGCGATTGGGAAAGGGTCCCACCTTATGGTACTTTGGTTGTTTTGATCATAAAGCGCTCCACTTATATAAAGCACTGCATATATATATGCTTCCGCTTCCACCTTTAGTGTAACCTCCAGCTGTGTAATGATTCTTGGAATAAGATTTATATATGTATACATTGCCGCTTGGGTTAAGATTCCCGGAATTATGTTTATGTATCCTCCCGCCTGGGTTACGATTCCCGGAATGAGGTTTATATATATATATATATATATATATATATATATACATACTCTTAGCAGTTCACGATTCTCAGAATTATATATATATATATCATTCGGCTTGGGTAACAGTTCCCAGAATTTATGTTTAGTGTATCTACCAGCTGGGGTAGTGATTCTCGGAATAACGACTCTGCCTTTGCCTCTGCCTCTGCCTTTCTGCGATAACTGCTCTGCCTCTACCTCTACCTTTTCCTTTCTGCTTCTGCCTTCGCTGCTTCTGCCTCTGCTTTCGCTGTACCTCTGCTGCTCGACCTCTGCCTCTGCCTTCACTGTAAATTTTACCTGCTATCTTCTGCTATTGTTCTTTGCCTATCTCTGCATCTGCTGCCTTCTTTGTATGTCTCTGTATTTTCTGCCTCTATTGCCATCAATGACAACATTTCCAACAACCATAACTGGAGATGCAGAAGAATCTCTATAGACTTTATGTAGATGTGATTTCTATAGAGCTTCCTACCATTGGGAAGTGTGATAAATTCATGCAATTGAACCTTGAGAGGGAGCTAGATTTTCCTGTAGGTAAGAGTGAACCTTAACATGTGGAGCAGCCACATGCGGAGGATCATGGAGTGGGAGCAACCACTCATGCAGAGAAATTTTGAGCCAGATGGGTAGAGGGAGTACATGCAGCTATACCACCAAGTGAGAGGTGGGGTGACATGCATGAATAATCCCAAGAAGAAAGTTTGGGCAGGATCCTAGAGATGGTGGGTCTCATGGATCGAACCTGGCTACGAGGAGCCCATAGAGAAGTAGTAGCAGGACCAGTTAGATTGATGTAGTCAGATGTCACGAGGACATGAAATCAAAGTGACAGTGTCAGATACTGGAGCGCAGATCAGAGTTGGCAGCAAGTGCAAAGTGCATGGATGCAGGTGTCAACAGCGCAGAGGATCCAGTAGACATGTGCAGTAGCTAGCAGCAAGTCAAAAGAATTTGATGACATATGCATTATACCGATTCAGTTGTTTGGAGGCTATTCAGTTTCAGAAGTGTTGCATGCAAAGGTTGCATGTGCGATAAAAACTAGCAAAGTGTTGCATGCAAGAGTTGCATGTGCGAGAAACACTAGAGAAGTGTTGCATGTCGCATGCAAGGAAATTCCTTTCTTGTTGAGAGGGAGTGTTGAAGTTTGCAACAAGAAACTGTGAAATTGGTATCCAGAAACAACATCCATGATCCTAGTGAAAATTAAGCACCTACACTAGGGTGGGGCCCACACAAGTTATTTTTAGGTGTATGTCTATTTGTAGATGTATGTGCACATCTATTTATAGATGCATGTCTATTTTTATTATCCCTTAATATTAGATGGACATTAAACTATAATTTATTCTCAATGAGAACTTGAAAATAATTAACTGAAGTGGCAAAAAGTGATTCTAGTTGTAACAGAGTTGGAAGTGCCTCAGTTAAGTGAGTTAAAGTCAATTGTGCTAGTTGCAACTGCAAATACACTAGTGAGAGATCAAGTGAATTAAATATTAATTAATTCACATGTAGTGATCTCACATGCAACTGATGTTTTTACTATCATTAGCTGCATGCATGTTAGTTCCAGTGGAGACCCAATCGAGATTTAGGTGAAAGGGAAGTGTAACTATCAATTGTGATATTAGCAAGCTACCCAGGTGTAGTTAAAACACCACAGGATGCCCATGATACTCAATGCAATTGAGGAAGGCTGAAATTCTTTATGATTAAGGAATACATTCATCGGGAACTATGTGAGCAAGGAAAGTTGTCTGGAGACAGTAAATTGGCTAAGGGATTTGCCAATTTTTGTATGACAGTGTGAGACAATTAGCTAATGTACTGAGAGCTCTTGTGATTGAAGTTTTGTATGTATTGTTTTATGATTTCTTGTGGAATATACAAAATATGATAGAGGGGGTTAGAGCAGCTTTCCCCGGGAATATCTAGCGTTGTGGCTTTGATTGATTCTACTTTGCTTCATGTGATTGGCAATTATGTTGTTTTTAATTCCACAAAACATTTGTAGAAGTGATTCAGTATTTAACTTTAGTACATTGTTAGATCGGGTGAATCCAAGATATACATGCATATTGCATAATTTCTACAAAGAGATTTAATCTCTCTTGGAGGTTGATATATATATATGTGTGTGTGTGTGTGTGTGTGCACTTTTTAATGCATACATTAATAAGACTCTTTGGACACTTGGATTATGTAAACTACACAACTTAAATTTGTAATTTCAACATTTTAGACAAAATTGATAGAAAAATATATCTGAAAAAGGGTCAAAATGTAAATAATTAACTTGCATTGAATTATTTTTTTTATAATATCATCCCATGGGGGCAACTCAATGAGTGATCATTCTCTTAAGAAGTAATATGTAAATTTTGAGTTTCCTATTCAAATCCTCCCATAGATGTTTACCCAAAAACAAGTATAATTTCTTTATATAATATATGCATGGTTGACATTAAAATAATTTATTTAATATTGGTATTGAAATATTTTATTATGAACCACATTTTCCATATTAAAATGTTTTTTTCTATTATTAATATATTTTTAAATATATATCAATATTATTAAATCTTATGACTTAATGTTTTATTTATTATTTTATTTTTTTGAATTTCACATATCAATTTTATATTAAAAATTAAATGAATTAGCATTAGGAAAGAACTGAGTTATTTTACTTTTAATTACTTCTCTCTTTTGGGCATTGAAATATTTTACTATTGTCCATATATATACATGAAGTTCATATTAAAATATATTCACTAACATGAATATGAAAACAATTCACTGAAGTCTTATATTGAAAATTTTATATCTCTCTAAAATCAATATAAAATTATGTTATTTAACATAAACATTAGATATTTTATTTATGGCTTTAAGAGTGAAAGTGAAATATTTTTACCACATCTTTATATTGTGTTGTAATAGTAACAACCAACTAAGCAAGCACTAGTAATTGCACCAGAAGGTAGAATATAAAGAGAAATCACGTACAAATTGACATGTTCTATAACCTTTCCAACATAGTGAAAACACTCTAACTAAATAATAATTATTATAACATCTTTTGGTCAATTGTGAAAAACTATTATTTGTACTAGATTTTAATAATTTAATGCCTCGCCAAATTCATTTCTATTTCTTAGGCCCACCTCTACCGACATAATCCACCCCTTTGATTTTCAACTTGTAACCTAGTATTTGTGAGGAGAATAAATTATTTATAATAAGAAAATTATTTATTAATTTTTGTTCAATCCTACTGACATTTTTTATCAAAATAATCAAAACAACACTAAAGCCACATAAAACTACAAAATTTTAATCATGCCTTAGACTTAAAAGGCCTAGTAGTCCACATGGTAAGCGTTTACACTTACACGTGACTACAATTCTATGTGATTACATCATCAAACGACTGCCATTATTTGCTGCTAAAATAAAATTTCTATTAGATTGTGTCAAATGCTTCTTGATCTAATATTTCTGGGTCTGTATTGTGCACTGAAAATGTCAAATATGGTGTATTTCTACGTGTACTCATTCAAAATATTGACAATGGGATTACCGTGACGATTTGACCTAATAATCAGATGGAGTGCATATAATATAAATACTCGTCACTAAATTTTCATAAATTAATAAATAATTACCAAATAAATCACAACAGCAAAATTAGGAATTATGAGTATGTATTTTGATATTTTGCTCTAAATTAAATAAAATATTATTAAAATTTTAAACCCTCTCTTTTGACCCCTTGCTTCTTTATTATGTCTGAGCAGGCCTCGATAGCTAGCGATTCCTGGTCACTAACCGCATTGCAGGCCAGGAACCGGATAGCCGTAGAGGGATGAGGCAAAGAATTATGTGAAGTGCATTTTAACCAAGAGGGTAGAAAGACCGGGAAAGGAAATGAAATAAAAGGACACCTGCAGAAGATTGCATAAGCTCCAGACTATCAATTTCACGGACATGAAGACATTGCAAGACTACCTAGGAGGAAAGATCAGTACTATTGATGCCATTGAACTCCTACAGTGCCCCAATCTAATAGGGGTTTACGAACTCCTTTGGCAGCAGTTCTGCTTAGGATGAGCCAAATTGTCGAGCACTAGCAAATACTGAAAATAGAGTCAGAAACCCATGACGGGGCTGATCAAATCATGAGTTTCACTCTCTAATCTGTCTGGAAATTTTGGGCTTGTAAAAGATGCAATCCAGACACCGTTGTTGCAGCTCAGGCATATAGATCAGGTGTTTCACTCTCTAATCTGTCTGGAAATTCGGGGCTTGCAGAAGATGCAATCCAGACACCATTGTTGCAGCCCAGGGATATAGATTAAGCATTTCAGCTCTCAAAATTTTCGCATCAAAAGCCACGACACTCCTCTGCCTTCATTGTCATGGAAAGAACGAAATCGAAAATGGCTAAAAGGGATCTAAAGGAATTAGGTAGAAACCTCGAATGTGGTAGGCTTACTCTAACAAATTTCGATCTTATTGAATAAATGAAGGAGTTGGTTAATAGTTAGAGTAGTTAGAGTGGGTGGTGAAATTTAATGGTTAAAAATTATTCAATCGTCTAACATTAGATCTAATGGTAATGGTGTTGATAAGTACACGGTAACAGCTAGGGGAGTTGTTTTCAAATAAAGACACTTTGGCGTAAATATATAGCTTCATTTCTATTTTTATATAGTTGACATTGTTTGTTTGTTTGTTTGTTTTTGTTTTTTGTTTTTTTTTTTTTTTTTTTTTTTGTGGAAAATCGTAACTTTCTATTAATTATAAAAAGTTACATAATTATATGCACATAGTGTATTCCTTTACTATCCCAAGCTACACCACTCAAAAAATTTGTTGCCCATAGAAACAAACACGAAAAAGCTAAAAAAAAATAAAATACAAATACAAATGGGACTAAGCAAAAAGTGTTAGTCACCCTTTTCTCCCTTTTTTCTTTTCTACTTTTAGCCAACCTCCTTGATCAGGAGTGGTTGTTACAAGAATTATTTTGTTCTCTTCTATTTTCCTCATATGTTCTTTTTCTGAGTTTGAGCTCCTTGATGTATAAGGATGTTTGAATCCTGCTATCTCTTTTTCCTTTAGTATTTCTTGGCCTGAGTGTCCTTCTGCTCTTGGGTTTTGCAAGTTTGAACCCCTTGTTCCGCATTGGCTCTATTCTCTATTTGTTGAAGATTTATGTCGATTTTGATTCCCTCAGTGTTGGGGGGTCTCAAGTCCTCCTCTTCCTCTTCTTCATCGAGTTTTGGTTTTGGGAACTGGCATCCCTTTGTATTTTTGACAAGTTCCTTTTTCCTCCTGCGATCTTTCTTTTCCAAAGGACGTGTGGTTTGAAGACAGAGACAACATCTAAATGGTGTGTTCTCATAATCTAAAAATTGGTTCCAACATTGGTTGTTGTGTGTCAAAATGATACGATCAGGTAGTCCTTTACTGAGGTCTACCTCAACACATATTTTGGAAAAAGTATAAATTTCTTCTTCAGTTCTTTTTGTATCCATCTTGATATATCTCCTTAGCATGTTGTTGATTCCTTCCAATACTTTTGGATGCCAGAAGTGAAGGGATAAGCAATGTAGTCTTACCCATAATAATATTTTGGAGGTCTTCATTGTATTAGCATCAAAATCTATGAACCACGAGAGGATAAACAATCTTTTGTTCCCCATAACTAAGGAACCTCATGTAATACCTAATCTCTTATCTCTAATGATTCGAATTTTACTATATAAAGAAACCTTTTGAGAATAAATGAATCTCACACTTTACCGTCCAATTCATAAAGATCCACTGGTTTTGGCCAGAAACCATTGAACCTGCAGATGATTGCCTAAGATTGATAAGCTGTACAAATATTATTAATCCTTTCCTTTGAGGTTGTATTTGAATGATGTAGAACCATTTGTTTGTCCTTTAGCTACCACTGGGCCCTTGGGAATATGTAATATTCCGAATAAGAAATAAACAGCAATACCAAGCAACATAAATAAAAACTACAGTTAATCGAGAGACACCATGAAAAGCACTGCAAAAATTTCAGAAAAGTTGAGCCATTTTATTAAGAATCTGGAAATAGGGAGTGAGAACAAGAAGGTGATCAGAATGATGGCACCTTGGCTTGCTCAAGGCAAGTTGAAATAACTCTCAAAACCCTGCTGTGGATGGTTGCTTCTCCTCTAGACTGCGTAACTCCCTGATTTGTTGTTGTTGCTAGAAAATGTTGCTTCTCGTTGGAATGGAGTTGCTCTTTGGGGTTGTTCCCCTGCTTAGAAAGTTATGAAACTCTGGCTATGAACTCTCCAACAACCCGGAAACACACAGGAAGGAATTCTGAAAAGGCTGACCTTGGAATCTGACCCCCTTAGGAAAATTATGCACTCTTGGTGAGTACACTAGCCTCTAAACTGAATGGATGGAAATTTTGGACTCAATCTGCTCCAAAATACAACTTTTGAAGGGTTGATCTCCTCACACTTCTCCTAGACTGAAACTATTGAATACCCCTCACTCCCGGAGCTTCCCTCCTCCAAAACTACATAACCTCTGAGAGAGATTGTGCTGCCTAGTGATTGCGTAACTCTTGGATGGATAGCTTTGCGTGATTTGCTATGAAAACTCAAGGTAAATCTCCTCGCCTGAGCGGGTACTCGAAGTCCCCCGAGGCTAAGGTTTGGATCTTTGCTTGGAGACACCCATGTGCTAAACAACACTTGTAGACTTAGCTAAACAGCGTAAGTGTGCTCAATATCTGTTAGACAGAAATTTTGATGATGCATAATAGAATGAATGAGAAGCTAGGCCATTACTCCCTTTTATGCTTGAGACCCTAACATTCCCTTGGGGCCCACTATGTTGCGTTGTCCTCCTTTGCCACACCACCTTGCCTACTCTGCATTGTCCTGGCCCATGCTACCACTGGGTTTCCTGGCCCATGCTGCCTATGCGCTTTCCCTCTCCCTGCGCTGTCACTTGGTCCCCCTAGGCCCCACGCTGAAATTATAATGTTGGCTAAGTGACTTTAGGGAGTTTATTTCACCTAAGTTGGGTTATGGGTCCCAACACCCCTTTTATTTATGGTTGAACATTAGAAAAGAAAAATCTGAGCAAATATTAATATTGTCAATTAGCTGTTGCTAATTGGGAATATTATAGTACTCCCCGCCAAAATGTTGCTTGTCCTCAATGATCTGAAAATGGAAGGTACTTGAAAAGGGTGCAAGGTATCCATTTTCATTTACGTAAATGAGTGCAAAAATACTCTAAGTTTAAATCTGAAAATGTGATAACTTCATATTTCTAATACAGAGATAGACTGTAGGGGCATTTACCGGATATTTCACCTTTCAAAGAAAGGATGAATCCAGAGGCTACCTGGCCCTCTTACAGACTCTGCCTAAAGAAATAATAGAAGTAAACACTCAGATTTAATTAAAATGATCTTGGTTTAAACTTGACGTTATGCGGAAATTTAGTTTGCAAATGGTGTATGTCTTTTCACTGTTTATGTGTTTTAAGTTTATTTGTTTTTGTTGAAACTTAACATGTATATCAGCAACATATTCAGCAATATAATATCAAAAAACAACAGCAATATGATATAGGAGTTCACCCCAACTCTTGGGCTACATCTCCTGGATCAAGCCTCCCAAAATGGGCTTGTCCTCTTGTATTAAAAGCTCTCAAATGCAATACAAGATTATAAGTGTCTCAATAGACAAATATGAATATATAAAATGATTCAGAAGGTAGGAAAAAGCTAAGAATGCCTTTTCAAATTCACTAAACAGTGAAATATTACCATAAACAGCGATCTCTTCATCAATGTCCTACTGGTGCTTTGAACTTCTCTGCAACTTTTCAGGCTGTAGAAGTAATAAAATTCCTTTGAAACCTATTCCAATGGCTTCAGAAGGTCAAAATTATCTGAAATAGAGCTTTTTTTCACCTAAAACTGATAACCACAACTCAACCAAACTCAAAACCAAAAATGGCCCTAGTGGCTCAAAAAGCTTCTTCGAAGCTAAACAGGCTGAAACTGAGCTCCAATGGCTCTGAAACCTGCGCCATTGAGTCCAAAAGGATGAGAACATACGAAATCCAAAAAAAAAATTCGTTCCAAAAGGTTGATTAATGAGAAAGTTATGACCAAAACAACTTTGCCCCAATTTCCTCCACTAAATGTGGGGCAACTGCCAGTTAACTCCACTAAAAGTGGAAGTCCGCCTAAATTTGGGAGCGCCTCCAAAATCTCCACCATATTAAAATCCACTTAACTGAAGCTTAATTAAATATTAAACTTGAGATTAGGCTCTTTAAGCGCTCTTAACATTAAGCTCCCACACTGGTCATATGATGAGGTTCCATGGGAGGAGAGTTGGCCCCTCCGTGCTCCGCTGGACCCACTCCACTAAAAATGCAATAACTTCTTCATACGGTGTCCATTTTTCGAACCGTTTACGACACCAGAATTAGGAAGACGAGACCTATGCAACCATATTGGTTTCAACCAATTTTTAACACTTTCATTTTTTAGCCTTTTTCCATGGCTTGGACTTGAGCTCCTGATCACACCTCCCAAATGAGAGGCTTTTGGACCCCAAAAGCTCACTAAAATTCTGAAACTGAACTGTAGTACAGAAAATGAGAGAATAAAAACATCCTCTTCTCTTCAGCCTTCAAAAATTTTCCTGAATTGCCAACTGTTCACATGGCGAATTTTGTTGAATGAGCCATGTACTTGTGCCAAATCCTGACCAAGTTTTCTCGCCATACCAATCTGCCAGAATGAAACCAGCAATGAAAATTGTTGAACTTTGTGCCCTATTTGCTTGCATGCCTTTCCAACTCATGGAATCTTACACTGATTTGTGTATAAATTTGTTGAATAATGATTAATTATCCACCGAGACTATCCTGATCACATACAATTCGAATTTATATGCAACACATAATCTCTTCCACTCAGATCATCACACATGCGGAAATAAAACAAGCGATAGCACATCAAATCATCATACACATTAACACGGTATGTATGGGGAAAGCTTATAGCTGAAAACCCCGCAGCTATTGTGTATATTATAATGGATAAATCATGTAACAAAATCAGTACAATACTCCTCACAAGTACTCAGTACTATCTCATCAAGTTACACACAAACTAGCTTGGTTTTGAACAGGTTACTGGTTCAAAACTCACCACCAATTGCCTTGCCTCTATTGCGCAATCATGGCCTGTCTATATAGAGATCCAAGGTTAGAATCTCCTTGGCTTGACAGCGCAATCATCATGGGAAATTCCTCCAAGTGTGGTGCAAATCTCATGCACAACTGATGTCGCCACTGATAGCTAACTCCACCCTTTCATCTACCTCTTTCACTGGTCTCCGCTGAACTGTCCATGCACTGTAGTGAACTGATGTGTTCTTGAGTTGAATAATGAGTTACTAATTAATGGATTAAATAATATTTAATTCACTCCACTCATAACTAGTTGATTAGCTAGTTAAACTAATCTCAACCAGTTCAACTAAATTAAACCGAACACAACTCCACTAGCTATCTCATTAACTCCACCAAACTTCTGCCACTGAAGTCCTAACTGAATTCAACCATGCATGTGCTCACCAAACCCTAGGAATAGTGTAATTCCTCTGTCAGATGCATGAGCCACTTCCAAGGCTCGAACTGAAGTGCTCCAAGAGAGTAAACTGAAGTTTATAGTCCAAATATTATTAAGGGTAAATAATATTTGACTTCCCTATTTTTAGGATAGGTAGTCTAAAAATAGACATCAACCTATTGACCTATAGGTCAAAAAATAGAGGTCCATCTATTTTTACCAACATGACCAATACTCCAAGAATAACATACTGCAACCCCTCGACCATGCTCCATATGTCTAAAAATAGACATAGTCTAAAAATAGACTTTGCGCCAGAATTTGCCTGCGGGCCCACTTAGTGAAGGCGACTTCATTTCACTAAGCTCCATCATCTTGCTGCATTTTCAACACTCCCTCTCAGCAAGATGTGGATTATCTGCAACCCCTATCCTGCCTCTGTGGAATTCGAACTTGCTCTTGGTGAGCGCCGTCGAGGATGTCGGCATCTGATCCTCACAGTGGGAACATATGAAAGCATCATGATTCTCACGGCCAGACACAATCTCTGTATGATGATACGATGCACGAGCTACAACTAGCCTCAACTCATCCTCTATCTGTACCATAGACCATATCCCGATGTGCCTCGAATATAGCGCAATACATGCTTGCCCGCCTTCCAAAAGAGCTTGGTAGGCTTAACCATAGCTTGCGAAAGCTGGTTAACTGCATAGCATATATCGGGTCGTGTATTGACCAGATACATAAGCGGCCCCACCAACTGTCGATAGACAGTGGCATCCACTACCTCCGCTGAAGTAGCATCCTCCTTCCTCCAACCACCAGGAAGAGGAGTGTCAACAGGCTTGCGGCCTTGCATGTTGAACCTCTCAGCAGATCTCAGGAGCATGCCTTTGAGGCTCTTAAAAAATCCTCGTGTTACGCAAATCTCCAATCCAGAAATAATGAAGATGCCTAAGTCCTTCATCTCAAACTCTCGTGCAAGATCCTCCTTGCATGAAAGTATCTAAGCACTCATCACCGATCAAATCAGATCATCTAGATACGATGCGATGATCAACAACTTCCCCCTCACATTGTCAGTGCCGGGTTAGGATCGCCCTCAACTCTTGGAGAATCCAAGCCCGGTGAAGTAGCTGTCTATCCGAGTGTACCAAGCACGAGGTGCTTGCTTCAGCCCGTACGGTGCTCTCTTGAGTTGGCACACATGCGACTCACTGCTGAAGATCTCGAAACCTTCAGGCTGCTCTATGTACACCTCCTCCTCAATAACTCCATTGAGGAACGCAGTCTTCACATCCATCTGATGAATGTGCCACCCCATCTGCGCTGAGAGAGCAAGGATCGTTCGTATGGAAGAGTACCTTGCGACAGGTGCAAAGGTCTCCTCATAGTCAATCCCCTCGATCTGTGAAAAGCCACGAGCGACAAATCTCGCCTTGTACTTCTCCACACTCCCGTCAGCCGCCTGCTTCACCTTGTAGATCCATCGCGAACCCACCACTGATTTCCCAACCGGTCTTGGGACAATCTCCCATGCACTGTTCCCGACGATCGAATCATATTCCTCGATCATGGCATCAACCCATGCGGGTTCCTCCACAGCTTCCTCAAAAGAGGATGGCTCTGTCACAACACATTGACTCACAAGAGCCATGTATCCAGTGTACCGATCCGGTGACTGCCTCTGTCTGCGCTGTGCTGTGGGTGGTCCTACAACCTTCTCTGCATCCCGAGCCAGTCGCTCAGCTTCTGTAGTGCGCATGCGCCCTCTGATGGTTGGCGCTGCATGGGTGGTTTCTTCCACCTCCTGAACCTCCTCTTGTGGTTGATCCACATCCGGAAGCTCCTCCTTAGGAACTAACAGCTCCTCATCTGCATGCAATTGTAGCTCCCTCTCAAGCGAACACTGCATGGCTTTCTCCTCCTGGAATTTTATATCCCGTCGCACAACAGTCTTGCGACTGTCTGGCACATACACTCGATAGTTATGAGGTGTATCGGTGTACCCCACAAATATTCCAACTTCAGCAGTTGGATCCAGCTTCCTTCTTGCATCCTTCGTCACATGCATGTAGACAGGAGATCCGAAAATCCGCAAATGGGAAATATCAGGCCTCTTGCCAGAATAAGCCTCCTCTGGTGTACTCATGCCAAGAACCTTGTGAGGACAACGGTTCTGCACATACACTGCTGTATTGCATGCCTCAGCCCACAAGTGAAGGGGTAGGCCCTGATCATGCAACATCGCCCGTGCAGCACCCACTATCGTTCTGTTCTTCCGCTCAGCCACCCCGTTCTGCTGTGGGTTATGGGGTGCGATGAGCTCTCTCTGAATCCCTTCTGCGCTGCAGAACTCCTTGAATTCAGCCGAGATGAATTCACCACCGTTATCACTCCTTAGAGCAATCACCTTCTTCCCCGACTCCTTCTCGACCAGTGCTTTAAACTCACAGAACTTCGCGAATGTATCGCTCTTCTTCTGCATGAAGAAGATCCAGCACTTTCGAGAGAAATCATCAACAAAGATCACATAATACTTGTGCTTTGCTGTCGAAGCAACTGAGAAAGGACCACACACGTCTGTGTGAACTCTCTCAAGGATTGTCATGGCGCGACTATCCTTCTCGTGAAAGGTGGCTTTCACATACTTCCCTAAAGTACACCCCTTGCACTGATCTGACTGCGCAAGAGTGCCCTTAGGAAGCCCAGTAGAAATCTGCTGCAGAATCTTTAAAGCTCCATGGTGAAGGTGGCCCAATCTCCTGTGCCACAGTTCGCCCTCATCATCCCGGCTCACCACTTCTCCCGCCTTGCATGCCATAGCTGCGCAGCCATCTACCTGCAACTGATAAAGGTTCTTGGTTCGAACCCCTATCTTTCGGGTCTCTCCAGTAGTCTTATTGCGCAGGAAGGCTTTTCCTTCGCTGAAGACCACATCATACCCCTTATCCTCCAACATCGCCACAAAGATCAAGTTCTTCTTCAATCCAGGTACATGCATGACATCCTTCAATACAAAGGGTTTACCAGACTCCCTCTGAAAGGATATGGTACCGATACCAGTCGCACTGTATCTATCATCATCGCCCATCTCGATGTGCACACCCAAATCTTTGTCCTCCAGATCTGAGAACAAATCCCGATCTCCCGTCATATGAAATGACGCACCGCTGTCCAAGAACCACACCGATTCCATCACACTTGAAACCAAGCATGCGATCAGTGAAAAGTCAAGCTCGAACTGTGAAGCCAAAGCTTCTCCATCTGCAGATCTTCCCGCTTGCTTGTTCTTCTTCTTCTTTGGAAAATTGGTAGCATAATGTCCGTGATCATGGCAGTGAAAACATTTCACTTTCACCATATCCTGCTTCTTGCCCTTAGCTCCAGAATGAGAGGTTTTCTTACCCTTCCCTTTCTTAGCTTTGGACACCAAAGCGCAGTTTTCTTCATCAGCTCCCTTTGATGAAGATCCATCTCGTGTAGTCCTCCTTATCTCCTCCTGCATGAGATCCGCCCAAAGGCGCTCCCATCCCGGCAGCTTCTCCCGACCATTGACACTATCTTGATATGAGTGCCAAGCCTTTGGAAGACCAAGGAGAGCCAGGTCAACCATGTCCTCGTCTTCGACAATCACCCCCACACTTCCCAGCTCATCTCTGCATTGAGTGAACTTCGTGAGGTATTTGGCGATACTGTCGCCTTTCTCCATCTTGATGTTCCTAAGCTTATCTTTGAGCGCCAGCTTCCTTTGGTCGCTCTTACTCTGGAATAGATCCGTCAAAGCTTTCCACATTAGAAATGGAGAAGCCTTTCCATGCAGGCTGGATACAATATGATCCTTGATGCCCTCCAACAGGATCCTTCGACATTTAGCCATCTTCTTTTGCCATGCTTCGACTTCAGTAGGATCAGTGGGCCTTTGGACATCCGCATCCACGAACTCCTTCAGTCCATTATCTTCTAATACTGCCTCCATGCGATCCTTCCATGCAACATAATTCGAACTGCCTTCAAGAGCATATTCGAGTCGCAAACCGTTGAAAGACATTTTCAACATCGGCACCAAGAAAACAAAACTGCTGCAAAATTCGAATTCCACCTCAAAGCTCAACCACTCTAGATCTGTGAGAACAAATTATTTCTAGCACAGAGATTGACTGCAAGGGGCGTTTACTAGATATATCACCTTTCAAAGAAAGGATGGATCCAGAGGCTACCTGGCCCGCATGCAGACTCTGTCTACCGAAATAAGTTTGTAATCACTGTGATGATCAATATCTGCTTCAATAGCTTTGATGCCATGTAGAAATTTGCTGAATAATGATTAATTATCCACCGAGACTATCCTGATCACATACAATTCGAATTTATATGCAACACATAATCTCTTCCACTCAGATCATCACACATGCGGAAATAATAACAAGCGATAGCACATCAATTCATCATACACATTAACACAGTATGTATGGGGAAAGCTTATAGCTGAAAACCCCGCAGCTATTGTGTATATTATAATGGAGAAATCATGTAACAAACTCGGTACAATACTCCTCACAAGTACTCAGTACTTTCTCATAAAGTTACACACAAACTAGCTCAGTTTTGAACAGGTTACTGGTTCAAAACTCACCGCCAATTGCCTTGCCTCTATTGCGCAATCCAGGCTTGTCTATATAGAGATCCAAGGTTCGAATCTCCTTGGCTTGACAGCGCAATCATCATGGGAAATTCCTCCAAGTGTGGTGCAAATATCATGCACAACTGATGTCGCCACTGATAGCTAACTCCACCCTTTCATCTACCTCTTTCACTGGTCTCCACTGAACTGATCATGCACTGTAGTGAACTGGTGTGTTCTTGAGTTGAATAATGAGTTACTAATTAATGAATTAAATAATATTTAATTCACTCCACTCATAACTAGTTGATTAGCTAGTTAAACTAATCTCAACCAGTTCAACTAAATTAAACCGAACACAACTCCACTAGCTGTCTCATTAACTCCACCAAAATTCTGCCACTGAAGTCCTAACTGAAGTCAACCATGCATGTGCTCACCAAACCCTTGGGAATAGCATAATTCCTCTGTCAGATGCATGAGCCACTTCCAAGGCTCGAATTGAAGTGCTCCAAGAGAGTAAACTGCTGTTTAGAGTCCAAATATTATTAAGGGTAAAAAATATTTGACTTCCCTATTTTTAGGATAGGCAGTCTAAAAATAGACTTCGACCTATCGACCTATAGGTCAAAAAATAGAGTCCCATATATTTTTACCAACATGACCAATACTCCAAGAATAACATACTGCAACCCCTCGACCATGCTCCATATGTCTAAAAATAGACATAGTCTAAAAATAGACTTTGCGCCAGAATTTTCCTGCGGGCCCACTTAGTGAAGGCGACTTCATTTCACTAAGCTCCATCATCTTGCTACATTTTCAACACTTTGCACTGACACTTCGCTCTTTGCACCAAACGACACCAAAAGCATCTTGTGCAACATACGACATCAACAACAAGTTGACAATGAAATGTGCTATACAATTGACACACAAAATCTATAACAAGTGTGCACACAACCGACACAAGTCGATAAAAATGTATGACACAATCAACACAAGTCTATAAACAACAAGATACATCTTGACAAACACATGTGTATGTATCATGTACAATGAACTATATACAGTTCGCTAATTACACATACAACCTCTATGTACATGTGCAACTTCAACTCTTCTTTTTCAAATACCAACAAGCACATCATCCCAAAAACATGTGGGTGATCAAGAGCTGAACCAAAAGACATTGCTGCAACATAAGTGAGTATCATACTCATCTTTTACACCTACATGGCGAAATTTTGCAACAACAAAGAAATTCCTTCAACTGAAACTTCTTATACATGCAATCTGGCATCAATTTTTCAAATGAAATACATGCATACCAATCTGAAATTTGCATGTACAAAATGAGTAATGACTTATTGCAATAAGAAGTTAATCCACTTCCTACCAAGCCAACTCCATGGCTTCTTTTGCTGCAACTGCAATTCTTCATGTGAATCTTCCATTTCCACATCGATAATGGACTCCATAGATCCACTTGTGCCAAACTGTTTGTCCCTTAGCTGCATATGCTTTGGACGATTTGTTGGATGCAAAGTCCAAAAATGAGAGACATCATGTCCCTTCCTTTGACAAACTGTGCAACTCTTAAGAACTTTCTGAGAAAGTTCTCTTTGCCTCTTCTGCTTCTTGTGTGCTTTCTTTTTCAACCAGCATCTTGAAGCAACATGGTTAACTCCACCCCAAAATGTGCAACAAAATTTTCTTTCATTTGAACAAGAAAAATGATCATTCTTTGCTGAAACATAATCAAATTGATCATGTGAATGATTATACCTCTTTTGCTGCAATGATGGCTTAAAACAATGGTAAGGAAGATTGTCATCCTGACATTGATGTAATTGAGAACTTGGGAGAAATGTTCTCTTCAAATTTGCATCACATTCTTGAATGCATGTGCTCAAAGCTTCACCATTAAGTTGCTCATAGCCAAGACCAATATTCTTGGGACGCTCCACAACACAAATAGGCTCAACAATGCCTTGTGTATGCTTTCCCAAACCTTTGCCTTCTTGATAGCCCATCTTCAACATCAATTTGGACCCAATACCTCTTGTATGTCGTTCAAAAGAACCAACACACTTTTCAATAGAGGAAACTGAAGACAAATCAGAATGATTTACCTCATGATTTACATCCTGAAGATGTGGTATTTTCTTGGACAAAGCTTCTTGAGCTTGAAGAAGCTGCAACTCCATATCATGCAGTCTTTGAAGAATGGCTTCTTTCTCTTCCTGCATAGCTATCAATTGTGCACGAAGTTGAACACTTTCCCTTTGATCCTCAAGGAGAATCTGCACCATATCCTTCACCTTAAAGAACTCATTCTTCATGTCATCATTGAAGAATCTCGTGAAGGAGGAAACTTCACTTGTAGAAGAAGTTGAAATTATGTGAATGGTCAAAACAACCAAAAGGAACTTCCAAATAAAAGTCCTCAAAGCTTTCAATCAAGCGACAAGATTTTAGCCAAATGTCAGTAAAGACCCCTTCTCATTCAAGCAACCATTTTGCAACCAATAAAACAGTAAATCTCTTACACTGTTTTAAAAACTTTTGCACAACAACAAATGCTCAACCTGAGCTCTAATACCATCTGATCTGAAAATGGAAGGTACTTGAAAAGGGTGCAAGGTATCCATTTTCAATTATGTAAATGAGTGCAAAAATACTCTAAGTTTAAATATGAAAATGTGAGAACTTCATATTTCTAATACAGAGATAGACTGTAGGGGCATTTACTGGATATTTCACCTTTCAAAGAAAGGATGAATCCAGAGGCTACCTGGCCCTCTTACAGACTCTGCCTAAATAAATAATAGAAGTAAACACTCAGATTTAATTAAAATGATCTTGGTTTAAACTTGACGTTATGCGGAAATTTAGCTTGCAAATGGTGTATGTATTTTCATTGTTTATGTGTTTTAAGTTTATTTGTTTTTGCTGAAACTTAACATGTATATCAGAAACATATTCAGCAATATAATATCAAAACACAACAGCAATATGATATAGGAGTTCACCCCAACTCTTGGGCTACATCTCCTAGATCAAGCCTCCCAAAATGGGCTTGTCCTCTTGTATTAAAAGCTCTCAAATGCAATACAAGATTATAAGTGTCTCAATAGAAAAATCTGAATATATAAACTGATTCAGAAGGCAGGAAAAAGCTAAGAATTCCTTTTCAAATTCACTAAACAGTGAAATATTACCATAAACAGTGATTTCTTCATCAATGTCCTGCTGGTGCTTTGAACTTCTCTGCAAAATTTCGGGCTGTAGAAGTCATAAAATGCCTCTGAAACCTCTTCCAATGGCTTCAAAATGTCGAAATTATCTGAAATAGAGCTTTGGTTCACCTCAAACTGATAACCACAACTCAACCAAACTCAAAACCCAAAATGGCCCTAGTGGCTCAAAAAGCTTCTCCGAAGCTAAACAGGCTGAAACTGAGCTCCAATGGCTCTGAAACCTGTGCCATTGAGTCCAAAAGGCTGAGAAAATATGAAATCAAAAAAAATTTCGTTCCAAAAGGTTGAGTAATGAGAAAGTTATGACCAAAACAACTTTGCCCCAATTTCCTCCACTAAATGTGGGGCAACTGCCAGTTAACTCCACTAAAAGTGGAAGTCTGCCTAAATTTGGGAGCGCCTCCAAAATATCCGCCATATTAAACTCCACTTAACTGAAGCTTAATTAAATATTAAACTTGAGATTAGGCTCTTTAAGCGCTCTTAACATTAAGCTCCCACACTGGTCATATGATGAGGTTCCATGGGAGGAGAGTTGGCCCCTCCGTGCTCCGTTGGACCCACTCCACTAAAAGTGCAATAACTTCTTCATACGGTGTCCGTTTTTCGAACCATTTGCGGCACCAGAATTAGGAAGACGAGACCTATGCAACCATATTGGTTTCAACCAATTTTGAACACTTTAATTTTTTAGCCTTTTTCCATGGCTTGGACTTGAGCTCCTGATCACTCAAGAAACTATAAAGATGGATGTTGCAGGATCTTCTCACTCTCCCAATTGGCATCCTCATCTGGAAGATTCCTCCATCTCTCCAAATACTCCTTGAATATCATGTTCCATAACTGTCTCTACTAGGTGTCTAAAATGGTTTTGGCTGTAACACTAAATGCCCCTCATCAACTGTAAGTGGAAGCTCCTCTGTTGCAGACACCTACTGCCCCAAAGCCTTCTTCAGGCATGATACATGGAAAATGTTATGTATCCTACTCCCTGCCGACAACTCCAACTCATAAGAAACCTCTCCTACCCGACGGATCACCCTACATGGTCCATAGAAGAAGGGCTTAAGCTTCTCAGCCCCATTCTACTTCAGCTTAGACTGCCAGTAAGGCTGAAGTCGGAGGTAGACCAAGTCACCTATCTCAAACTCTCTCTCTACCCGCCCTCTATCTGCATACATCTTCTATTGGTTTTGTGTTGTGGCTAAGTTGTCCTTAAGATCCCGAAGTATATCTTGGCTCTCTTGGATCTAGTCCTTGCCCCTGGGGGCCTTAATACCTCCAAACATAACATCAGAAAAAGTCAGATCATGATATCCATACAGAGCATAAACTGGAGACATACCAATAGACATGTGGAAAGTAGTGTTGTAGCAGTATTCTCCTAGGTGTAGCCAACGCAGCCATGCCTTTTTTTGCCCCATGACATAGTTCTGTAAGTAGCCTTCCATCCAATTGTTCACTATCTTCGTCTGCCCATCTGTTTAGGGGTGATAACTATTACTAGGAGTTAACTCTCTACCCACCAAACGAAAGGGCTCTTGCCAAAAGTCACCCATGAAATGGCTGTCCCTGTCACTGATTATGGTCTTAGGAAGACCATGTAATCTGAAAACATCACAGAAAAATATCTCAGACAGCTGTGTAGTTGTGTACTGTGCTAATATGGCGAAGAAATGGACATACTTTTTTAGTCGATCAACAACCACAAAGATGCAACCCTTTCCCTGCACAACGGACAACCTAGTAATGAAATCCATAGAGATGCTTTCCCACTTTCCTTCAAGAATGGGAAGTGGTTGTAGCAATCCGACTAGGTGGCTCATCCCCCCCTTGTTCCTTTGACACACTTCGCACTCCTTGACATGCCGAAGTACGTCCTCCCTAAGGCCTCTACAAGAGAACCTCTCCCCGATGGCCCTGTAGGTCTTTGTGAATCCTTGATGTCCTGATAGTGGAGAATCATGGGATGCATGGAATATCTTCTCCTTGAGCTAGGAATCCCCAATCAAGAAGATCTTTTCTCGATAATAGATGACCTCATCCATCACCCTATACCTATCATTAGAAATATGGCCGTCCAATACCTCACAAGAAAACGGGTCCTTGGAGTACTCCACCAACAGTTGAGCCCTCCAATCTGTATCTAGGCTCATCAAGGATAGTGATGTTGGTCTTTGTGACAAAGCATCTGCCACCACATTGTTCTTCCCTTTAACATACTCAATGTAAAATTCATAGACTTGAATCTTACTGACCCACTTTTGTTGCCTCTCCTACAACTACTTCTGCTCAAGAAAAAACCAGAGGTTGTTGTGATCAGTCCTCACCTGAAACCTGTTGCCTACTAGATAATACCAAAACTTGGCCAATGCATGCATAATGGCTAGCATCTCCTTGTCATATATCAGATACAACCTCTCATGCGATAGTAGCTTCTGACTCCCAAAAGCTATAGGGTGGCTCCCTACATCAACATTGCGCCTACTCCCTCCCACGAAGCATCACACTCCAGAATGAAGGGTTGCGTGAAGTCTGGAAAAGCCAATACCAAACAACTGCTCATAACCTTTTTAAGCCTGTCAAAAGCCCTCTGTGCAGTATCAGTCCAGCCAAATTCTCCCTTCTTGGTGAGATCTGTGAGGGGTGCAACAAGTTGGTAAAATCCCTTGAAAAATTTCTAGTAGTAGGTGCAGATGCCTACAAATCCCTGGAGCTCTGTCACATTCTTCAGTTCTAGCCAATCTCGGATGGCCCAGATCTTCTCTGCACGAAATCTCACTCTGTACACACCAATGATATGCCCCAAGTAGAGCATCTCTGTCAACCCAAACTTGCACTTGGAGATCTTAGCATATAAATGTTGCTCCTCCAAAATACGCAGTTTATCCTCAATGTGATGCAAGTGCTCTTCCCTAGTGCGATTGTATATGAGGTTGTCATCAAAGAACACCATCAAAAACTTCCTCAACTTACCATGGAAGATGTGGTTCATGCAAGAATGAAATGTGGCTGGTGTGTTTCTTAGCCCGAAGGGCATCACCAAAAAATCGAAATGGCCATAGTGGCACCTGAATGCAGTCTTAGGGACATCCTGGTCCCTCACCTTGATCTGATGGTACCCCGACCTTAGATCGATCTTGGAGAAGAACTTCGATCCCCTCAGCTCATCCATCAACTTGTCAATCCTAGGGATGGGGTATCGGTTCTTCATTGTCTTTTTTTTGAGTGCCCTGTAGTCGATGCACATTTGCAATGTGCCATCCTTCTTCTTCACCAAAACAACAAAAGAATCAAATGGGCTAGTACTGGGTCGGATGTGTCCCAGTCCTCAGAGCTCATGGATAGCTCTCTCAATCTCATCCCTGTAGGCCTTGGGGTACCTATAGGGGGTGGTGATCACTGCCTAGATCCCCTACTCCAACTCGATAGTATGCTCAAACCCCTGGTCCGGCGGCTGCCCCGGTGGTATGTCCCCAAAAACCATGGAGTATCTGAATATTGATTGCACATCAGGGTGTACTGACTGCCCTATGGCTCCTACCTCTGAAATACACAGTTCTACTTCCCACTCTATGTCCCCCTTCCGGAAGTCTGCCTCCATTAGGTGTGTTGAAACTGTCTACAGGGGGTATGTGTGCATGCCTCTGATCATCACATGCTTCCCACTCTTCTTGTATGTCCACTCCATCTCTAGTGTCTCCCAATCTGTGGTGATCTTACCCAACGTAATTAGCCACTGTACTCCCAATATGACATTGGTATCTGGGATGTCAACCACAAAGAAGTGGTATGTCATCATGTACATCCCCATGGTCACTGCCAATGCTGGAACATACCTCATACACTACATGGTTCTGGCGCCCGAAACCAACACTGAGAAACCATCAAAACTCTCTGTCGGTATGCCCCTCCTCTGTACTAGCTAGGCATCAATGAAATTATGAGTGGCCCCACTATCTACTAGCACTGAAAGATGATGTACCTAGATGATGCCTCAGACACGCAGTGTCAAATACTTCGAAACTCCTCGCAGCGATGCAAGGATTCGTCCTGTGGGCACAAATGCTGCCCCTCCTGCTCCCGAGGGTGGTGGTGGTGGATGATATCCTCTCTGTGCCTCAACGTTGACCTCTCCCTCTATCTCCTCAAAAGCATCTTATTCTCCCTCACTATCGGAGAATACCTCGATGTAATGTGCCTTCCTTGCGGCACATCGATGACCCAGTGCCCATGGCTCCCGACATGTGAAGCATAGCTTCCTTCATCTCAAGTCTCTCTGGGTGTCATCATCCAAAGGCCCTCGGCCCTGGTTCCCCTTTGGTGGTGGAACTCTCGTGTCTTTCCGCTTTGGCTGAAATGTCAGTCTCTAGGAAAAAGGAGCTCTAGTCCTGGGGAAAGAATCCTGCAAGTCCCTTGTCCTCCCGACTGCGTCCTGAAGTGTAGCAGACTTAGTGGACCTGAATAACCCACATAGAGGTTCTGCCAACCCATCAATAAACATGTAAATACTCTGGTTGTAGACAAGTCTGGCACCATCACTAAAAGTATCAAGAACTTAGAAATGTAAGTTTTTGGGTTCCCCGTCTGTTTGAGCTTGGTTAGCTCGACAAAATGCTCTTTCAGATCCTTCCGGTCAGACCTCTCCACCAATCTCTATGTGAACTATGCATACCTTGTCACTGCTGAGTGACCCAGCGTGGCCATCCCATGGAGAACCAGTCATGTGCTTCCCCCTAAAGGTGTAGCGATGCCACCTTGATGGCCTCCACCTTCACCATCTGGTTCAGCTGAAAGTAAATGTCCAACTTTTCTACCCAAGCTTTTGCTAAACATTTCGATGACCTGTCATATGTTGGTAGGAAAAATATACCCATGGTACACTACAACTCACCTCCCTACGTGTACCCACCTCCTCTGTTCTGGTTGCGGGGTCTGCTATTTTTCTTTAGATGGCAGGAATCATGGAAAGAGAGAGCTTCACCAAACTCTCGCCCATATGACTGATACTCTGCAAAATATTCCCTGTAATGAGCCATCTCCGCCTCCTGGGGTCCTCCCGTTCCCGTACCTACAGTCAAGAATGTGGGCATAATGGAACATGGGGGATTGTGTAGCACCACTTGTTGCGCTATGTTATGCTCCTGTGTGTGATGGGAAGTGCCTGACCCTTCTCATATGTGAAATACCCTTGAGGTTTCACGTTGTCTATTCCCCAACAATATTTTGACCCATCTCCTCTATTTTCCTAGAGAGTTCCTATACATACTCAAGAGGAAATTTCTGGACTCATTCTCGTCATCTACTTCTTCTGCCATAGGTGCTTCCTCCTCCGTGTCCTCTACTGGAATGCAGTCCCCCTCACCAAATGTGGGCTCGAGCCTCCGCTCTCAGCTCCTGTACCGCTGCTTCCTGTAGGTGATGTATTCTTTGTTTCCGAGTGTCATAGATTGATCTGCTCCACAGGTTGAACCAATTCTATGAGCTCTGATACCACTATAATATTCCGAATAGGAAATAAACAACAATACCAAGCAACATAAACAAAAACTACAACTAATAGAGAGACACCATGAAAAGCACTGCAAACATTTCAGAAAAGTTGAGCCATTTTATTATAAATCTGGAAATAGGGAATGAGTACAAGAAGGTGATGAGAATGATGGCACCTTGGCTTACTCAAGGCAAGATGAAATAACTCTCAAAACCGTGTTGTGGATGGGTGCTTCTCCTATGGACTGTGTAACTCCCTGAGCTGCTGCTACTGCTAGAAAATGTTGCTTCTGGCTAGAATGGAGCTGCTCTTTGGGTTTTTTCCCCTGCTCAGAAAATTATGAAACTCCGGCTATGAAATATCCTCCAAAAACCCGAAAAAAACCCAGGAAGGAATTCTAGAAAGGTTGACCCTAAAATCTAACCCCCTTGGGAAAATTACGCACTTCTGGTGAGTACGCTGGCCTCTGAACTAAATGGCTAGAAATGATGGCCTCAATTTGCTTCAAAAAACAACTTGTGAAGGGTTGATCCCCTCACACTTCTCCAAGAATGAAACTACTGAAGATCCCTCACTCCCGGAGCTGCCCTCCTCCAAAACTACGTAACCTCTGTGAGAGATTGCATTTCCTAGTGATTGTGTAGCTCTTGGATGATAACTCTGTGTGATCTACTCTGAAAACTCAAGGTAAAGCTCCTCACCCGAGTGGGCACTTGAAGTCCCCCAAGGCTGAGGTTGGGATCTTCGCTTGGAGACACCCGTGTGCTGAACAACACTTGCAGACTTAGCTAAACAGGGTAAGCATGCTCAATATATGTTAGACATAAATTATGAAGATGCATAATAGAATGAATGAGAAGCTAGGCCCTTACTCCCTTTTATGATTTAGAACCTAACATTCCCTTGGGCCCCACTATGCTGCACTGTCCTCCTTTGCCACGCTGCCTTGCCTACTCTGTGTTGTCCTGGCCCATGCTTCCACTGGGCTGCCTGGCCCATGCTACCTCTGTGTTGTCCCTCTCCCTGCGCTGTCACTTGGTCCCCCTGGGCCCCACGCCGAAATTATAATGTTGGCTAAGTGAATTTAGGGAGTTTATTTCTCCTAAGTTGGGTTATGGGTCCCAACACCCCTTTTATTTATGGTTGAACATTAAAAAAGAAAAATCTGAGAAAAAATTAATATTGCCAATTAGCTGCTGCTAATTGGGAATATTACAAAACATTAGATCTTGTCGAACCCCCCTCCCCCCCCCCCCCCAACCAAATGTTAATGATTATCAAGGAATTTTGTTCTATGTAATAGTCTTGTAAGCTCCTTTGGTCCTACATGGATCTGCCTGCATAGATAAGGTTTTGTAGTTCCGTTAGAATACCAATTTTGTTGTAGATCTCCAATTTTAGGTCTCTCACCAATGATCCCATTCGAAACCTCAAGATGATCAATCTACCTGTTGGGGGTTGTGAAAAAATTTGGAACTCTGCACCCTTGCCAGAAACACAATTTTTCTTGTCACTTGCTGATGGATCTGCAAAGGATCCATCATTATTTCTCATCTCTTCATAAAGAAAAATAGATCTTTGGTTACCTCCTCTTCCACTAGAGAGATATGCCAGATCTGGGCTGTTAAGGTAGAAAATGGTCAATAATCCTTTCCATTTGCTATAAACGGTTTGTGCCTGAGGGATCAAATTCCCTTGTCCTGTCCCATCCTTGATTGTATCTGCATGCTTTGTTCCATGTGAGCATCCAATACCACAGTCACCAATGGTCTCAAGAAAATCGGTATGTATTAGATCGCTGTGAGAAAAGGTCTTTGTAATGTCTTGAGAGCTGCATGTAATCATGGTGTTCTGAGAAGCCTGAGTCAGTGAAGCCCACATAAAAAAGACAAATTGGTAATCAACTTGAGATATTTGTCTACAGGAACTTGCTCCAGCTTTTCTAACCCTGAAAGGATGACCATTTCATCACCTTCGGCTGTTGCCACAGAGCAAACATTCCAAGGCTCTATCCACCGACGTATCAATGGCAAAGTCGACCCATTTAAATCGATCAGTGATGGAATGACAACATGCAACAAAGCCAACCGAGTATCCAACTCTAATCTTCTTAGAAACCCTAGACTCAACGTAGAATAAGAGACCTAGATCCGTTTTGAATCAGGTTTCAGGTTTAAGGAGTCACCAAAGTTTAGCCGCTCACAAGGAAGAAACAACAAAACCTTCATTTTGCTTTCTCTCCCATTTCAAACATAGTAATCATAATCAAGTCCAAGGGGATATTTTTCCCTCAATAAGCAATGACTTCTTTCATCAAGTCAGGAGTATTCTCTGGGAAGATAATCAGGTCCATCACGACTTCCAGAAATCAAAAGATCGTGTTCATTGCAAGGGTGCTTGGCGCTGGAGACAAGAACCACAGAGCGATCGTCCCTCTCAGTTGAGCATATGTTCCAGTAGGTATTGACCGGTTTTCCTCTTTGTGATGATGTTGAAGTAAGGAAATCTCTTGTTAACATCAGTATACTTCAACGTTGTTTTTTCATTTAGTGTATATTCAATTTTCATTTTAAAGGGGACATGTATCAATTCGAGGTTGAGCATGGATGAAGTCACACATTTCCCTCATATTGGGCTGTATAATGCACCTCTCAACACAATGATAAACCTTGGAACAAATTCTACAAGTTTCTTGTGTAGTAAGTCTTAGTAGATATAAGATAGAGTAAATGATAAAATTTCATAATAAACTCTTAAACTCCAAAGATACCAAAACATTCACCATGAACATCAAAATAATATAAAGAGAAGACCCTTAAGGTTGGGTAACACCATAAGTTACTTTTTATGGAATAAATCAATTCTCAAGCCATGCTTGCTACAAGACAATAAAATACAACATGTCTCCAATCCAATAATACTCATGTATTTACATTTTTTCATGAATAGTCCTATGGGTCTTATGCCAACTACACCTTATTATCATATTATTTCCTTTTAGTTACATAATGGGCTTATTCTATTATTATGGTCATCTTACATTGTTTTCCATGTGCTTTGGCATGTTTCATCTTTGAACACATGGAAAGAAGCCATATAATATGACTTATTGAGCAACGTAGTCAACTTGTACCATACGTAAGCATCCATCAATCCCAGTGAAATTTGGACATTGGGTCCAATTGTATCATTTCCTTGATCTTGATTCTAGTTTATTCTTGTGATCAATGTCTTCATTGTGTTATTTTTATATTTCCATGCATTACTTCTAGTCCTTCACGTGCTTCCATAGATTTCCTTTTTGGTTCCATGTTGATCCATAATAAGTTTGTTGACATTTATGCCCTTTCCTTGATATTGTTGTTTCTCTCTATGGTGTGGGTGGTGATATACAATGTCATATACTTTAACTATATTTACTATATCCTTTTGTCACAGAGTTTGTATCTTCTTTCACTTCATTGTAGCTTCCTTCTGAACCCATTACTTGGCTATCAATAGTCATCTTTCTCTCTTCCTTTGTGAGCTTCTCCATGCTCATTGTGAGTTGCAAATAACCTCTACAACAACAAGCCTTTCCCCCCTGCTACATAACACCCCACCAAGTTTTTTTCCTGAACCTATTCTTTTGACACTCTTGGTTCTTTCCACTAGAACCTTATGAAATTCCTTTGCTCCTCTAAGCTTCTACACCTACTCACTTCTCCAGAAAATTCAATCAACAATTGTATTTGTAGAGTTGTCTTAACAACTTCTACCCAAATGCAACTTGAACTTCTTCTTCCATTACAACTTCTTTGTTATAAGGGTTTTTGTGACAAATCT
The DNA here is from genome assembly GCA_034641835.2 of Pinus albicaulis. Taxonomy (NCBI): domain Eukaryota; kingdom Viridiplantae; phylum Streptophyta; class Pinopsida; order Pinales; family Pinaceae; genus Pinus; species Pinus albicaulis. The sequence goes on along the minus strand of CM076570.1, from coordinate 619,819,850 downwards.
TCTTTTCTCTTTCAATCGTCTTCATGAAGTCTACATCCTTTTCTCTTTGGATCAGTATTTTTTCATCCTTCTTCCACTACATTGTTTTTTTCAATTTTTTTTTCCTTCTTCATTAAGTCTTCTTTTGATGTGATATGGACTCAATATCTTCTTATTCATCTAGTTTTTTCATCTTATTGCATGATTATTCCTTTGAACCTTTCACATGATACCTACATAAAATTGTTTCTTATAAGATGGACATCTTCATCCAATGAGACACTTATGATATTTTTCATTCATTTTGCAATTACACGTTTACAAAAGAAGTTTCTTATTGAGTTGTAAAATGTCCAACACGAATAACATAACCTTGATTTGACAACTTAATTGATTCACTCATTCCATGATTTACTTAAACTTGAATTGATTTACTTGTCTTAAACAACTTAGAAATAATAATGCTTTAAACTTGGGATGTGAGGTATCGCCGAAAACACACCCCATCTTTGACTTTCCTTGTTATTGACTTTATCTCAACAAATAAGATAAAATGCCTTACACCATGAAATTTTCACAACTCCATTAGATTGACTCAATAACTTCACTTTGTTTCGAAGGGTAACATGACTCTTTCATTTTCAAATGGGCTTTGACTCATTAACTAATGCTTTATTATGTGTCCATCCGTCACCTAATTTTGACTGCATTTTATCAATGGAAAAAAAATTCCATGATCATTGTAACACAATAATCATACACCAATCTTAGGAAATTCACTATTAATTTTAACCAAAATAATAAAGCTAATGTGAATCTTCTTAAAATTTCAATTCACATTTCACTCTAATTCAACCATCCCAACAAAAAATTGTTTAAAGACGAGGATTATAATTTAAAAAAATGGTTTGACATGGCTATGAATAAAAAATTATGAGCATGTGGCTATATACCCAACCTTTTCTTTATCATCTGGCTATCCATTGTTGCGTTTCCTTATCCTTGTCATTGTGACGGTTCTCAGTGAAAAGTTTTTGCATAAGCTCGAAAGGCCAATTCTCCAATGCTTCAGAAAGCGTTGTGTGACTTGTGTATGCTACTGTTCTGTGAGTACTTTTCTGGGCTTTCTTCCAGGGTATAACTTCCACACAAATCAAGATCCACATCAAATATTGCATGTATGTCATTCATCTGAATTGCATTCTTTTTTGGAAACTATTCTCAGTTCAAACTATCTCCATAACATCCTTTGAAATGGGAGATTATATCTTGAACAAAAAGCTTACCATAATGTATATTGTTGCTTTAAATGAATAAATTTTCCTTTTGTAGATTCATCCCCTAGATACAAAACATAGCAAATCTTTGCTGCATTAATATGGAAATATTACTTTTTGTTGTTTCTAAATTTACATCATTGCTACCCATCTTAGGTCCTATAAGACTTCTATTTCCGAGACTGCCTTACTAAATAGGTTTTTTGTTGCATCATCTATTTCACTTAATTCAAGTGAAGAAAGTGAGGACTCAAACTCAAGTTACTGAGAATGTTAGATCAAAGAGATCCACTGATGCTTGCATATCTTGTGGTTGCAACTTGCAAAGATATGGGAGTTTCTGGAAACCTAGATGATGAATTCAAATTTGATAAAGCTGAAGATATATAAATATCTGAAACTTACAAAGAGACAAACCTATCAAGGAAACAATACTTTCCATGCATCTCTGTAAGAGTTGGTCCTGAGCAGTGACCTTGGGAACTTCCACAATCCTTTGCTTTGTAATGAGCATCAACATTTTGCTACTGGTATATCCATTTTCCTCAATATCTCAAACCTTGTCATATATGCAATCTTATCATGATATTGAATGAGATATGTCACAAAGTTGGGTGCGACAAGGATGCACACTCTCTCCTCTGATATTCATCCTTATCATGGATGGATTCAGTAAAATTATGCATAAAGCTGAACAAAATGGTTTTATCAAGGGATTCTCTTTTTCGAACTCTGTGTCTTCTTCACATTCCCTGTTTGTGGATGATCTACTTTTATTTGGCTATCTTATTTGAAACCACTGGTTTTATATTCACCACATGTTATTAAGGTTTGAAACTGATACTGGCTTAGGTATTAATAAGAGTAAGTCCTTTCTTATTTATGAAAATGGGGATCCTCAGGAGATTGCTTTCATTGCAGAATTCTTGGGTGTTGGTGATAGATTGGTAGCAGAGGGTTTTAGCTACCTGGGATTCATAATTAAGCCGTGTGGATACAAGATCTGGGATTGGATGTTGTTGATCGATAAGTTCAGAAGGAGGATCTGCAGATGGATGCATAGATGGCTGTCCACAGGGGGGAGGCTCATTATGATACAGGAGGTTCTCTCTAGTTGATGGTTTATTGGGGACACTTATATTACCTCCCTGATCGGATTGTGCACTTGATCAATAGTATAATCACCCAGTTTCTATGGGGGGGCTCTCATTTGGTGTAACACCCCTAGTTTCATGTTTTTCAAGTTAGACATTTGAACTTAAATCCAAAGGGGGTGGACCCCAATGGATAAGTATGGTGTGAATGTAATTAATTATTTAATTGTGAGAAATAATAAAACATTTCTGTGCATATTGACCAAATGAGAATTTTGAGATCACTTGCCAAATCCATGAGGTATGGAAAGAGGCTAAGACTTTCCCCAGAAATCTTTCAAAAATCCTTGAAAGAATTTATTTCTAATTTAGATTTTTGAGGAATAATCTAGATTTCCCCAATGAGGTGGAGAGTAGGTGGGAAGAGGTAAAAAGCTGGAAAAGTAGAAAGCAGCTTTAAAAGTCCCTAAATGAGGGAAGCCTAGGCAAACAGGAATAAAAGCATCCTATAATTTTGGACGCAAAATTAGAAATAGGCTTTGGGGAGCATAAGCTTAAATGAGCTACTCCAGAACGGATTGGGGTTGGTCTGTTCTAGGAGATGATCTCAGCTCGGGAATGAGTTCTGGAGACAGAGGAACTCTAAGGTTGGGAGGACTGGTCAATAACAGAAGTGGTATGCCTAACATGTTTATGTATGGTTGAATTACTTGTTACTGTGTAGTGGGATTAATGTCGGTAGATGTTATTTTATTTTAAATGCTGAAACTGGTATTCCATACATTTACAGAACTGTGTAGAAGAACTTAATCCTCTCAATTCTGTGTAGTTGTAGGAATATGATTTAAGGGAGAAATCAACTAGAATTTCTAAACCTACTAAGGGTTTAAATCTAGAGATTTATTTTACTCCCTTAAATTTATTACAGTGTAGCTGTACTATACTTCCGTAGAAGAATAAATCAAATTCTGTATGAAATAGGAAAAATGGAATCTGAGGATGAAAAACTAGTTATGAAAATTGAGGATCTTAAAGTGAGTGAACACATTACTGACATTGCTGAAATACTTTATTGAGTTGCATGTATATAAATGGTAATCATTTTATTTATATAAAAAAAAAAAAATCTGAACTGAGAAGTAAATAATTCTGGTTGCATGAATGAAATATATGAGACAGAGAGTTGTGTAGCATCGAAGAAAGTAAGTAAATAGAAATGATAATTTAAATCATTTACAAGGCTAATATGAATATGTATAATTGACTAATACAAGGCAAAGAATGAAATCCTAGTTAAATACATTCTCATATCATGAAACTATCTGGGATATATAGATATATAGAACCAAAATTCTGTGCTAGCAATGAAACTCTTATAACAGAAAGATAGATGTCATTGATATGTCTTTAATGAGAGAAGTTCTGTTACATTTTGCTTACTTGACAGGAAAAGAAAAATAGGCAAACAATCCATGGACACAGAAATTCTGCTATCCGAAATTATATAATGGATTTCAGCTTAAATAAATTCCATTGTGTTGCAACGAATGTAAGACATGTATCCTAGCAAAGTACTCATTTAAATTTTGTTAACGGTTTTATTAATCTATACCCATTATTCCTAAGGTACTCATAATGACAAGAAAGACTAAGTACAGTAACCCTTTGTATTCCAGGAGTTAAATGAATAAGTACTCAGGTAGATATTATTACATTTCCTAATCATATATTGACGGGAAAATTGTACTGAACAGAATATTATACAAAACTATTAAGGCAGTACACTGAGTATTAGTATAAAAACTATTTGTCTGGATATTACACAGAGAAAAAAAAATCATAAGGCAATGTATAGACACCATGGAAAAACAAACAACAGAAAGAGGACTCAAGAATTCTGCTTATAGGTATTCATGGGGAACATTAAAAATACCATAAATTAATATGTGGGAATACGGAATCAACCTGGGAATAAATAATCAGTGCGTGGTGAATATGACAAACATGCAAAACCCTACCTACTAATATGAAATATATACACTGTGTCTTAAACGAGCTCGATAGGCCTTGCCCAAGCGTTGAAAATCCATGAACATTAGTCTTAAGGGAAAAGAGTATAATACAACCAGACTATTTTAGAGCGTATCCATAGTTAAAAAGCTTGGTCGTACACCAAGGCTGAGAGATGAATTTTAGACAGTCCAATTAATTACAGAGGCGCAACGGGATTTATAACACCCGAGCCACAATAAAATAATTTGTTTAAAAAAAAAAAAATCTCAGACGAAAAACGTAGATCTAAGGCCGACCCATAAACATGGGAAAGGCGAACTACTAAAATCAAAATTCTCTGCGATGAGAGGGAACCAACCTGAGTTCACAAACGAAGACAAACGTCTTAGAGCGGAATTGTAACAATTGACAAGAGCGTGGTAGGAGCGACGATTATAATGGCGGGAAGTAGTTAAATCACCTGCAGTAACAAGAAACCAAAAACGCAAAGTTAATAGGGCGAGGATAAGCCAGTATAATTATCAATAAAACTTAATAAACGCCATATACATATCAAATTACCTTGGGAAATACGGCGTATGACGTTTTCTAGTGAAGTCCCAAACCTGAAATGGGAAACAAACCATGAGTATTTAGTGATAATTATCCAAAAAAAAAAAATCATTTGGCTCATTGTAGCCAAACGCAGGAGAAAAAATTCGAAGCCTGGATATGAAACATGGTGTTACCTCACGGAAAATATACATTAAGAACTGTGAGGAGTCCGCTACAATACAAATGCACTCAGATGGTGGAGCTAATCACAAACATGACAGAGAATCAAAATTCCAAACTCTTCCTGTAGAGTAAAATCGTAATCATAATAAGAGCCATATACAATATAGGGCACGAACAAATTCAAACAAGACGTGGCGTAATAAGGAGAACGAGTTACCTATGAACCTCACTCCTATATGCCAACTGAGCGACTGTGTGCCTCAAGCAGTTCGATGGCAAGAACGTCGATACCACTGCGAAGAAACCTCGGCCACGAGACATGCAAGAACCAAATGAAGGTAGTAACAAGAGAAATTCTGCATTAAGTAGAACGTCAAACCCTAACGCATCCAAGCCATACAGATGGCACAATCTGTGAGAGGCGTACTTAAATCTAGGGTTAGATTAATGGCCCCTAGAGGTTTTAATGGCGGACTGATAGAATTGATCTATTCGAGCCAGGTGAATAAATGTGAAACGACTTCTAGGTACCATTGCTCTTCTCGAGAAGGGAAGTAGATGCAATGTAGGGTTAACAATGGGCTGGCGCTCGAATGCCATAGCAAAGAGGTACACAATAGACATTAAAATGTAGTTCAGTGTGAGACGAAACCCCCAACAGAGTCGACGCATTTAGTGCAATCGTGCTCTGGGTAAAGATTGTGGAATCGTTACAAATCAATTCAAGATTGTATGTACTATCTCACAAAAGCCGGACGTGATAGGTCGCAGACCTTATGACATATAATCAAAGGTAAATCGATTTAAAATGATTCCAGGCGATGATAATATGGGTGAACCATATATTCACATATTCCACGTAATGATTTAAATTAAGTTAACTATAAGATCTTCCACTTAAACTATAAGGGAAGTCGATTTTGTCATATTAATTTGAATAGTCAGGTGGAATACATGATAAGTCTAAAGTAGCGGTGAGCTCATTTAGTACAAGAAAGGTATTAGACCCTCGTTTTAATACATGCAACCAAATCCCAACGCAAAGTTGAATTTGATGATATATGTATACTCTCATGCCTACAGTAGTAACGAGTAAAAAAAAAAAGGCAAATCGAATTTTGGTGAAAGTGTATTTAATAATACACAACAAAAATAAAAATCATATATCAATGAAGGGAATCAATTATATCATGATTATAAATTATGGTGAATGAGGTTGTAAAGAAGTTGAATGTTCGAACGAAGGTGTCATAGGAATATAACTTATACTATTATTAGTGTATGGAAATAAATATGGACACAATATTAAGGGCTAGATATATTGAAAAAATAAAATAAAATTTGTGGTTAAGTTGGGAGACATTACATTTGGTACAAAAATATCATCTTTGCAGGCTTGAGATCTTGTGCAGGCCAAAAGAACATGATGGATGGGGCATTCTGAACACTCGGATTTTTAACAAGGCTTTACTTATCAAATATTTTTGGAGGGATATTAAGGGGAATAGCCTTTGGAATGACATCATTAAATGCAAATATATTGAGGGTGATGTTCTCCATCAGCTCTTATGTCTCCAGTTTTCTTTCCCTCAGTCCATTTCGACCATTTGTTGGAGTTTCAAAAATATATTGGGTCATGTGGCTGACCGTTTATCTTGGCTATTTAGGGATGGTGGCCATATTCTGCTGGGTTTCAGGAATATTCTTGCTATGCCACCACAAGCGGGACCCTCGCCATGACTACAACTCCGACTTGCACACAGGGGTATGTTCTTTCTTTCACAGACAATCCTATGCTGGTCTTTTGGTGCTCCTATTTTCAAATCCGCACAGCAAATGGGCCTTGATGGGGTGGATGCTAGCGAATGGGAACAATTTCGGGATTTTTTTAGAGGTGCTGGGCTCTGTTGGGATCGTGGGGGAGATCTGATTGTGTGGGATGGCCCTATGAAAGACTGTGCGTTGATTGTGAAGGACATATATCGCAACATTAATTTTTCGTTGTATGAGGGACAATATTCAAAGATCTTCTACCCCTTTTGGTGACGAAATATCCCCACCAAGATTACTCTGTTTGGATGGCTGATTTGGAGGGGTAATGTTCTCACAGGAGATAATCTAATAAAACGTGGGCATTATGGGCCTTTTAGATGTGTGGTGTGCTGCTGTGAAATGGAAACTATCTCACATATCTTTTTCCGATGCTCAGTTGTTGTGAGATTGTGGAGATTGTTCAGTTCTCACATTATGGATCCTTCCTGGTCTCCTGTGGAATTTATTTCTTTTGCTCAGTATTGGGATAGGCTGAAGGGTAAATTCAGATCACTTCCCTTTTTCCCCATCTGGGAGGTCTGGTTGGCGAGAAACAGATTGATTTTTGATGCAAGGCCATTTGAGATATCTCGTGTATTCTCAGCGGTCATGAGGTGGATCGAGGATCGATCCCCTCCAGTTGTTCCTATTTAAGATGGATCCATTCGCATCAGGCCACATGAGATTGCCATTCCTGCCATATATTTTGATGGAGCATGTGTGGGGGGCATAACGAGATGCGGGGCATGGATTAAGCTGTCTCAGTGAGAAAGGATCCATATATTTTGGAATGGGGGGCCGGGGTCTAACAACAAAGCTGAGATCATGGCCCTATGGGATGGCCTTCTGGCGGCTACCAACCTTCAGTTGCAGGATGTTCATGTGTACGTAGACTCCAAGGTTGTTATTGGTTGGGTGACTAACAACATTGCAATGATGTGCCCTTCTTTACAAGGATGGATCCAAAGGACTCAAAGGTTATAGCAGAGGTTGAATTGCCTGCCTATCAGCCACATTTACAAGGAGAACAACACGAGGGCTGACTGGCTTTATAAAATAGGCATCAATGCTGATTTTGGTTTTTTGCAGGTGATACAGTACAAAGATGGTGTCCAGACCTGGGATTCCTCCATTCCTATTCCATAATTACACTCACAGGGTTTCTCTGCGAGGCGCTCTTTTTGATCTTTCAAGCGAGCCTGATATATGGGCACTGGAATCTCTGGCTTCACAAATGATCCGGCCTGCTATGTCCTACAAACTCTGCTTTCTCCAATATCTTTCTGATTACTAGATAGGTCGTTTTCCACAGATTTTCCAGACGTTTTAGACTTTTGCTCTATATCTTTTTGTTTTGCTAATATGCAGGGATTAAGTGCTCTATAATGTTGATGGGGTGTGGAATTTCCCCCCCGAGATTTTGTTGGCCACTGTTTTTTGTTTGCCTCCCTTTCTTAGATAGGTACATATTACCAATGGTTGTAATTGACAGACATTCTTGCTGAATAAGCTGAGAATATAATGTATTGGGCTATTGCACTGAATGTTATAATATATCAGCGTTTTTTTCTTTTCTTTTTTTTGTCTGAAAAAAAAAAAAAAAACCAAGAATGCCATCATACATTGTCATCATTGTGGTTCTTGGCCAACTTTATTGCAAAAGTGTTGTCGATCATGAGTGGTGTGGAGTACATTTGTTTCATCTACAAATCTTCCAGGATTTTCCGGAGCCACACAATTTCCTTTGTTGCTTCACCTGCTGCCACATATTCTGCCTCGGTCGTGGAATCTGCTGGAACTGACTGTTTGCGTGATCTCCATGAGACAGCTCCTGATCCAAGACTCATGGTGTAACCTGTAGTAGACACCCCTGTTTCTTTGTCGCCATCAAAGTCTGAATCAGAGTATCCGATCAAGCTGAAGTCGCCTACCTGTGTATATTTGAGTCCAAATTCTTGAGTCCCCTTCAAGTACCTTAGCACTCTTTTTGCAGCAGACCAATGTCCTTCACAAGGTTTTTGCATGAACCTTGAGAGGATTCCAACAGCAAATGAAATGTCAGGTCTGGTGGTGGTTAGATAGATAAGACTTCCTACAAGCTGTCTATACTTATTTGCATCCTCAAATTCCTTCCCTTCAATAGATGTGAGCTTCAAGTTTTGTTCCATTGGAGTGGTTAAGGGATTACAGTCATCCATGCCAAATTTGTTCAAGAGATCTCCAATGTACTTCTTTTGAGAAAGAAATATGAATTTAGGATGTTGAATTGCTTCAATACCCAAATAGTAATGAACATGACCCAAATCAGTCATTTCAAAACCTTTCTTCAACTCTTTCTTCATGGATGCAATATAGCTCTCATTGTTTCCTATTATCAAAAGATCATCTACATATACCACAAGATATACAACTGTTTTTCCAACTTTCTTAACAAACAAAGTTGCATCATCAAGATCAAAGTGTTTGAAATCAAGTTTCAGAAGATGCTCAGTCAACTTCTCATACCAGGCTCGTGGTGCTTGCTTGAGGCCATACAAGGATTTTACAAGTTTGCAAACTTTGTGTTCTTGACCCTTTATCACAAATCCTTCTGGCTGGGACATATAAACTTTCTCCTTCAGATCTCCATTCAAGAACGCTGTTTTTACATCCATCTAATGGACTTTCCATCCACTCTGAGCTGCTAAGGCAAAGAGAGTCCGGATGGTGGTCCATTTTGCGGTGGGAGCAAAAGTTTCTTCATAATCAACTCCTTCTTTCTGTGCGAATCCTTTTGCCACAAGCCTAGCCTTGTGCTTGTCAAGTGAGCCGTCTGCTTTGTACTTGTTCTTGTAGACCCACTTACAGCCAATTGGTTTCGTTCCCAAAGGCGGATCAACCAGCTTCCAAGTGCCATTCTTTATCAAGGCATCATACTCCTTATGCATCGCTTCTTTCCATTCATCATGAGAAGCGGCTTCTTTGAAGGAAGTTGGTTCATGATCTGTAGACAAACTCAATTCACAGTTATAAGCAATATCCATATCAACAGGAGAATCAGAATTATCTACATCACCTTCGATTTCTTGAGTGGAACTTCTTGTTCCTATTTTTCCAACCTCATCGGGATGAACATCCTCCAGTGTCTTTGTCAGCCATTTGGGAGGACCTTTCTGAGATGGCCCCGGCTGGTCACTTGACTGAGTTGGGATTGATTCAAGATTCAATCTCCCAATTCTGTCAATCACATCATCCAATGTGTCATCCGTGGTTGTTTCTTCATGTGCGGGAGAGTGTGGTTCAGGAAACGATTCCACAATTTGATTCAATATCGGAATCCCCCCTTCAAGATGTGGAATCACATTATCAAACTCTTGGAAAGACTTTGCATGTGTGAATCTGTCCAGGCGATCAAGTTGCCGCTCAACAACCTTGTCACTCTTGGAAGATTCAAGAAATATGACATCTCTTGCTATCACAAACTTCTTATTTGCTTCATCACAGAGACGATATCCTTTGGAGGTATTGGAGTACCCCAAGAAGATACATTTTCTGCTTCTAGCACCAAGTTTGTTCCTTTGACCCTTGGGTATCAGGGCATAACAGGTGGACCCAAAGACCCTGAAATGCTTTACCGAAGGAATGTGGCCATGCCACATTTCAAAAGGAGTTTTGTTTCTAATTGAACTTGAAGGACACCTATTCTTTATGTAAACAACACATAGAACTGCATCAGCCCAAAACATCAATTTTACATTCTTGAAAAATAGCATGGAGCGAACCATATTTAAAATAGTTCTGTTCATTCTTTCAGCTACACCGTTCTGTTGGGGATTATATGGCACAGTTGTTTGATGTTTGATTCCATGTTGACGAAGATAATTTCAAATTCGTTTGAAGTGTATTCTTTTCCATTATCAGTACGTAGAGAGCCAATATGTGTTTGTGCATCATTTTCAATCCATGCATGAAAATTCTTGAAAGTTTGAAAAGCATCAGACTTATTCTTCAGTAAGTAAATCCAACACATTCTGGTGTAGTCATCAATAAATATCATCATGTATTTGTTTCCATTTGCAGAAGCAATAGGCATAGGGCCACATAAATCTGAATGAACAAGTTCAAGTTTCCTATGTGCTCTTGAGTGTGAATCATGAAATGGGTGTTTGCTATGCTTTCCTAGAATACAAGCATCACATTCCTTAGGTTTTCTAGGAATTGTAGGCAGTCCATCAACACCATTTTTCTTCAACAAACGAAGGTTGTCATAGTTTAAATGTCCAAATCTAGCAAGCCATAAAAGACTTGATGGAAATGCACCTTCATCATGATATGAACTGAATGCAAAGTTTTGAGCATGAGCCGATGAACCTTTCAGCTTCAAGAGTCTCCCTTCTTCTATTCCCTCCATGACAAGTGAGTGATCTGATGCTGATCTGACCTCTGCCTTGCCATCAAACAAGTGAACTGAGTGTCCTTGCTGCCGGATTTCGATCGAGGACAGCAAGTTTCTCTTCAACTCAGGGAGGTATAGAACCTCATGTAGGATATGATCAGGAAGACCAGGCAGTTTAAGCCTGACTGTGCCAAGCCCTGATGGCTTGAGTTTGGATTTATCTGCGAAATATACTGCTCCATCAACTTTGTCGGTGAATTCTTCAAAAAAATATTTTCTAAATGTCATGTGACATGTTGCTCCTGAATCTAGCAACCAATCATCTCTCCATGAAGTAAATGAAACATCAAATAGGTTTTCAGTTACTCCATTGTTACAATGTGCTAGAACAGAATGAGCTGATTCAGCTGGTTTGCCTTTGTCTTTGTCATCAATTTTACCTTTGTCTTGATTTGTTTGCTGTTGAGCTTTAGATTGTCTGCCCCCCTTTTCTCTGAAGTTTCTTCTTCGTCTTCTGTCTTCTCTTCCTTTGGATGGACCTGAAGCATGTCTCTTTTCTCTCTGTGCCAAGTAGGCAGCCTCTTTAGAAGATGAAGGGACTGTCATCTTCTTTTGAAGGAGGAGAGAAAAAGCAAAACTTTGCTGGAAAAAAAAAATCTGAAGAGGAAAAATTTCTGCTATACAAACTTTCAATTCTTGAAATCTGCTCAATTAGAGGGGACAAAAAATCTTGCTGGAAAAATATTCTGAGTTTAAAAATTCTTTCTGGAAACTAAATCTGCTCAAAAAAACTCTTGCTGAAGACTGGATTTTAAAAAATTCTCTTTGCTATAAACTGAATTCTGCATAAAAAAAATGTATTTTTTTTTTTGTTTTGGGAAAAAAATGAATATGAAAAAGGTGGAATGGTATTGTAAAGGGTGGAATGGTATTGAAAAGGGCGTAATAGCATATGAAGGGCGGTATATATGGGAGGCAACGTTGTAAATCAGAGTGGAGGGGGCGGTATTAAACGATGGGAGGGGCGTTTAATGGAGTGTGGTATTAAAGCATTATATGGCAGCGCTAAGTGTATGATGTATGGTTTATATATATCAAACCACATATAACAAACTTAGCGTATTAACAAACTCAGCGTACAGCGTAATGTATATGATATATCAAATGTGGAAGGGTCGCAACGTATTAACATACAATTGACAGCAGCGTGGTATTAAAAGAGGGCGGTAATTATATGAAGGTTGACCGACGGGCCAGCGCTGGAAGGCGTGTTATTATAGAATGAACGCGTATAGATATGGAATCGGCAACAATACTGTGCGGAATATTTGAGATATACTATGAACAAAAACGCAGACAGCGTATTGATACAGCGTATGAACCAACGGACTGTGTTATATAAAGCAGACAGCGTATTGATACAGCGCATTTATAAAAGGAGTGGAATGGTATTCAAAAGAGGACCGCTGTATATACAATGAACAGCGCATTAATAATGGACAGTACCAGCAGCATTTCATATATTGACCATACGGCATTCATTAAACCGGCGTTTTATATATACAATGGACTGTCAAACAAGAGAACCAGCAACTGGTCGAATGGAGCGGTGTTTGAATGGGCGGGAGCTCTGGTGTGATTGCAGAGAGGCGTTGGGAGGGCGAGTAACGTATGTATGCAGTGGCAGAACGTATTAAGCAGAGACAGAACGCTGTATGTGGTATGTATTTGCAGTGGCAGAACGTATTAAGTAGAGACAGAACGCTGTATTGTCAAACTACCACGATTTATATGTCAAACTACCACGCTGTAGGGTCCGTGGAGGGGGAATGGAACAGTGAGGGAGAGGGAGGTGTGTGAGGGAGAGGTCGTAGGTTGAGTGAGGGGAGAGGAAAAGCGCTGTATGGAGGAATGGAGAATGGGAATGCAGGCAGGGGAAGGGAAGGCGATGGGTAAGGGAAAAAATGGAGGAGCGCAGGAATGAATGGAGAGGAGGAGGCCCAAAAGGGCGTTACAAAAAAATTTGAAATTGAATCTGCAGAAGACAGAGTTGCAGGACTGCTGGAATTGCAGAATGGCAGAGCCTGCAATTTGCAGATTGACAGAGCCTGCAGTTTTCAGGAGCTGCAGGAGCTGGAGCTGCAAATGTCAGTGCTATTTAGGGAAAAAAAAAAAATGCAGAATAACAGTCTAGCAATTAAGAGCAGCAAAAACTATTAAAAAATATTGACTGAGCAAAGGAGAGGGAGTTACACCACAGGGCAGAAATGCCAATTGTGGGGCTGGCTCTGATACCATGTCAAACCAGGAGGTAACTCCTCAAAACTAGAATGTGTATTAGCTGAAGAATGTACATGCTTATATAGATGGGAGGTGAGGCTATTGGGATTCAGCTCCCAATGACTCTTGGCCTTCCTTGTTTCCTAATAATAAATAATATACAAAAATACATATGCACACCCATCCATAGGATTAGGTGTCAACAGTCTCATTAGTTGCAATCACTCTTCCAATGCCTAACACATATTTTGATTTGCAAACCACATATTTAATTTGGTCACCATCTGGCCTTCTACTAAGTGCATATTTGCTACCACTTTTGTTTCCATTCAATCCACCAAGGTTTTCCTTTTTGTTGATCAGAACTTCTACTGTCTGCTCCATGCCTCAGTTGAGAATTTACAGCGAATTGGGTTGCAATGAAGGCTCTAGAAACTTATTGAATCAGCATCTCCGTTTTCTATGGAGGCAGAGGAATGCCTTGGAAAGTAAAAAAGTGATTGGAATTTGGCTAAAAAAATTTCAAAAAATCTAACAGTTTTAGTGTTTGAATCATGTTTTTAGAGTAAAGATAGATTTAGTACTATCAAAAAAATCTCTAAGACACCCAAAATTTTAAAATTTAACAACCTAACCTACATATACAAATTTTTCAAAATCATATGAAATTTTTCATAATTTCTATAATTTTTTAGAGAAATTTGCAAATTGGTTAGACTACGGCTATTGAATCTGTCAAGGCGAGTCATGTCCGTACGTTGTCATACATCAACCCACTGGTAGAAAAACCTTATTCATACGCTGTTTTTCAATGAATCATGAACTAAGCTATGAACCGTGAGCTTCTGGTTATATTTTCGTATGGTGAAACGGTTTGCAGATCCGACTACCAAAAATATGAATTCTTTGTAGCTTTCTGCACAAAAATTTCAACGGCAAACTTGAGTCACACTTGAAGGCTTTTCAATGGGACAAACAATCTCTGAGTCACATTTGAAAGTTTTTCACTGGGACAAACAATCTTTGAAGACCATTCACAGGCCCATTCCTCGCACTGCAATCTTGAAAATTCTTGTACCCATATATAGTATTTCTCTTATCTTTCTGCCATTAAATACTTGGAACAGTCATAACCTTCCACAGCCAGCATAGTCAGAAATGCCAAAACCTGCCATAGGAATCTTGGTTCCTGACAGCGAGCCCTCGCACAATGCATCTTTACATAGGTTCCCAGTGCATAATTCTTTCACAAGTCCCTGCAGATAATTTCAGAAAACCTTCAATTCTTTTCTACTCTGATACCAAATCATCATGTAATCAGAATTACAATAGAATAAAAATTTACATTTTATAATGCATCTAAAAAGAACTATGAGGTGTATATTAGTTGGTTTGTGTGGGGTTTAATTTCTACTTAGTCATAACTTCAAAATCTTATGGGGAGGGAATGGAGGTCACTTTGGAGAATTAAACTTCTCAATGGGTGTCCAAGCTCGATTGAGCCTCACTCAATCTTAGTGACAAACATCCCATTGTGGCTCGATAGGTCTTCTTCCATCTAATAAAAGAACCCCTAGGCTCATCCTAGTAACAAAAAAATAAAATAAAAAAATAATGCCCCTAAAGGGATGTTTAATCCCATGTGTTAATTGTTGTACAATGAATATATCATAATTATGTCCATAGGTATGTCTATTTTGGAATGAGGTTTTCATAATTTTGATTTAATTATCAATAGTTCATAGGTGGATGATAGAGATTTAACCTCCATGGAATATTTTAGAATATTTTTAGTAGTATACACAAATCAAAAGTTGAGATTTATCTCCAAAGTAGTTATGTCCCTTTTGCTGTTTTAATTAAATTGATTGATTTAAAAAAAATGTCATTAGAACAAGTGCTAAATGAAGTGGGTTATGATTTTTTTTTTGGGCATGTTGTATTGATAAGTCATGATATTGTAACAAATTTATTTAAATATTAAAAATTTCCTTGGTAAAATGGGGTGAATTTCCATTGTTAAGAATCTTGTTACATGTTTTTTTAAATTTAAATATGTTTATTTTTATATTAATTATTTTTCTAATTAATAATAATGAATAATTTAAAATAAAATTATAATTTAGTTTTTTTTTAACAATGTGAGATGTATCGTGAAATACGTGTTTTGATGCTTATCACTAATTGATGTCTAGCATGGACTATTGTCTATTGACATTTACTAGCCATGCAATTTATATGGCTATGCTAGTATCTATATGTAGTTCTTCTCTCTTCCTTTTTCATTGAATACGTGGAACAATCATAAGCTTCCATAGCCACCATAGTTGAGAATGCCAACAACTACCATAGGACTCTTGGTTCTTGAAAATGAACCCTCACATAATGTACCTGTACAGATCCCCAATGCATATTTGTTCACAAATCCCTACGGCCCTACGGGCAACTTCACAAAATCTTCATGTATTTCCTACTCTGATACCAAATTATGTAGTCATAGCCACAACAAAATAAAATTCACACTTCGTAATGCCCCCAAAGCGAATATTATATTATTATTCAATCCATTCTCATGTGTTACAAGTATTGTACAAATGGTCCATCTATATAAAATTAGGTGACCATAATGTATACACCATAATTAACTAATTAGTTCAAACATTTCTTCAACTAGCTCCTTAATGGTCTCCTATGATCTCTTCATAGGATATTTATGATTTTCTCAACAAATATTCATCCCTACTTTCATTCATTTATCCTCATCTTCTGTTTCTATGTAGACTTGTAGAATTAGTCTATCTTATCACATTTTTTATCATATTATTCATTAACATTTCAAATAGGAATGTGAATTCTTTCATCAGAAATATTCATTAAGTCAGTCCGTTCTCCATATTTTCCTTTGTTGTTCTTTAGTGTTCAACTTTGTTTTGTCCATGATCTTTGATATTATTTAGTCTTAACCTTCTTCACCTTCAATATTGTACATACAAACATAAGTTGAATCCCATATTAAAAAATCACCATCCATTGGAATATAAGGGTTGTCAGCCATTGTATCTGCGAGTTCTCTAGGAAAATCATTCTCATACATGGTTCATTAATTGATATTCGGTCACAACTATGCATACCTATAACTATTATTGCTCCTACATCATCATCATCATCCTAATCCTTATTCTCCTGAGTTTTAAGCTTGCCCATAACCTTGTTTTCAATGCTCCTACATCAAAGGGAAAATTCAAAGAATGCTCTTAGTTTTCAATAGATTCAGGTTCCATAGGATGTGTTAGGCCTCTGGAGGGAACTATCTCATAGAGAACACCTATGGAGGAAATTATCATGAAGAAGACCTTAAGAGGATATAATGTGACTTTACTAGCACCTTCGAAGAATAGAGAAAAGTCGGATACCAAGTAGTTCCCTATGAAAAGTGTGAGCATGAGAGAAGTTTTGAATAATAGTGAGAGCATAGGGTGAAGGAATAGGGTATTGTGGGATTTATGATATGAATGAAGATCCTTGATACATACTATAACAATGAAAGAATAGGGTGAAAATATGTCTTCAATGGTAGGAATAATGTTGAATTTTGTGACGAATTAACCAATTGAAGCACCATGGGGATCAAAGTCACATATTCTAAATATTGCCCACTTCCCTCCTTGATATGAGATCGAGGGTTTGAATGCAAAACCAAATCCCTTGGGTGAGGGAGAGGAAAATAATCTACCAAATATATGTAGGCTTGGTAGATTGAAAGGTTTGTGCACACTTGGAAAACCAATAGGTAAACCATTAATCCCACATTATTGAAATGAGAGGTAAGATTGTTAATTAGTTTATTTTTATTTTAATTTATTTGAGAGAAATCCATAGTTACATTAACCCTAATTTAGTTGACATATTTCATTCGAAGAAAATTAAGAATGAAATATCATGGTTGGTTCAACTAACCACTAAAACCAAAAGAAATATCACTGAGATTATTAAGGCTATCCAATAAATTTGATTGGAGTGAACACACTTGCAAATTTGAATATCATAATATTAGGAACATAAGATGTCCTAATTGGAATGGATTGGTTGGAAAATAATTATGCTATGTTATATTTCCACAACATGACTTCCATTTGTCTTAATGAATAAGGAAGGAAAAGCATAGTGCAAGGGATAGCAAGACTTATTTACCTAAGGGAAATTTCATCCTTACAACTAAAGAGAAGGCTTTAAAAAGGGGTGTCATTAGCATTCCATAGAAGATGTAAGTGAGGGAAAGGATACAAGTCATGAAGAATTTTTAGTACCACGAGAGTTTAGCGATGTATTTTGGGATATATCAAGGTTTCCCTCAAAGAGAGACATATAATTCTCTATTAAATTTTATTTTGGGTGACTAGAGGAATTGAAAACTGAATCAAGCTCGTACTTACATGATTCCAAATGCTACCACTGTGCCTCTAAGTGAAACTAGATGCAACACAACAAATGACTCACCGGCTAAATTGGGTGTATTTGAACCTTGGATCACATACTTCACATAATACTTCATAACATGGTCATTGCCAATTAAGTTTCCCTTGAGGGGATGAATTATTTGTTAACCTGATGCTTGGAGATATCCCAATATTCTAAACTCCTGATAGGATGGGCATGCTAGAGTTGAAATAATTATAAATATAGAAGTGTTTATAAAGAAGGGGCTTATATATTCAAATGTCCCCTTTGGGAGTGTTTTCTCTCTTTGAGAAGAAGAAGGATGGGACCTTGAGGTTATACATTGGTTTTGGGTAAATAAAACTATTGCGAAGAATAAGTACATAAAATAGATGTTCTATTTAATTAGATAAAAGGAGTAAAGGTCTATTCTAAGATAGATATAATGTTATGGTACCACCAAGTGAGAATCATAGATGAAGATATCAACAAGATAACTTGGAACTAGATACAAGCACTATGATATTGTAGTGGCACCATGTGGATTGAAAAATGCACCATATTTATGTTTTTTATGAATGACCATTTAGAAATTACTTGGATAAGTTTGTAATAACATTCTTGAATGACACACCCATCTATTCCAAATCAGAAAAAAAAAACATGAGCAACACTTGATAATGGTGCTACGAGTGTCAAGGGAGCATCAATTGCATGCCAAGCCGAAAAATGTTTATTTTACTAGAAGTAGATCCTCTATTTGTGGTATATTATTTTAGAGGAAGGGATAGTTCTAATGCCATTTTCCAACCCCTAGAATTTAAATAACATGTATATGTGGAACTAGGTTGGTGAGTCGAGGACATCTTATGAGGGCCACAATGCCTATGTGTATATGTGTATAAATGTAATGGGGTTATTGTGCTCGTAGGAACATGTTTTATATTTTGAGGCTAGAAGGCCTAGTGATGCAATTATGTTACACATATTTAATAGTAATAGACTGTCTACAGACCCAAAAGACATAAACGAGAATTGGGGCCCATGACTCCATCAATGGGTGAGTTAATGGTCTAATATTTAATAATCATATAAAGTGCCCATGCATATAACCAAAGTCCATTACGGGCTTGGGTGAATTCCAAGTGGTAGCATGAGGGCATGCATATAAAAATGAGTGTTTTAGCTCTGCAAAGGGATCAATGCAATTGATTCCTGTGCAAGGGGAAGTACGAATGATTATTGTGGAGAGTTCTAGAAATACAATCATGGAAGCATGGACACAGTTGTGGAAACCTAGGTCTGGATGAATTCTTGGAAGGCAAGTGAGGCTAGTAGAACTGTTGGAAACCAATGGATAGTTGGTTGGAGATTTTTGGGCTTGGTACCTTGGCTATGTGAGGCATGGAAGGGTACCTGGAAGACCTGTGAGGGCAATGAAATTATTATAAGTCATAAGACTATTGGTTAGAGATTTTCGGGCTTTGTAGCTTGGCTATGTGAGGCCTATAAGGGTACATGGAAGGCCTATGAGGGAAAAGTAACAATCGGAAGCCACAAAATTATTAATTGGAGGTTGTTGGGCATGATACCTTGGGTAGTAGTTGTTGGTACTAGGTATGTACCAAGTTTTCATGCAAGCGATTGTTGATTCCATGGAGTCAAAGCCCTAGTTCGGGGGTGACTCGTTGCTGAAATAAATGAACAACATGGTTTATGGTTGGGTGGAATGTCGAAGGTTGCAACCAATTACGCCATTTAAAATATAAGCAATTTCTTCATGTTGTATTAAATTTTCCATTGCAATATTTAATATATATATATTTCTTCATGATTATGAAATGTATTTGTATGTTAAATAACTTAATTATGCTAGGACATATTTGTGTTTGTATTTTGCATTTAGATATGCATTTCAATATGACTGGTAATTCCTAGGAAATGAAAAATCTACTGAACACAAGTTTCCATGGGTTATTTGGCACAAAAATTCGGCCTTAAGAGAGGCATAAATGTTTTGGCAGTGGTCAAGGTATGTTACAGGTGGCATCAGAGCCACAATTGCAACACTGAGCTTGTGATGACCCTCACTATTCCTAACTTCTTCTTTTTTTTATTCAAAAAGAATAATTCACTAACAACCCTTTTATTTCATTTTTGTTATCATTCTCTAACTTCTTGTATTTATTGAAATAAAGACAACCTTTATAAAGTTTCCAATGTTTAATCATTTGTACATAAATTACTAAAGATATCCTATTGGAATTTACTCCTATTTTCTTGTGTTATTGTTTTGGAATTTTTATTGCAATTACTTTAAAATGTTACAAGGAGTTTTTTCTTCTTCTTATCTTTCCACTATGTATATAAATGCTCACCATAATTCTCTTATCTTTCCACTATGTATATAGATGCTCACCATAATTCCTTTTAAAAAAGTTTATTTGACCAATATAAATTTTTTTTTTTCCAACTACCTCATATGTAGATACCAAACTCTAATATTGCAATAATCACCATAATTCTCTTATCTTTCCACTATGTAGATGCTCACCATAATCTTGCAATATTCACCATTTCTCTTATGTAGATACCAAACTCTAATATTGCAATATTCACCATAATTCTCTTATCTTTCCACTATGTATATAGATGCTCACCATAATCTTGCAATATTCACCATAATTCTCTTATCTTTCCACTATGTATATAGATGCTCACCATAATCTTGCAATATTCACCATTTCTCTTATGTAGATACCAAACTCTAATATTGCAATATTCACCATAATTCTCTTATCTTTCCACTATGTATATAGATGCTCAC
This sequence comes from Pinus albicaulis, assembly GCA_034641835.2. NCBI lineage: Eukaryota > Viridiplantae > Streptophyta > Pinopsida > Pinales > Pinaceae > Pinus > Pinus albicaulis. The sequence goes on along the minus strand of CM076570.1, from coordinate 619,799,039 downwards.
CATAATCTTGCAATATTCACCATAATTCTCTTATCATTCCACTATGTATGTAGATACCGAACTCTAATCTTGCAATATTCAAATATGTAACATTTCCACACACATTTTTCCTGTCCAATTCTTCTTGTGACGGCTTGCACCTTTAAACAAGTGTATGATCACACAATTTTATTTATTTGTTGCATGTGGTATTATTCCTTGGCTATTAAATTATGTGTTGTAATTTCTTTTGTGTAAAATCATGGACCTCAATCTGCTTCACGTTCTTAGACACATATGATGTTGATTACAATCCCTATTTGTAAACTAATGTTATATCTAACCTACTGCAATGCTCATATTACTAGAACAATTCATACCGTATATGGTACATGATTTCCTTCAAACCTTGGTACATGGTTTGTTGCATTGCACTAATTAGAAACTTGGTTATAAGGATGGTGTTTTCTTTTCCACTGTTGAATGTGGTATTATTTTATTCATTTGCACTAATACTCATCAAGTTTAATATGTATTAATCACAATGTCTTTGGATTATTGCATGCCTAAGCGGGAACCCACTCCCATCGCCACGTGTATCATTTTGATCTAACTCCAAACAACGGTTCAAATCCTTTGAGGTCAGATTGACGGTGAGGATTTTTCTAGGGTTTCACTGTGAGGTTTGTTATCACATTTAAAATTTTTAGGCTAGCTCAATTAGGGCCCTACGATCTAAGTTTTGAGAAAAGAAAGGTCCAGAAACAAGGTATATGAGGAGAATAGGGCATCAAGGCCAACAAAACTAAGAAGGAAAAACTAGCTCAGGCTAGCAATGTAAACCTTTTGGTGGAGGTAATAAAGAGGCTTAAGTAAGGTTTTCAGAACAACGTTGTTAGTTAATCTGTCAACACTCATTTTTAATATTTTTGACAGAGCACTGACAATTAATTTGTCAGGGCTAGTTTCTATTTTATTTTGGGCAAGAGATGACAGATTATTTGGCAACACTCTATATGTTTTATCCCAATAATGTATACCCAGTTAATTTATCAACGAATGGAAAGTATGCATTTTTGAGGCAGCAATAAGGAAGATATTCATAAAATTAGAAAATAACTTCAAAACCAGCATCATCAAAAATGAAAATAGTGAGATCATTCATGGGAATTTATATGTTGGTTTTCATTGGAAAGGGGTGCAAAGATTTTTTTCAAGTAAAGGAAGCTTGCCTGAGAAACAAAATTCCAAGCATAGATTCAAACATATGTGATTGCAAAGATCCCATATGACACAAGCTCAACAATCAAAGGGAAAATGTGCCAAAGCATGTTTTGTTTTCACTTGACAAAACTTAGTTTTTTAGCACTGTTTTTTCCTATAAAAGACAATAACTCTTGGCACGAATTATGAACAGATGGAAAACAAAATTTTGAAAAAAAAAAGAGTTTTTTTTTGGGAACAGACCCATTAACAAAAGCCTCTCTCATTTTTTACACAGGCGTCATGGTTTGGAATATTCGAATGAATCCTTTTGCATCCCATTTTTTCTAAATTTAAATATTAAATGATTTCTTATTTTAGTCATTAACTTTAGGTGCAGTTTTCAAGAATATGAAAATGGATTTTTCAAATTTTCTCTATAACGAACTCATTTACAAAACCTTTTAAGTTTTTACACAACTATCATGGTTTGAGATATATGAAATCATATTTGGACCCTATTTTTCAGGAATTCACCAAAAAAACATCGTAGACGACTGTTGATGAACCACCTCATCAATTCAACTTGGCGATTAGATATTACCATCTCCTTGATAATTTCAAACATCAAAATAAATATAGATGTGGATGTTACTAGATCCATTTCTTTTGGATCTTGATAATCTTTTTGATCTTTTAGATATTTTGTAATTAAAGTTTCCCTAAAAGTTATGGTTTCAGTTTTTGTAAGTTTTCTATAAAGTTGTTTATGAAAATAGACCAAGGGTTAGAATTTTTTTGGAAAAATACAATCTTTGTGTATTGCTATAAACTTTGGAGATAAATATATTTTACTATATGTGCAGTTTCAGAAATTCATGTGTGAATGATTTCCTAACGGTTTTTCTACTGTGTTTATTTTCTCCTTAGCCACACATTTGGCCATTAATCTTCAGTATTCAGATAAATATGGATGAATTAGAATTCATGTTGAATGCTCATATTCATGTTATTTTAATACTTATTTGTTTTTTCAACCAAATGTCCTTGCAGAAATCACAATGCTATGTTTCTGATGTTTATTTTCTATAGTCTTATACCATAACTTATTTGTTAACTTGTCAGAGAAATCAAAATCTATCTTTCCTTTGTTTAGATCTGTTCCCATGAACTGTGACTAGAAGATATCTATTTTTGTCAGAGACTTCATGCAAAATGGTATAATTTCCTTCTTTCCAAACCAAGTTCATCATTTTCCAAATTGAGCCACTGAGCGTATTAGTGACTTGCTACTATAGTGACATTAAGTAGTAGAGTCTAGAGAGATCCCTCTTAATATTGAAGGGCCAACTTTCAATCCTAAAGCCTAGTTTAAAGGTTACCTCAATGATTTACCTCTATAGCCAGGGTTATTTCTGAATTAGTAACATTTTGGCACCATTGTCGGGGAATGAAGGTGATATCATCCTTGGGTAGTATGACAAAGAAGTGATTTTGATTGTTGATGGTGAAAAATTGTGAGACATCAATCAGGTTGTGAACCATTCACTTGGAGACTCCATTCTCAATTGAATCTAGAGTTGAAAATTTTCACGATGAATCCATTGTCCGAAGACTTAGTTTTCTTAAGAACTATTTGGCGACTCCACTGTCTCGAGATGGATCCACAATCTGCAAGGTATGCTCCTGAATCATGCTCATATTCATGGCTTTCCAAATTATATTCCTCATATAGATTGTCAATAATATTTTCCAAGATTCAAAGATGAGGACAGGGACGATGATGATTTCATTTGGTTAAATTTCATATGCATGTATGAAAGCTAGGGGTTAAGTTTCATGAAGACTATTTGATGAAAATAATCATGGTCTCTTTGGAGGGAAATTCAAAGTCTTGGTATGAAAAGTTACCATCTAGTAACTTATATTCCCTTAGATATTTTCACACAATATTTTATGATAAATAAAAAGAACATTATCCATCCTTATTTCTGGTAAAAAAAATTTGTGAGTATTTTGAAGCCTTCATTGAACATTTGGAAAATGTTTATGGTGATGTAGAGTTTATGGATGAAGAGATTCTATAAGATTTGTGTGAAAACTCTTTACAACACTATGAATAGAAAATAGAGCATAAATGTTATTATACTGAGAAATTTTTTTAGTGGATAGTGTCTTATCCCTTAAATGAAAATGAAGCAGATCAGAACCTTGGTTTTGTAGACAACCGTGATAATGTACAACAAGTTTGTTTTCTTGTGATTGATCAAGATATTCAACAATATTTTCAGATTTCAAATGACCAAGAAAGGGACGAGGATATTCAACAAGTTTGTTCTTCATACCATTAATTTTCTCAGTTTTTGTCTCATGAAGAAGTATGTGAAAATCATATCTCCAAATTTTCATGGATAGAAACACATAGTAGTGAGACAACACATAACTCATAAGTTTCAAGAAAGCTACCTACAAACAGTAGTTTATCCCTTGGTTGTGGATGAAACTGATCAACATATTAACGATGAAAACCATGTTACATACCATGATATTAATGAAAATTTGCAGCAACCTTGCTAATCTTTATGTGACCAAGAGCCTGAAGATAATCAATCAAGTTGTTCTTCATTTTCTAGGTTTTTGTTTCAAGAAATGATATATCAAATCAGAATTTTGAAATTACATGTATGGAAAATCTAAGGAGAGAAACCATTCATGATCATAGCTACATAGAGTTGCAAGAAAACAGTGAAAAAGAGCAAGGTGTTTTAGATATTTTGGATGTTGCAAAATCTATTCATAATTCTTTGTCTCTTAAATTGACATATTTAGAAAATTTTGAAGATCAATATGACACTCTTGCTAAAATATGTGAAGGAGAATTTTCAGGTTTTTCCCAAACATATAAGTTTGTTATCCCTTTTGAATGCATTCAAGAGTATATAAAACCTTTTCCTGCCATTAATGATGTGAAATATGAACATATGGCCTCCTTGCATTTTGAAAATGATTTTGAGTTGGATGATATAGAATAGCTAGCAACTATAAATGAAGAGAGTGCTTTTATTTTTGTTGATCTTCAAGACGGGGTTATGTTTCATGTTTTTGAAGACCATTTGGCTAGTTTGTTAGAAACATCAAGGGATTTTTGTTTTCACAAGTACGGGGATTAGATTCAATTTCCATTTTGAGTTGCCACTTTCTACCTTTTTATGTCTGCTCAAGGAAGGTGTGAGCATAATTCTAGTGAGTAACCATCTCATTTCATGGTTACACTGGAAATTTTGTATCATTTGAATGAACATTCATCCAATAGATTAGAGTAGGAATTGGTATGCAATAAGCTTGTTCGACAAGCATGTCTTTCAGTTAACTTTAAATTCAATTTTCTAGTTCGGCATTTGGTTTTCAGTTTGAATTTCATTTTAGTGTGTACAGTACAGTTTGCTGCAAATTTTCCGTTTGGGATTGATTCCAGGTTATGAACAAATAATAGAATCAGGTATGAATTTCAGGTTGTTGGTCTCAGAGCTTGGGATCTTCCCAATGGATAGGCACCTGATATACGAGGTCCTTTCTTGCCTCTCAAGGTGACAACATCCCCATTGGAGCCATATGTTATCACATTTAAAATTTTGAGGACAACTCAATTGGGGCCCTAAGATCTAAGTTATAAGAAAAGGAAGGTACATAAACAAGGTAAAGGAGGAGAACATGTCCCCAAGGCCAACAAAAATAAGAAGGAAAAACCAACTCATGCTAGCAATGTAAACTTTTTGGTGGAGGCAATAGAGAAGCTTAAGTAAGGTTTTCAGAACAACGCTACTAGTTAATTTGTCAACATCCATTTATTTTTGACATGGTATTGACAATTACTTTGTCAACGCTAGTTTCTGTTTTATTTTGGGCAAGCACTAATAGATTATTTGGCAACACTCTCTAGTTTTTATCCCAATAATTTATACCCAGTTAATTTTTCAGCTAATGGAAAAAAATGCATTTTTGAGGCATCGATAAGCCAAATATTTATAAAATTAGAAAATAAATTCAAAACCAACATCATCATAATTGAAAATAGTGAGATCATTCATAGAAATTTATATATTGGTTTTTATTGGAAAGGGGTGCAAAGGATTTTGTCAAGTAATGGAAGCTTGCTTGAGCAATGAAATGCCAAGAATCGATTCAGATAGATGTGATAGCAGATATCCTATATGACACAAACTCAACAGTCAAAGGGAAAAGGTGCTAAAGCACATTTTGTTTTCACTTGACAAAACTTTGTTTTTAAGGACTATTTTTTCCTATAAAAGATAGTAACTTCGGGCAATGTTTCCAAACATACGGAAACAAATTTTTGAAAAAAAAAGAGGGTTTTTTTGGGTACACACCCATTAAAAAAAAATATTTTTTACACAGGTGTCATGGTTTGAAATATTTGAATGAATCTTTGCAACCCATTTTTTCTAGATTTAAATATTAAATGATTTCATGTTTTAGTTATTAAATTTGGGCGCAGTTTTCTAGAATTTGAAAATGAATTTTACAAATTTGAATGAGGATTTTGTCAAGAATGAACTAATTTACAAAAACCTCTTTCCGTTTTTACACATCTATCACGGTTTGGGAGATAAAAAAGTATATTTGGACCCTATTTTTCATGAATTTGCGAGAAAAAACTCATAAACAACTATTGATGATCCACCTCATCAATTTGATTTGGGGATTAGATATTATCATCTCCTTGATAATTTCAAACAAAAAACTAAAGATATATGAGGAGGTTTTTAGATCCATTTCTTTTGTATCTTGATAATCTTTTTGATAATTTAGATATTTTGTAATTAAAGTTTCCCTAAAAGTTATGGTTTCAGTGTTTGTAAGTTTTCTATAAAGTTATTTATGAACATAGACCAAATGTTTGGAATTTTTTGGAAAAAGATAAACTTTGTGTATTGCTATAAACTTTGGAGATCAATATATTTTTCTATAAGCAGTGCTATATGTGCAATTTAAGAGATTCATTTGTGAATAAATTCATGTATGTTTTTCTACTGTGTTTATTTTGTCCTTAGCCATGCATTTGATCATTAATCTTCAGTACTCAGATAAATCTAGATGAATTATAATTCATGTTCAATGCTCAAATTCATGTTATTTGAATACCTATTTTTTTTTTCAACCTAAATTTCATTGCAAAAATCATAGTGTCATGTTTTTGATGTTTATTTTCTATAGTCTTCTACCTTATCTTATTTCTTAACCTGTCAAAAAAATCGTGATCTATCTTGCCTTGTTTATATCTATTCATATGACTTGTGACTAGCAGATATCTATTTCTGTCAGAGACTCCATGCCTAATGGTCTCATTTCCTTCTTTCCAAACCAAGTTCCTCATTTTCCAAATCTGGCCAGTGAGCGTATTAGTGACTTGCTAATGTAGTGAACTTGAGTAGAAAATTCTAGAGAGATCCCTCTCGAGATTAAAGGGCCGATTTTTAATATTAAAGCCTAGATTAAAGGTTACCTCAATGATTTCCCTCTACATCCAGGGTAATTTTGAGTGATGACAAGGTTAATGAAATTGTCAGGTTTGTATTGTTCCATATTCATTTCTCGAATGATCTCTTTTGGTTATGCCACTTTGCCGCTAGGTTTTCACTTACAGTTTTTACAGTGTATCCCTCCAGGCGTTCTCTAAACACCTTCTATTGGAATTCTCTCACCATTTATCAATTCTAAGTTGTTGAATCTATACTCTGTTGAGTGATGTCATTTTCCTTCGGTAACGTGTCAATGCTCATACCAGAGGTATAACTTATTTATGCTCTCTTACAATGATTGTGTTTACTGTCTTTAATTTTTCTATGGCTAAAATTACTTTTCAAAAGTTGACTAACCGTTTCATCCTATTGTGGTTTTGTAGGTTGACCAATAAATAATGCCTGTAATCCTTCTTTCCTTCTCTCGTTTCCTAATTTTCTTTGGGTATTCACAATTCCTGGAGAATGGTTACAGAATTTTGTTTCTAACACCCTCTATAGATTTAACAAGTAAGATATTGGATGAATGTTGTTACTCACATCTTTTATAAAATGTTTTAAACACATTTTATTCTAGTTTATTTTTTCTTCCGTATTTATATTTCAGATTGTTACTATTCTTGTTTACGGATGGATTTCACCCTCAGGGCTTCTCTATTGTTCGACAAGGGTATCCTGTCGTTTTAAATTAGAAATTTCTCATGGATTTTTGATTTATCCAAGGCCACATGAGGAATGTCGAATCTGTAATGAGGAGTTTTGAATTCCTTTAATATTCTTATTCTAGTTTATGAAGGAGGGTTTTTAGAGAGGTTATACCAGTCATTGTAAGAGGGTGATTTCAGCCTCCTCCCCTCCTATTATTCAAAAATCTCACTGCATTTATTATTATATCAACATATTTTGAATCATGGATTTAGTTCAATTCCAAATTTTCTCTTACACATTCATGCCGAGAAGTTTACTATTTCTCCATTAAAAGTTCCTTCTATATTTAGGTTAAATTGTTGTTTATTCCCTTCAGTGACTTTCATCAAACCATTATTAATGAATTCCATGTTTTGTCACCCGGTTTGCTACAGTCGCATATTTCTTTGTTTCACTGATTTATTATCACTGATTCCATTTTTATTTTTCACAAAGGGTTTCCCAAAGGAGTCACAACTATCATAGAAAGGTATTAGACCTTCCCTTATGCAACTCTTAACTTCCCATATATATTTTTTTAAAATTATAATTTTTATACTGTCAATTAACTTATGTATATGTTATATTTATTCTAGGTATTGTTCATTGGGTTTTCTCTAGAATGACTGACTCCATAGCATTGCTGGAAAATCATAATTTTTCTAAGCTTTAATATTAATAATCGAATTGTTCATTTTCCAGGGAAGGAGAATTGTGATGGATTGTAGATTTTTAGATTCAAAATTCGGAATCTCCATAGTGCTCATTTTTTAGTGGAGATTCCGAGTTTTGAATCTAAAAAATGAGCACTGTGGAGATTCCGAGTTTTGAATCTAAAAAAAGAAAATTATTTGGAACCCTCTGGTTCTACTGGTTCAAGGGAGAAATTGCTAAATGGAAATATTGCTCAGACTATTTTATTCTACTGTTGTTTTCTAAAGATTACAAGACACATACAATTCTAAAAAAACTGAAGACACTTTATTTGTAGCGGTCTTAATCCTATTCAATGTTCTACACTATTTATTCAATTTCTAACAAGATTTTCTAATTTAATTTATACAACTTACTTCGCAAGTTCCCATAACCCCTTTGATAAATCTTTGTGTAGTACAATTTTGTAACTTATTTAATTGTTCTCTATATACAATTTTAATGTTTAACATCTCTTTCGTTTTTGAATAGCCACCATAGTAAAATATTTTTTAAGTGTTTCTCCAAATCTTGTTTCTTTTCTATGGTATATATGTTTTTCAAATGCTTTTAGTTGCTACAGTAATACATATACGTCTATAACTATGCAAATTTTCTTTATTTCATTTGAAATTATATATAGGTTTATGGAAGTTTACCTGGATATATAATCTTGGTTTTCGTTGCATTTTATTTTGAATTTTCCTACTATTGTACTTATCTAAAATTTATACAGTAAGAATCTTTATTACATTACAGGTTTACATTTTTCCATATATACAAATATAATTTAAACTTATATAAAAAATTTATTAAATTTTGTAAGAGGTATAATCTCTTTGTAGTTACTAGAAAATTTTGTATTTCATATATCTCGTGTTTGATGTTTACAAATATCATAGCCTCTTTCTTTGTATCAATATTTTATTGATATTTTTGTACCTGCCACAATTAGGTGACAATACTAACTGTATTCTTCATATTGAATTCCAAGATATCTATTTGAAAATAAAAATATTTTCTTTTTGTTATAGAGCTATCTTATAAATCAATCATGAATAAACATAGGAATACCATATTCACAGTTATGACAACTTAACAATTTTTTTTCTCTCTCTTTACTTTGAATAAAATGAATTATAGAACAAGTAAAGAACACAAAAATTTCTTATTTTTAACATAGAAAAAATAACAGAGTTAGAGACACTGACTTGGTCAATTCTTCTAGGAATTTAAGGATTAATTAGTTGGTTCCTCCCAACCTTGACACAACAAAGAGAAATTATTCTCTTTGTTCCTTCTTGTTTCTCTTCAATCTCTCCAATTCCACTCCTTTTTTTCTCCTTTTTCCCACTCTTTAGGACTGCTCCCTGTCTTTTAGGAAACATTTAATTGACCAATATCACAATTTCTTAATTAAATCTAATCACCCAGATTATATGCTTAGGACTTATCAATGGATAATAATAATTTTCCCAATTGAAATTGCAACATTTTTCTCTTTTAGCCATTTGTACTAAACCATTAATTTCTCATATTTGTCTTTATTTATAGAATAAAAAATAATTACAAATTCGCAACCACCTGTCATCAGTAATAATTACTGATAAATAATAATGTTAACCTATCTTTTAATGTAGCATACTTAATCAAAATAAACCTATGCACCTTTAATTACAATCAAATCATTAAGTTAAGGGATATCACATCCTCTTATGCTTAAATTTGACACTGTCCCGACATCTAATAAACACTTTCTTCTCAAAAACCCATTCCAATTTTTATTAAAACATAGAAGGATAAGCTTCCTTGAAAGCATCCTCTTACTCCGAGGCTGCTTCCTATAGAGTGAAATGTTTCTATTGAACCTTAAATTGCACTACATCTCTATTCTAGAGTGTAACTACACTTCGGTCTAGAATACGTAGTGTTTCTGCTTGGAACTCTCCCTTTGGTTCCACGTGTACAACATGTCAATCAATTACATGAGATGGTTCATGTATATACTTTTTCAATAATGAAACATGAAATACATTATGAATTTTATTATTGGCTGGTAGGGCTAGCTGATAAGCAATAAGTCCAACTTTGGCTAACACCTCAAAGAGTCCATAATATATAGGAGATAACTTAGCACAACCACCAAGTCTGAGTGTACTCTTCTTAGGCTTGAATTTTAAATACACATGATCTCCTACATCAAATTCCTTCTGATTCCTTTTTAAATATGCCTAATTTTTTTTGACGATTTTGGGTTGTTTTCAAATTATGTTTCACCTGTTAGACTATTTCTTCCATCTCTTTTAACATGTACGGTCCTAATACTAATCTGTCTTTAGGATTATCCCAAATAAGGGTAATCTACACCTTCTTCCATACAAAACTTTGAAAGGGATCATTTTTAAGGAGGTTTTATATCCATTATTATAGGCAAATTCTGCTAAATGTAGGTAATCCTCCCATTTAGTCTATTTGTATCTTACATACATCCTTAACATATCCTCCAATATCTGATTGGTCCTCTCTATTTGATCATCAATTTGAGAGTGATAGGGTGTTCTCAAGTTTAAATTTTTTCCCATATTTTCAAATAATCCCTTCCAAAATTTGGATGTAAACTTTGCATCCCTCTCTGAAATCACAACCTTAGGTATCACATGAAGTCTAAAAATTTCCTTCATGATTATTTCTACAATATTTATGGCCTTAAAAGTGGATTTGACTGGAATGAAGTATGTTGCTTTACTGATATTTCCAATCAAAACCATAATGGAATCATGTTTCTTCTTTCTTTTTTGTAGTTCGGTGATGAAATCTCTTGAAATGGTCTCCCATTTCCACTCTAGAATGGGTAGTGGTTGCAATAAACCAACAGGTTGTTGAAGAGATGCCTTAACTTAATGACACTCAAGACATCCAACTATATATTTAGTTGTCTCATTTATCATGTCTGGCTAGTAAAAATCCCTTCTTAGTACAATGATTAGTTTTTTATAACTAGGATGACCAACGGTTGGTCTTTTATGTAGTTCATCTAAGACAATTTTTTTTCAGATTTACATCATTAGGTATATAAATTCTGCCTTTAAACAACAATAAATCTTGGTTTTTAATTGAAAAAAACGTTCTTCTCCTCATCCAAATTTTCAATTTTTTTCATTTTTCTTTGATTTTCAGATACTCTGAATCAAAATTTGCAGATGTTTTGACTTGTTCTACTAATTTTTTTGACCAACTTATTGTTGATGTAGCACAAATCAGATTAATTTTTCAAATTAAGGCATTAGCTATTTTGTTTTCCTTTCCCTTTATACATGTAATCTCAAAATCATATTCACTAATAAATGCTAACCATTTTGTTTGTCTAGTATTTAAATTAGGCCGGTCAAATAAATACTCGAGACTAACATTATCTGTCCTCAACTGAAACATCCTCCCTATTAAGTAATGTCTCCATATTTTGAATGCATGTATAATGCCTCCTAGTTCTATATCATGAGAATCATAGTTTTTCTCAGATTCTTTCAACTTTCTAGACTCGTAAGAAATAGCATGACAATCCTGCATCAAGACTCCCTGGCCTAGACCTTCCTTACTTTAACTCGTACATACCACAAAATCCTTATTTAGATCAACCAATTTTAAAATTGGAGCTATGGTCAAAAGTTGTTTTATTTTGTTAAAACTGTCTTGACACTTTTGCTTCTAGTCAAGTTTGATCCCTTCCTTATGTAGATTAGTGATTGGGTGTGCAAGATTAGAAAATCCTTCTATAAATCTCATATAGTAGCCTATTATGCCCATAAAATATCTGACCTTTTCTACATTCTTGGGTGTTGGCCACTCCATTATTGATTTTATCTTTTTAGAACCAAAAACAATTCCTTATGATATTACATGTCCTAGATAATGAATATTTTATGGAAGAATGGACACTTGTTGAATTTGGCATACAGTTCATTATCTCTTAAAGTTTGAAGGACCATCTGCAAGTGTTGGTCATGCTCTTCTCTACCCTTTGAGTATACCAGAATATCATTTATAAAGAAAATTACAAATTTATCTAGAAATTGTCTTAGTACACTATTCATGAGACACATGAATGTAGTAGGTGCATTAGTAAGCCCAGATGGAGGTACTACAAATTCATAGTGTCCATAACATGTGCAAAATGTTGAATTGTATACATCCTAATATTTAATTCTGATTTGATGATATCTTGATCTCAAATCAATTTTAGAAAAAACAAAAGCTCCTATAACTTGATCGAATACGTCATCTATTCTGGGCAAGGGATATTCATTTTTAATAGTCATCTTATTCAATTTTCTATAGTCTATGCACAGTCTCAAAGTACCATATTTTTTTTTCACAAAGAATATTGGTGCTCCCTAAGGAGACACACTTGGTATTATGTACTTTTTTTCCAAGAGTTACTATAATTGAATCTTCAGATCCATTAGTTTAGGAATACTCATTTTGTATTAAGCCTTTGACACTGAAACAACTTCTGGTATGAGATCAATGGTAAAATCAATATCCCTCCTTAGAGGAAGTCTTAGTACTCCCTTTGGAAATACATCCTTATACTCCTCTAGTACAAGATATTATTCTAATGATGGTTGATGTTTATTTTCAAAATGATCTTGTACTTGTACAATGAACAATTGACATCCTTTTCTAACATATTTTTTCATTTGTATTGCAAATATTTGTCTAACATAAATTCTTCCTGGGATTCCTTGAACCATGAAAGCTTCCCCTTTATCATCAACACAGGTAAAGGACTTATCTAGACAAATTAATATCACTCTTGTGTCTCTAACCAATCCATACCTATGAGGATATCATTGTTAGAATCATGATTGCCATTAGACCAAAACCCGTAGGTATTAGTCTCTGCTACAATCGCTAGAGTTAGGATCCACGAGAGGCGGTTAGTCCATGTCACGAAACACACGGGGAGCGTTGAACCCAATGTCCAACAATCTCCCCCCCAATGCAAGCTGGGTGAGTTTTGAACTCGAGACCTGTCGCTTTGATACCAATTGTTGGAATCACGATTGCCGTTAGACCAAAACCCGCATGTATTAGTCTCCACTACAATCCCCAAAGTTAGGATCCACGAGAGGCGATTAGTCCATGTCACGAAACACACGGGGAGCATTGAACCCAATGTCCAACAATCATAAGATCCCAAGGGTAAGATGTTCAGATTGAGGGTGGTATGCATTCCATTCAAATTGTTGATTTCAGTCCCTTTCTCTTAATTCTTGCGGTCAACCGTACTAACCAAGGCTTATATTTTTTTATCTTTTACAAGTTAACACTTTTCAACTATATTAGGGGAAACATAACTTAATGTAGATCCCAGGTCTATAAGTAAAAACACTTATTTATTAGAAAATTTTACCTTGAAATTCAACCATGGTTGATTGATGATCTGCTTGCCTCCCATCCAATGAAACACTAATTCTAGGCATGTTATAGGAAACATCATTCACAATAGATGCTTCTTGAACATTATTTAATATTGTTAATGGATTTTGTGGGAAATTTGTACATAGGTGGTTTTGACCATAGCCCCAACATTTAATTGGTGGTTTTGCAAATTCATTGAAGTTTATATTTCTTGTACAAGATCCCCCTTTCCACCCAAAACCCTTTTGTTGATTAAGATTTACGTTATAATTCCCAACTTGCACACTTTTAGTAAAAGTAAGTTTTTAAAACCCCTTTCTCTTGTTATTAAATCTGTCAGGTTTCTTTGGAACCCATCCTTTAGAATTTTCCCCTTTTTGCTTGCTATGATTGAAACATAATTTAGCCTTTCTAATGGTTTCATCCACGATCTTGGGTTGTTCAAACTCAATTATTTCTCTATATGAAAAAGGTAGGAAGCTAATAAATCTTTGGATTTATTTCTTTTCCTCTTTAAAGTAGGGAACATATCATAACAAACTCATAAATTTATTAACAAACTCAACTATGGTAGGCTGTACCAATCCCAGTTCATGAAATTCCCTATCCTTTTCATCAAAATTCTTATTACTCAAATAATTATTCTTGAATTATTTCTTGAACAATATCCAAGTTAAATTCTTACTTCTAATTCTTTTGAAAACTTTATTTTCTTCCCACCATAAGGTTGCCTTACTCGTCAACTGGTAAGTTGCCAATATTTCCTTCAGATTACTTGGATAATTGTATACTCTGAAATATTTAGACATATTGAGGAGCCATGCTTATGGTCCTTCTTCAGTTTCACCATCAAAATTAGGAGGTTTGATTTTCCTAAACTTTCCCTATAACCATGAGGAATATCTCTTTTTTCTATGAAAAGAGGTACTAGTACTTGATTTTTGTTCCTCTTGATTACTAGACTCATTTTTTGGCTTTCACTAGAAGTTATGGAGTTGGTTCTATTGGTGGATTGACTTCTACATCTCTTTTTGTGAGTCTTTTTGTTAATTATTTCATTTTCTAGTTTAAATAACAAGTATGCATTAATCTCCACCCGTTCTTCTTTGGATTTTACTACCACTCTTAATTTTCCTTGATATCATCCAAATTTGTTTTCAAACTCATTATCACTTGCAGTAACTCAGATTCTTGTTTCTCTACATTGTTGGTTCCACCACCCACCATTCATAGTTTAGTATATGGTTATTCACCACCCTTGGCGATCCTATAGAAGTTTGTCCATTAAATTCTTCAACCATAATTCAACTCTTTAATTATTTAAGAAATTTATTCATGACATGTATAATTGTTTTAGTTTTGGGACCCTAAAGAGGCATAATGTTGTAACTACAACCTTGATACCACTTGTAATGACCTTCACTATACTTTTTTTTTAAAATATGTTCAAAAAGAATAATTCGCCAACAACCCTTTTATTTATTTTTGTTATCATTCTTCTGACTTTTTGTCTTTATTGAAATAAAATCAACCTATATAAAGTTTCCAATATTTAATAATTTGTACATATATTACTGAATATATCTTAGCGACATTTAATCCTATTTTCTTGTATTATTCTTTTAGAATTTTTATTGTAATTACTCTAAAATGTTACAAGGGTTTTTGTTTCCTATCTTTCCACTATGTATATAGATGCTCACAATAATTATTTTTATAAAATTTTATTGAACCAATAGATTTATTTCCAACTACATCATATGTAGATACCAAACTCTAATATTGAAATATTCAAATATGTAACATTTGCAGGCACCTTTTTCCACCACACTTGGTGCCGTTCCAATTCTTTTTGCAAAGACTTACACCTTTGAACATTTATATGATCACAAGATTTTATTTATTTGTTACATATGGTAGTATTCCTTGGCTATTAAATTATGCACTGTAAGTTATTTTGTATAAAAGCATGGACCTTTGTCTGCTTCAAGTTCTTAGACACATATGATGTTGATTACAATGCCTATTTGTAAACTAATGTTATATCTAACCTACTACAATGCTCATATTACTTTGTCAATTCATATCGTATATACTTCATGATTTACTTCAAAGCTTGGTACATGGCTTGTTGCATTTCACTAATTACAAACTTGCTTATAAGGATGGAATTGTCTTTTCCACTATTGAATGTGGTATTATTTTATTCATTTGCACCAATACTCATACAATTTAATACACATTAATTTCATTGTCTCTAGATTATTCCAGGCTTAAGCGGGAAGCCCACTCTCGTCACCACGTGTATTACTTTGACTTAACTCCAAATAATGGTTCATATCCTTTGATGTTAGATAGACTATGAGGATTGTTCTAGGATTTCGTTGTGAGGTTAATGACCTTGTCGGAATTTTATTGTGCCATATTCATTTCTTGAATAATCTCTTTCAGTTATGTCGCTCTACGTGTAAAAACTCCTAGTTGATTTTTCATGTAAATAAAATAAAACCAAGGTCATGAGACATGTATTCCAAGTTGAATGGTGGGAAAACACTATAGTGGGCATCAATTGTGGTTGATTAATGGCTATGGAAATTGGAAAAGGAAAAGAAGAAATAAATGACAATTTAAAATGATAAATAAATTAAAATAGGAGAGAAGGAAGATGAAGACACACGAATTATCATGCAAGGGAAATTAGAGAGAAAATGAAGGAAAATGAAGAAAAATTAAAAAGGAAAGGAAGAGACTAGACATCAATGATAAAAAGACATCACATAAACAATTCACAGTTTTGGTTAGTTCGACTTTTGATAGTTTTTGGCTCAACTCTTGTTCATTCTAGCTCTCTTACACTCTTACACACTTAGAGAATTCTTGGAGAATCCTAGAATTCTATTGGACTTGGAGATAAACAAGAAAATGACAAGCAAATGAATTATGGGAAACATAAAAGAATGTTGGATCAACACCTACAACTAGAGTTCATTGCAGATAACAGGTTGCATGTGTGATTTTCTTGATGAGATTTGGATGCATGGTATATGTGTCACATGTTAATTTGGGCATCATCCCCCAAGACCAATGAATAGGGTCTATCATCCCCTAATTCAGTTGCTATATGCCCTAAGAGAAGTCATTCCATTGATGGCTTCAATTGTGAGATTTCCAATGTTTAAGTATAGATTATATGACCCATTGACTCATTAATGCACCTCTACATGGGCCTAAGTGCACTACAATGCACTTACCCCCATGCAAGGGTGCACTGCAGTGCACTTCCCGACACTTAAGGGTGCGTTGGTATCATGAGAGTGAAATCATCATTGTTCCGGGAATCTCCACATGTCCAGTGCCTTCTAGAAGAGCTCATAGGTGTCATACTTGGAATACAAGTGTTCATCCATCACCACTGAACTTGGAAACATGTCTCACCTATTATTAGAAAGCCAGTCAATTCCATTGATTGAGAAACTACCTTCAATTTCCCTATAAATTGAACACTCATCTAAGTGCTAGGGAGGGATAAATTTGTGCAATGTTATGCTGTTGGATTCTCAATTTATGAGATTTGGAAGCATTGTTATGCTGCTAAGATGATGCTTGGTGTGATGAGGACGGAATGAAGTTGGAGCACGTTGACGATGAATCGATCTATTGGTTGTAATCTTATCCTCCTACTTTCTTAATAAAGATATCTGTTCATTTTATCATATGTATGCTTATATCTTGTGAATTGAATTCTCAATTGTGTATGTATTCTTAGTTCTAATTGGTTCGATTTGGTTAAGATAAGTAGCTACTTGTATATTTGTATGTTGTTTGTTGTTCTTTGTCTTTGATTGCAGGTATTGATCTAGCAGCTTTAGCTGGATTGAGAGCGATGACAACATCGAAAGAAGGAGAAAGAGAGTGAAAGGATCACAAGTAGGTTTCTTTCCTTTCTGTCTATCTATTTTTCTTAGAGAAAAGAATAGTTGTCTTTCTTCTGTTGTTCTGAGTGAAGGAACACCACACTTAGGGAATCTAGTTTATCTGTAGATTAGAATTCCGTATAACAAATTGGCGACCATACTATGGAGAAATCCATCATTCCCGGTGTTTTTGTCTTTGTTTATCATCATCAGTAGTCTTTACTTCATTTTATCAGTCATTTGAATGAACATTTTTCCTTAGAAGTGTGTTTAAGCTGCTTGTTTTCCAAACTTAGCTACGCCCAACGCACTGTTGGTCAGGGTATAGTTCACTGCAGTGCACTATCTCTCTTTCAGGGGTACACTGTAACACATTGTCTACCCTTACAGGGCGCGTTGCCCCCTCAGCCATCCAAATTCGATCAAATTTTTTCTTTGCATTCAGTTTCAACCAATTTTCTGCTGTATTCCCAGATGTCTGATTTCTCTTAGAGACCAGTAAGCATTAATTGTTCTTCCTCCTTTGAAAATTTGTTTGTTCAATGTTTCATTAGATTTTTTCTTTATCATTGGAAAATTAAATTCAAAGTAGTTAATTTTTTCATTAGATCAATTCTTCTTTCGAAAAGGAAATTGTCGTTCCATTCTTCATTTCCTAAAGGAAAATTGTTGTTTCATTCTTCATTTTCCTAAGAGAAATTGTTGTTCCATTCCTCGTTTCTCAAAAGAAAACATTTGTTTGATTGATTTGTGCATTTAGTTTCTTTTACTCATTCACATTAAAGGAAACTAGAAAGAAAAACATGCATGTGCATTTAGAGATTATGTGTATTGCATAGGAACAAATTAGGAAAATCTACATTTAGTTTGTGCTCTTTGTTGTATGCTCAAAAATCTGATTGCTCTTTCCCTTAGTAGCTAGGATTTTCATTGAAAACCTAAATTGAAAAGTTTTTCTTCTCATTTAGTTTTAATTTTAGGAATTTCCCATTACATCATGTAGTGAACCTCAAATATAAACTTTTAAACAAGATCAACATAAAATTTACCTCAATAAACCTAAGAAAGCATTGTAACATTAACGATAACACTTAGAAAGTCTAATATCTCGGAAAAAACATGCTGCCCTAGAGCCGATGCCTCCCCAATGGACTCCTAGGGTTTCTTCAACCTTGCAATGGGAGCCATCAAGGCTCCTCCCCTCCCTCATGGTGGCACCTATTGTCTCACTAGGCGCCTGATACTGCTACTGGATAATGGCTTCCCCAATTGGGGCTATAGGCGCTCCCCCCCATCCCGAGGGTTCTCCAACTGTCACAACAAATATGACTCTGAATGATTAGATCTCGCCCTCTGACTCTGTAGGCCCATAGGTAGACCTGAATGCAGAACAAAATGATAAACAAGAGTCCTAGAAAGTCAATATGGAGCAGAATAAATCCTCCTCCTCCACGTGCATACCGATAGTGGCCAACCATCCAAAAATCGACCTACCTAGACACCGCATCAATGAAAAAATTCAGTATATGAAGGAACATGCTCTCATTGGTAAATTCATAGGATTCTTGCCTACTAAGAAAGCTCTCCAAGGCTGGATAGCCTCTAAATGGAAACGAAAGGGGCATGTCACCCTGCAGCTAGAACGAAAGGGCTTCTTTAACGCCATTTTCAGTTGCATCGAGGATGGAAACCGCATCATGGATGGTGGTCCATATTTCTTTAACTCTATAGGCCTTTATCTGAGATACTGGTTTGAAAGGTTCAACCCAGATAAGGAGGACTTTAATTGGGCTCTCGTTTGGATCCGGATATACTTATTGCCGCTAGAATACTAGGATGAAGAGTCCTTAAAATATATTGGAAACAGGTTGGGAGAGCTCATCAAGATTGCTGAAGAAACCAAACTCAGACGCTACACAGCCTATGCCAGGATCTATGTTTACATGCACCTGGCTAAAGCCTTGACTGATTCGGTAAGTCTCTTTCATGACGATTTTGAATGGGTTCAAACCATAGATTACTAACATGTGCCTTTTAGATGTTTAAAATGCCATGAGCATGGCCATCTCTTCAGAGAATACCCTTTAAATCAGCCTTCTAAAACTACCCCTAGCCATAAAAATACTGATATTGATGGCTTCACCAAAGTTCCCAAATGAAAAAATCACTCCAAGAAACCCAATGTAACCCCCAAAGCCTCCCCCTCCCCCCCTACTAGCAACTGTTTTGACATCCTTACAAACCATCCTATCCTGGAAGGGAAATCCTCTCGTATCTCCTCTAAAACCCCCAATGTGTCCTCTCTTGATCCCTCTGTTATTCCTCCACTCATCCCCATCCCCCCTCTCCCTCATTTTGATAATCTGAAGCACACCCCTCAGTCTATCTAGTTAAGCAAAGACAAAGCCATTGTAATTTGGAACTCCACCTCAATGGAAATTAATGGCAAGGCACCACGAGCATCATAGGAGTAAGGATTTAAGGCATAAGTGAATCAACCTACCCATATGGAAGAAGAACTAGAAAGTATTGACCTAGGTGATCTGGACATTTTAGCAATGGAGATGGCTTGTAAAAACAAAGAATATGACAAGATACCCCCCAGGCAGATCGAAAGCCTAGAAGTCGTACTCTTTCGGGCTCAGTAGCGCAACTCTCTAGGCATTCAAGTTGGAAGCCCCTGGAATGGAAAAAATATCATAAAGGAGTCAAAGAAAAGAGGGAAAAGAATAGATCTACAAAGAATCATCATTGTGGGAGAGCTATTAGTTGAATCAGGGCGATATCCCAAGCTGAAAAAGTTCTTCTGACTGATCTCCTACAGTTCTTAATGAAGCTCACATCATGGAATATTCGAGGGCTCAACAACCCCGCCAAGCACCTAATGATCAAGAACATAATTAAGCAATACAGACCAACTGTATTCTTCATGCAAGAAACCAATTGCACCAGTACCACCCTAGATTCCATCATCACCAAGTTATGGCATGGCTGCAATTCCACTACGGTTGATGCTTCGGGTGCCTTGGGTGGTTTTTCCATTGCATGGGATCCCCTTCTCATCTCCCTTTCTGACATTCATGCTTCTCACAATTTCATTCAGGCCTCTTTTCACTTGATTGGCACCAACATCCATGGTCACCTCACCAATGTATACTTTCCCCAGACCCCTCAATAGAAAATAGCCATTCTTAACTCCCTTGACATCCTAAATTCCAAAAGGCGTCATCCTCTCTGGATTGTAGGTGGTGATTTCAATATGATCACTAAGCTCGAGGAAAAAAAAGGAGGTCGACCTAGGCTTGAGACTGATAGCCTAAGCTTCAAAGATTTCATTCAAATAAATTGGTGGATTGATCTTCCCTTTTATAATGGAATGTATGCTTGGAATAATAGAAGAACTGGCTCTCAGCAAATAGCCTCGCGATTGGACCATTTCCTCATTTCAGACAATGTGATCCATTTTGGAGGCGACATCTACTCCTCCATTCTTCTAGCTGTCGGTTCTGATCATTGGCCAATCCTTCTGCAGTGGTCACGTCTAGGTGCCACATACAATCGACCATTCCGTTTTGAGAAATTCTGGCTATCTCATTTGGACTTCAAAGACATGGTTGCCACTTTGTGGAGTGGCTTCACTCCTCCTACTGGATCCAAAATGTATCAATTCAAAAAAAAAACTCAAGCATCTCAAATTCTCTCTCAAGAAATGGAACCATTCCAAATTTGGTAATATCTTTCAACAACAAAAGGATATGGAGCAACAAATTTCCAATCTATAGATGCGTATCATTCAAGAGGGAAAACTAGAAACTCTGGCTCTCCAAGAAAAGAACCTCCTTACCAAATTGGATCAGTGAAAACTACAAGAGGAAATTCTATGGAAGAAAAAGTCAGAAATTCGGTGGCTCAAATAAGGGGATAAGAACACCCAATTCTTTCATCGTTCCACTATTCAGAGGCGTATGCATAACCGTATCACCATCCTCAACAATAGTCAAGCAGATAAGCTTGAATACCACGAGGACATAGAAAAATAACTTCTCAATCACTTAAAGAACATCCTACAAGAACCTCCAGGAGATAGGCTACCAAAAATTGGCAAGATCACGCAGCACATCCCCAAGCTTGTCACTGAGCAGCACAATCAAATGCTACTCAAACCGGTTTCCCTGCAAGAAGTTGAACTAGCCATGGCTCAGCTCAAAGACGACAAAGGTCCTGGGCATGCCAATTTCACTTCCAACTTTTTCCACTTCTTCTGGGAAAGTATCAAGCTGGAAGTATGGGATTTGGTGGAAGAATCTAGAAGTATGCATTGGATCCTTCCTTCACTCAATGCAACCTTCCTAGCTCTTGTTCCCAAAGAAGAACATTGGATCCTTCCTTCACTCAATGCAACCTTCCTAGCCCTTGTTCCCAAAGAAGAACACTCTATCACCCCTGACAAGTACAGATTGATCGCCTTGTGCAATGTCATCTACAAGCTAATATCCAAGGTATTGGCCAATAGGCTTAAACCCCTCCTCCCTCTGCTCATCTCACCATAATAGACTGGATATGTGGAAGGTTCTAAAATCCTGGATGGAATCATTCTCACCCATGAAGTCACCCACTCTGTGAAGCATCTGAAGAAAGTAGGTATTCTCTTAAAAATTGATCTCTCTAAAGCTTTCGACAAATTAAGCTGGGACTACATCATTTAGATGCTCTTGGCTTTTGGCTTCAGTCCCACTTGGACTCACTACATCATGAGCCTCATTTCTTCCCCTTTTTATTCCATTCTTGTAAACAGAGCCCCTTCCCCCACCTTCACCTCCTCACGGGGTATTCGATAGGGGGATCCTCTTTCGCCCTTCCTCTTTGTCCTCATGGCTGAAGGTTTGGGTCATCTCATCCATCATGCTTCCTCCACTCACTCTCTTCGGGGTCCCTCTTTACATGAAAATCATCCCATTACTCACCAGCAATTTGTCGATGATAATATGATGTTCCACCACCCCTCATTCCAAGAAGCTAGTACCTACAAGTCGCTACTTGATACCTTCTCTGAAGCCTTTGGAACTACCATCAATGGTGCCAAGTCACAAATTTTCTTCTTTAACACCCCTGTCATCGCCCTGCGCAACATAGCCAGAATCTTAGGCTTCTCCATTTCCACTCTGCCTTCTAAATACCTCGATTCTCCTCTCGTTGATTCTGCTATCAAGCATTCCTCCTGGAAAGATCTCTTGGACAAATTGGAAGCATGCTTGTCATCCTGGACTCATAGAACCCTCAATATTGCAAGGTGACTGGTCTTGATCAAAGCAGTCCTCCAATCCATGCCCCTTTATCTCTTCTCAGTGTTGGCAACTCCTAAATGGGTACTAAAAAGTATTAGAAATATACAATGAAATTTCCTTTGGGGAAGCTTTGTATTAAATTGGAAATGTGTGCACTCCAAAACTAGCTGGGGGTTTGGGGCCGAGGGATACAAACCACAACAATGAGGTAATGGGATCTCACATTTGGTGGAATTGGTTGTCTAAAACTTACTCCCCCTGGGCACGACTATGGACACCTAAATATGCCAACAATAGACCACCAAAAGATATCATTCTTTTTATCCCCGAGGATTCCAGTTCTCTCATTTGGAATGCAGCCAAGCAACATAGAGCCATCATCCAAGAGCATAGTTTCTGGGAAATTAGACCAGGAACCTATGCTCGCTTCTGGGAGGACTCATGATGTCAGATGCCCAAATTTTCTGACCTCTTCCATAGACCAAGATGGCGAGCTGCTCTACATGCTCAAGCGAAAATGAAACCTCCCTCTATCTCTAGATATCATCAATGGCTTCCAGCTGCTCAATGGCAAGAGGGCCATCGTGAGGATTTTTTGAAGAGATCGACAATGAATTAAGTAAAAGGAAACTCTAATGCAATGAATATCAAAACATTCTTCGATGGGGTCACACCACTCAAGGCACATTTTCCACCCAGGAAGCTTACCATCTGCTCTTCTCTGCAACTTAGGACCCCCAGGATTCGATATGGACCCAAATCTGGAGACCAGGCATCTAGCCTCAAATATTTACCTTTCTATGGTTGCTCAACAAGAGAAGAATCCTAACATGGGAAAACCTTCTCAAAAGGGGCTTCATAGGACCACCCAGATGTCCTAACTGTCTACAGCAAGCTGAAACCATCTCTCATCTTTTGGATACCTGCCCATTATCCAACACCTTGTGGGATAATATAGCCATCTGGTGTAGAAGTTCTAGCAGAATCAGAGGATAGATTTCTAATACAATTAGACAGTGGCCAATTGATCCCTTCAATAGCAAGCTGCTCAACACTCTTTGGGCTCTCCTTCCTAGGTTCCTGCTTTGGTCGGTCTGGAAGGAAAGGAATAGGCACATCTTCAAAAATATAATCACTCCTCTAGATACTATTTGGACCAATATCTGCAATAACCTCCAAGAGAATCTAGCTCTACACCCTTGGCAAGATTTCGATATCCCCAATTAGCCACTAGAAAGTATCATTTGGGCGAATTGGAACCTTTCAATCCCTAGCCACCACAAGGTTACTCAGTCTTCCTCAGGTCATTCGGACTCACCCAACTCCTGTAATCCTTCTTCTCGTGGTATGATCAAGATGAATTTTTATGGTGCCTCTAAGGGAAATCCTCGTGCAGTTGGTTTTGGTGGAATCTTTAAAGATTTAGCGGGGATTCCCTTAGTCGTATTCTTTGGCTCTATATGGTGGGACTCCAACAACTCAGCGGAACTGGAAGGCCTTTTGCAGGGGCTTCACCTCTATCAGGAGCATAATTTTTTCCCCCTAGAAGTGGAAGGATACTCTCAAATTATCATAAATGTTGCCACTCACCTCCTCCCGAGTGCCTTTACTTCCAAGTTGTCCATGAAATGGCGTCTTGCAACAAGGTTTGATCAAATAGAGCAATGGCTTCAGAATCATCGTGCCATCTCCTTCAAGCACATTCGACGCTCAACAAACAAG
This sequence comes from Pinus albicaulis, assembly GCA_034641835.2. Lineage (NCBI taxonomy): Eukaryota > Viridiplantae > Streptophyta > Pinopsida > Pinales > Pinaceae > Pinus > Pinus albicaulis. The sequence continues at coordinate 619,774,595 of CM076570.1, read as the reverse complement.
GTAGTGGATCTCCTAGCCAATAAAGGTGTTGAGCAATGTTTACCTCTATTCTAGTCCCCTCTCTAGTGTCAATGATGCCGCTTTCATTCAGTAATGCACTCAATTGGTGAAAAATGAAGCCATGCCCCTGGATGCGGGTGTTTTATTAGATTAAGGAGGTGGCGGCTCTGCAGCATGGCATTTGGCCTAGCCACATGGCCACGCATGGCACCCGTCCTTCTACCTTTAATACCTCCAGCTGCTGGCCTCACACCACAACTAATGCCTCTCCCTCCCGCATTGATGTCTATCCGGTCTATGAGCTTGTGTGCTATTTCATGGCACCCTCCACCTCTTCGCTGTCATTCTCCTTCTGCAATATCTCGGCTCTCGTTGCCTGTTGCAGCTTCAAACTCCACTTGCCTCACTGTCTTTTGCCTTCGCTCTCCCTTCTGCCTCTCCCCGTGTATTATCTCCCTCCTGCTCAGTTATGACGTAGAGGCACAGGATGAGATGCCATCGGGGTCGTGTTAAAGGTCAATCCTCTAGCCATCTCCATCCATGAGGATAGTCGTCCCCCTCCTCCTGAGGATAATTCTTCCTCGTATCAGTTTCAGTATGACTGCACCTTGGACCACCCTCTGGTCAATGCCACCCTCACTGTGCACTTTCAGGAAGCACCATCCAGCTCTATTGGCTTTGGTTCAAGAAAGTGACTCAGGAAGTCTTCCATTTCACCTTCTCCCCCTCAGCATTCCCAGAAATCAGTGGCGTTACCTCTCAAAACAGGAGTGCATTCTTCCAGTAGTGCAGGCAACGGTAGTGGTAGTCCAGAGCATTCAACAGATGACAAAGGGGAAGGCACCGGTAGCCTCGTGCATTCCGCTAACACGCTTGAGCCCAATGTGCAGTAGTCAAAGAAGGATGAGGATACGTCGGATGACTATAGGTGTCTCATCATCGAAGAGCCTCAGCCTTAGCCTCATGACAAGTAGCATGCCATGCAATGCTACTAACCGAGAGGTTTCCTCTCTGTGTGTTGTTTCTCCTTTCTGATATCATGATTTTTCGGAACTTCACAATAATCTCCTGGTTATTTTTTGTTAATGCTGGTTTCCCTATCCAGGGTAACAATTTTTGGACCGGTTTCCCCAACTTGGGCGGTCATATTTCTGCTTTTATAAACTCTGCTCCCTCCGGAATTGGCTAGCATAGCAACTCCAGAGGACAAATTTGAAATGTATATTATGTGAAAAATTAATAGAATAGTCTTATTTAGAAAAAAAAAACACTTAGAAGGTCTAGGCTAGAGACGTGTTCCGACGTCGTAACATAGCAGTTGTCGCTAACTTGTCTACGATACATTCCAAGTGTGAAATCCCACTCCACATACGTAATTATATTGGATCTCATCCGCGTAACTTCAGGTATATAGGGTGGTGTTCTAGTACGAAAAGTATAAGGGGGTGCTCTGGTTGTGCGGTTTCACATTAGACAATGCTAATACGGACTTGGGCCTCCATGTACCTTCGGATATATTTGGGAGGACAAATTTAGGTTGCTGACCATCCATAGGTAACCGAGTCAACCGCCTTGTAACTTGTGATACAACGAACACAAAATTAGGGGAGATTGCCTACCCATACTTCTTGGTTCACCAAGAGGTATTCTAAAATTCACAATTACTTGGTAAACCTTTTGCCTAGGATCACCCTTTTATTTTTTTATTTGTTTTTGTAATAAAATCAATCAGTCATCGTGGAATAAGAACATCCCTTTCCCCATTGTTCACGTAGAATAGCTCTTAAACCACCTTTACCACTGGAAGCCATTTCTGGTCTTAGTACCTCTGGTGTGTCATCTTCATCACATCTACCAGATTCGTCTCGAGTCATTTCTACACATCTGGGTTTATCTACTATCATCAAAACGGAGTCCTCACAACTACCCGTGGAAAATACACATCCAATTAGTGAGACCATACCTCCCAAACCCAATGTTTTTTAACTGGAAGTTGATCTGGATCCCATCATTCTTTTACGAGAACATCTATATCCCGAAGTCGAACAACTGGAAGTTTTTCCTATATTGGTCACTCCTCAATCGATCGTAGCCATTGAGTCTTCCCTTTCGTGCAGTCAACCACCTGAAATATATCTCGGGCCTGACAGTGAAATTCTTCCACCTGGTTTGATTTTTATTGAGGAATAAACTCAACAAGAAACACACCCTTCAACTCCAATTCATTTTGGATCGGTGCTTTATCTTTACGAGTCTATTCCTCGGTTGAATTACACTGCTTCTTTTGATCCTGTTTCAATTCAAGTTCACATAGATCCTGTAGGGTATACACTAGGTCATTTTACCATGGCTGAGTCAACATCTTCGGCTATACCATCTGTTACAGTTATGATATCATCTACTTTTAATACTCCATCAATGTCTACCACATCACTAGAGTCACATCTTTATGGTGGTCCTTCCATCCCACTGGGTTACCAATCATTATATGGAACCTACTCTGGTGCCTCCTCAAATCCATGGAATTCACCCATGTCATATTCTGGTATTTTATCTAGTACATCTCTAATGAGTACTGAACGACTTGATCCTTTATACACATCTTCAATGCAACATCAAGCTGGTCCATCTGGGTACATTCTATCAAGTTCAATCTCGACTGGACTCCCAACATTTAGAGAACAATATATTCCATATTATTATACTCCTCATGCTGGGGGGCAACCTATGGTCATCCATTTTGATAGTAATTTGTCATTTTATGGTCACCCAAATGTTGGAATAACTATTTGTTAGTGGAAACCTATCTCTCCCGTTCAACCACAAACGGTTGTGCATTCATATCAACCGGTTCAACCTATTGCGCCCACATCTACTCCACCTATTAACACTTCATTATCCCATTTACAAGCTCAGCTGGTTGTACCTCAACCATCTTAGGTGGGTCCTTCAACCCATTACCCTCAAGTTTTGGGTCTCCAGACTCCAACTCCTTCGGTTGGTTTACAAAAACCACTGTATCCAGAATCTTTCAATAAGAGGTTGGATTACCCTTTTATGGGATGTCACAGGCTCCTACCTGTCTTACCTATTCACAACTAGGTCCAAGATATTTTGGTTTGGGATATAATCTTAGTGGGAAATCACCTTAGCAGCCACAACCTCAATTGCCACAACAAAAATTCCAACAACAAACAACTTACCCAAGTCTTGGTCAACAGATCCATCAAGCATTTGGTCATCAAAACAACCCGTATCTAGGTTACAAGAAAAAAATGCCTTATGCCAGTGCTCAAAGGCTTGTTGCCCAAGCAATTCCATCATATTCTGGTTATGCTCAACCTGAAAAAAATCGACAGTTTCCCTTTGTCGCAACTTTAGAATTACCTCATTTAAACCAGCTTACCAATGATCCCATCAACTGTTATCCTTGGTGGCCGGTGATACCACATAAATTAACCTTTGACATTCCTAAATTGAATGGAAACCCTAGAGAAGACCCGTCAATGCATGTTATGACTTATTATTTATGGTGCTCATCAAACTCCTTAAATGATGACTCAGTTAGGCTATGTCTTTTCCAGCGTACACTTACTGGTCCGACTGCGAAGTGGTACATTGATTTACCACGAGCTTCATTTGATACTTTCACTGCCTTAGCCACTACCTTTTTAACCCACTTCCAGTTACCCATACGATATGAAACTGGAATGGAACTGTTGACCAATTTTAAATAGACACCTACTACTCACATTTCCGATCGTATTCATGAGTGGCATCATCGTCGACGAATGGTCAATTTTTTTTTCCTGATCAGAGCCTTGCTGAGTGGTTTATTAAGTCCATGTTGCCATCTATCACCGAGGATGTAGCTAAAGGCGGAGTAATCATTGAAGAGCAGATAATTTCTCATGTCCAATACTTATATTTGATTTATACTCAGTCTCGCATGCTCTATGAGAAAATTCCAAATGCGTTGCGATCAAATTTTACTGTTCCTCTTCCATTTGGTAAGGAATCTCATGGCGACGACAATATGATCAGTTCTGCAAGCACTCACAACTCTATTGGATCTGATCTTTCACCTTCTTCCGAAATTCATTCCATGTCATCTGACAAAGGCAAAAGTGACAAGCAACCCGTAAGCAAGAAAAAGGGGGAAGCAAAGAAAAAGAAAAATTCAACCCCGCTGGAACGATCATCTGATAAAAAATCTGGTAATAATCAGAAACCTCGTTACCCTTGCTTGATATGTAATTAGGAGCACTTTTTTTGATACTGTCCTCACTGCGCCGAAGTCACAAAATTTCTTAAGACCTCGACTGCATCTGCTGTGTTGACAAATCCTTTTCTGAATCCAAACACAAACATGGTAGCTACGGATCCTGCTTCTATTTCCCAAGTGCTTATGCTATTTGTCACAAAGCCAAAAACTAATGTTTTGGTGTCTATGTGAAATAAATATTATGGTAGTCAGGCTATTGATCAACCTACTACCTCGACCATGAATCCATCTACTGAATCAATTTCGCCAAATTCTATTCCAGAGTTAACAATAAAGACACTGAAGGGAGTCGTCCACAAATCGACATTCAATCCTCAAGCTCGAGAGGCTTAACATTATAATATAGTTGAAGATTTGGCTCAGTCACCTTCATCTATGTCGACGCTTGAGGTACTTAAAAATTTTCCCTCCTAGAAGCAGGCTTTTTTGTCGGCACTTAGTGGAATCGACCCGACAAATTCCAATCTTGTAGTCTTTAATCATATGGTCTATGTACCACAATTACCAGCTGAATTAGAATTCTTGATCCAAGTAAATTTTCTAAATCACCTCATTCATCACACTATTATTGATGAGGGAGCATCTACTTGTATTATGTCTATAAACTGCTGGAAGTCACTTGGCTCACCTCGCTTATCTCAATCTCCTACGACGTTGAAAGATTTTGATGGTCGTACATATAAGCCTTGCGGTATCATCAATAACTTGCATGTCAAACTAGGGGGAAAAAATATAAATTTTGAAGCTGAGGTCTTTGACGGACCCCTTGAATACTAAATTTTACTTGGAATACCATGGGTTTACATTATGACTGAAATCGTCTCTACTTGCTTTAGAATGTTTGCCTTCCCTCATAAAGGCGTTATCATAGTCATCAATCAACTCTCCTTCTTTGCCTCTAATTCCCAGGTAACTAGAAGCATTTCGTTAGTTCATGCACCCTAGCTAGCACTTCAAAACATTGGTGTAGGTCTATTAAAGGATTCTTCCCTAATGGGAACCTTTTTATTACCATCTCCTATGACATCGACAAAAATTGTAAGAATAGAGACCTATTGCATGATATCTTCCACTTCATCTGACTTAAGGAATATTACCAATGATTCTGAAGTTGATACGCTGGATGAATTTCTGCCGCCAAGCCCAATTGAGCTGGCATATCAATCAATTACTTGGCTTGGGAAACGCATCATGATTCATCCTCGCCGATCATTTGGGTCGATCATTCATTAAATTTTGGTACTCCATCTGATCTTTTTTCATCCACTTTCTTGACTGATGAGAGCATTGTGGAATCCATGATTCCAGAAGGATAACCATTGGAATATCATCATCATCGTTCCCATATTCAGGATTACAACGAAGATAATCTTATTGAACTATATCACCCTACGATCTCTACTTTTTTTTCAATTATATTCCAATTAATTCTATTGAATGCGAGTGAAACTTATCAAATATTGAAGAAACCATTTCTATAAATATTTTGACCAAACCTGACGTTGTAGAAAACATTCATGTAGGCATGTCTTGTTCTCCATCCGAAATGGAAACTTATCGCTCTATTTTCGTGAATTTCGAGATATATTTGCTTGGTATTATGAGGAAATGCCAAGCATAGATATTAGTATATTGAGCACACAATTTAAATGTACCCTGATGTCAGACTGGTACGTCAACGCCTTCGTCCTATTCATCTGAAGAAGGCTACAACCATTAAAGCAGAAGTTGAAATTTTTTGCGTACTGGTTTCATTTACCTTGTTCCTCTTACTGATTGGGTTTCCAATATTGTTCCTGTCATGAAGAAACAAGGGAAAATCAGAGTGTGCATCGATTAGTGGGATGTAAATCTTGCTTGTCCAAAAGACAACTATCCTACTCCCTTTATCGACCAGATTATTGAGAAATGTGTCGGGTGTGAAATCTTTTCATTCATGGATGGATTATATGGTTACAATCAAATCAATATTCACCTAAAGGACCAATATAAGACAAAATTAATTTATCCCTGGGGCACATTCGCTTATCTTAAACTCCCATTGGGTTTAAAGAACGTTGGGGCAACATTTCAGAGAGAAATGGATTATGATGTCAATGACATTAAGCACATTGTTCAACCTTATCTAGACAATTTACCCGTGCATTCACGAAAACAGACTGATCACCTGACACATTTGATAGCTAAATTTTTATGCTGTCGACACTACAAGATACGCCTCAATCCACACAAATGTTTTTTTTGCATTGGTTCTGGTTTTTTTCTTGGATTTTTTGTCTCAAAAAATGGAATTCGAATTGACCCACCGCAGGTCCAGGCCATTCTTGATTTGCCTGCGCCATCAAACTTACTTCAGTTACATAAATATCAAGGAAAGGCTAACTTCCTAAGGAGGTTCATACCCAACTATGCCGAAATGGATAAAGTATTTACTCGTCTCTTGAAAAAGGGGATTCCCTTCCATTGGGATAAGGTTGCACAAGCTTATTTTGATGCTCTTGAAGATACCCTGATCCCAGTGTCATTAATGTATCCCCCCAATTATCAGAGTGATTATATCTTATATATCATCACGACAGATATGACCATTGCTATGGTTTTGGTCCAAGAAGAATATGGGATAGAAAATCCGATATATTATTTGAGCTATAATCTCAATGATATGGAAGTTAAGTATTCATACGTCGAAAAGCTCGCCTTGAAAGCCGTTCAATATGTCCAAATATTTCACCATTATATCCTGCTTCAGAAGAGCATTGTCATTTCGGATTGCAAACCCATGACATACATTCTTCCACATCAATTTCTGGGGGGAAAATATTCAAAATGGATCGTAATTTTGCAGGAATTTGATTTTGAATTCATCAAATCCAAGTAAAATAAGTCTTTAGTTTTGGTTGAGATTCTCTATGACCTTTCGTCTGATAGTACTGAAACTACATCGTAACCATCAATTCTAGATGAGTCTGTGTTTCTGATTGGGTCATCTGACCCTTGGTATGGGGATTTTATCATTTATCTCCAAACCAAAACTTTTTTCGCTGATACCTCTCACTCACAACAGTGACCTATTCGATACCAAGACAAATATTATCTGATCGTCGGTGATACACTTTATCGTCGTGGTTCCAATACGATTTTAAGGAGGTGCCTCACTCATGTGGAGGCCGAGAAAGTTCTAAATGATTGTCATGCTGGTGCTTGTGTTGGACACTTGTCTAGATACACTACAATGTAGAAGATTCTCCGTGTCGTTAATTTTGGCTAACCATATTTTTCGAGTGCATTCTCATGGTCAGAAGTTGTCATGCGTGCCAGATATTTGATTGTAAAATCCATATGCCGCCAGCACCTATGCATCCTGTCATCATTGTGGGACCATTTTCAAAATGGGTCATTGACTTCATGACCTGCAACCCTCATTCGGCCGGGGGACATGGTTATATTATTATTGCAGTCGACTACTTTACCAAGTGGGACGAAGCAATGCCTACATTCGATAACACAGGCGAAACACCTGCATTGTTCTTTTTCAATCATGTCATCTCATAGTTTGGTGTACCACAATCTATAGTTACAGAATATCATAAGCATTTTCGTAATAACATGATGAATGAGTTGAATGCCAAATTAGGACTGTCGCATGATAGTTATATCCCTTATTATCCACATTCTAATGGATAATTTGAAGCGATTAACAAGATCCTTAAGAGAATGCTTCAATGAATGATAGGGGTTCACAAACAAAATTGGCATTTAATCCTGTACTCGGCTCTGTGGGCATATCTAACCTTGGTGAGAAATGCAACCGGATTTACCCCCTTTCAGTTGGTGTATGATCTGGAAGATATCTTACCAATCCAATGTGAAATTCCATCATTAAAACTCGCTATTGACCTGCTACCTGACACCTCTAATGAAGAAGAATGTCTTTATAACCTCATCCATCTAGATGAAATGCGTCATAAAGCCGCATTGGCCAATGAAGTGCATAAGAGACGAATTAAGGCGCAATATGACCAACATGTCAAGCCTCACATCTTCTCAGAGGGAGACCTGGTCTTGCTTTATGATCAGGAAGCTGATTTATTAGGAACAAGAAAATTTGAGCCACTATGGCATGGCCCTACATTGTCAAAAGAGTTCTGGCTAAGGGCACTTATGAGTTAGTTGATTATGATGGAATTCCATTGGCGCAACCTCAAAATGAACTATATATTAAATGTTACCATGCTTAATTAAGCGTAGTAAATTTTGTATCATATTGTATATATTCTTTGATTTTCATTTAATGTCTTAGTTTGTTTTTCTAGAGTTTTCTTGAAGTTAGTAATCCACTTTGCATTTCATTGTATATGTATGAATCATTGGAACCATTTTTTGGATACGCCGATGGTGCTAGTTGTAGTACGCAGAACCTATCCTCTGCAACATGGGCCATTTTTGCTCCAGGTGGCGAGTTAGTGAGTTTTCAAGGGATTTGTATTAGTCGATCCACAAACAATATCGCTAAGTATAATGTGTTTATTGAACTTCTCTCTGATTCCATTTCATTTGGCATTAACCGCATCATCATTAGGCTATACTCACAACTTGTCGTACTGCAACTTACTAGCGTCTATACTATCCAAAATCCAAGACTTCATTGTATGTTCCTTAGAGTTTGACTTTTGGAAAGACATTTTTCTTACATTCAATATCAACACATTTCCATAAATTTGAACACATTAACCGATTCCTTAGCGAATTATGTTTTAAGAAGACATTTGCAACACATGTAAAGATACATTTTCACATGCACATTCCTAATAGGATTGCACATTAAAGATAGGAAAACACTAAAAACAAATAAATAGATAGTTTATGTTTTTATAAAATTTGTGCCCAAGACACATTGGTCGTCAGACCTCAAAATGTATGCAAAAATTTCAAAGGAAACTAGTGATGCTCGTGATAACAAGCAACTGCTCTAGCTATCCTACACAATAACCACATCCAACTGTTAGGAACACCAATAGTATGGCACTGCAATCTCATAGGTAACTATTCGATCCAGAAATCTAGAATCCCAAGGGTCAATCCCTCGACGTGTTGCTGCATCTCAGCAAAGAGTCTCGATCAAATATAAATCCCAAAGGAATTCTCTCCTGATAGTCCTCTCTGCTGGCTCATCTGCTGCCTACTCTGGTTGACCCATTGGTCGAACATGACCCACATCTGTGTACATAAAAAATTTAGCTTAGTATTGGGAAACATAAAAAATACAAAAACATGTAGAAACCTTAAAAAAATCAAAAAACATGGTGAATTTTTTTTTACCTATTGTACCCCATTGAGCGCCATCTGGTAGAATCAAGTCTGGATCTCTACAGAAATATATGCCTGCATATGGATACTCATCTATGACGATCATCTGTCGTCTGAACTAGGAAAATAATGTAGTAGCGAATATGATGGTTGATTGACCAACATGTCTAGCCATCAACTCAACCCATCTCTTCATTCGAGGATATCTAGGACCATATATGCTCAGTGTAACATGTGGCTAAATCAATGGAACCCGCTCTAAAATGAAGGAAATCGAGATTGAGTCATAACTGAAATTATTCTTCCTGCCAACCTTTTCTTTAGTAAGCTTTTCTTTCATCTGAAAGAGTACTGCTTCAGCCCAGTTGAACATTGTCGGTTCTAAACACTCAAGAGTATACTGCATGTATGATCGGTTTGCACCATGTAGTGTCACAGAACCATCAAGATTTGAAATAGTAAAAATGATGGTTCTCAAAGAAAAATCACGCACATCATGGATATTTATTTTCCCATATTTATTTGGTTCAGTACCTAGCCGACAATGTTGGCATTTGTAATCCCTCACTATCTCTCCTCCAACAAAAAATCCTGCAAGGGAAATAGGAGAACCTCGTCTCAATAATCTAGTGAGAAAGTAAATATCCTCGACAAATATTGGGAGCACTTTGTCCCCAATGTGAAAATCTTGCAATACCGGATCCCATGAACAAACTAGGAACTCCAGTAGTTCCATATGCTACCTCATCCATGATAATATGAAGTATTTAAGCAACCCAGAATCGCTAAGGGCTCTTAATGTACCTGGATCATTTAGGGAAATCATATCTTGTTCTTCATGTTCTCTTTCTCGCCATGCAATGGTCATTTTGATTCGATCAATACCTGAAAGCCAATCATAAGCTTCTTTAGGATCCATTTCATGCAAAAAATTTGGGAAATTTTGGGCACACAACAAGAAACAAAAATTAGAAATACGCCCAAAGCACTCCAGCTCAAGGGACAGAGCACTGACTTCAATTCCAGTGCACCTGGACTTCAATTCCAGTGCACCTTTCGACATTCAAGGGTGTGTTTCCCTCAGAACGTAATATATTTACCCTAAGGGGCTCAAAACCCCAAAAATTTACCATGAACATAAATGATACTAAAAGAAAGGGAAGGTTCATATCTCAGACCTAGATCAAACGGCAAGAGAAATCGTCCACTAAAACTGTCGCAATTGATTTCTGAAGTTTGAGGGAAAAGCTGGTTCAGAGATCCTAATTTTCAAATGGTAACTATGGAATGGTAAAAAATATTTTTATTAGTCACTTTGATTATTTTAATCATATTTAATGTTGTGACTATGGTTTTTATTCATTTTTATTATGAAACAAGTATTTTAATCCTTTTGATGGTTATTTGAATAGGTTTTACAGCTGATACAGTGAGTTTAGAGTGCACAACTATTCAAGAATTATTTGACCACAAAGCATACTTTTATCCTCTTTTTTCGAGCTTTGATAAAAATGAAAAAGAAACTAAAGGACACTTTTATCTCTTTTTCAAGCTTTGATAAATGCAAAAAAGGAACCCCCTGGAGTCTTCTATTAGCTCTTTTCAGACTCCGATAATGTGAAAATATTGTCAAGCACTTGTCTTTTCGAGCTCATAAAATTAAATGAAATGACATCTGCTCAGTGTAAGTTTAACCCTTTTTCGGACTGAGATAAATTCTTTACGAAAAAGGAAAACTTTAGTCAAAAATGGCTAAGACGTTTTCTCAGGTATCATTTTACACTTTTTTGGACCTGAGCGACAAATTTATGAAAAAGGACTCATGGAGTTTTCTTTTTGTCCCTTTTTTCAAACTCTATAAACATGAAAAAGGACCGGGTTTTCACTGTCATTAGACTCAATAAAACATAAAATAGCAATGGACTTTTCGATCATGGCAAGATCGAGTTTCATTATTGCTAGACTCACTAAAACATTAAATAGCAATGGATTCGCCTGAAGGGTCGAATTATAGATCAAGTATATGTTACCCTCCTCAAGCTTGTTAAAAAATAAAGAGGTATTGGTCAGTAATGACTGGGGAAAATTTGGGAAAAAGAACATAACACTTTATGGTAGCAGGTTGCTCTTGAACATGAAACTTTCACTCCAACATCGTGTCTTTGGGTTGGGTAATCTTCTTGACGGTTCATCATACCTATGGTCCATCATACCATCACTTCAGCTTTGGGTCAATGCTGCCAACTCATTTCAGTGTCGCCTATATGTTAAAGATAAGTCATCCAATAATTCCTCATCTTCTGCAATACTCATAAACCTTCATTTTCATGATCGCCATCCCTGAACATTGCTACATCAAGTCACATTTTTTCTCCAAAATCATTACTCCCGTTTCGCAATAAAGTTGCTTCCTATCAACATCAGCTCATCATCCAAGAAGTTTGCTTAGAAACATCTTTCCATTGCCTTGGAGCTTGCTTCATCATCGGTAGGTTTCTCGCTTCCGGAGCTTCGACCGAAAGGTTTCTTGTAATATTCTCCTCCTACTTTCTAAATAAAGATATCTTTTCATTTTCTCATATATATGCTTATATCTTGTGAATTTCATTCTCAATTGTCTATGTATTCTCAGATCTAATAAGTTCAATTTGGTTAAGATAAGTAGATATTTGTATATTTGTATGTTGTTTTTCTGTTCTCTGTCTTTGATTGTAGGTATTGATCTAGCAGCTTTAGTTGGATTGAGAGTGATGGTAACAACGAAAGAAGGAGAAAGAGAGCGAAAGGATCACAAGTAGTTTTCTTTCCTTTCTATCTATCTATTTGTCTTAGAGAAAAGAATAGTTGTCTTTCTTCTGTTGTTATGAGTGAAGGAACACCACACTCAGGTAATCTAGTTTATTTGTAGATTAGAATTCCATATAACAACATGCATGTGGATATTTATATTTTTTACTATCAGTAGCATGATATTTTCTTGGATTGAAAATGGTTTCATCCTTTCCTTGTCATTTCGTGGATAGCCATGATGTAGTGGGTTCTCTATTTTGATTAATATTTGGATGGGCGGTGTTAGCACTAAAAATGTTAATGGTGTAATCTCCATTGTGTCACTGTTCTCAAATTTTTATTGTGTCCTAGTCCATGTCCAAAGTTTGAGTCATTTCCAATAAATGTTAAAAAAGAGTCCCAACATCAAGGTATTTTTAAGTGAATAGGTGTCATAGTGTTCTAGAGTCCTAAAATAATTTAAAATATATATTTTGGCTTATTTTTAGTGTTGAAAGTTATTCGATGTTTGGGTAATAAAACTGCAGTCATCCAGTCTAGAATAATAGCTACCTTTCTTGCAAATTCATTGTCAAAATAGTCAAAACAATAAAGGGTATCTATTTCTCAGAAATGGAAGTCATATATTCCACACAGTGAAAAGCGCAACTATTTCACTGAAATTTCAGTTATCTTAGAAAAGAGGCTACAGGTAAACAGGTAATTAGTTTCCAAAGCAGGAAAATTAAGGCTTCATGGTAACCAGAGTTCTTTAAAATCAAAGCGCAGCCAGAAGAAAAAAGCTTAACCAGCAAAAGTGGGAGATTTGGAGAAGAGCAACAGAGAATGTTTAAAGGGATATCGCCAGGAAATAGATTAAGGAATGAAGTAAAGGAGAAGAACCACGTGCAACAGGAATGGATGACCATGATATAATCGCAGATCCAAAGGGGAGCAGACTGACGGTTGAGATTAAAGTGCACATGGAGCGATTTCGCACAACGTAGTTTTTAAAGTTTATTATTAAGTCAAATCACATGGTATGCTAAGAGATTTGCGATGCGATGAAGCGAAGAGGGAGCAAGGAAGACCGTCGGATCTGGGCGCAGATCAAAGATGGAGATTAAAGCACAGATGAAGCAATTTCGCAAATTGCAATCTTCAAATTTTATCGTTAAGGCGATCACATGGTATATTAAGTAATTTGCGATGTGATCAGGTGAGGGACACGTGTTGGCATAGCGCACTAGCGCAATTTGCAAATCGCAGAGTTTAAGGTTTATTCGTTATCACTGTAGAGTTAAACTTGCAGGCGACTGATTTGCGATTGCTTCCTATTGGTCAACTGGTTGTGAAACCCAAGAATCACAGTTCTGCTTATATGCATGTTGTTTGGGGAAAATTGCAGTTTTGTTTAAATTGATTGCAGTTGATTGCATATGTATGTATGTTTTAAAATTTTTTAATGCAAGATCTACAATTGGTCCCACTTCTCTACCACGTCATCTCGCTCTCATCGCACATCGCACTACGCCAGTTTCAACATTTAACTCCCGCATTTCATAATAAAAATTTTGATGCGAAATATGCTATCCATCCCACTTATTTGCCACGTCATCACCCCCCTCACTTACCATTCATTCTGCTCCATGTCTCCCCTATCAATTAAACCTTTTTCAAAGGGTTTCTTTGTAATTTCTCATAAAATGAACCTCCTCCGTTATATCCAAAAGTTTCAGGTTTTCTGCCATTATAAATGGTTTTCAACCAAAAAAGGAAAAGGAACAACGGAACGACAACAGAGTTTCTCTCAAATATTTTTCTACCACTACTCTCAGTATCAGCATGTTTTTCACCAGGCACCAGGCAACATTCAAGGATCAACCACACACCATTTTCAATACCGTTTTACACATATTTATAGGAGACAACCACATGTCATTCCCACTGTTTTTATGCTTTTTGCTGAAGATTGGTTGCACTAAAACATAAGAGTGGTATTTGAATAGACTGCCACCTTACACAACCATTTCAGAGTGACAGACTTCATGATGCCTTCATGACGTTTATCTTGTTTTTAATATAGCACTTTGTAATTAAGACTAAGGAATAAGCCTCACCTCTTGCACGAGGTTGTAATGACTTTTGAAACAGTTTTACCTTTTTCTGTGGAAGATGACAGTATCATATTTTGTATATATATGCCAAATTGATATGAAGTCAGGGTTGGTCGGTGGTTATTGAATTTTGACTTATATGAACTGTAATTTTTTGTGTGAATGAAATGGAATAATACTAATGAGGAATTATTACCAATTTGCTGTGTGTATTGTATACATTACTTGTGTTTCCATATCTCTTTTCTTCGAGTTCCAGTTTGCAATTCATCATACTATTATATGTTTTTATTAGTCTCTTAAGCATGTTATGTGTTTTATCACTTTTTGTTAGTCTCACATAGTGAGAATTCTTTATAAAATATATATTATAACAGTGGAAGAGAATCACTCATTATAGTTATTCTTCATGATATTTCAGTGAGAATATTGTCAAACTAGAAATAACTTTATCTCAATGGAATATTGTCAAACTGCTACTTTTGTAAATTTCTAATAAATCAGAAGATTTCTTTTTCACATACCTATTGTTTCTCCTCTTATCTTTAAATTTCCTCTCATCATAGACTAAAAACTTGCACCTTGCTACCACATCAAGTTACAATACCCTCTTTAGTAGAACTGTGGATTTGACCGAAATCTCTCTCCAGTGAATCAGAGTTTATAACATATTCCAATCCCATAAAAGAAAACATTAAAATTGCCTTAGATTTTAAGATGTGTCTATTCAGGCACTTGCTGCATTCTAAGTGCTGATTCCAGCGCCAACATCTTTTGGTGTGTCTGCCGGGAGATGAAGGCCTTGTAACGAAGTATTCTCTTGAGTCTATTGTTATGAATTACTGATAATAAGTTCTTGATGGTGAGAAAGTGTTCTGAAATGGGTGGATAACTTGTTATGAATTGTAAGCACCTCACACTCAGTTAAATAAATTAATATCTAGCTTATACTTGACTGTGTAGAATTGAATTCTTGATTCAGGTGTATGTGTTTTAAACTTTTTTAATGCTTAAGTGTGAGGAATTAAACATTTTTTTTTGCTGATAATAAGCATGTACCACAACCATAAAGTGCAGAAAATAAGCATCAACACATAACAACAAATTTAATAAAGGAGTTCTCCTACAAATGTCGTGGGCTACATCTCCTTGAGCCTATGTCAACTGACTTGGATCTTTGGGATTATGATGGAAAATTTATTTTACAAGTTACTAAATCAACTATAATGGTTATTCATGATGTACCAATGGGTTTAGAATATCATCATAACCCTGTAATGGCTGCTATCTCTCCGGAGATGGATCTCAGCTCCCTTAGACTTGACCTCTTCTGTCGGTGCCCTTAAGATTCCCTTAGCTTATCTGTGGCACTAACTCCTTAATAAATCCTTTTCTTTCCCTGAAAAAATTTCTACTATCTCCAGTATATATCAGACATCCAAAATAGGCTATTCATTTGCTCCAAATGAGCTTTGGCTTCCCAATCTAGGCCTCCAACCCCTGGTGGCTTTAGGTTGCTTGAAACTTCCCTATGTCTTCTTTAGCTCTATGAGTATCCAAATGGCTCTGAAAATCCATTCATTTGATTTATAATGTCCAAAATAGTCAGAAAAGACTATTCAATTCCTGAAAAAGGCCTCTGGCTGCTCCAGTTATGCCCCCAACACCTGGTGGCACTTTGTGACTCTAGGCTCACTGAAAACGTCTCTGAAGCATCTCTACCTTCATAATTCTTCAAAATATTCTCAAAATACCTCCATTGTATTCATAAGGTTCAAAATAGTCATAATAGACTATTGGTTTCCTGAGAATGGTTACTGGCTACTCTGGATACGCCTCATTCTCTTGCTGGCCGCTAGTGGCCCTTGGAACTTCTCTGAAGCATCTCAGCCTTCAGAAGTCCTCTGATAGCTTTGAAAACCTCACCAATGGTTCTAGAATTTCTGAAACATCCAAAAATGACTATTGGCTTCTTGAGTAAGGCCTCTAGTTGCCCTGGCTAGGCCTCATTTTGTTGCTGGCCCCTAGAACTTCTTTGAAGAAAAATCATGCTAAAAAATTCTTTGATGGCTCTGCAACCCTCACCAATGGCCTTGGAATGTCCAATAAAGTCTAAATTGACTATTCACACTCCCATAATGGTCGAGTAATGCTCAAGATAGAGCATAATAAATTTTCCCCAGTAACCTCTTAGGAAAACTCCACTAATTATGGAGGACTTCAGTTAAGCTGGAGTTAAAAATGGAAAACCGCCCTAAATCTGGGCATGCTCCAAAAGCTCTGCCACTGCTAACTATCAATTTAGATGCTAAGGTTATGAGGTGGCCACATGCTAATCCCCAGAACCTACAATTGCATTCAATGTCAGCAGAACTGAAGGCTTGAACCACGGTAAGTTGTTTTGAACCTGCGTTTGCAGTCGAGTTAACGTAATGGTCAGAGTTTAAACCACCAGAGAATTTGCAACATGTGACAAGGTTAGAGTTTTCAGTTATGTTTTTTTTCGCGGGCTAGCAATTGTTGGAGTAATGTTTAATGTGCACCCCGTTTAACATGTCAATTTTCCGTGGGGCCGCCGGCGCTCCCCAACCCCTGCTCCTCTGTACAATAACAGTCAAATAGATCTCGGCGACATATATAGTTAAGTCACAATGTAGCGGAGATGGTGGAGACCTATGCGCGCAGGCTAGAGGTTGCGGGGTCAAGCACTGTGGACCTCCATAAAATTTTACCATACTGCCTTGGGGACACGTGGCAGCCTCAAGGTTGGCCACATGTCACCCTATAATTGGTCCACCAAAAAATGTACAATCCACCAGCAAATAATACACTGCCACTTACCAACATGCAACTGGATTGGAAGGAATATTATAAGGAATATTCCTTGGAATATTCTTTTTTGCTGACTATACCATTGACCAGTCAACCTTGGTCAAATGGAAAAATTTGCAGTTTACTGGAATTTTGAAAACGTGATAATTTATTCATACAATGTCAATTTTTTAAACCGTTCACGGCGCCGGAATCAAGAAGATGAGATCTATCCAGTCGCTCAGGTTCAACACACTTTCAAACACTCTGAAATTTAAGCTATCACTTAGGTCCCTTATCCAAATATGATCACTCCTCCTCATTTGGAATCTTTTGGACCCCAAATGATTGATTACCTATTCAGTAGATGAGAGTACAACACCCTAAAATTTCTAGCCTCCTTACACTTTTCCTTGCATGGCTAAGTTCCTTTGAGCCCCAACTCAAAGGTAGACAACACTTCCCTTCTTTGATGCTCTTGTCCTCCTATCAAGAATTACATCTTCTTCGAGCTCAACAATTCTGGCAAGAAATCTTCAATAGAAGGTAGCTGAACATTACTTCCTTGATCATTGATCCAAGGTGGCTCAAACAAACATAGGTTTCCAATAGAAATACATGTATACATGAAAGAAATTTTCATATGTACAAATGAATGTGTGTCTTACTGAGTTAAGAAGTCAAACCACTTCTTACTAAGCCACTTCCTTGGCTATTTTTGTTGTTGAAAATCTTCTTCATGTGAAACATTTGTTCTCACATCAATGATGGAATCTTTGATTCCATTTACGCCAATCTTTCTATCCTCTTTCTTCAAATGCTTGGGATGATTAGTTGGATGCAATGTCCAATATTGGGAAATGAAATGTCCCTTCTTCTGGCAATGTGTGCAAGTCTTTCACATCTTTTGTGCAAATTAACTTCGCTTCGAATATTTCCTATATGCTTTGATTGTCTTCCAGAATTTTGAAACTTCATGGTTACACAAAACATATTAGGAACAACAACTCTTTCTTCCTTTCATGCATGCATATTTTCCATGCTTAATATAAACATAATCAACTTGACTATGGGAAGAATTATACCTCAAATGTTTTTTTGCATGTCCATATTTTTTACCTTCTTGAGGAGATGAAATTTTAGAGGTTCCAGCTTCTTTTGAAGACTAACGTCAGTGTTCCTATCTTGATAATTGTCAGAACTCTCTTACTCCCCGTAAGCTGCATGTCTACAAACATCTTGCTGCAACATAGGCCTCAAACAATGGAAATCAACTCGAAAACAAACTTGACATGTTTGTGGTTTAGAACTTGCAACACAATTTCTTCTTGGAGTTGTCTCAAGTGCCTTCATGGCTTTGGATTTTTCGCCATAAGATTGAACATAGCCTAGACAAAACTTCTTAGGCCTTTCCTCAACCAAAATAGGACCAATCATGCCTTGTGCATGTTTTCCTAAACCCTTTCCTTTGTAGCCCATTTTTAACATAAACTTGGACCCTATACCTCTAGTGTGTTTTTCAAATGAACCTACACATCTATCTGAAGAGGAAATTGAAGAAAAATTTGAGTGATTTACCTCTGCTTCAAGCATGTGTTTGGTTAAGGCCTCTTGGGCATGATGGAGCTTCATCTCCATCTCATGCATTCTTTTAATAAGTCCTTCTTTCTATTGCTTCATAGCAACCAATTTCTCTTGAAGTCTAGTGCTTTCCTTCACATCTTCATATTAACTTTTCACCATATCCTTTAGGATGTAGAAGTCTCGTTTCATCTCTTCATCGAATATTCTTGTAAAAGAGGATTTAGAAACCTCACTTGAAGAAGTTTTCATCAATATGTAAATGAACTAAAGAAATTCAACAAAAATTCACAAAGCTTTCAAAAACAATTGACAAAGATTCTTAGCAATTTGGTTGTAGATTCAAGCTCTTCTCTGTAGCTTGTATTTGTTCTTCAAATAGCCTCTTTTGCAAACAATCCCTCTTGTGCTTGATGGGTTGCCTTGAGGTCCTTTGGGTAAGGAGAATGATTTCAACCTTATTCCTTCTTTTCTTCTTCCGGACTTAGCTAAAATTAGCTCCCCTTTACCTCTAGCAAACTTAAACTTGTAAGCATCAATCAATTTGCAAATAGTAAAATTCTTTGCACTGTTAAACACCTTTCAAGTCAAACAAGCTAGCAAGCAACCTAGTGCTATGTCAAGCAAGCAACCTAGTGCTATGCCAAGCAAGAAACCTAGTGCTTTGATACCACCTGATTTGAAATGGGTGGATAACTTGTTATGCTTTGCAAGAACCTCCCACTCAGTTAAACAAATTAAGATCTAGCTTATACTTGACTGTGCGGAATTGAATTCTTGATTCAGGTGTATGTGTTTTAAACTAATTTAATGCTTAAGTGCGAGGAATTAAAAATTATTTTTTGCTGATAATAAGCATTTACGAAAGCCATAAATTTCAGCAAATAAGCATCAATACATAACAACAAATTTAATAAAGGAGTTCACCCTAATGTCGCGGGCTACATCTCCTTGAGCCTATGTCAACTGACTTGGCTCTTTGGGATTATGATGGAAAATTTATTTTAAAATTTACTAACTCAACTCCAATGGTTATTCATGCTGCACCAATGGGTTTAGAATACCATCATACCCCTGTAATGGCTGTTATCTCTCCGGAGATGGATCTCGGCTCCCTTAGACTTGACCTCTTATGTCGGTTCCCTTAAGATTCCCTGAGATTCTCTATGGAAATAACTCCTTAAGAAATCCTTTTCTATCCCTGAAACCTTCTCTACTATCTCCAAAATATATCATACATAAAAAATAGGATGTTGATTCTCTCCAAATGAGCTTTGGCTTCCCAATCTAGGCCTCCAACCCTTGGTCGCCCTAGGATGCCTGAAACTTCCTTGTGGATTATTCAGCTCTATATGTCTCCAAATGGCTCTGAAAATCCATTCATTGGATTTAGAATGTCAAAAATAGTTAGAATAGACTATTCACTTACTGAAAAAGGTCTCTGGCTTCTCCGATTATGCCCCCAACACTTGGTGGAACCCTGTGGCTCTAAGCTCACTAAAAACTTCTCTAAAGAATCTAGGCCTTCATAAGTCTTCAAAAGATTCTAAAAATCCCCCCATTAGATTTAGAAGGTTAAAAATATTCAAAATAGACTATTGGTTTGCTTAGAATGGTTATTTGCTGCTAGCCCCTAGTGGCCCTTGGAACTTATCTGAATCATCTCAGCCTTTAGAAGTCCTTTTCTAGATTTTAAAACCTCACCAATGGTTCCAAAATGTCTGAAACATCCAAAAATGATTATTGGTTTCTTGAGTAAGGTCTCTAGCTGCCATGGCTAGACCTCATTATGCTGCTGGCCCCTGGTGGCCCTAGTGGTCCCTAGAACTTCTATGAAGAAAAATCATGGTTAGAAGTTCTCTGATGGCTATTCAACCCTCACCAATGGCTCTAGAATGTCCGAAAAATTTGAAATTGACTATTCACACTCCCAGAATGGTCGAGTAATTCTCAAGATAGAGCATAATCAATTTTTCCCAGTAACCCCCTAGGAAAAATCCACTAATTGTGGAGGACTTCAGTTAAGCTGTAGTTAAAAATGGAAAACCGCCCTAAATCTAGGCACGGTTCAAAAGCTCCGCTAGCGCTAACTGTCAAGTTAAATGCTAAGGGTAGGGGGTGGTCACATGCCAACCTCCAGAACACGCGGTTACATTCAATGTTAGCATAATTGAAGGCTTGAACCATGGTAAGTTGTTTTGAACCTGCGTTTGAAGTCGACTTAATGTAACAGTCAGAGTTTAAACTGCTGGAGAATTTGCAACATGTGATAAGGTTGGAGGTTGCAGTTATGTTTGTTGTCGCGGGCTAGCCACTGTCAGAGTAATGTTTAATGTACCTTTTAACATGTGAATGCTCCGTGGGGTCGCCGACGGTCCCCAACTCCCGCTCCTCTTTACAATAACATTCAAATAGAACCCGACGACCTATGCGTACAGGCCGGAGGTCACAGGGTCAAGCCCTGCAGACCTCCATAAAATTTTACCATACCGCCTTGGGGAGATGTGGCAGCTTCAGGGTTGGCCACATGTCACCCTATAATTGGTCCATAAAAAATGTACAATCCACCAACAAATAATACCCTGCCACTTGTCAACATGGGACTGGACCGGAAGGAATATTCCCTGGAATTTTTTATTTTATTTTATTTTTATTTTTAATTTTTAAATTTTTTTAAATTTTTTTTTTAAATGTATTATTATTATTATTATTTGATTGTACCATTGACCATTCAACCCTGGTCAAATGCCAAAATTTGAAGTTTACTAGACTTTTCAAAACGCGATAACTTCTTTGTACGGTGTCGGTTTTTCGAACCGTTCACAGTGCCAGAATCAGGAAGAGTATATCTATCATGTCTCTTAGGTTCGACACACTTTTGAACACTTTTCACTTAGGTCCTTGATCCAAATATGATCAACAAGAATTGGTGACTTGAAGAAGACTGTAAATTTGTTCACCTGACGACTCCATGAAGAGGAAGAGGGGTTTCAAGACCTCCTTCTACAAGGAGGAATCAGAGGTCTCCAAATGTAACTCCAGTTGTTGACCCATAGAAAATCATCAAAGATGATAAAGAAAACAAATATCAGTTGAAGCCATATCTCAGTTAGTGAAGAAGGTATACAAAAAGTATGTTCCAAATCAAAAGGTACCTCTATCTAATTTAGAATCTAAAGAGGTTTTAGTTTCAAAAAATTCTACTAAAAAATCTCAAGTTGAAGCTATTTCTCTAGAAAATAAACTGGATATTGTTAACCTAGGCTCAACTGAAGGTTTTTCTTACTCATCACCTAGTAAATCGAAAATAAGTACTGTTCTAGTTAAAGAAGGAGAAACTAAATTTAGAAGTGTTGAAAAGAAGTCAGAAGAGTTTTTACTGAATTCAGGGGAATTAGAACAAGTATTGGCTATTGCACCCTTTCTTGATAGAGATATTTTGACTGAAGAAGACATCAAGACTATTTTAAATTTCCTTTAGACTCATCTTGAATACTAGTCTCTTGTCACTCCTCAACAAGAATATTTTCCTTTCTCTCCAAATCCAACTGTTGGATCATCTTCCTCTCATCCACTTGAAGAGGCTGTACCAGAAGGTCTTACCTTTAATATATCTGATTTCCTTGCTCAGCAAAAGAAAGCTGAATTAATTCCATCCCCTCAAGAGACAACTTTAGATTTTGATTCTTCTACTAAAGGAGAATTCAAGACATCCTCTGTTCATCTTTTTGAAAATCCACTCTTCTCAGCTCCAAAGTCTGAAAAATTAGCTCAAGATCCCCAATTTTCCGCTATCCTAAATCAGAATCAGAATTCACCAATTGTAATTCCTATTTCTCAAATAGCTACATCAATTGTACATCAGCAAAATATGGCTCAACTTTCCCTCACAAGGATGCAACAAATAGTGGCTGCGAGATATGCGCCATTTGTTCTCCCTCAACACATGCATGCACTTCCCTAAGGAGATTACTTGAAATATATTCCAAAATACATTGGGGAGGGAAAAGGAGTTTCTGTTGAAGAAAATTTAGTGGCTTGATATAGTTATGCTGACAATCAAAATATTGAACATGAAGACGTCTGGTCAAGAATCTTTGTTCAGAGCTTGGATGGTGAAGCTCGAAAATGGTTTAGAAGTTTGGCTCCAAATTCAATTATAGTTATTGATGAATTAGAAGAGATACTTGTGAAGCAATATTGGGGTGATAGGAAATACTATGTCTATTATCTTACAGAATTCGGAACTCTAAAGAAGAATAAAAACAAGTCATTGGCTGATTTTACTAAGAGGTTTAATAAGATTCATCAGAAAATTCCTGAAGAGATTAAACCCACTGAAACCACAACTATGATAAATTTTCCAAATGCTTTAGATTCTAAGTTTTCCTTATGGTTGAGAGCTGAAAAAGCACAAACACTGACAACTATGTAACATGCTTCAATGGGAGTGTAGTCTAATCTCATGGCTTATAATAAATTAAAAATAGAGGAAGAAAAGGCAGCAAAAGACAAAAAGAAGATGAAAGAAGAAAAGCCTTCTTCTTCCAAATCTCTTTTAGCATAAGAAAAGATCGATCAAATTTTCAATTTGATCAAGGAACTTGCCTCTAAGTTGTCAAAATTAGAGGTAGAAAATAAACTAGCTGCTAGAGCCAATCAAAACGAAGCTAATAGAAATTAGGCTCCCTTTAGGAGGCTTTTTCAGCCTCAACAAATCCTACAACACCCAAGGAGGAATGTTGATGATCAAAATCATGTTCAACCTCCTTTGAATAATTTTGCTGAAGAATAACAACAAGAAAATGAGGAAGAAAATGAAGAAATAAACCACGTGGGAGAAACTTCACAGCCAACATGTTTGACATTGCAGGAATATGAAGATAGATCAAGAATTTTTTTGTTTTCTGATGATATGAATGCTCAAATTTATGCACAGAATGATAAAAAATGACATGAAATTCAAAACATAAATTACCCTTTGAGGTCAAAAGGTCCTGTTCATCAGCCCCAAAAAAAATCAGATTCAGATAAATAAGCTGCTAAACAGAAGGCTAAGGTAAATGTGGTTACTCCACCTCAAAATTCTGCCCCAATTGTTAAAATTACTGTAGAAAATAAGGAATTAGTTCCAATTTATTTCAATTTCAAATCTAAATTGAATAAAATCAAAATTCTAGTTCCACTCCTGGAATTATTGAAAAATCCAGCATATAAAGAGTCTTTTAAGAGTCTGCTGCAACCTCCTCTCACCCTTGATTCAGTCTGTTATCACCCAAAAAAATGAAGCATCATTTGACAAGGTTAAATAAGTTCATGTGTCAAAAATAGGGTTGTAGGATTCATTTTTATATGCTTGGTCAAGGGAAATATTAAATTTTTCTTGTTTAAGTTTACCCTAAGGTCTAAACCCACTCATTTTCAAACTCCCTCATGTCACATCACTCCCTAAATTTTTCTTGTTTAACTTTACCCTAAGGTCTAAACCCACTCATTTTCAAACTCCCTCATGTCACATCACTCATTATTTTCTAATTGATTTCAATTTCCAAGGATTTTGTACCGAAAATGCCATTTTAGCCAAGAAACTGTAGTTTCGTAGCGAAATACATTGTGAAAAGTCACTTTTCGCTACGAAACTATTGATAGTTTCAGAGCGAAAACAACTAAATTTACACTAGATATGCTACAAAAGTGTGGTTTCCTGTCTGTCTTGTCACATTAGCTATTAGGTGTCAGAAAATTATTGGGAAAGGGTAGGTTAGATGCCAATAGAGTCATGGAGGGATAAAACCAAGGTTCATGGTTAGGTCCAAAGTCATCGTGATCAGTTTAGGTATGTATGAGTCATCATTGGGTCAGGAGAAGACATCAAAGCTTCAAAATCTTTTCTAATTCAGTCATTTCTCATTTCTCATTCCTTCTTTGCATGATATTGAGCTCTAGAGAGATATTGCATTAAGCCAAAGCTTTGGCTAGTGTTTTCAAAGGTTTATATTGAGCATCATCAAGCGAGGCTACAAATTATCAAGCGAGGCTGTAAATCATCAAGCGAGGTTGTGAAGACAAAGAAACCATGGCAGAAAAAAGAAGGACAAACAAGGGTGGCCAATGCCTGAGATATGAACCAACAGACATGAATTTGATCAATGAAGACTCAACAATAGTGGAAGTCTTCAGAAGGATAGGTTGCTTACAATTTTGTGAGAAATTACAACGTTGTCATACACATGTTTCCAAAGAGTTGGCTTTGAATTTCAGTGGAACAACTACCAAAGTGGGAATGCTCAATCTTTCCATCACACCAGAGGTTATTGCAGCTGCTACAAAGATTCCAAGAGGATAGGAGAAGTGGTTCAAAGGTTTCAAGTTTAACATGGACCGGTGCAAAGAGTTTATGAAGCCTGAACATGGTGAAATGGATCTCACTAATGCTATTCCAAGAAGCTGCATAAAGGACAACTACTCAAAATTGCTGCTCATCATCCAAAAGTACTTTACTTGTGAAGGGAGATACCACAAATTCTACTCATATCATTTCAAGTTACTTTTTCACTTTACTGGTAACATTTCCCTTAATCTGCCTTTCTATTTACATAGAAGTTTGTCAAAAATGGCAGATAAGGTCCAAGCAAAGTCTGAAGGGAGTGATATTTCATTATTTCATCACGGTTTAATGAAACTATTGGTTTTGGATGAACTTCAAAGGTTAGGCAGAGACTGGTCCTCATTTTTGTTTGTTAGTGGTTTTGAGTTGGATGCTCTTACTCCTTCAAGAACTCCTAAACCTAGGTGAATTCCATCACCATTAGCACCATAACAGAGTGAACCATTGATAGCAAAACCAAGTGAACCTGCAAGAGTAAAACCAAGTGAGACAATTATGATGGAGTTAGAGAAATTGCAGAGTTTTGATACACCAAATGTCCCACCTGCAAAACAAAAGTCAAAAGTGGTCAAACTTGCAAAACAAAAACAAGATGTGAGTAAACAAGGAAAAAAAAGGATAACAAGGAGTCAAACAATGACCTTAGAAGAGAAAAAAATGGCTGTAGAAGACATAGCAGTCGCTAAAGGAAATCTTGAAGATATTTTACATGCCATTGACATAGAAGAAACTCCTATAGTCCAGGCTGAGGACATTGAGGAAGGTGGACAAAGTGAAAAAAGGCTAAATTTGCAAATAAATTGGAACTTGAGGGAGAAGATGTAGGTTTTATGTTCCAAGCAAGAAAATCTTATGACAAGACATGCTAGGAAACTATTAGAGAGTAGTAAAGAGGTTCCACCACCTACTGACATAACTCAGCCGCCATAGGAGATCATTGACCTTTCATCACTCGCAGATAAAGATACAATTAGCAAAACAAAGAAAGGAAAAGAGAAGGTGATGGTAAAATCAGAGTTGCAACTCCTTGAAGAGCAATTGAAATTGGCCAATCATGAAATTTCTATTATGAAAAGAGAAGCAAGGAAACACAGTGTAGAGAACATTCAATTTGAAAAGATGAAGGAAATTTGGGAAGAACAGGTTGACACTGTTTCCAAGACTTTGGAATATACTCAATAGCTTATCAAATGGACCATTCTAGTGAGGAAAGATGCCAAACATGTCAGGATGATGAAAACACATTTGAAAGACACCAATAGAAGACTAAAATATCAAGTTAAAGACCTCCAGGAGCAACTTGAACTAATTCATGAAGAGTTAGAGAAAAAAGGCCTTAAAATGACAGTGCTTGAAGAGCCAATAGCTCAACCCATTATAAATGAGGAAGAAATTCCTCAAGGATCATAATGTGAGCTAGTTTATGGTTTTTAAGGATAATGGCATGTTAGTAACAAGGTTTTGGCACTTATGATGTTATTTTTCAAGTTATACCAAAATATGGAATTTTAGCAATTTTCAACATTTTCGTAGCATGCCTGGGCTTGAGGGATAGCAAAACGCTACGAAACTACTGTAGCTTTTCTTCTTGCTTTTTGAACCAGTTCTCGCAACTTTCAAGAGGTGAAATATGTATGGGAGATGTGTCTAAGGATGATGAAGACCATGCCAAAGGAAAGAATAAAAAATATTGAAGATAAATGGCATTTTTGCAGCGCTACGAAAGTACGCTACGAAACTGCCTTACTTTTGTAGCGTACTATGTGGAAGCCTTTTAAACAGATTTTTGGGCATATATGGACAGCTGGGTATTATCCAAGTGTTAGAGGATCATGACAACATTCATTCATCTGTTAAAGACCACGAAATGAAGATAAATTAGCAGTCAAAGCATTCGTTGAAGAAGAAGACCATTTGCCTAAAAAACAGGGTTTTGTTTCCAGTTTTAGAGGAGGTCAGTTAAGTGGTCATGTAGTGATGAGTCCCATCACCCCAATTCAAACATGTGAAAGCATATTTTTTCAAAGATGTAGTTGCTTTAGAAGATAAGGTTGTTAAATGTAATAACGAGCAGTTTGAGTCCTATTAGGAGAAGGACTGTCAAGTAGGATAGCTATCCTTTTGTCATTAAGTAGATGTTTTATGGTTATGCAAGGTGTCATTAGGAAAAAATTCGATGAATATAGCTAGGAGGCAGATCATATGATGATGTAACAAGTCTATTAAATGATATAGAGTCAAATTTGTTAGGGGTTCGAGATTTTGTGGCAAAACTACAACTTTATTTAATTTGACAGTTTCAACAATACAAAGATTTGTTTCTTGACCAAACTGAGATTTTGATTGATTTTTTAGTGCTTACCTATCTTATATATATATTTTATGTGTCCCATTTGCAGTGGTTTTCATTTATAATACTTCGAATTCATTCATGTAATGCTTTGACGTCCTTTATTGATGAATTCACTGTGTATTTTCCTTTTTCATGTGTGTGTACACTATTGCTAAAAACTCTTACCTGCCTCAGCTTCCATGTCAAGTGAACTCACTACTGAATCACTAAAAGTGTTGACTCCATAAGCCCAATGTTTGAATATTGATACTATTTCAATCTATACTCATCATAAGAAAGTTGTTTTCCAAGTAGAGTTAGCTATCTAAATACATCTTTATTTAATATCATTAACCCTTTGAGAGAGCCCTCTCAGACTAAAGAGGCTAAGCTTCAGCCAAAATATTGGTTTGAAAAAGTTACATGAGATTGTATGATTAGAAACCTAACAGGGGAAATTTTGTGATAACATTTTGGTGCATATGCCGAGAGCTTGAAGGTTATACTTTCCCGAAATTTTGAAGCTGAACTTCTGAAGGTAGTAGGAGCTCAGGAAGTTGTTCTTGGCTGCAACTACCTTGCTGACTCCATTCAAAATTCATATGATCAAAGGTGGCTTCGAGAAGGAGATACAGGAGGAGTAATCCTAACCCAGATCCACCTACCATTGTGGGCAATACAAACACCATCTCTAGAGGCAGTCAAGGTGTTGGGTGCTAAAAGGTGTCTTTTAAAACTCCTAATTGCCTCACATTAATTATCAACCTGGG
Organism: Pinus albicaulis; assembly: GCA_034641835.2. Taxonomy (NCBI): domain Eukaryota; kingdom Viridiplantae; phylum Streptophyta; class Pinopsida; order Pinales; family Pinaceae; genus Pinus; species Pinus albicaulis. The sequence continues at coordinate 619,746,235 of CM076570.1, read as the reverse complement.
TAAGTCTTTTTGTTTCAAGAGTGTACACAATATGTGCAAGCTATAAACCTAGAGAGTAATGATTTAAGATAATCTATTAAATTCAATATAAGAGTAAACATATGAAATCATAAATCTCAAGCTACAACTTTTAAAGGAAACAATACATCTAAGCATCAAGACTTAATCTCAAACAAAACCATAATCCAATCTTAAGTAAGCAATTCAATTGAGAATAACACCAACTCAGAGCACAATAGTAATAATCGAGCTCTTTCAGCTGTATCTATCATAATCATACTTTTATCGAAATCAACGGGAATAAATGTCTTAATTCAATGGGAAATGGAAAAGTATCAAACAAGGAATAGAAGTAAGATACGCCAGAGACCGGGCTCTAGCCACCAACGAATACTGCTGAGCTACTTCAAAATATCTAGATGAACAACAATGCAAGTTATATATTAATCATCAAATTCACTTGTCATTATAATATGATCTCCTTCAGAATAACATTATGTATATTGAAATTACAATTGAGGTCCCCTGTGAAAAGATAAATCTCTCCATTATCCCCTCTCCTCCTATCCTATCCTATCTATCTCTAATCTAATAATCTCATAATAATTTCCTTCTTTGATCTCTGTTTTGCATTTAAATACACAAAGAGCAGAGAGAAGTTACAACAGAGATGATTAAAAAATAATTCCCATAAAAAAATTGGATTGTTCACAACAAATTGATTTGAAAGATCATATCTGAAATATCTTTCCATCAACATTCAACAGGAATAGGTCGAATTTGGTATTACAACTGAGATAATTTGGAAAATGGCTGCAACAACGAATCTAAGAAAATCGTCTTCAGAGAACCTTCTGTTTCTCTTAATACGAACATAATTTGGGAAAAATTCTCATTGTAAAATTAATTCGGTCCGTTCTGGACAAAACCCATGTTTCGGATTTTCCATATTCTTCTCCATTTTCCAAAAACATCTAATGAAAAATTTTCACTTCTTATTCCAACAAATTTCTGAGTTGGAATATTTAATGGTGAGCTGGAGATCAGATCTGCAATCTGGAAAATATCTTGGAGGCTAAAATGGTGAGTGATGTTACAAAAAAATTATTAATAAACTATCATTGGTAAAATCATGCATAATTATCATCAATTTATTAAAAATAAAGGAGAAGAAATAATATTTATCCATAAGAGCATAAATAATTATAAAATGGAATTATATGATAAACTATGATAAATGACGTGATAAAGAATGGTAGAAATGGATGAAATAGGTGTTAAAAAGTGATAATAATAATGACAAACTAGTGGCTCAACATACCCCCAAACTGAATATATTGCATGTTCTCATGCAACCCAAAGCCTCTTTATTAACCAAGCAATAATACAAATTTTTTTCATCCCAACTCATGAAATGGATGGAACAATTGAATTCTTCCTCAAATAATGAATATTCAATTTTAGCAATCTTGATGAAGGCGTAAAAATTTTCACATTTGACGTTCAAATATATGTATATGAAGTTGTAGCAAAATATGATATAAGTAACAACAAACTTCATTAACCATTTTTGTAAAAACTAGATTTCTACCATATTAATGCTTCTATGATCCAAAAATCAGATCGTTTTGATGCACAGATCATGAGATATAAAAAAAATGGCTGTAGGTGATAGTGCATGATTTTCGAAATTTTATGAACTAATTTAGCGTGAAATTATCTGGGTTTGTGTATTTTAATGATACCTCTTTGTTATCTAGAAAACACAAGAATTCAGTTCATAGTTTTAAAGATATATGCAAATTAATTTTTGCACTATATAAAAATGAAATTGTATGCCTTAAATGAGAAAGAAAGTAGAAAACATCCATCATGTGTAGCAATGCTTCCCCCAAACTGAGGAATTAGCATGCCCTCATGCAATGCTAGAAAACGAATAGAGGTGGTTGCTACAATCTGTTGAAATCTATGCTTGGTGTAAAACAACATGGAAGAAGGGAGGTGTTGAGAATGAATAAGATGGTCATAATAAATAAATAAATGAAAGGAACACTCCCCAAACTGAAAATTTTTGTCTTTGAAGAATGAAAAGTGGTAAAGATGTGGAATGAATGATGATAAATAATTCTCAATGGATTTTGCATGAAATTCTCCTAAATTCGTAATAAATAAGAAGAGTATGCTATTTTACCTCCGAAAAAAATGTGGAATGCCATGTATGGACTGGCATTTGTTGAAGCTGATGTAGGCTGAGCATATACTGAAAGTGATGCAAAATGTGGAAGCCATGCAAGCACATCATGTCTGAACAATTGTGCGCATTCGCGATTGGCGCGAGCCTCTGTTGTTATGGGTAATATTGTGGCCTTGCTGCAAATAGAATTCCCCCCATACTTGTTGTTCTCATGTAACAAGTCACTATTTTGCATGCAAATTTCTTGAATCCACAGTTTGAGTTTTGAATAGCAACAGATAAGATGCATGCAAAAATTTTAAGCAGAAAAACTTTTGTATAAATGCAGTAATAATATTTTGTCAAATCATCAAGTTATGGCAGAGTTTAGTAATTATATCACATGTTATCCCATAATGCATACCTTCCCCCCTTCAATTGGAAAAGGGATTCCATGACCATAAAGCACATGAAAGGTGTTGTGCTGACAACAAGGCAAGGGAATGATCAATACGACAGTAAATGAAGCAGAGTACACATATCAATGATAGGACGACAAGAGGTATGGTTATAATAAGAGCGGAGTGTGTAAAGATAGTTATGAATAAGAGATAGGACGCTTTGGATTGATGATAAGTTATGCGAAAAATAAAAGTACAAAAATATGCCAAAAAGATGCTTTTCTGACAGTATTCTAGCTGAAAATGATGCGATTGATCGGAAAACAATTTCTTATGCGTAAAGGTTCAAAAAAGGGAAAAATTAAGGAAATAACTTCTCCGATTAAAAAAAAAAAGAATAAGAAAAGGGTATTATAGTAATAATTGATGATAAGATATAACTTCAATACCATAAGCAGAGCCTCTACTGCCAGCAGGCGTCCATAGCCTCGACATGGTTGCTTTTTAACCCGTATGAGTCATGATATTCAATTTATAAATGGAGAGTTCCAGTGTTGTTCTACAGAAGAGATCAGTGTGCTGGCATGGTAACCAGATAACCACACTGCCATTCACTGGGATGTAGCAAAAATGATCAGACCGGATCATGATGAGACCTCCTGTTCCAAGGATATTTTGGCTATCCAATGGATCATAACCCTGGTGTAGTGGCCATAATGGGAATGTCACTTCGTTACAGCCTTATGAACATGGTAGTTTGGCTCATAATGAGACCCCCTATCCTCCATCTGCAAACAAAATTTTGCTGTGATTACACAGTTTTATGATAAAAAGAGGGAGGTTCAGTACTCCTTAAGAATAGGGATGGTGGAAGAAGTTGAACATGTCAATAGAAAAAAAAATACCCATAATCTCATTTATTACAGACAGAGGATATTATAAGTAGGAAGGGTGGAACCAGCATGGATTAAGATGATCAATCAGTATCATGTACAGCAGAAAACGATGCAGTAAAGTAGTATATAAATAACTGTCCCTTTTCTTAAAAAGAGTCTCCCATCTAGAAGCTATCCTGTTAAATATCATAATATTAATGATATTCACTTGCTTCAATAGAATCCATAATTCTTGTCTGCATGAAGGTACTGTACTCAGGCCATAAAATAAATCAAAATAAATGAGGCTGAAATGAGCTAGGAATAAGTCCATAAGAGGAAAGAGGTACTTGTGAAATATAAAAAAAAGGTGCTGTTCAAAAATTGGAAAAAAGGAAAAAAAGAATGATGTTTCAAATATGGAACAACAAAACCAATAAGTGTTGATCCGAAGATGGAACAACAAAACCAAAAAGTGTTGTTCCGAAGATGGAATAGCAAAACCAAAAAGTTCTATTCCGAAGATGGAACAACAAAATCAAAAAGTGTTGTTCCGAAGATGGAACAACAAAACCAAAAAGTGTTGTTCCAAAGATGGAACAACAAAATCAAAAAGTGTTGTTCCGAAGATGGAACAACAAAATAGGTAGAAAAACAAATTGAATCAGTGATCCTATTTACAGTTTACAGAAGAAATGAATTTTTACAAAGATGAAGCTGCCGAAGGATTATCTTCTGTAGGTAAAACTTGCATGGTGGGGTCCTCATTGTTCAATCGCCAATGGAGAAAAAAGTACAATTTGAAGGAAGCAACACCTGAAACACAAAAACATAAGAGAAATAAAAAAAGAAACAACACTTTATTTAAAAACATGATATAAATAAAAAAAGTTACAACAACTATGATGTCATTTCCTAAAGGAATATCAATATGTCAATGGAAAAATAAATGATCTCTTGGAAAAATGTTTTTGCAGCAGTGACATGAATCTTAGAATGGGAATCAATTCTTCATTTTTTCTGTTATGAATCTGTTAGGTAATGAATTGGATGAAATGCCCTTGTTTCATTAAAATTTCTTTCAAGAATTTCTTGTCCATAAATTGACCTTCTTTATTCTCCTAAGACCTGCAAAAAAAACGAGTGTGTACTTGCAATAAAACATTAAATCATGGAGAAAGAGAGGTGATCGTGTAGAAATTATATGTACTACGCATGCATATTTCCAAGATTCTCCTGATCACACACTATTTTAACTTCATGCACAATACAAAATCTATTCCACCATTGATCATCACATGCGAAAATTAAATCAATTGCAATGCACACATGAAACCATAAAAACTCACACACATTAACACAGTGTTTTAATGGGAAAGCCTGAAGCTAAAAACCCCAAATATTTGTATATAATATATGTCATAGAGATCATGTAACAATCCTCATAAAAATCTTATCACAAGCTCTCAGTACAATCGAATTGCTACACACTAATTAGGTCCGATCTTGCAAATCCATGCACCGATATTTTCCACCTACTAGCCTGCCTCTACTGCGCAATCCCTGCTGAAGAATGGCTCTGGATGAACTTGAATTTCTCCAGCCTTGATCACACAATCCTTAAAGGCATCTCCACTAAATTTGTGGTGCAAACAATGCAACACTATAGTCACAACTGATAGTCACACTTTCTCTTTCACCTACCCCTCCACTGGTCTCCACTGAAACTGCCATGCACTGTAGTTAACTGATGTATTCTTCAGTTGATTAATGAGTTAATATTTAGTGAATTAATTAATAATTAATTCACACCACTCTCACTAGTGTATCAATAAGTTAGACTAGATACAACTAGCTCAACTGTGTCTAACTGAGTTAAACTGAACACAACTCCACCAAACTATGTCACATGAGTTCTAACTGAAGTCCTCCTTGCAATAGCTCCAGTAAAACCTTAGGAATAACATAATTCCTTCTGTCAGCTCTTGTGCCACATATGTGCACTTAACTGAAGTGCTCCAAGAGAATAAGATAATGTTTAGAGTCCAAATATTATTAAGAGCTAATAATATTCGACATATCTATTTTTAGATTGGCAATCTAAAAATAGATTCCGGCTAATATGTCTAAAAATAGAAATCCATCTATTTTTCCAACTTGACTAACCATCCACAAATAGCATCCTAAAACTCATAGAATATGATCGACATGTCTAAAAATAGACTTTGCGATAAAAAATACCTGTGTGGGCCCCACCTAGTTTAGGTGATTATTTTCCAACTAGGATCATAAATGATGTTTCAAGATGCCTCCTTCACTGTTTCTTGTTGCAATCTTCAACACTCCCTCTCAACAAGAAAGTACTGTCTTTGCATGCGACATGCAACTCCATGCATTCGCCCTGCAACCTTTGCAAGCACCATGTAACTCCATGCATCTGCTCTGCAACTCTTCCGAAATTGAATAGGCTCCAAACAACTCAATCAATCTGGTGCATCTATCATTAAAGTCTCTGAATTCTGCTTAGCTACTGTACATGTCTTCTGGCACGACTACGCTGTTGAACTCTGCACCCATGCACTCTACACTTGCTGTCAACTCTGAACCGCGCTCCAGTATCTGACACTGTCACTTTGATCTACCTGCATCAATCCAACTGATCTTGCTACTGTTGCTCTGTGGGCACCTCGTAGCCAGGTTCAATTTATGAGATTCACACCATATCCATGAATCCTGCCCATAAATCTCCTCTTGGGATTACTCATGCATGTCGCCCCACCTCTCACTTGGTGGTATAGCTGCATGCACTCCCTCTGCCCATCTGACACGAAATTTCTCTGCATGAGTGGTTTCTCTCACTCCATGATCCTCATCTTGTCGCTGCTACACATCCTGAGGTTCACTCTTACCTGCATGCAAATCCTGCTCCCTCTCAAGTGTCAATTGCATGGCTTTCTTGCACTTCCAAACAGTAGGAAGCTCCGTAGAAATCCCATCTACTTCAAGTCTGTAGAGATTCTTGGCTCGAATCCCAGCCTTCTTGACTTGTCCTGTTGCTTTGTATCGAAGGAAAAATTTTCCTTCACTAAAGACAACATCATAACCTTTATCGTCTAACATTGCGACTAAGATTAAATTCTTCTTTAAACCTGGAACATGCACTACATCTTATAAAAGAATGAGTTTACTTGACTCTCTCTGAAAGGTAATGGTAGCAATTCCGGTCGCATTGTATCGTCCATTTTCACCCAAATCAACATGCAACTGGAGATCTTTCTCCACCAAGTCACTGAAAAGATTCACATCTCCCATCATGTGAAAGGAAGCGCCACTATCAAAATACCACCCTGATCCCAATGCACTAGACACCATGCATGCGATCAATGAGAAGTCCAGTTCAAATTGCGAGGCAAGAGCCTTACCAGCTGCAGCTCCAATAGCCTGCTTGTTCTTCTTCTTCTGTGAACAATTTGTGGCGAAATGCCCATGTTTGTGACAGTGAAAACACTTCACTTTGGACATGTCATGCTCTTTGCCATCTGCACCGGATTGAGAAGTATTTTTCTTCCCCTTCCCTTTCCTTGATTTGGTAGCCAAGGTGCAATCCTCTTCATCATCATTCTTTGATGAAGAGCCATCCTTGGTATCCCGCCTTATCTCCTCCTGCACAAGATCCGACCAAAGTCGCTCCCATCCTGGTAGTTTCTCCCATCCATTGACAGAGTCCTTGTAGCTATGCAAACTCTTCGGAAGCCCAGGGAGAGCCAAGCTCACCAAGTCTTATTCATCCACACTAACTCCTACACTCCCAAGCTCATCCATGAAGTGGACAAAATTTGCAAGTATATTGTAATAGTGTCATTCTTCTCCATTTTTATTTTCCTGAGCTTGTCTTTAAGTGCCAACTTCCTCTGGTCACTTCTAATTTGGAACAATTCTGTCAAAGCCTTTCACATCAAGAATGGAGTGGCTTTACTGTGAAGGCTAGACACTATGTGATCCTTCACACCTTTCAACAGAATCCTTCGACACCTTGCTACCTTCTTTTGCCATGCGTCAAGTGTGGTTGCATCGCTAGAACCCGGTTTAGGAATTTCAGCATCTATGAACTCCTTCAACCCATTATCCTCCAAAACCACCTCCATCCTATCCTTCCATGCAATATAATTTGAGCTCCCATCAAGGGAATACTCCAATCACAATCCTTTGAAAGAAATTTTAATGAATGCTCAACTTCGACACTAAGAAAACACTGCAACAATTTCGAATTCCACCAGCACAAAACTCAACTGTTTCAATAATTGAAATTGCTCCAATGATCAACACTCTGATACCATGTACAAATTATATGCACTACGCATGAATATGTCCAAGATTCTCCTGATCACACACTATTTAAACTTCATGCACAATACATAATCTATTCCACCATTGATCATCACATGCAGAAATTAAATCAATTGCAATGCACACATGAAACCATAAAAACTCACACACATTAACATAGTGTTTTAATGGGAAAGCCTGAAGCTAAAAACCCCAAATATCTATATATAATATATGTCATAGAGATCATGTAACAATCCTCATAAAAAGCTTATCACAAGCTCTCAGTACAATCCAATCACTACACACTAATCAGGTCCGATATTGCAAATCCATGCACCGATCTTTTCCACCTACTAGCCTGCCTCTACTGCACAATCCATGCTAAAGAATGGCTCTGGATGAACTTGAATTTCTCCAGCCTTGCTCACGCAATCCTTAAAGGCATCTCCACTAAATTTTTGGTGCAAACAATGCAACACTATAGTCACAACTGATAGTCACACTTGCTCTTTCACCTACCTCTCCACTGGTCTCCTCTGAAACTGCCATGCACTGTAGTTAACTGATGTATTCTTCAGTTGATTAATGAGTTAATATTTAGTGAATTAATTAATAATTAATTCACACCACTCTCACTATTGTATCAATCAGTTAGAATAGATACAACTAGCTCAACTGTGTCTAACTGAGTTAAACTGAACACAACTCCACCAACTACTTCTGCAACTCCACCAAACTCTGTCACATGAGTTCTAACTGAATTCCTCATGCATTAGCTCCAGTAAACCCTCAGGAATAGCGTAATTCCTTCTGTTAGTTGTTGTGCCACATCTTTGCGCTGAACTAAAGTGCTCCAAGAGAATAAGATAATGTTTAGAGTCCAAATATTATTAAGAGCTAATAATATTCGACATATCTATTTTTAGACTGGCAATCTAAAAATAGATTCCGCCCAATATGTCTAAAAATAGAAGTCCATCTATGGTCCAAAACGAAAAACCATCCAAAAATAGCATCCTGCAACTCATAGAATATGATCGACATGTCTAAAAATAGACATAGTCTAAAAATAGACTTTGCGACAAAAAATCACCTGTGTGGGCCCCACCTAGTTTAGGTGATTATTTTCCAACTAGGATCAGGAATGATGTTTCAAGATGCCTCCTTCACTATTTCTTGTTGCAATCTTAAACAGATCAAGCTCCCCTAATCCAAGAACTATGCAAAAAAACTAACAAGTAGTTACTCTGTAAAACAAATCCACGGACAAAATTAATTTATTACCTGCGTGAGAGCAGTGGCCAATCATGCTAACCTATAGTGTTTTAATCATAACTTCTCTATTTTTCATCCAATTTGAGTGATTCAAAATCCAAATGAGAGCTACTCCAAAGATATATTACCAATAGAAAAAAAATTCAATGATATGATATGTTAATTTTACTTAGAACAACCTGCATAACAGAGTCATTTTTTATTACCCATCTTAGACTAACAATGGATATCTTAAGCATAAATTTTTTGTTTGATGATGGATTAAGCTGATTCAAGTTGGAAATGAAAGTAGATTCATTTATTTATCTCCAATAGAAATATGTTTTGAAGACAAGAAGAATTGATGGGTCAAATACTTTAATGAACAGTTGGAAAAACAAAGTTTTAAGAGTGCTAATTTAGGATAGACAGTCAGTATTTGGGTCATATATTTCTCATACGATATCAAAATTGAGTGATTAAAATTAAATCGTAAACTATATTCATAGAGGAATATACCATAGAAACATGTTTTAAAAATATAGTCATTTAGGCCTCCAAAAACTGACTGTCCCAACTCTGTTCCTGAGTTGTCTACTAGACGCCCTGTCAATGTTTTGGTTATAACTTTTTCGTTTCAAATAAAAATGGAGAGATTAAAATTGGGTTGGAAAGTAGACATAAAGGGATACTTAAGATAGAAATGTGCTTTTAAAATATTCACTTTTAGTCCCTCAAAATGTGATTGTCCCGACTTTGTTTTCACAAATTTCATCAAGCCCGCAAACCAAAAAATATGATATTCAAGAAATTTTTCCATATTGGTGATAAAAATGAATATGAGTGTTTTTAGAACTGTTATTTTAAATATAATACATCTACATACACAAAAAAATTAAAATATTTATCACCGATGTTGATTTCCACAGCGTGTTGCAACAAAAACAATTATTTTTACATAATAATAAAAATGTATTTATTTATGTCCTTATTTATTTATTTTCTACACTAACCTACTCTTATTTAAAAATTGAATATTGTTACATATAAGAGTACTTTCAGTGGAGCCATTTTTGAAATAAGGCCTCCAATATGTACATACCCAAATTTGAAAAATGCATGTTAATAAATAGTAGGGTATGAGAAGCCAACTTCCCTTGAAAAGATGGTGCCAACAATTGTTGAAGTATGGAGTGATGATGCAAACAAATGGAGTGAAACCAATCTTCAATGTATCCCTTAATTTCTTGATTTCCCATAGCCATCATATCATGAAGTTCTTGAGTGTTTAAAACGGCTTGTTGATGCAGGCTAGAAGAAACCTCATTTTCTTTCATAAACTCTACAATTTTTGGATTTGATACATTCTGAATCTCAGTATAAGTTTTCTCCAATGGTGCATGTGAGATAGAATGGGTGGGAAGGGTGGATAAATTTTGTAGTTCAACACTGTAAGCATGTTTTACTGGTTTATTATGGTGAGGTTGTGGAATGAGTTGAGCAGGAAATTGTGTAGGGAATGGAGCATTTTAATGATGTAGTTGATTGGGTTGAGTGGATGATTTTTATAGGCAAGCAAGATGTTGTGGAAGAGCTGGTGGAGAATATGGAGGATGTGTTTGTGCTACAAGATGAGGGAGAGTAGTCATGCAGTCATAAGATGAACCATGCCAAACTTGTAGACAAGATTGGTGGGGGTTATATCAAGATTGACATTGCTGCCCTAACACATGAGTATTCCATAATGGATTATACAAGTAAAAAAATGGAGGGGAAGTGTTTTTAACCATACATGTAGGCCACGATTTCCATGGTTTTGACATTGTTGCAGCTTCCCCATCTTTTTGATATGCTATTTCCATCCTAGATAAGGAAGAGTGAGTATCTATGGGATGCTCCTTTTGGCAATGAGGGAAAAAAACTTCTTCAATTTCTTCATTTTTCTGAACCTGTAAAACATCCAATTGTGAATTTAGAAAGCTAATAAAATCATATTTAAAATTTTCAAATAAAACATTGATTTTAGCTCTTATGTCTCCTCTTCTTATAGTAGATTTGGAAAAGAAATAACAAGCTTCTCTGGAATTATTACCAGCGTTGGAGATTCCTCTTGAATGCCTTATGCTTAATTCACAAACATCATCATATTATAATTGAAAAGTATCGCCTTTTCCTATCAGATTTAAGAGTTCTAAAAATTCATATTTGATTCCTTCGAGTAGGAGTGTTTTTTAGATCTCTTTTTCCAAATACTTATGCTTTTATTTTTGAAGGTTGTATCGAAATTTCTCCACATAGTCCTCCAAGCTTTCATCTTCCCCTTGTATCATATTGAAAATATATTTCTTGGCCTTACAATAGTCTTGGTACTTCTTCAAGAATACGTTCTTCATGTCCTCCCAAGTTTGGATGCAATTCCCACCAAGGTTCATGAACCATTGGAGAGATGCTCCTTTTAGAGTAAGAGGAAACACTTTCAACATTTGATCATTAGTACAATAATCATATCCTTTACAAAGTATTCAAACTCAAATAAGAATGTATCTGGATCTTCATTTGTCAAACCATGAAAATTTGGTAGAGACGATGGGGGAATTATGTGCATTTGTGTCGCTCCTCCTAGTTCTTTGATAGGTAATTCAAAAGTTGCAATGTGAGCCATTTCTTACCATAATAGAAAATTTTCTTCATGTGTTTCTTTGAGGATCCTCCTTCAAATGTTCCTGTCAATTGGTTAGTGAAATGAGTGGTGCTTACATCACCACTCAAGTGGAATTACAGGATTTTTTTCAAAAATTCTACCTCTAAATTCCTACTTCAATTCCTACGCAATTCTGCTGAAAAGCAGGCGGAGGAGCAAGCGCTTTACCTTCTCGTTACATAGGTTATTACCTTCCATTTTTAATACCCAATTATTTCACAACAGGCAAACATCAAACACCTACTTCAACTTCTATGCAATTGTGATGAAAATCAAGCAGAGGAGCAAGCACTTTACTTGCTCGTTACGTAGGTTCTTACCTTCTGTTTTTAATAACCAATTCTTTCCCAGTAACAAATATCAAACATACATCACTCTCCGTGAAATGGAAACACTCTCCCCTGCAACGACGCTAAAATTTTGGGTGCTAAAAGGTGTTTTTTAAAAACTCCTAATTGCCTCACATTAATTATCAACCTAAGTAAGTCTTTTTGTTTCAAGAGTGTACATAATATGTGAAAGCTATAAACCTAGAGAGTAATGATTTAAGATAATCTATTAAATTCAATACAAGAGTAAACAGATGCAATCATAAATCTCAAGCTACAAATTTTAAAGGAAATAATACATCTAATCATCAAGACTTAATCTTGAGCAAAACCATAATCCAATCTTAAGCAAACAATTCAATTGAGAATAACACCAACCGAGAACACAGTAGTAATAACTGAGCTCTTTCAGCTGGATCTATCCTAATCATACTCTTATCGTAATCAACAGGAATCAATGTCTTAATTCAATGGGAAATGGAAAATGATCAAACAAGGAATAGCAATAAGATCCGCCAGAGACCGGGCCCTAGCCACCAGCAAATACTGCCGAGCTACTTCAGAATATCCAGATGAACAACAATGAAAGTTATATATTAATCATCAAATTCACTTGTCATTACAATATGATCTCTTCAGAATAACATTATATATATTGAAATTACAATTGAGGTCCCGTGTGAAAAGCTAAATCTCTCCATTATCCCCTCTCCTCCTATCCTATCCTATCTATCTCTAATATAATAACCCCATAATAATTTCCTTCTTTGATCTCTGTTTTGCATTTAAATACATAAAGAGCAGAGAGAAGTTACAACAAATATGATTAAAAAAATGATTCCCATAAAAAAATTGGATTGTTCACAACAAATTTATCAGCAAGGTCATATCTGAAATATATTTCCATCAACATTCAACAGGAACAGGTCGAATTTGGTATTGCAATTGAGATAATTTGGAAAACGGCTGCAACAGCGAATCTGAGAAAATTGTCTTCAGAGAACCTTCAGTTTCTCTTAATACAAACTGAATTTGAAAAAAGGGCTCATTTTAAAATTAATTCGGTCTGTTCTGGACAAAACCCATGTTTCGGATTTTCCAGATTCTTCTCCATTTGCCCAAAACGTCCAGTGAAAAACTGTCGCTTCTTATTATTTCTGAGTTGGAATATTTAATGATGAGCTTGAGATCAGATCTGCAATCTGGAAAATATCTTAGAGGCTAAAATGGTGAGTGCTGTTACAAAAAATTTATTAATAAACCATCATTGGTAAAATCATGCATAATAATCATCAATTTATTAAAAATAAAGGAGAAGAAATAATATTTATCCATAAGAGAATAAATAACTATAAAATGGAATTATATGATAAACCATGATAAATGACACGATAAATAATGGTAGAAATGGATGAAATAGGTGTTAAAAAGTGATAATAATAATGAAAAACTAGCGGCCCAACATACCCCCAAACTGAATATATTGCATGTCCTCATGCAACCCAAAGCCTCTTTATTAACCAAGCAGTAATACAAAAAAATTTCATCCGAACTCATGAAATGGATGGACCAAATGAATTCTTCCTCAAATTCTTGGGCATCTATGGACAGCTGGGTATTATCCAAGTGTTAGAGGATCATGAACACATTCATTCATATCTTAAATACCATGAAATGAAGATAAATTAGCAATCAAAGCATTCTTGGAAGAAGAAGACCATTTGCCTAAAAAATAGGGTTTTGTTTCTAGTTTTAGAAGAGGTCAGTTAAGTGGTCATGTAGTGATGAGTCCCATCACCCCAATTCGAGCATGTGAAAGAATATTTGTCAAATATGTAGTTGCTTCAGAAGATAAGGTTGTTAAATGTAATAATGAGCAGTTTGAGTCCTATTAGGAGAAGGACTGTGAAGCAGGATAGTTATCATTTTATCATTAAGTAGATGTTTTATGGTTATGGAAGGTGTCATTAGGCAAAAATTCGATGAATCTAGTGAGGAGGTAGATCATCTGATGATGTAACAAGTCTATTAAAGGAGATAGAGTCGAATTTGTAAGGGGTTCGAGATTTTGTGGCAAAACTACACCTTTATGTAATTTAACAGTTTCAACAATACAAAGATTTGTTTCTTGACCAACCTGAGATTCTGATTGAGTTTTTAGTGCTTACCTATCTTATATATATATTTTATGTGTCCCATTTGCAATGGTTTTAATTTATAATACTCAGATTTCATTCATGTAATGCTCTGACTTCCTTTATTGATGAATTCACTGTGCATTTTCCTTTTTCATGTGTGTGTGTGTACTACTGCTAAAAAATCTTACCTGCCTCAGCTTCCATGTCAAGTGAACTCACTACTGAATCGCTGAAAGTGTTGACTCCATAAGCCCAATGTTTGCATATTGATACTATTTCAACCTATACTCATCATAAGAAAATTGTTTTCCAAGTAGAGTTAGCCATATAAATACATCTTTATTCAATATCATTAACCCTTTGAGAGAGCCCTCTCAGACTGAAGAGGCTAAGCTTCAGTCAAAATATTGGTTTGAAAAAGTTACATGATATTGTCTGATTATAAACCTAATAAGGGCAATTTTGTGTAACATTTTGGTGCGTCTGCCGGGAGCCTGAAGATTATACTTTCCCGAAATTTTGAAGCTGAACTTCTGAAGGTAGTAGGAGCTCAGGAAGTTGTTCGAGGCTGCATCTACCTTGGTGACTCCATTCAAAATTAATATGATCAAAGGCGGATTCGATAAGGAGATACACGAGGAGTAATCCTGACCCAGATCCACCTACCATTGTGGACAATCCAAACACCATCTCCAGAGGCAGTCAAGGCATTTCTGCAATATTGGGTACTCCATTACATACAGAATCCTTGTCCTATGAAGTTTTAAGAAGTCTCGAACATAAAAGATTTGATGATAAAATCCAGGAAATCTTGTTTAGGTCTAAAAGTGAAAAATAATTAACTGAAATTTTCTTAGACCTACATAGGAGAGGCATTGATACCTCGGCCTTAGTGACACAAAAATATAAAGAAGATTTTTGGGAAGCAGTCACTTCTGAGTTGCTGTTAGAAAAAAAATCTTTGGATAGGTTGAAGGAGCTTGACCGTTTTGAAATTTTGTTGAGAAGTAAAACTGGTTTTCCTCTTCTTGATTGTAGTTTAATTGTCAGTAGACAACAAAGAACAAACAACCCTCTTGCTAACAGTTCCTCTTCCTCTACTGCTGCTATCCCTAAAACTACCACAGTCCCATTTATCATGGTAGGAAATGTACCTCCTCCACCTATTGCACCTGCTAGATATGCCCCTCTTGTTCTTCCAACTATCCTACGTGCCCTTCCTAGAATATACTTTGCTAGAACCAAAACATGGGGAAATGATGAAGAGATTACAACTGAAGAACATGTAGATTAGTTTAATGACTTTATAGACAGGGAGGAGGTTGACCATGAGGATGTCAAGATGAGATTGTTTGCTTAGAGATTTACTGGTGAAGTTAAGAAGTGGTTCAAATCCCTTGCTTCAGGAAGCATTCATACTTGGAATGAGCCTGAAGATATCTTTTTGAGGAAATGAGGAAATAGAACCAACCCTGTACAAGCCCTCACTGAGTACAATAGTTTGAGAAGAGCTATTGATGAAACTGTCCAAATTTTGAAAAAAATATTTAACAAAGTTTATGATTCTATCCCTACCCATTTAAAACCTCCAAAAGCCTTGGCTCAAATGAGACATGTTGAAGCATTTGATTATGAATTTTCTATACTGCTGAGAGAGAGAGAGAATCCCCTTCACTTGCTGAAATGTAGAATGATGCAGTGAAGGTAGAGGTCAATATGATAGCAACCAAAAAGTCCAAAATGGGTAATACTAAGTTGAAAGAAGATAATAATCCTTATACCTATGATTAAAAATTTGATTCAATGATGAAGACAATGGAAAAATTGATGGATAGGCTTGCCCTTTTGGGAATACCTCTGCCCATCCTATACAACATGAGCCTCAGTTTAGAAATCCTCAATTCAGAAGACCTCAAAACCATCAAAGGCCAAGGGAAAATAGAAATAAGCAACCTGACCCTCTAGTGAGACCTCCTTTTTAGCAGAACTTAGTTGATGAAGATGATGAAATTGAAATTACAGAAGATTCCACTCATTGTCTAGATGAAGACATGTCTGGAATATTCTTGACTAAGGAGAAGCATGATGAATCAGACCATGAAGTAAACAAGGGTGAGGAAACATATTATTATTTTAAGGGATACTAACATGCAATCTTTGAGATGCAGAAACAATACAACCTCAAAAACATAAATGTGCTAATCACTACAAATAAAACACAGCCTAAGAAATATTCCCCCAAAGATGCTGAGGGTAAGAAAGATATGCCACCACCTCCTCCTATTAAAGAAACTGAAAAAATATGCTTCTGTTTTTAGTTTGGAGAGTGAAATTTCTAAGATCAAAATACCAGTACCTTCTGGAGAAATTCTTAAGGTAAATGAATATAGAAGTAAGACTGTGAAAATTTTGAATTCACTACCAGGAGCTGCTAATATCTTAAATATTCAAGAGGATCATCCAACCATATACTTGGGTCCAACATTAGAAGATGAGGAGAATGAGGAGGCAACTCCTTTTTATATTAGCCTTAACATTCATGACATGACATTGCACAATCCCATGTTGGATTTAGGGGTCTCTCACAATCTTATGCCCAAAGTAATCATGGAGAGGATGGGGCTAGAAATTACTAGACCATATAAGGATTCATTTTCCTTTGATTCAAAAAGAGTTCAGTGCATTGGTTTAATTAAAGATGTTGTTGTTGGTCTTACACAAGTCCCTGCCAAAACAATGGTTATGGACATTGTGGTAGAAGACATTCCACCAAAGTTTGGAATGCTATTATCAAGGTCATGGGCAGCAAAAATCAAAGGTACAATGCAGATGGACCTTACTTATTGCACCATTCCTGTTTTTGGTGAGAAAAGGAGACTTTATAGAGAAACAAGAATGGCTTACATGGCGAGTAGTAAAGATAAACCTCAGAACTTCCCAATTTATGCTATTGATACTGAACCTGGATTTTATATTCTTTTCAATGAGTTGACCGATGAAGTAGAAGGTGAAAAGGAGGTAGAAAACCAACAATATGTAATTCAGCAGACAGAAAATCAGCAAGCAGAAGATCAGAAAATTAGTGAGGAGAAGGCGGAAGGTTTGTGGTTGTTGTACTTTGATGGATCAGCAGGAAAAAAGAGGGCATGAGCAGGGATTTGGATCACAAGTCCAAATGATGAAAGTGAGTTCTTTTCTTACAAATTGAATTTTGATTGCACAAATAACATGGCTGAGTATAAATCTTTGATTTTGGGCTTAGAAGTTTTGAAAAGAATGGGTGCTCAAAAGATTTCTTTTTGTGGAGATTCTGGATTAGTAATTAAACAAGTTGAAGGTGTGTATCAAACAAAGGATGTGAGAATGAGGGCATACAGAAATTTAGTCATGGGCACGTTGGAAAGTTTCAAAGAAAATTCATTGATTGTTAAGACTAGGGACCAAAACTCCATTGCTGACTCCCTAGCTGTCTCTGTAAGTATTTTCAACATTCCCATACACTCCACTGAAAAATATGAGGTTGAGGTTGGCCATAGACCAACTATCCATGATAACATTATCCATTGGCAAGTATTTGAGGATGGCCAACAAGTAAAGAGCTTTATTGAGATGAAAGAAGAATTTGAAAATATACAAGTAGATCAGCAAAACATGCTTGCTGAATCTAAGGGAAATTCTGAAGTGTTACAGTTGAAGAATAACTCTATACACAAAGGCCTCATACCCCTTGAGAAGATTTTTGATCAGAATGACGTGTTTAAATATTCAAGGATACAAGCTGATGATGAAGAGGTGGAGAGTTGTAACCTTGGTACAATAGCTATGCCAAAAATGATTAAACTTTCAAAATTTATTTCAGTTGATATAAAGCACAACTATATTGAGATGATGAAAATATTTATAGATGTTTTTGCTTGGAGTTATGCTGATTTGAAGAAGTATGACCCTACTATCATTCAACATACTACTCCCATTAAAGAAAATAAAAAGCCTTTCAAGCGGAAGTTGAGGAGGATTAATCCACTTCTCATGCCTCTAATTGAGAAGGAAATCAATAATCTTTTTGATGCCAAAATCATTTTTCCAATCAGATTCTCAAAGTGGCTTGCAAACATGGTACCAGTCAGAAAAAAAGAGTGGAGAAATCAGAATATGCATTGAATTCAGGAACTTGAACAAAGTCTCTCTGAAGGAAAACTACCCTCTCCCAAATATGGACCAAATTTTGCAGAACATTGTTGGTTCCCAAAGGATGTCTATGCTTGATGGCTTTTCAAGTTACAATCAGATACTTGTGCATCTGAATGATCAAGAAAAAACAACCCTTACTACACCATGGGGCACATTCATGTATGCCAAGATGCCCTTTGGTCTGATGAATGCGAGAGATACCTTTCAGAGGGCAATGAAGATTTATTTTGCTAAGGAGAAGGACAAGATGGTGGTTGTCTATTTAGATGGCATAACAGTCTTCTCAAGGAGGGAAGAAGATCACTTGAAGCACCTAGAAATAACTGTGCTGAAGTGTAGAAGGTTTGGAATTTCTCTCAATCCCACCAAAAGCATTTTTTATTTAACTTTAGGTAAATTACTTGGACACATTATTTCTAAATATGGGATTAATATTGATCCAAACAGGGTCAATGCGATTCAGAAAGTGGATTTTCCTAGGAGCATAAAGGAGATTCAGTCTTTTCTTGGAAAGGTAAATTTTGTGAGGAGATTTATTCCTAATTTTGCTGAAATTGTAAAAGACATAACAAGGATGCTGAAGAAAGGAGCTGACATCAAGTTGACAGCAGAAGAAAAGCACTCATTTGAGGAGGTAGAAAAGGAACTCACCCAAGCACCAGTGTTGATCAACCTGGACTTCTCAAAAGAATTTCTGGTTTTTACTTTTGCATCAGAAAATACAATTGCTGGAGTTTTGTTGCATAATGGACAACAAGGTACAGAGCAACCCATTTAATTTTTTAGTAGGACATTAGCTAACTCAGAGCTGAAGTACAACATCTTAGAGAAGAAAGCTTATGCCTTGGTTAAGGCCATCAAAGATTTCAGAATTTACATTCTGCATTCTCATATTATAGCTTTTGTTCCTAATGCTGTTGTGAAAGACATCCTAACTCAAGTTGATCCTGATGGTAAGAGGGGGAAATGGATTGATAACTTGTTGGAATATGACATAGAGATCAAGCCAACAAAATTGGTCAAAGGACAAGGTCTAGCAAAGTTGATGGCACAATCAAACTTTGACTATCTTGACATGAATTTAATTGCTGAAATTTCAGAAATTTCAGATGAAGAGGAAGAACTGATCCCCATTGAAGAAAAATACATCATTTCATATTGGTACAAAGACATAGTTTTCTTCTTACATCATCATAGAGCACCTGCTGAGTTGACAAAGTCCAAGGCAATATTTGTGAAGTTAAAATCCTTGAGGTATTGCATTGTTGATAAAAATCTATATTGGGAGGACACCGGTGGTATTTTGTTGAATTTTTTGCTGGAAGAGGAGGTTGATAAAGTGATTGAGGAGTTCCACAAACAAGATTGTGGAGGTCATCATTATTGGAAGGCTACAACAAACAATATTCTCAGAGTAGGGTATTATTGGCTGCATGCCATGAATGCCAGATTTTTGATGGTACAAAAAAGCTTGTACCTTTACCCTTGATGCCTATTTATGTTGAGGCACCATTTTAGTAGTGGGGGCTAGATTTTATTCCATCATCATCAGGTCAGCATTGCTGGATTCTGAGAGCAACTGACTATTTCAACAAATGGATTGAATCAATCCCAACTAGGCAAGCAAATGAATCTATTATCATTTCATTTTTGGAAAATAATATATTGTCTAGATTTGGCTGTCCTATGAATATCATCATTGATAATGCTCAGGCTTTTAAGTCTAAGAGGCTGATTAGTTTTTGTCATCAATATCATATTACTCTCAGACATTCTAATGCATAATATCCACAAGGGAATAGCCTTTCTGAATATTCTAACAAGAGCATTGTGAGGATTATAAAGAAGGTGTTGTAGGAAAATAAGAAGTCATGGCATTTGAAGCTGAAGCATGCTCTATGGGCTGATAGAGTGTGCACAAAGGGGTCAATTAGAACGTCACCTTATGAGATGGTATATGGAGCTGAAGCCATCTTTCCTAAATATTTAGGAGTGCCTGTCATGAAGCTGCTACAAGGATTGGAGGAGGAGCTAAATGCAATTCAAAGAAGGATCAATCAGCTGATAGCTTTGGAAGAGAAGAGGGAGGAAGTCTATAACAGTAATCAGCAATCTCAAAATAGAATCAAGAATACATTTGACAAGAAGGTCAAAGAAGAAAATTTTCAAATCCAAGATGTGGTTTTGAAATGGGAGGCCAGGATTGAAGAGAAGGGGAAACATTGTAAGTTGAGAACATTTGGAAGGGTCCATTAAAAGTAGCTGCATTCCATGGGAATAATACTTACATTCTGCAGGAGATGGATGGAAAACCATGTGATGGAGGGCCTGTCAATGGTAGGTTTTTGAAGAAATACTCTTCTTAAAATATGCTGATCATTCATTCTGTTGTATATACTCCATTTTATGTGTTTTTCTACTAATAATGACAAGCTGAATCATCAAGCTTGAGCTCGAGGTGAAGACCATTAGAGTTTGAAGAAAAATCTTGGAAATTTCAAAGTTTTTGTTTTTTTCAAGAAGATGGATAACATCACTGGAACTACTGGTTCTTTGGTGTTCCACTAGGGCACACCATCCCAAGTGGAGCCACTATTATCACCCAAAAAAATGAAGCATTATTTGACAAGGTTAAATAAGTTCATGTGTCAAAAATAGGGTTGTAGGATTAATTTTTTATATGCTTCGTCAAGGGAAATATTAAAATTTTATTGTTTAAGTTTACCCTAAGGTCTAAACCCACTCATTTTCAAACTCAATCATGTCATATCACTCATTATTTTATGACTGATTTTAATTTCCAGGGTTTTTGTACCGAAAATTCCATTTTAGCCAAGAAACCATAGTTTTGTATTGAAATACACTGTGAAAAGTCACTTTTTGCTATGAAAATGATGATAGTTTCATAGCGAAAACAACTAAATTTACACTAGATATGCTACAAAAGCGTGGTTTCCTATCTGTCTTGTCGCATTAGTTGTTAGGTGCTAGAAAATCATTGGGAAAGGGTAGGTTAGATGCCTGAGATATGAACCAGCAGACATGAATATGATCAATGAATACCCAACAACAGTGGAAGTCTTCAGAAGGATAGGTTGATTACTATTTTGTGAGAAGTTACAAGGCTGTCATACATAGGTTTCCAAAGAGTCTTCTTTGAATTTCAGTGGAACAACCACCAAAGTGGGAATTCTTAATCAGTCCATCACAACAGAGGTTATTGCAGTTACTACAGAGATTCCAAGAGGAAAGGATAAGTGTTTCAAAGGTTTCAAGTTTAACATGGAGCAGTGCAAAGAGTTTATGAAACCTGAACACGCTGAAATGGATCTCACCAATGCTATTCAAAGAAGCCACATAAAGGAAAACTACTCAAAATTTCTGCTCATCATCCAAAAGTACTTTACTTGTGAAGGGAGATACCACAAAGTCTACTCATATCATTTCAATTTACTTTTTCACTTTACTGGTAAGATTTCCCTTGATCTGCCTTTCTATTTACATAGAAGTTTGTCAAAAATGGCAGATAAGGTCGAAGCAAAGTCTAAAGGGAGTGAGACTTCATTATTTCATCATGGTTTAATGAAGATGTTTGTTTTGGATGAACTTCAAAGGTTGGGTAGAGACTGGTCCTCATTTTTGTTTGTTAGTGGTTTTGAGTTGGCTACTCTTACTCCTTCAAGAAATCCTAAACCTAGGAGAAATCCATCACCATTAGCAGCAGAACAGAGTGAACCATTGATAGCAGAACCAAGTGAACCTGCAAGAGTAAAACCAAGTGAGCCAATTATGATGGAGCTAGAGCAATTATAGAGTTTTGACACACCAAATGTCCCACCTGGAAAATAGAAGTCAAAAGTGGTCAAACCTGCAAAACAAAAACAAGATGTGAGTAAAAAAGGAACAAAAAGGATAACAAGGAGTCAAACAGTGGCCTTATAAGAGAAAACAGTGGCTGTAGATGACAAAGCAGTAGCTAAAGGAAATCTTGAAGATATTTTACATGCCATTGATATAGAAGAAACTCCTATATTCTAGGCTGAGGACATTGAGGAAGGTGAACAGAAGTTAAAAGAGGCTAAATCTACAAAGAAATTGGAATTTGAGGGAGAAGATGCAGGTTTTATGTTCCAAGAAAGAAATCCTATCACAAGGCATGCTAGGAAACTGTTAGAGAGTAGTAAAGAGGTTCCACCACCTACTGACACAACCCAGCCACCACAGGAGATCATTGATCTTTCATCACCTGCAGAGAAAGATACAATTAGAAAAACAAAGAAAGGAAAAGAGAAGGTGATGGAAAAATCAGAGTTACAACTCCTTGAAGAGCAATTGAAATTGGAAAATCATGAAATTGCTATTATGAAAAGAGAAGCAAGGAAACACAGTGTATAGAATATTCAGTTTGAAAATATGAAGGCAATTTGGGAAGAACAGGTTGACCCTGTTTCCAAGACTTTAGATAATACTCAGCAGCTTATCAAATGGACCATTCCAGTGATGAAAGATGCCAAACATGTCAGGAGGATGAAAACACATTTGAAAGCCACCAATAGAATACTGAAAGATCATGTTAAGGACCTCCAGGAGAAGCTTGAACTAATTCATGAAGAGTTAGAGAAAAAAGGCACTAAAATGATAGTGCTTGAAGAGCCAATAGCTCAACCCATTATAAATGAGGAAGAAATGCCTCAAGGATCATAAGGTGAGCTATTTTATGGTTTTTAAGGCTAATGGCATGTTAGTAACAAGGTTTTGGCATTTATGCAGTTTATTTTTCAAGCTATACAAAATATGGAATTTTAGCACTTTTCAGTAGTTTCGTAGCGTGCCTGGGCTTAAAGGACAACAAAACGCTACAAAACTATTGTAGCTTTTCTTCTTGCTTTTTGAACCAGTTTTGGCAGCTTTTAAGAGGTGAAATATTTATGGGAGATGTGTCTAAGGATGATTAAGACCATGCCAAAGGAAAAGATAAAAAATATTTAAGATAAATGGCATTTTTGCAGCACTGTGAAAGTACACTACGAAACTGCCTTACTTTTGTAGTGTACTATGTGGAAGCCTTTTAAATAGATTTTTGGGCATCTATGGACAGTTGGGTATTATCCAAGTGTTAGAGGATCATGGAAAAAATCATTCATCACTTAAAGACCACAAAATTAAGATAAATTAGCAGTCAAAGCATTCGTGGAAGAAGAAGACCATTTGCCTAAAAAACAGGGTTTTGTTTCCAGTTTTAGAGGAGGTCAGTTAAGTGGTCATGTAGTGATGAGTCCCATCACCCCAATTTGAACATGTGAAAGAATATTTTTCAAAGATATAGTTGCTTTAGAAGATAAGGTTGTTAAATGTAATAATGAGTAGTTTGAGTCCTATTAGGAGAAGGATTGTCAAGTAGGATAAATATCATTTTGTCATTAAGTAGATGTTTTATGGTTATGCAAGGTGTCAATAGGAAAAAATTCGATGAATCTAGCCAAGAGATAGATCATATGATGATTTAATAAGTCTATTAAAGGAGATAGAGTCGATTTTTTCAGGGGTTGGAGATTTTTTGGCAAAACTACAACATTATGTAATTTGATTGTTTCAGCAATACAAAGATTTGTTTCTTGACCAACCTGAGATTCTGATTGAGTTTTTAGTGCTTACCTATCTTATCTATATCTTTTATTTGTCCCATTTGCAGTGGTTTTCATTTATAATACTCAGAATTCATTGATTTAATGCTCTGACTTCCTTTACAGATGAATTGACTATGTATTTTCCTTTTTCATGTGTGTGTGTACTACTGCTAAAAAATCTTACCTACCTCAGCTTCCATGTCAAGTGAACTCACTACTGAATCACTGAAAGTGTTGACTCCATAAGTCTAATGTTTGCATATTGATACTATTTTCAACCTATACTCATCATAAGCAAGTTGTTTTCCAAGTATAGTTAGCCATCTAAATACATCTTTATTCAATATCATTAACCCTTTGAGAGAGCCCTCTCAGACTGAAGAGACTAAGCTTCAGTGAAAAGATTGGTTTGAATCAGTTACATGAGATTGTCTGATTAGTAGCCTATCAGGTGAAATTTTGTGATAAAACAGTCAACCTTGAGGATGAGCATCCCACCATTTATCTAGGCTTTCATGTCCAAGATCAAAATGATGACAACTCACCTCCCTTCTACTTCTCACTCAATGTACATGACAAATTGCTACATAATTTTCTGTTAGATTCTGGAGCTTCCCCAATCTCATGCCAAAGAAAGTAATGGATGAATTGGGATTAGAGATCACCAAGAAATACCATGACCTTTACACCTTTGACTTCAAAAAATTCAAGTGTCTAGGAGTGATTAAGGATTTGGTTGTTTCCCTTACCCAGCTTCCTATGAAGAGCTTAGTGATATACATCATAGTTGTCAACATTATTTCATGATTTGGATGTTACTTTCTAGATCTTTGTCTAAGAAATTGGGAGGTACCCTTCAGATGGACATGTCATATGCTACCATCCCAGTATTTGGAGGGGAATTCAGAAGGTTTTATAGGGAAACTCAAATGGCCTACATCATTAGTGATCAAAACAATCCATCAAAGCATCCCATATATGCTGAAGAAAAATAATTGGGGTCATCAATTTTGCACCTTGCTGCTGATGATAATGACTTCCAGCCTAAATTAAGTGAAAAACAACATTTTCAAGGTGCAAATGCACAACATTCAGAAGGAGGGAAAATCTGGAAATTGTACTTTAATGGAGTCTCTTCAAGAGAAGGATCAGGAGCCAGTGTAGTCCTCATTTCTCCAAATCAGTAGAAGGTGAACATATCATACAAACTACAATTTTCTACCACTAACAACACTGCTGAGTATGAAGCACTTGTGCTAGGTATGAAGGCAACAAAATATTTGGGAGCAGAACAACTAATTTCCTTTGGTGATTCAGAGTTGGTGATTAAGCAGGCGAGAAATAATTACCAAGTGAAAAATTCCAAATTGAAGAATTGTAGGAATGAAGTCTAGGATTTGATTGAACATTAATTTTCAACATTTAATATAAATTTTGTCACTAGAGAAGAAAATCAAATTGCTGATTCACTAGCTATTGCTGCTAGTAATTTCAAATTTCCTCTAGATGTCAAGGCAATATACGATGTTCAAATTGTTAGCCCCCCTATGAAATTTTTGACAAGCAATTAGGGGGCTAATTTGTTGCTGAGTCTTCAAGGAATGCATTTCCCCTGAAATACAGCCTCCTTGAAGCCCCTTTGTGCCCTTTATCCTTTGATGGTTCCCCCTCTGCTGTTTTCCCTTTAAAAGCCTCTCTGTTGATGAAGAAATGCCCGAAGACTCCCTCCCCCCTTTATTTTTCCCCCATCTAACCTCTTTTTATCCCTCATTTTTCTCCCCTTCTATTTCCCCATTTACTCCTCAAATTCCCCCAAAATCCCCTTTAAACTCCTCCCCTACCCTTGGTTTTCCCTTCTTTCCCCTCTATTTCTCTATCGTTCCCCTCCTTCACCTTTAAAATCCATTAAAATGGGTCCTAAACCCACTTTCCGACCATATAAAAGGCCCAGCCCCTCTACCGCAGGCCCCTTTCCAACCACTTCCCCACATGACCCTTCCCCAGGACCAAGCGCTTAAGTCCCGGGGCCAATCGCAATCGGAATCATCGGCGGGGGGGAAAAACCCTTTGTAATAGCAAAAACCCCGATGCGATATGTTTTTAAACGATAAATCGGCCGGCCTGTTCCGCACCGTTGATCTTGGGTCCAGATCAACGGCTGAGCGCTAATCGCAAAGTCCCCCCGATCACAATTGCAAGTCGCATGAGCGCCGCCCCGATTGAAATCTTCCGATTAGATCCTGGCCATCCATCCCCTTTCTGATCCAACGGCCCTCCGCTGATCGCAAGTCCTCCTGTCTCACCTTCCGATTAAATCTCCACCGTTCGTTGAGTTAAGATCTGACTGTTCACGTTTAATCGCCCTCCACCTCCCCTGGGTCCCACTCTTACATTCGTTTCCGTTGCATTTCATGTGTTTTGCGTGTTACGCCCATATTATGTATTGTCTCGTTATTCAATCTCCACCGTTGATCTTTGTTCCCAGACCCAGATCTAACGGTCTGCGCTGCATATCATCACCACACTCCATTGTCCGTGAGAGTTCATCATGTCATTGCATTCTGTTACCATTATAGCAAAAGCCACCATTCCTCCGCCTCCATAGCATTTCTCCACCTCTGCTCGGGCTCTGTGTTAAGTTTATTTCATCATGCAGGTAGTACAGAGAGGCCATTCCAGCCGGCCCGCGAAGCAGCAGAAGCAGGACTTGAGAAGGATTCGAGCCTGTAATTGAAGATTAATATTTTAATCCTACAGTCAAAGGGTTCAAGCACAGTTTGAAGACTAAGGGCGCACCAGCAAGTCATGATTGCGCCACCTAGAAGCTGAGCGCGTCTATTCCAGAAAGTACACCTTCCCGCAGTGTCCTCCATGTTTCTCGAGCCCAGGAAAATCAAGAACGCTGACTGAAGCTCACTCCAGACAGTCCGGCAGCATTAAAGAAGCATGGAGGGCCATGCTGACCTCCATCCAGTTCATTCATTTCAACAGGGCAGAACAGAGGATCACAGACCCCAAGCGCAAACAAAGGTAATATCAGGGTTTCCGTCAGCAAAGTGTTTTCGTCCGGGACAAGGCATCCATACTGTTTTTATTATGAAGAGTGTCCCTGAAGGATTTTTCCACCAAACTACAACTCAAAGACAATCAGGCATTTATGAGACAGACCCTCCTAGTAGTTTATCTTTCCCGAATTCAAATCACCTGGGGTACAACGAGCCCAAAATGTCAAGATCAAATCTGAAGCAGATCGTTCTCTCACTAAGAAGGTGAGCGGAAATTAATATGCAGCATTCTCAAGTAGGATGGGCCTCGGCCCTGCATTCATTATTATTCTTAAATATAACATTTAATGGGCACCTACCTCCTGAGTCGATCTGAGGATCGTGTTTTGTTATAAAAGCACAGCAAGAACATGGTTAGAGGGTTGGTGGTTGTTGGTTTTATCAGCGGACTGCAAGCATTTTGTCCCGAGCCAAGTTTCCTGTGTAACGGTTGTATGATAGGCTGAGAAATATGATGTATTCAGGCTGAATGTAAAAGCTTTGGGCAGTGATGTACCTGATTGGTGTAGTGTTTAACATGATAAGAAATTTTCATTGGATCCTGATCTACAGCAGTTGGTGATGTTCTTCTTATCTCTGTGTTTATTTCCATTTCATTTCATGTTCTTCTGACTGACATCTGAATGCATGATATAAGACTTACCCTTGTTAGGTACCTTATATCCCAGCTCTCTCAGTCTTGAATGTTTTCTGCTCATATGTGTGTCTGAATATTGTTTTAATTGACTAAACCAGTGTAGTAGATGATTATTGCCTACTCTCTGATGTGCAAGTTGGTAAAATCAGTATTCAGATGTTTTTGTTAAGATTTAACTGAAAGAGGTTAGGAACATTGAGAGGTGTAAAGCCTGTCGCTGCCTCTTCATAACCTTCCCTTCCATATAAACCTTTTCAAGATCCCTCGTGTTGCCTATGGTTTTGTCCAAGCAGGCCTGGAGTTAAATAACCTCTGGCCTGATCTATAGACAGAATCAGATGGTTTTCCATCTTTCATTCTCATCACTTAGTGTTCCATCCCACCAATCAGTCTAAGAGATCCAAATGCTCTAGATGACTAGCCCAATTGAAGCTTACACATTGAACATAAGTAAATCCTTTCTTGACTCCATTGCCCAATGGCCTTGATGTTCCCTGAGTTATCTACCTTTGCCTAGCTTCCTTATTTACCCATCCTTGTCTTCTGATGAAACCTTCCTTCCTGATTCTCAACAACCAAACTCAAACAATCAAACCAACAACCTTGAGCCTATAACTAGCCTAAAACCATAATTTAGAACTTCAAGGACATATATCCTTTGATAATCATAGAGAGATCCCTCTCTGGACCTAGAAGGGCTAGATCCTAAGGTCTGAAAGTGGTTCTATGTTGTCTCATCTTTTGGTCTTTGTCAACCTGGCCAAAACATGGGAACCCCAACACAAATGAAAAAAAAACCTTCAATTCCTGATAACATTAAGCACTGACAAGTATTTGAAGATGATAGGGAGATTAAAATCTTTTGGATTGTGTAGAAGAGTTCGCAGAGATAGAAATTGATGATGAGAAGGAAATTGTTGAAAACCAAAATAGCAGCCCTTTTAAGAAAACTATGGCTGGAAAAAACATTATAGATCTGAAAACTAACTTTATTCCTAATGGTTTGGTTACTTTAGAAATATTGTTTGATAATAATGATGTTTTTCTCAAGCCTAAAAGCAGGGTTGATGGAGAGAGTACAAAAGAATGTAATATTGGTACAGAAGATCAGCGAAGATTAGCCAGAGTGTCCAAATTCATTCCTCTGGTATCCAGAACAAAATATATCAAATTGCGGAAGGAATTTGCTAATATTTTTGCATGGACTTATAATGAGTCGAAAACTTATGATAAGAGCATAATGGAGCGCAAGATCCCTTTGAAAACAGATGCAAAGCCTGTAGCACAACAAATCAGACACATCAATCCCATGTTGCTTCCAATCATTGAGAAATAAATCAAAAAATTATGGGAAGCAAATATTATTCTTCCTTTGAGATTTTCTAGTCGGGTAGCTAATATATTGCTAGTCCAGAAAAATAATGGAGAAATAAGGATTTGTGTTTATTTTCGCAACCTAAACTGGTGCTCCTTGAAAGATAACTATCCACTGCCCAAGATGGATTATATTGCCAGAAGGTTGTAGGATCCAAAATACTATTAATGATTGATGGATTTTCGGGCTATAATAAGATTTCAGTTGACAAGAAAGACAGAGAAAAGACAACATTTACCACACCCTGGGGCGCATTCATGTACAACAAAATTCCATTTGGTTTGATGAACGCAAGTGCAACCTTTGTAACAAAAAGTGGCATCTATATTGATCTAGGAAGAGTAGAAGCTATTCAAAATATTGATTTGCCAAGAAATAGGAAGGAATTATAGTCATTTTTAGGGAAAATCAAATTTCTGAGGCGTTTTGTTCCTAACTTTGTAGAGCTGATCAAACATACAAGTGTTCTGCTGAAAAAAGATGCAGAATTTAAGTGGTGAGATGAAGCTAAAGATTATTTTTTAGAAATTAAGTCTGCTTTGACTGAAGCACCAGTTTTGATTAGTCCTAACTTTGAAAAGGATTTTCTGATTTTTTCATATGCTTAAGAAGAAACAATTGCAGCTGTCTTACTACAAAATAACAAGAAGGGTTTGGAGCAGCCAATTTCATTTTTCAGTTCTGCTTTAAGGGATGTTGAATTGAAGTACAACTTGACTGAAAAAAAAAAAAAAAAACATATGCACTAGTTAAGGCTTTGAAGTATTTTTGAGTTTATGTTCTGCATTCAAAAATAATTGCTTTTGTGCGTGATATCATTGTTAAAGATGTGTTGTTGCAGCTAGATATAAATGGAAGGAGAGGATGATGGCTGACCAAGATTCTGGAATTTGATGTTGAAATCAAACCAACTAAATTGATAAAGGGTAAGGGCTTGGCTTGCTTGATGGCTGAATCTAACTGCAAAGCTTTAAATCTGAATGTAGAGGCAGCTGAAGAAGGAGATGGAGAAGGTAATGCTAATTATCCTGAAATATTTAATTCAGATTGGTACAAGGATATAGTTTACTTGTTAAATTTCAATTGTCCACTAGAAATGGAGAAATCTAAAAGAAGAGATTTTAAATTGAGAGATGTGAAGTATTGCATTTTGGAAGACCATATTTACTGGAAAGATCCCGTTGGAGTCTTGTTAAGATGTGTATTTTAAGTAGAATCTCAGGAGATCATGACAGAGATACATACAGGAGTGTGTGGAGGGAATTTATATTGGAGAGCTACTGCAAACAAAATCTTAAGAGCTGGCTATTATTGGCCAACTCTTTTCTCTAATTTCTATGCCAAAGTCAGAAGCTGTGTCGAATGTTAGAAATTTGCTGGTAAATAGAAATTTCTACCATTACCTCTCATCCATATTTTAGCAGATGTTCCTTTCCAGCAGTGGGGGCTAGACTTCATTGGTGAAATTCACCCACCTTCATCAGGAAAACATAGATGGATTGTCATAGCTACAAAATATTTCACCAAATGGATTGAAGTTTTACCAACCAGAAATGCTACTGATACGGTAATTATTAAATTTCTGTTGGAAAATATTATGTCAAGATTTGGCTGTCCACATAAATTAGTAACTGATAATGAAATGGCCTTTAAGTTTGCTAAGATGTACAACTTCTGTCAGTAATATGGGATTAAATTGACTCATTCCAACTTTATCACCCTCAAGGTAATGGATTGGATGAGTCATCCAATAAAATTTTGGTTAGGATTATTAAGAAAATGCTACCTGAAAATAAGAGGAATTGGAACACTTAACTGATACATTCTCTGTGGGAAGAAAGAGTAAGTGGGAAAAAATCAATCGACAAGTCCCCATTTCAGCTTGTATATGGTACATATGCTGTAATGCCTTTGCAATTAGCTCTTCCTGTGATGAATTTCCTACAAGATGAAGTTGATCATGAAAACCCAATTCAAAGGAGAATGCTACAATTGATAGAGGCACACCAAATTAGAGAATTATTGATGGAAAAAGTTCAGAAGTATCAGGGTAAAGTCAAATCAATTTTTGATAAAAGAGTAAATCGACAGTTGTTTCAGGAAAATGACTTGGTGATGCATTAGGATGCTAGGAGAGAAGACCATGGAAAGCATGGTAAGTTCAACAATCTAGCCATTTAAAATTTTTGAAGTTTTTGAGAATAACACTTTTATGCTCAAACACCTAGATGATGATCAGCCGACTGGAGGCCCAATCAATGGTCATTTTCTTAAAAGGTTATTTATTTAGTAAATTCAGTTGAGTCAATCCATTGTAAATATCCGATGTGATGTGTCAATAAAATCCATGCCTAATGTTACTTGTGTCTATATATCTGGTCAGTCTTGAGTCCAGTATGTCAATGGTCAATCCTAGTCTCTATTTTAAGAAGTCTTCTAAGTTTCAAGAGTTTTTGAGGCACTGAGTCTACAGTCCTTAAAGCCTCACAGGGAGGAATTCATCCCCAATAGGAGCCACTATTAGGACTGAAAATGTTAATGGTGTAATCTCCATTGTGTCACTATTGTCAAATTTTTATTATGTCCTAGTCCATGTCCAAAGTTTGAGTCATTTCCAATAAAATTTAAAAAAGAGTCCCAACATCAAGGTATTTTTAAGTGAATAGGTGTCATAGTGTTCTAGAGTCCTAAAATAAGTTAAAATATCTGTTTCGGCTTATTTTTAGTGTTGAAAGTTAGTCGATGTTTGGGTAATAAAATTGCAATAATCTAGTTTGGAATTATAGCTACCTTTCTTGCAAATTCATTTTCAAAACAGTCAAAACATTAAAGTGCAGCTATTTCTTAGAAATGGAAGTCATATATTCCACACAGTGAAAAGCGCAGCTATTTCACTGAGATTTTGGTTATCTCAGAAAAGAGGCTATAGGTAAACAAGTAATCAGTTTCCGAAGCAAGAAAATTAAGGCTTCATGGCAACTAGAGTTCTTTAAAATCAAAGTGCAGCTGCAAGAAAACAGCTTAACCAGCAAAAGCAGGAGATCCAGAGAAGAGCAACAAAGAATTTTTAAAGGGAGCTTGTCAGGAAATAGACTAAGGAATGAAGCAAAAGAGAAGAACCATGTGCAATAGGAATGGATGGCCATGATTATAATCGTAGATCAAAATGGGGGTAGATCGATGGCTGAGATTAAAGCGCACATGGAGCGACTTCGCACAGTGCAGTTTTTAAAGTTTATTGTTAAGTCAAATCGCATGATATGTTAAGCGATTTGCGATGCGATGAGGTGAATAGAGAGAAAAGAAGACTGTCATATCTAGGCGCAGATCAATGGTGGAGATTAAAGCATAGATGAAGCGATTTTGCAAATCACAATATTTAAAGTTTATCATTAAGGCAATCACATGGTATGTTAAGTGATTTGCGATGCGATGAGGCGAAGGACATGTGCCAGTATAGTGCACCAGCGCAATTTCGCTAATTGCAGAGTTTAATGTTTAGCCGTTATCACTGTAGAGTTAAACATGTGGTCGACCGATTTGCGATTGCTTCCTATTGGTCAACTGGTTGTGGGGCCCAAGAACCACAATTCCGCTTATATGCATGTTGTTTGGGGAAAATTGCAGTTTTGTTTAAACTGATCATTGTTGATTGCATAAGTATGTACGTTTTTAAAGCTTCCGATGTAGGATCTGCGATCGGTCCCACTTCTTTACCATGTCACCCCCACTGTCATCGCACATCGCACTTCGCCATTTTCAACATTTAATTTCCGCCTTTCATAATAAAAATTCCGATGTGTGATTTTCCATCGGTCCCACTTCTTTGCCACATCATCACCTCCTCGCTTACCATTCATTCTGATCTAGGTCTCCCTTATCAATTAAACCTTTTTCAAATGGTTTCTTTGTAATTTCTCATAAAATGAACCTCCTTCGTTATATAAAAAAGTTTCGGGTTTTCTACCATTATAAAGGGGTTTCAACCAAAAAAGGGAAAGGAACAATGGAACAATGACAAGGTTTCTCTCAAATAGTTTTCTACCACTACTCTTATTATCAACACGTTTT
Organism: Pinus albicaulis; assembly: GCA_034641835.2. Classification (NCBI taxonomy): domain Eukaryota; kingdom Viridiplantae; phylum Streptophyta; class Pinopsida; order Pinales; family Pinaceae; genus Pinus; species Pinus albicaulis. The sequence goes on along the minus strand of CM076570.1, from coordinate 619,713,069 downwards.
TCACTAGGCACCGGGCAACATTTAAGGAACAACCACACACCATTTTCAATATTGTTTTGCACATCTTAATAGGAGACAACCACATGTCATTCCCTCAGTTTGTATGCTTTTTGCTGAATATTGGTTGCACTAAAACAAAAGAGTGGTCTTTGAATAGACTTCCACCTTACACAACCATTTCAGAGTGATAGACTTCTTGATGCCTTCGTAATGTTTATCTTGTTTTTAATATATCACTTTGTAATTAAGACTAAGGGATAAGCCTCACCTCTTGCACGATGTTGTAATGAATTTTGAAATAAATTTACCTTTTTCTGTGGAAGATGACAATATCATATTTTATATATATATGCCAAATTGATATGAAGTCAGGGTTGGTTGGTGGTTATTGAATTTTGACTTATATGAACTGTAATTTTTTTTGTGAATGAAATGAAATAATACTATTGAGGACTTATTACCAATTTGCTATGTGTATTGTCTACTTTACTAGTGTTTCCATATCTCTTTTATTCCAGTTCCAGTTTGAAATTCATCATAATGTTATGTGTTTTTTTTAGTCTCTTAAGCATGTTATGTGTTTTATCAGTTTTTTTTAGTCTCACACAATGAGCATTCCTGATAAAATATATGTTAGAGTTTAAGATCTGTCTGGTCAAGCACTTGCTGCCGCCTAAGTGTTGATTCCAGCGCCAACATGTGGTAGGCTTGGATCCCAGTTGAGGTGGTCTTAGGAAAATTCCTAAGCGTCAAGGGTGGATATGGGTTTTCTCTTAGAAGCCTTGATGGATGAGTTGAGATGGGAAAATTCCTCTGAAGTTAGTGAAGGAAGTAAGATGAATCCAAGCTTGTCTTGATCGGTTTAGGTGAAATAACTATGGTTGAGGGTTGAGGTGGTTTTTCCTTTGGAAGCACTGGTTGGTTCTATTTTGGTTTAATCCATATGATCCCACATTCATGCTTGGAATATGGCATGGGGGTTATGGGCTGAAAGAGAGATTTGGTTCAGCCTAATCTATGGTCGGGTGGTACATGGAAGTCTGTGACTTGGTTGGATTTTGCATATGAATAATATGAGTTATTTTCCTATTGTGATATATGGGCACATGTAATGGTTATTTTTCTGATTTTATGGCTAGTTGTCATGTATTTTATTTTGATTATATGTTGGTTATAGGCATGGTTGAATTATGTGCTCTTACTATGGATCTTGTTCATGATTTGATCAGTTATGGAATGGTTGATGTATTCATGATCTAACAAGTGTTGTTTCAGCTAGCTTGAGCGAGAATTGAGCCTTCTTGATGATTCTCTGATGAAGTTGAGAAGATCATGATCAAATATGCATTCATGACATGTAGCTACTGTGTTTACTACATGTTTGAAGAAATGTATATTATGTTAATTTGAGCAAGATCTAGCCCTAGTATTCATTGGTTAGACTTGATATCATCTTAGACATGATTTTGGAAAGTACTGGGCAGTGGCTTGTAGGCAAGCCTTGAAAAAGTTGCACAAATCTCATAATATTTGGCACATAACTGGCAGATTTCGGTCACAACCACATGCATGAAGGATTATGGGTGAGGGTGGAACCTTCCAACCACATGCAAAATGTATCAAGGGTGCGTTTGTGGTGTAAATATTAAGAAGTGAATGTTCTGGCTCACATATTGTTCACCAATGGTTTTTGTCAAACACCTGGGTGATCTAGTGTTCCTAAGGGATGATAGTATGTTTTCGGTTAGTATACCCCACTCCCATAACTGAAAATTGGAGTTTGGGTCATGTCACAGTAAGAATCAACTCATGTTTACCCAGGAGATCTTGTAAAATCAAGTAAATGTGGGTTGGGATGGTTATAGGGCAGTATCAAAGTGAGGTTACAACATTGGACCTCGGGGTACATATGGCTATGGTTATTGTTGGCGCTAGAATCAACACTTGGAGTGCAGTAAGCGCCTGACCAAACACATCTTAAACTCTAAGGAAATTTTAATGTTTTGTTTTATATGATTGGAAGATGGTATAAAATATGATTTACTAAAGAGATATTTTAGTCAAATCCATAGTTCTACTAAAGAGGGTATTGTAACTTGATGTGGTAGCAAGGTGCAAGTTTGTAGTCTATGATGAGAGGAAAATGAATAGGTCTATAAAATAGAAATCTAATGATTTAGTAGAAATTGACAAAAGTAGTAGTTTGAAAATATTCCATTGAGAGAAATATATTTCTAGCTTGACAATACTCTCACTGAAATATCATGAGGAATAACTATCATAAGTGATTCTCTTCCACTATTTTAACATATATTTTATCAGGAATGCCCATTGTGTGAGACTAACAAAAACTGATAAAACACATAACATGCTTAAGAGACTAATAGAAACTCATAACAGTATGATGATTTTCAAACTGGAATTGGAACAAAGGAGAAATGAAAACACAAATAAAGTAGACAATACACACAAAAAATTGGTAATAAGTCCTCAGTAGTGTCATTCCATTTCATTGAAAAAAAAGATTGCAGTTCATATAAGTCAAAATTCAATAACCACCAACCAACCCTGACTTCATATTAGTTTGGGATATATACACAAAATATGATACTATCATCTTCCACAGAAAAAGGTAAATCTATTTCAAAGGTCATTACAACCTCATGCAAGAGGTGAGGCTTATTTAAAACTTTAATACAATGTTATGACATAATGAAAATAACAACATTAAGGCTAACAATTTGAAGTGGTTTGTATGATGTGGCAATTTTATGGGAAGACTCCTCTTCCATTCTGGTGCAACCAAATCCATAAAAAGTGCAAACAACAGTGAAAATGGTGTGTGGTTGTTCCTTGAATGCTGCCCGGTGCCTGGTAAAAATGTGCTGGTACTGATAGTAGTGGATGAAAACTGTATGAGAGAAACTCTGCCACTATTCTGCTGTTCTTTTCCATTTTTTGGTTGAAGACCCTTTGTAATGATGGAAAAACCCAAAACTTTTGGATAGAATGACAGAGGTTCATTTTATGAGAAATTACAAAGAAAATCCTTTGAAACCGGTTTAATTGATAGAGGAGACATGGAGCGGAATAAATGATAAGTGGGAGGGGGGGGGGGGGGGGGGGGTTGGTGATGTGGTGAAGAAGTGGGACCGTTCGCAGATCGCGCATTGGAAGTTTTATTGTGAAATGTGGGAAGTTAAATGTTGAAAATGGTGAAGTGCGATGTGAGATGAGGGTGGAGGTGATGTGGCAGAGAAATGGGACCGATCACAGATCCTACATTGGAAGTTTTATAAACATACATACACATGCAATCAACAACGTTTATCAGAAATTTAAACAAAACCACAATTTCTCCCAAACAATATGCATTCACATGGAATTTTGGTTCTTGGGCCGCACAACCAGTTGACCAATACGAAGCAATCGCAAATTGGTAGCCCGAAAATTTAACTTTACACTGATAACGGCTAACCCATAAACTTTGCGATTTGCGAAATCGTGCTGGTGCGCTACGCCGACATGTGTCCCTTGCATCATCGCATTGAAAATCGCTTAACATACTATGCGAAGCCTTAACGATAAACTTTAAAACTGCTATTTGCAAAATCACTCCATTTGCGCTTTAATCTCCACCGTTGATCTGCGCCCAGATCTAATGGTCTTCCTTGCTTTCCCATTAGCCTCATCACATCGCAAATCACTTAACATATCATGTGATTTGACTTAACGATAAAACTTAAAAACTGCGGTTTGTGAAGTTGCCCCATGTGCGCTTTAATCTTAGCCGTCGATCTACTCGTCTTTGGATCTGCGATTAGATCATGGTCGTCCGTTATTTTTGCACGTGGTTCTTCCTTGTTGCTTCATTCCTTATTCTATTTCCCAGCCAGCTTCCTTTAAAAACTATCTACTGCTCTTCTACGGATCTCCCACTTTGCTGGTTAAGCTGTTTTCTTCAGGTTGCACTTTGATTTTAAAGAACTATGGTTGCCATGAAGCCTTAATTTTCCTGCTTTGAAAACTGATTACCTGTTTACCCGTAGCCTCTTTTATGAGATACCCAAAATATCAGTGAAATAGCTACGATTTTAATATATGACTTCCATTTTAGAAATAGTTGCCTTTTAGTGTATTATTGTTTTGACAATGAATTTGCAACAAAGGTAGTTATTTGTTGGGGCCCTTGTTTTGGAAATCAACAGATTTTGAGTTGCGCGAGCACGTGGCCAAACGCAACCTCGGTAGGTATAAAGGTGTAGAGGTTGTAGAGGAGTAGAGGAAAAGTGTCGCGGTTGTTGTGGGAGCAAGCATAGACAGCGGAAGGACGCAGAAGGAAACAAGAAATGAACTCCCGGTGAACAGAAACAAACGAAAGACAGCCGAGCATGAAAGAAGGAGGAACTGTCAGTCGCGTGGGCAGGAGAACAAATAGGAAGCCAGCCAATGGATGGAGAGGTTGACGCAGAAGGGAATAGGCAACAAGGAGCCGCAGGAGAGCTCTGTCTGGGTTGCACTATTCCCCTCTCTTCTGGGTTACTGTGGTTTCTCTCTGTCCCTAGGGACTTGTTGTATTTTTCTATGTTCTATGCTCATATGTAGCCGAGCATTGTAATAGTTTGTCTCTGAAGGCTAATGATTAATATATTCAAGAAGGTTGTTCTGATATGTGATTCTGAGTATGAATGAGTGCTGTTATAAGCTACGTTTATTTTTTTTTTTAATCGTTAGTTTAACTATTTTCCTGAAGAGTGCATGTTATGGAATATTATGTCATGACTGTTTAAGACCTTGGTTTAGCTTTGTTTCACTGGTCTGGATGTTGTGGAGATGATACCAATCTTCTCTCGATCATAGTAGGGTCACAACATGCCTCGGGTGAGACTCTCTGCCCTTCGGAGCAGAGTGTAAATGCTGACGTGAATCTAGACTACGGTGGAAAACCTTGTTGGTCCTCAGCCCTGAACCCGAGTCTTCTCTACGAGACCTGTTCTCTCGCCAACAAATAAATCCGTTGCCAGGACCTGAAAATACATTGGGGAGCTAGATCATGGTATCTTGGATCTTCTAAAGAGAAATACGAAGCTGGTGGGATAACCACCTGGATCAGTTCATAGCTCAACAGGCTGAACTGAGACAACAGAAGGAGAAAATGATTAAAGACTTGGTCCTATTCTCTGACTCTGCTAGTGATACCTATGAAATATTTTGGGGAAAGTTCCCAGAAGAACTCTACAACTGGTTGCGGAGGCTTCAGACCAAGACCGTCAAGGGAAAGTTGCGGAGGGTAAACAGCAAGTGGGCACATGAGGATCTGGTGAAGCTTCATCGGTTAAACACCGACTTAACCCGAGTTGTAGATTTTTGGGTGGAATCTACTTTGGAAGGATACATAGTAGAGTTTGCAGCCGAGTGATACCAGTCTTTCTCAAGGGTAGAAGGTACTTTCAGATCTGGGTTAAGGGGGAAACTACTGAAGGAGATTCCCTTGTGGATCAAGGCATTAATGGTAGATGAAGGACTAATGGGATTCCAGAAAGCAGGGATGGAAGCGTAAAACCCCCAGTGCCGGGGGAAGGGACTGAGGGAGAGATGTTATTAGAACCATGAGAAGGGGGAGTAGGAGTATGGATGTCGAGACTGCCTACAGGCTCAGGGAGCGGTGAGCACATTGGAGGGTGCAGATTGTAGAAAGGTGGCGAGATAGGGTGATGAAGGAGTTGAAGAGACAAAGAAGTAGTTGGAAGGGAAAAGAGGAGGCGCCTCAGATGATGAAAGGAATGTAAGGTCAGGTGGGTCCCTAGGATATAGGAGGGGTCATGAAAGAAGTGCAGCAGGTGTATAGGAGTTCAGCCCAGGTGGAGCAAGGAAAGAAGTCTAACGAAGAAGGTACAGACGCACGTCCAAAGGAGGTGTCCGATGTGGAGATGCATCTTTCAATGGAGAAACTCTTTCAAGAAAGGCTGACGTCCATATCTCAAGGTATTCCTAGTCCCCACAATTCTAGTAGCTCTAATCCCAACCTTCCCCTGGTGTTCTACAAGCCCATAAGTGAAATTTTTGTTAAGTTATGTGAATTAAGTAGATTGCACCACATTCAATCTCCAACTGGAGCACAAGCTAGTAGCGGGATTGCTAGTGGCCCCATCTCACAACCAAGATCCAACGGCTTCATTTTAATACCGCCCATTCAAGTAAGCATGGCAGGATCACTTACACGGTACCCATAATTCTCTGGGAAAGGGAATGACGACGTCGAACAACATTGGTATCTCTGTGAGGCCATCTAGAGGGCCCGACAGACACCAGATGTTGGGAAGTTGATAGAATTTCAGACCACTTTTAGGGAGAGGGCCCTACTATGGTTTATGAAATGGTCAGAGGCTCACCTGAATCCAGTGATGGCTGATGTAAAGAGGGATTTCATTAAGGAATTCAAACTGCCTTAGATGGACCAACAAGGCCTGTCAGAGATGTGGGAGATCAAGCAGAGAGAAGGAGAAACTGCTTGGGATTTGATGCGAAGATTAAAGGATTCCATTGGGAAACTCAGCTATCCAGTTGATCTAAACCATCAGAGGGATTGGTTCATTAAGGCTTTATTACCCTTGACCCAAACTCCACTGACTCAACAAAGGATGGACACATTGCAAGATGCCCTCGAGCAGACAATGAAGATAGAAGCCATGGCAGGTTAATTGCAAGAGTTAAATGGGGGTGCAATGGCACATGACCCTTCGATAATGGGTCTGCAGCATCAAATAGCCATCATGACAGAGAAACTCAAGGAAATGCAACCCATGCAACCACTGAGACCAAATGTGTGGTGCACGCATTGTCTTGTGAAGGGACATGTAACCACAGAATGCCCTCGGTTGTGAGACCAAACTGTGGGGACGTTGGCTGCAGGAGCACAGGGGGCCCCACCACTAGGAGGGGTTGCAAAAATCAACACCCAAGGGATATACCCACCACAACATCCATACACGGGGTTCCCTACACAACAAAGTCCAACCACTAATGAATATTGTGAGGTATGCAAAAGTATGGGTCATCAACCTCGCATGTGTCCGATCTTACAAAAGTATTCCAACATTCCAAATAATGTATACTGTGAATTTTGTGCCTTGACCACCCACAACACAGAGCAATGCCGAGCACTGGACACCCTGGCGGAGCGGCTGGACCGGCCATCATACAGAGTAAATGAAGCTCCCTAAGGAAGAGGGGGAGGCATGAGAGGGGGCCGAGTAGAAGGTAGAGGTCCGGTAAGATGTTATAATTGAGATTAGGAAGGGCATGTGGCTAGAGAGTGTCCACTCCCTAGGAGACCCTGGTGTTCACAGTGCCGCATTAACTCACACGCAATAGAAGATTGCCCGGAGCTCATCAAAAGATGGGAGGAAAGAGCTAGACAGAGGGGGGGAAATCTAGTAAATGCAGAGCCCAGGTTAAATGGAACTCAAACAATGCAAAACGTGGCCATAGTGACACGAGGCAGAAAAATAATGGGAGAGGAGGCACGCATTATGGACCCCATAAAAGTAGTCAGGCCAGCATCCCCAAGGTTCTTGATCAAACCCGAATGACAAAAACAATTTTTCTAGGAAGCAACAGAAAAGTTTGCCCACTTGGGGGGAAACAAAGGAATCGAGTTATAGAAAATTCAAGAAGACAAGGAGACATAGAATACTTCTGAAGCCTTAATCCAGGAATGGTTCCATCTGTTCCTGAAGATTGTTAACAATGCACCAATGGTGGAACGGCTGAAGAAAAACCTGGAAGGTGTGCTAAAACAGAACATAGGAGAAAAAGAAGCAGCGGAAGCAGACCAAAAATATGTTCAGAGAATAAAGAGAAACAAACGAAGGACAAGAAAGGAATTTCGAGTAAATACACAAGTGGCAGGATTCTAGATAAAGGACACCATGCTTTATTTGGGATCTGATGTCAACATCTTACCAAGGAAAACTTGGGAAGCGCTCGGGAAGCCAAGATTGGCATACTCTCTGATCCAACTTCGGATGGAAAAATAGTATTGCATTGTTCCCATCGGCTGACTGGAGGATGTTGAGGTTGAAATTGCGGGGGTAAAAACATTTACGGACTTCAAAGTCATTGACATCACAGGGGATAAGGACCAGTACCCAACACTGTTGCGAATGATTGGGCTTTTGAAAATTATACGGTAATTGATCTAAAGAAAGAATTGATGATCTTCGAGGACGGGGAAATCAGAGTCACTCAACCGCTCGACCCCTACCAAGGACCGAGATATACAGAGACTGTGGATAACAGAGAAGATGCTCAGCTCTTGGACCATCTCTACCAGATGACTGCCGGAAGAAGGGAAGACTACATCAACCTGATAGCAGAAGGCTTGGTAAGCTGGAGAAGTATTCAAAGCTCATAATTAGGATCATAACTGGCATGGGACGATTGGCAGTGAGGAGGCTACGAAACAAACACAAGGAGGTGTGCCAATGTTGCAAGAGTCAATTGGATTGGGGCTAAAATTCAGGGATACCCAATCTTGTCAGATGTGAATGCTGTAAGTGTTTTCATAGCCAATGTAGAAAACATGGTGCCAGAAGGCCATAGAATACCCTTGATGGACATGGCATTACAATCCACATCTGCAAGATGGTGGAGTAACCATCGCGATTCACTGACACGATGGGATGAGGTGGCAGCAGCAATGAAAGCCAGATTTCAAGAGGAGAAGGAGCCCAAGGGGAAGGACCGGTACCAAGGGGATGCAAGCCCCAAAAACCATATGAAGAAATGTGAAGCACAATGGAGAGCTGATGGATACCCCGAGGAACTGTAATCCCTGGACGTAATCCCAAAGGCCTGGTACTTAACGGAAGAAAAGAGAAGAGGGACCCGCAATTGGCAGGAAGTTGTGGATAAATTCATACAGTGTTTCACCTTTGAAGGACAAACATAACAAATTACACAAGCTTTGCAAGCTATCAAGCAGGTACTGTTCTTCCCTGATAGTCAACAGATGGACGAGTAGTCACTTCGGTACCAAGGTATCCAACAAAAGGTGGCGTGTCAGAAGATTAATAGTGAGATGGATGATGAAAATCTGGAGGATCTCAGGCACCTATATTTCGAAGAAACAGAGGGGGAGAGGGACATTAAAGAAGAACCAACTACAAAAGGTATCCGCCTCCTTCCTCTCAGAACTAAAAAGGTAAATATAGGGACAGAATACAAACCTAAGCTGGCGACCATTGGAGACTACTGGGATGAGCAAACAACCAAGGAAATATTTAGTCTACTTGAGGAGTATGAGGACTTGTTTCCTTCATCAGTAGCAGATCTCAAAGGCATAAAAGGAGATATGGGGGAAATGATGATAATACTGAGGCCTGATGCTAGGCCTGTGAAACATAGACCATATCGTCTAAACCAAAGGGTGAAGGAAAAAGTGAAAGCAGAGATCGACAAAATGCTAAAGGATGGGCTAATATTCCCTGTAGAAGAGGCAAAATGGGTAAGCCCCATAGTTATACAAAGAAAAAAGGAGAAATCAGAGATATGAGTCTGCGTGGATTACAGAAGCTTAAATAATGCTTGTATCCATGATCTGTTACCTACCCCATTTAGTGACAAAGTCCTCGACAATGTTGCAGGGAACGAGGCATACTCGTTCACCGATGGCTTTTCAGGTTACCATCAGGTGAGAATAGCAGAAGAAGACAAGAAAAAGACAACCTTCACTACAGAATGGGGCTCTTTCGCATACAACGTGATGCCATTCGGATTGAAGAATGCACCTGCAGTTTTCTCTCGCATTGTGATAGCAGCATTCCGAGAATACATCCACAAGTTCTTAGAAGTCTATATGGGCGACTGGACCATGTACAACATGCTGAAAGATCATGCGAGCTTGCTGAGAGTAATGTTTGATAGGTGTAGACAACTATAGATCTCGCTGAACCTGAAGAAGTGTATATTTTCCATACCATTTGGAACACTGCTGGGGCACGTGGTATGTAATCAAGGTGTTTGTGTGGATCCAACCAAAGTAGCAGTGATCGTCAATCTGGAGGTGCCAGAGACTGTCAAACAGTTAAGGTCACTTCTGGGGCACACAGGTTACTACCGACATTTCATCCGCAACTACGCTAAAATAACAATGCCCTTAGAGAGATTGTTAAAAAAATCAGAGAAATTCTAGTGGACGGAAAGCTGTAGCAATGCACTGGATATGCTGAAAGAAAAATTAGCGAGTGCGCCAATACTAGTCCACCCGAACTGGAAGAAACAGTTCCATGTACACATTGACGCGTCCAGCATTGCGCTTGGTGCGGTCCTAGCTCAACCAGGGGAAACTTCAGTAGATTATCCGGTATATTTTTCCAGTCGCAAGTTGTCAAAATTAGAGCACAACTACACAACAACAGAGTGGGAAGCACTGGCAATGGTGTACTCTCTCCAGAAATTCCGCCACTACCTATTGGGAAGTAAGTTAAAATTCTTCACGGATCATTCCGCATTAAAATATTTGGTAAACAAGCCAGTCTTAGAAGGGAGAATCTGTCGATGGCTCCTACTCTTCCAAGAATTCACATTCGAAATAATTTTAAAGCCTGGAAGGCTAAACGTAGGACCTGATCACCTGTCCCGACTAGAGAGTGACGAGAGTGGAGGATCTCTAGATGATCAGCTACCGAATGCTGATCTTTTCAGAGTAGAAGCCATCCCAGACTACCTAAATGAAATAGCAACCTACCTCACCATAGGGCAGTGTCTGCAGGAATATACTACAACACAAAAGAAACATCTGGTAGTTCGAGCTGTGGAATATCAGCTGATAGCAGGACAACTATACAAGATGGGACTAGACCAAGTTCTTCTAAGATGTGTTTTGGATCATGAAAGGGAAGCTATACTATGGGAAAGCCACAGTGATGTTGCAGGAGGGCACGTAGGAGCTAAACCAACAGCACGCAAAGTATTACAAGCAGGTTTCTGGTGGCCAACAGTGCACAAGGACAGTAAAGCGTATGTTCAGAAATGTGACGTATGTCAGCAGACTAGACAACCCTCCCACAGGGATGAGCTTCCACTTCATCCCGTAAAGATACTCCAGCCATTTGAGAAATGGGCAGTCAATTTTGTAGGGCCAATTACACCGCCTGCAAGAAATTCAAAGGCAAGGTACACAATAATGGCGACCGACTACTTGACCCGCTGGGCAAAAGCTGCGCCAATAAGGAACTGTACTGTAGATACTGCCGCTAGATTCATATTTTAAAACATAATCACCTAGTTTGGGTGTCCAAAAAGCCTAACCAGCGACCAGGGTACACATTTCGTCAACAACACCATTAAGTCCCTACTGCAACAATTCCTGATACAACACCATAAAAGCAGCCTGTATCATCCACAGGAAAATGGCACAGTGGAAGCATTTAATGAGATATTGGAGAAATTCCTGACAAAGATATGCAACGCGGAGCGCAATGACTAGGATGAATGGATACCAGCAACCCTATGGGCATACCGCACAACGGTAAAATGAATACACAACCAAACACCATTCTAGCTGGTTTATGGTAGAGAAGCAGTAGTCCCAACAGATTTCACAGTACCAATCCTTCTGATAGCAACAATGCTACAACTATCTGAAGAGGAATATTTAAAAGAGTGATTGCATGAGTTACATAAACTTGAGGAAGGACAGTTTCTTGCGGAGTTTCACCAGACGGTAGAAAAGGAGAGGCAGAAAGCTTGGCATGATCGACATATCAAACACAAGACTTTCCGAATTGGAGGCAAGGTCCTACTCTACACAAGCAAGTTCCAGAAGTTCCCAGGGAAATTGCAGATGCATTGGCTGGGACCATTTCATGTCATAGAGATCAAACCATCGGGAGTAGTTCGGTTGGCACAGTTAAACGACTAGGTTCTACAAGGATGGGTCAATGGTGCACACCTGAAACCCTAGCAGGAGTAAGTTGTTCATTTCAATTTCAATAACTCTCGCAATTGAGAGGAGTAGGTAGGGTAGGTTAGCGTCAATAAGTCTCTCGCACCCGAGATGACATAGATAGGTTTACCATAATGGAATAAATATCAGCTCAGTTGCGGAGACTGCAACACAACCATTAGTGGTTGGGGAGGGGTAGTGTCCAACGTGTCATCCACGTCAAGAAGAAAAGCATACCAAACATCAACCCACCATCATTTAGCATAGTACCAGTGTCAGTCCTTAGGATCACCAAGATTTCGAAATAATTTCCATAATTAGCATTAACCATACTGTAATAAATTTTCCATAATTAGACATAACCACCAGCCGTCGCGTCTACCAAAATTCCAATACCACAGTCAGCAGTGTTAGAACCCACCTCAGCAGCTAACTAATCGCACGATCGTAGCCACGGGAGAATCCAGGGAAACATTAATTAGTTATGGGGTCTCATCAACCTCACCCGTGCCGGTTACTTACATAACCTGCATGAAGAAAAGCGCGATAATGCCGGAAAAATCCGAGTTAGAGCTAGAAAACTCCGAAAGAGCAAGTGAAGTTGGAGCAGAACTAGGGCAGAGAAAGCGTCCAGAAGAGGAGAGTCAAGGGAAGAGACAAAGAACTATTTTTTAGTTATATCAGTGGTGAGCGAAGATGAAAAGAGTAAGTATAGAGGTGGTAGAACAAGAGCTGGACAACAGAATTCAGAAAATTGAGTCTCTCGTCGGGAAATATGATAGTGCGACCTTAATTGACGCAAACCTCACGGATTCCTTTGAGTTTCCTGCGCTAGAAAGACAGGTATACATTGAAAATTATACAACAGAAGAAGGATGGGCAGCAGCAAGGGTCCTGCCCAAGTTCGGAGGTATCCAACAGTCCTCGATAATGAATTTGAGAAACTTACCAGTATTTGGGATTACAGGCACTGCGATGCAGTGCACCAAGTTCCCGTTGAGTAGAATTTAGAATGGCTCTCTATGGATGGGGAAGGAAATCCTGATTCACGCCAAAGAAATTCATAGGTTGACAGGACTGTCGCAGGAAGGAAGGGACGTATCTTCAGTGTTCCAAACCATATTGAAATGGGGGAAGAAGTCAGGGGATACAGAATACTATGCTAAGTATGACACCTAAAGAGGAGGAAAGGGGGAAAAAATTGAGTTAATCAACAATCCAGAGATCAGATTCGCTTGCTACCTCATTTCCAGCAAGATGATGAGACATTACACCAAAGGGGAGTGTACATTAGACACAATTTCAGTTGCGGAGCATTGCGTCCAGGGGACTAGGTGGAACTGGTGCTCCTTCCTACTGAAGGAGATGTTCGAGGCATGTGAAGACAACTATAAGAGGGAAAGTGGATTTATCTACGGGTATTTGATAATAGCGCTGGCCATGTGGAAGTGGACTTTCCCCCTCATCAGGATACCAGTGGAGATAACGGAAGATCAACCGGTGGCGATGAAGTTTACACCATGGAAGGTGTCTGGAGACCCTAGCACCAAGGAAGTAAATGCAGAAGCCTTCAGAACTTGGTATGGCCTAATGGTCGACGTTGTAATGAGTCAACAGAGGATCCCAAGAAACCTACTGGACGGATATAATGAGCAAGTCTAGTTTGGAGTCACGCACAAGCACACGTTCCTCAGACCCACTTGTGTACCAGAGACAACGTTCCAGATGAGGCCTCTGAAGTTCCAAATTGATGAAGAAACTTTTCATACAGAATTTTTTTCATGGCTGGGAGTCGCAATGGAAGTCAGGGACGGGGTGTACACGTACATCTTTGATGGGATGCTACCACACTGGTTTCCAGGAGAAACGATGGAGGAGGCAGCAAATAGGGTGTCAAACCTGTAGCTACTCCCGATCATTCAGCAAATGAACACGAAGGTACGAAGCTTTAAGGAAGTAGTTCAGGTGATAGCGAATAGTGCTACTCCCTTTCCAACTTTTTCAAAATTCCAAGTCTCCCAGTCTAACCCATCTCCAAGCACAACCTCCACATTTGCACCCATTCCCAATGTATTGTCCAGTTCGCCAACCCCAGCAACCACCCCGCTGGCGGGGAAAAGTAGATCTGCAAAGCCCACAGCGGCACCAAAGGCCAAGAGGGCCAAGGTTGCAGAATCAAGTCCAGTGTTCGACCTCACAGGAGAGGATCCACCCCAACAATTGAGCATAGGGGTACTGATCCAAGAAGAGACAATAGTTGAGACAGGGGAAGCAAGCAGGTTGCCACCTCACACCCCCATTAACCCCTTTGATTTCCTGAACATCCACATATCACCACCTTGTCCAGATCCACTACCACCTACCACCTCATCTGTCTCCCGCGAACCCCATGGCTCCGCACCATCCACCTCATCTGCCACCGTGTCTAATCCAGTTATCAGAAGAATAATCAATGGGGACCACGGGATGGAGGTTAACTCGAGTATGGAATTAGTACCCCCTGCCAACCCTACCGTGGTCCTGCAGACTACTTTTACCAACCTCATCACTCACATAGAGCAGATAGTTGAAGACACAGTTGGGCCACTCCCTGAGCCTACTCTGCTCCAACCACCCAACCAAGCAGACCAAGAGGGGCGACCAAACCTAAATATGGAAGAATCTACACCCCAGCAAACTCCGCTGTAGTCATCTCAAGACCAGTCAGCAAGATCGGTTGCCAGTGGGCAACCACTCCAGGAGCGAAGGCTAGATCAGGGTACCTCCAGGGCCGAGAGCATGGAGACATGGGGGATAGCTCAACTATACCATTTCATCCAAAGGGTAGCACAGTAGGCCGAGAAGCTCCACTCAGAACTACAGTAGAAATGTGAACAAAAGAAACAACATATAAGCATGCTTACTAAACAACGTGAGCAACTGAAAATGGAAAAAGAGTAGCTATAGGGATAATTGGAAACGGTGGCCAGGGTTTTCAGGAAAGTATGGCCCGCAGTGACAGCCCACTACAGTCAAATACCGGATGACATGCAAGAAATAGAGGTAGTAGGGTGGGAGATCCACCTCAGGGTGGCATATTCAAACCTCCACTAGGAAAATATGGAACTCAAGGCAACATTGGCAGCACGACCCGCATTTCCCGACCCAGCAGTTGTGTACTCAGCACAAATATCAAAGAAACAGGGCCAAGTAACAAAGATGCAGGAAGTCCTAAGTACTGCAGCCAGAGATGCATACGACCTACTGAAGGGTTTGCAAGAATGCTCAATGGCCCTCACGGTGAAGGGAAAACTGATTTCAGCCCAATTGCAATAGATCTCCAGGGAAATACAGGAAGCCACAGATCCAACTAGGCTGGACCAATTGTATGCCCAGGAGGATGTACTAGAGGTCCAAATTCAACAAATAGAGGAGACTTCGACGACAACCAAACATGCAATTCAAGAGCTTCGAAAGACCATAAAGATCAGTGCCCAAACGATGCAGTAATTGGCCTCTGAGGCCGATACAAAGATCAACACAGTATTTGGTGTCGTACCGGCAATCGTCGGGGAGGAAGTTGTCACAAAAATCATGGCTGAGACTGACGAGTTGTTGCAAGGGTGGCAGCAGGTTGTGGCAACCTTCCAAGAGCTTAAAGCTTTAGCTCTGAACAAGGTCCTAGAGTTTGGGCCCTTGTTTGGACAACAAGGATAAGGCGCGTAGCTAGAACAGGGCACAGGGTTAGGCGGACCCATGGAAGTGGAGATGACTCAAGACAATTGACTCGGGGCGAGTCAAAAGGATGTGGTCGGGGCTTGTTGGGGCCCTTGTTTTGGAAATCAACAGATTTTGAGTTGCGGCGAGCACGTGGCGGAACGAAACCTCGGTAGGAAAAAAGGTGTTAAGGTTGCGAAGGAGTAGAGGACAGGTGTCGCGGTTGTTGCAGGAGCAAGCATAGACAATGGAAGGGTGCGGAAGGAAATAAGCAGTGAACTCCCGATGAACAGAAAGAAACGAAAGACAACTGAGCAAGAAAGAAGGAGGAACTGTCAGTCACGTGGGCAGGAGAAAAAATAAGCAGCCAGCCAATAGATGGAGAGGTTGGTGCAGATGGGAATAGGCAACAGGGAGCCGTAGGAGAGCTTTGTCTGGGTTGCATTGTTCCTTTCTCTTCTGGGTTACTATGGTTTCTCTCTGTCCCTAGGGGCTTGTTGTATTTTTTTTCTGTTCTATTCTCATATGTAGCCGAGCCTTGTAATAGTTCGCCTTTGACGACTGATGATTAATATATTCAAGAAGGTTGTTCTGATATGTGATTCTGAGTATGAATGAGTGCTGTTATAAGCTACGTTTAAAATTTTTTTTATCATTAGTTTAACTGTTTTCCTGAAGAGTTCATGTTATGGAATATTATGTCATGACTGTTTAAGACCTTGGTTTAGCTTTCTTTCACCGGTCTGGATGTTGTGGAGATGATACCAATCTGCTCTCGATCACATTAGGGTCACGGTACGCCTCAGGTGAGACTCTCTGCCCTTCAGAGCAGAGTGTAAATGCCGGCGTGAATCTATAATACGGCGGAAAACCTTGTTGGCCCTCAGCCCTGAACCCGGGTCTTCTCTGCGAGACTTGTTCGTTCGCCAACACTATTATTCTAGGATAGATGACTGCAATTTTATTACCTAGACATCAACTGACCTTCAACACTAAAATAAGCCAAAATAGATATTTTAACTTATTTTGGGACTCTAAAAAACTACGACACCCATTCACTTAAAACCACCTTGATGTTGGAACATTTTAACTTTTATTGGAAATGACTGAAAATTTGGACATGGACTAGGACACAATAAAAATTTGAAAGTAGTAATACAATGGTGATTACACCATTAACATAAACCATAGTTTCTCGCAAACAATATACATTCACGTGAAATTGTGGTTCTTGGGCCCCACAAACAATTGACCAAAAGGAAGCAATCAGAAATCGGTCACCTGCAAATTTAACTTTACACTGATAACGACTAAACCATAAACTTTGCAATTTGTGAAATCGCACTGGTGCACTACGCCGACATGTGTCCCTCACCTCATCACATCGCAAATCGCTTAACACACCATGCGAAGCCTTAACGATAAAATTTAAAAATTGCAATTTGTGAAATCGCTCCATCTGCACTTTAATCTCCACCATTGGTCTACGCCCAGATTTGATGGTCTTCCTTGCTTGCCCCTTTGCCTCATCGCATCGAAAATCACTTAACATACCATGCAATTTGAATTAATGATAAAACTTAAAAATTGTGCTTTGCAAAGTTGCCCCATGTGCGCTTTAATCTCAGCCGCCAGTCTGCTCCTCTTTGGATCTGCGATTAGATCATGGCCGTCTGTTCTTTTTGCACACGGTTCTTCCCCGTTGCTTCATTCCTTAGTCTATTTCCCGGTCAGCTTCCTTTAAATATTATATGTTGCTCTTCTATGGATCTCCCACTTTGCTGGTTAAGCTGTTTTCTTCTGGCTGCGCTTTGATTTGAAAGAACACTGGTTGCCACGAATCCTTAATTTTCCTACTTCAAAAACTAATTACCTATTTACCCATAGCCTCTTTTCTGAGATAACCAAAATCTCAGTGAAATAGTTGCACTGTTCACTGTGTGGAATATATGACTTCCATTTCTGAGAAATAGCTGCCTTTTAATGTATTATTGTTTTGACAATGAATTTGCAACAAAGGTAGCTATTATTCCAGACTAGATGACTACAATTTTATTACCTAGACATCAACTGACTTTCAACACTAACATAAGACAAAAAATATATTTTAACTTATTTTGGGACTCAAAAACACTACGACAGCCATTCACTTAAAACCACCTTGATGTTGGGACTTTTTAACTTTTATTGGAAATGATTGAAACTTTGGACACGGAATAGGACACAATAAAAATATTAAAACATTAATATAATGGCGATTACACCATTAAAATTTTCAGTGGTAATAGTGGCTCCTATTGGGGATGAAGTCCTCACTGTGAGGCTTCAAGGACTGTAGACTCAGTGCCTCAAAAACTCTGGAAACTTAGAAGACTTCTTAAAAATAGAGACTAGGATTGACCATTGACATATTGGACTTAAGATTGACCATATATATAGACATAATTACCATTGGGCATGGATATAATTGACACATCACACCGGATATTTACAATGCAGTGACTCAAATGACTTACTAAATAAAGAAAATTTTAAGAAAATAACCATTGAATGGGCCTCCAGTCAGCTGATCATCATCCAGATATTTGAGCAGAAAAGTATTATTCTCCAAAACTTCATCAATTCTAAATGGCCCAAACCACAGATTTTCGAACTTACCATGCTATCCATGGTCTTATCTCCTAGCATCCCAACACAACACCAAATAATTCTCCTGAAACAACTGTTGATTTTCTCTTTTATCAAAAACAAATTTGACTTTAGCCTGAGACTTCTGAAATTTTTCCAGCAATGATTCTCTGATTTGGTGTGCCTCTATCAACTGTAGCATTCTCCTTTGGTCTAGGTTTTCATGATCAACTTCATATTGTAGGAACTTCATCACAGGAAGAGATAATTGCAAAGGAATTACAACATATGTACCATATACAAGATGAAATGGAGACATTCTAATTGGTTTTTTACCACTTAATCTATTTGCCCAAAGGGCATGTATCAGCTGAGTGTCCCAATTCCTTTTATTTCCAGGTAGCATTTTCTTAATAATCCTTACCAAAATTTTATTGGATGACTCATCCAATCAATTACCTTGAGGGTAATAAGGCATGGAATGAGTCAATTCAATCCCATATTGCTGACAAAAGTTCTACATCTTAGCAGAATTAAAGGCCACTGCTTTATCAGTTACTAATTTTTGTGGACAACCAAATCTTGACATAATATTTTCCAATAAAAATCAAATAATTACCATATCAGTAGCATTTCTGGTTGGTACAAATTCAATCTATTTAGTGAAATAGTCTGTAGCTATAAGAATCCATCTATGCTGTCCTGATGAAGGTGGATGAATTTCACCGATGAAGTCTAGCCCCCACTGCTGGAAAGGAACATCTGCTGAAATAGGAATGAGAGGTAATGGTAGAAATTTATGTTTACCAAAAATTTTTTGACATTCAACAGAGCTCCTGACTTTGGCAAAGACATCAGAGAAAAGGGTTGGCCAATAATAGCCAGCTCTTAAGATTTTGTTCGCAGTTGCTCTCCAATACAAATGCCCTCCACACACTCCTGCCTATATCTCTGTCATAATCTCTTGGGATTCTGCTTCATCTACACATCTTAACAAGACTCCAACTAGGTCTTTCTAGTAAATATGGTCTTCCAAAATGCAATACTTTACATCTCTCAATTTAAAAGCTCTTCTTTTGGAATTATCCATTTCAAGTGGAGAATTGAAATTTAATAAGAAGTAAACTATATCCTTGTACCAATCTGAATTGAATATTTCAAGATAATTAGCAATACCTTCTCCATCTTCTCCTCCAGCTGCCTCTACATTCAGATTTAAAGCTTTGCAGTTAGATTCAACCATCAAGCGAGCCAAGCCCTGACCCTTTATCAATTTAGTTGGTTTGATTTCAACATAAAATTCCAGAATCTTGGTCGGCCATTGTCCTCTCTGTTAGATCTCTGTAATAAGCAAGATTGGAAAAAGTACGATCACAGAGTTAACATCATTTCAACCAACTCTGGGATTCTAGGATCTAGCCTTCCAGAATCCGGAGAGCGATCTCTCCAATATGTACAAAGATGGATTTGTCTTTGAAGTTTAGGGTAATGATATTAGGCTAGTTATGAAGACCAAGGGTTTGTTTGGTTTTTTGGATGGTTGAACATAGTTTCTGTCTAAGGCGGAAAGATCTATATGCAAATAGGTTCAAAAGTGAGAAGTTGCAAGCAAAAAGAGTAAGCTTTGATCAAAAAGAAAGATGATGGCAGATTTCCAGTCCATTGGGCTATGGAGTCATAATAGGATTTAATTGAAACAATCAGGTCCAAGAGTGGTCTATGGGGCAAGTCGTCTATGCCTAAGGATCTCTTTAAAGTTTGATTTATGGAATGGGGTGATACAATAAGAAAGGGAAATGACAAATGCAGAACTAAGAGCATCCCAGGATCTGCTAAGTACTTTGAAACTAGCCAGCCTTTGAACATGCACTTAAGAAAAACATAGAAGCAAACTAGGATCTGGTAAGTACTTTGAAACTATCTAGCCTTTGATACACTTCTGATAGAAAAAACATATAAAAAACAAAGGGAAACTCAAAGATAACACAGAATGGTCTACGAACTGATAAGTACTTTGAAACTAGTCAGCTTTTAACACATCCTAAGGGAAACAATCAAATAGTTGAGTAAATAAGAAAGGGACTCAGGGCTAACCTTAATTTCCTTAGTTCATCTTCACACAAAATATATTGAAAGTAACATTCAAAAATAACATTTAGCTAAGACAACAAGACGAGGGAACGCCAACATCCCTGTACTTAAACTAAATTAAGTCATCTTCAAATAACACAGTTGAGAGAAAACATTTAAATAAAGGTTTTTCAGCCAGATAAGGTTACTGATATACAGTAGGTCCTAACCCTGTTTAAACTGTTCTTTATAATGGAAAATGAAACAAATTGAAAACATAAACAAAATACAAGTTACAGTGAGAATAACATCACCATCAGCATAGACCAGGATCCCATAAATCAGCTTGTTTTGATGCTTCAAACCAGTTACAATCTTCAAATCCAGTGTTTTAATCCATCTCTCTTCATAGCCTAACCTATCTGTTACAAGAAGAGCTCCAAGAGCCAGTGAAATCCTATCTACAATCAAGAGTCTTCAGCTCAGTTACAATACGATGCTTCAGCAATTTACATTAACAACCAACCAATCCAACCCCTCACTCATCTTCTACTGGAGTATTTATAGAAATATGAGGAGGTGAGATCTGATGAAAAGATCTAAAAAACAAAGTAATATAGATATTGATGTCTTCTTGGCCATCGAGGGGCTCAACGAAGAGTTATATAGGTGTTCCTCTATATTAAATGATTTACACTCATGAATTTAGCTCGGTGGGAGCTTTATTATACTTTTGAGGCTCTGTGTATCAATAGGGTTTCTCTGCCGACATTCTGTCATTAATTTCTTGGCAGAAATAACTCCTTTGGCTGTGTCGAGGAAA
The DNA here is from genome assembly GCA_034641835.2 of Pinus albicaulis. Classification (NCBI taxonomy): domain Eukaryota; kingdom Viridiplantae; phylum Streptophyta; class Pinopsida; order Pinales; family Pinaceae; genus Pinus; species Pinus albicaulis. The sequence continues at coordinate 619,691,902 of CM076570.1, read as the reverse complement.
AATACCTGACTTTGATCAATAAATTCGGTTCTTTGATTGAATCCTTTGAGGCACAGGTGGCGCTGTAGTCGCTGGGAGGAATCAACGCCCATTTGTGGCGGTGGAGGGTTTTTCTGATAAACACTTTAGGTTTTTCCTTCAATCAGTATTTGAGAGCGGGGATTAGGCGTTTGATAACTGTCTTGGCCTTAATCCCCATAAATCTGTCCATTTAAGCTGTGATCTGGCTTACTGTTGTCTTCAATCTCTGATACTCTTTTTCTGCATTAATTTTGACGGTTTTCTCTGTTGTGTAGGGCTGCGCAGGTAGGGAAAGGCATCAATGCCTGTGGAAACATTGAAGAGACGTGAAAACTAACTCTGTAAGTGATTTCCTTGGAGAAATCGAAACGTAGAGGATCGTCACCCTCCTGGTCTGAAATTTCCTTTTAAAACACAAACAAATGACCTTAACCCTGCAAAATACAAAAAACACGTAAAAAATCCATTTTATAGGTCAATCTGGTTTAGGGAATGTGCGGAGGAACGCAGGCCGTTGGATGGCATCATCCAACGGCCAAGATCAAATCTGGGCGGTCGTGGAAAAGGTTGAAGAAAGATTAAATCAGGACCGTCGATCTGTAGAAATCAATGGTCTAGATCGGGCAAAGGGAAGTCAGCGGGAAAATGTCTGACCGAGCGATGGAATCAGGAGGACGAATAATAGCCGTCGATCTGCAGAGATCGACGGCGGAGATTGAATCTTGGACGCGCGATGGATGGGTTAACGGGCGAGCATGTCCGTTAAAGGTCGAGCAAGTGAGGCGATCGGCAGCCGTCGGATGGGAAATCCCAGATCGAACGGTGGGGGGGGATTCCGCTGCATGGTTATGGTGTGAAGTTTAACACGCGAAATGAGGTGATAGCACGACGGTTTTGAAATAGTGGTGGGGACACGTGTCGGCCAGCATATGGAATCGCTGGCCGATGGGAGAAAACCACCGTGGCTCAGAAGATGGTGCGAAATGGAAACCGGTGGTTTCTTGACAAACGACACGGGAGAAGGGGGGGTCCACCTGGTGAGATGTGCTCCACTCCGTCGGATCTGGGGAGCAGATCGACGGTCTAGGTTGATCGCGAAATAAAACATGTGATTTTAATTATTCCCCGTTAAACTTTATAAAATGGGGTTTTTCGGGTTTTCAAAGGGAAATGAACAGAGGAAAATGGTATTTTTCGGTTTAGCGCCTAAGGACTGAGCGGTCAGTCCTGGCGCTCGGGTATATGGAGGAAAACAGCCCGGGGGCTTAGCTTGAAAGGGCTAAAATGCCAAAAACACATAAAATATGCCATTTATATGATTTCCAATGATTTTTCAGAGGAGAAGGGTCCGATAAGTTAAAAAGTGAGTTTTTAACCTTGGGAAGTGGAATGTGTGAAGGGTTAAAGGGAAAACATATGTTTTTGTGGGGTTTTTATGAATAAAAGGAAAATGGAGAATGATGTAAGATGGAAGAAAGGGAGAGGAAAAAAGGGGGAATGCAGCAGTATTTGACTTGGATTTTTGTAGGATATCAGAGGTTTTTTAAGTATGAAACAACAATAAGGGATCTGGACAGAAGTATGAGGCCTTAGAGAGACTTCAAGAGCCAAAAATTTTTAGAGATGAAATTTTTTCCTTGGAGGCTCCCAAAATTTTTAGCCACCTTTTGGTATAACAAAATATTATGGGTGGCTAACAGTGGCTCCACATGGGGATGGTGCCTTCCTGAAGACATCAAGAATTCAGACTTGATTTCTGGGAGGCTGATCAGTTGCCTCATCCATTGTTCTCTCTGGGATGCTGACCAGGTGCCTCATCCATTAGATTGCTCTTGCTCTACTTCTGAAAAATAACATCAGTCATGAAAGATAAATGGACTTCATCAATACAACTTTCTACCTACCCAATCCTATTGATCTAACATTTTTTCTTCATCAGAGTGCACTTGGATTGGCAAACTCTTTTCACAACATTTTATTCTTTTGAAAGCATAAAAACTAATCTACTTCTACTCCTTATTTATCCTTGAACTCAGATTAAACAGTTGAGCTCAAATATTTCTCTACCTAATCTACTGTCTGTTGGGATTAAACTGTCCAACAAACTTTCATTCTCTAAATTCTACAACAAAAATTTAAAAACAGCCAAGTCAAGATTAAGCTGTTTGACTTGCTGTGATCTATGGCATAAAAACAAGCTGCACATAGATTATTATTTGCAGAAAATCAAAAACAAAAAGGGAAGGCTTAAGATCTAAAAGTTGAGCGCTTCCTTCATCTTTTTCATAGCTCTGTTTTTGCTTTTTCTTTGAGCTCTTCTGGTTCATATTTTGAGTTTGTATGAACCTTCATTTCTATCCTAATCTATCTACTAATAAGCCAAGATTGAACAGTTTGGCAAATCGAATTCACTATCCTATCAGCAGAAAAATTTAAAGCTAATTAGTCAAGATAAGGCTGTTTGACTAACTAGAAGTGTGTTTTACAGGAGTGGCATTTGAGCTTGCACACTTTCAGATTTGTTTCTCTTTTTGGCATGGGGCTTTGCATTTCTTGTTTTCAATTCTTCCCTCTTTTCTTTCTTTTCTTTATTTTTGTATTTTTTTTATTTTTCATAACTTTTGAATGCAATGGTGGATAGACTATTCACAATGGAAAAAGATAAAAAGGCTTCAAAACATAAAATGAATCAAGAGAAGTAATGCTTAAGCATCCTGCCATTGATAGGACCCCCAAACAATTCTGTTCCATCCAGTTCTTGTAAGAAAAATGCATTGTTTCCAGCAACTGAATGAATAGAGTAAGGGCCAAGCCATAGATTGTCAAATTTTCCATGCTTGCCCTTTTCTTCCCTTCTTGAGTCCCACGTTAAAACTTTGTCCCCAATCTTGAAATTGCTGGCCTTTGTTCTTCTATCAAATATCTTCTTGATACTGTCTTGTTTCTGTAATGCTTTGTTATACACTTCCTCTCTGGTTTGCTGAAGATGAATGGTTTGATTTATTCTTCTAATTATGTCATTTTCTTCAGTCTGCAACTCTTGAATTAACTTCATAACTGGTACACCAAGGTTGTTAGGAAAAATTGCATCTGTACCATATACAATATAGAAGGGTGACATACCAATATATTTATTTAAAGTTAATCTGTCAGCCCAAAGTGCATGGATCAACTTTGTGTGCCAAGACTTTTTATTGTCCTCCAACAATTTCTTGATTATGTTCACTAAGCTTTTGTTGGAAGATTCTGCAAGTCCATTACCCTGAGGGTAATAGGCTGTGGAGTGTCCCAATGTTATCTGATACTTGTGACAGAATTCAACCATTTTCTTTGATCCAAATGCTGCTACATTGTCTATGATGATCTTGGTAGGACAGCCAAATCTGGAGAGGATGTTAGTCTCCAAAATTTTTATGATAACTGAATCATTGGCCTGCCTACAAGGAATGGCTTCTATCCACTTAGTGAAGTAGTCTGTGGCAGTAAGAATCCACCTATGCTGAGCAGAAGATGGTGGATGGATTTCTCCTATGAAGTCAAGTCCCCATTGTTGAAAAGGGGCTTCAACAGTGATTGCATGCAGAGGCAGGGGTAGTAATTTTCTCTTGCCTTCAAACAATTGGCATTTATGGCAAGTAGTGGTCATCTTATGTATATCAGGAAAAAGAGTGGGCCAATAGAAACCAGCCCTTAGAATTTTGTTGGCTGTTGCCTTCCAGTATAAATGACCTCCACACTCTCCTTCATGGAATTCCTGCTTAATCTTTTCTGCATCGAACTCAGGCAAACATTTAAGCAATACACCACTTGCATTTTTCCAATAAAGACTTTTATCAATAATGCAATAGTTTACAGCTTTTAACTTTAGGAATCTTGCCTTTGTCTTGGATAAACCAGGAGGTGTATTTAGATTAAGCAAAACATAAACAATATTAGTATACCAAGGAGAACTCACAAAATGGTCTTCAATAATGGGAGCTGAGAATTCTTCTTGGTCATCCAAAGCATTAATCATATTAATATCAAGAACTTCATAATTAGATTCGGCCATTAATTTAGCTAGACCCTGGCCTTTGATGAGCTTAGTGGGTTTTATCTCCAAATCATACTCAAGAATAACAGCAATCCACTTACCTCTCTTACCATATGGGTCCTGTGTTAGGATGTCTTTAACAACTGAATTTGGGACAAAGGCAATAATGTGTGAGTGAAGGATGTATACTCTGAAGTCTTTCAAAGCTTTTACCAAAGCAAAAGCTTGCTTCTCCATAATGTTATACTTCAAAGGGGAATCCCTTAATGCCTTGCTAAAGAATGCAATAGGCTGCTCTTGTCCTTGTGGATTTTTCTATAAAAGGACAGCTGCAATGGTATGTTCTGATGCAAATGAGAAGATATAAAATCTTTTGAAAAATCAAGGCTTATGAGAACTGGTGTTTTGGTTAATGCTTGTTTTACCAGTTCAAAGGATGTCTTTGCTTCCAAGGTCCATTTTACCCCTTGCTCCTTTTTTAACATATTTGTGATATTCCTAAGGAGCTCAGCCAAGTTAGGGATGAACCTTCTCAAAAAGTTTATCTTCCCAATGAAAGACTGCAACTCTTTGGTGTTTCGAGGATGAGAGATTTGCAATATGGCCTCTATCCTCTTTGGATCTATCTTTATACCCTCTTCTGAAATAATGTACCCAAGAAGCTTACCTTCTTGGAGACCAAATAGTGTCTTCTTAGGGTTTAAAGATATTCCAAACTTTCTACATTTCTTGAAAAATTTTCTTAAATGTTCTAAGTGTTCTTCATCTGTTTTGGAAAACACATTGACATCGTATAGATAGATAATGATGAAGAAACCCAATTCTTCCGAGAATGCTATGTCCATGGCTCTCTGAAAGGTTGCTCCAGCGTTCATTAGACCAAAAGACATTTTCACATACATGAAAGTGCCCCATGGTGTAGTAAAAGCTGTCTTTAATTGACCATCAGGGTGAACTAAGACCTGATTATACCCTGAATAGCCATCTAGAAAAGAAATTATTTTGGACCCCACCACCCTTTGTAAAATATGATCCATCTTGGGCAAAGGGTAGTTGTCTTTTAATGAAGCTTTGTTTAAATTTCTAAAGTCTATACAAAGCCTGATTTATCCAGTTTTCTTCCTAACAGACACCAGATTAGACACCCACTCAGAATACCTAATAGGGACAATAATACCAGCATCGTGCATCTTCATGATTTCCTTCTTAACCAATGGTAACTGGACAGGGTTTATTCTGCGCAGTTTCTGTTTGAATGGTTTTTGGTTTTCTTTAAGAGGGATTTTGTGATGTATTATTTCAGTGTCATAGGACTTAAGATCTTCGTAACTCCATGAAAAAACATCAGAAAATTCTTTGAACAACTCTATGTATTTGAGTTTAATGTGAGCTGGCAAAGTTTTGGACAGTTTGATCATTTTCGGTTTTTCCTCACTGCCTATGTTACATTCCTCCACTTCAGTTTCTACAGGTTCCAGTTTAGGTTTGTTGGCCACATCATTAAAATCAAACAATTCTTCTAGAGGGGCCAAACCCTTGGGAAAACTATCATCCTTAGAATGCAGAGTTTCCAACTCCTCTGTTTCAGATTCTGCACTCAACTCTGTTTGGTCTCCAAGTTTGCTAGTCTGAAGGTTAATATCTACAAGCTCAGGAGACGGTTCTTCTTCACCAAGAAAATTTTCTTCACTACAGTCTGTATCATAGTCTGAATCTGAGCTATGGAGTTCAAACTCATTTCTGAATTGCATGAAGTCTTCTATTTGTTTATCTCCATCAAACACCTGCCAATATTTCTTGTTATCCGGGACAGCTGGTCTGAATTTAATCTGAGACGTGTCATCATATAGCATTGGGCAGGTTCTAGCAGTAAAGGCTAAATTGTGGGATGCAATGTTTCTTTTCCTTGGGACAAAACTTAAGTTGGATTCCTCAAATGTTTTTAAAATATCCATGACATCATTCCTGTAGGCCCTAAGTCTTGGGTGATTTGCATTATACTCCCCATTGAATTGCCTAATGATTAATTCAGAATCCCCATATACATTGATTTTCTTGGCACCTAGCTTTTTCAAGAGATGCAAGCCTAAGAGAAGGGATTCATATTCTGCTATGTTGTTGGAACACTGAAAGTTTAATTTACATGAAATACATTCTGTATGATTGTTTTCAGTGTTAGTAATCCAGACACCTGCACCAGCATTTGTTTTAGTGCATGACCCATCAAAATAAATAGTCCAGAGAGGATCATTTTCAGTTTTATCAGTTTGGTGCATGTCCTTTGTATGATTTTACTCCTCAAGTTTTTCATCGGGTTGAGGATTGCTCTCTTGACTGTAAATATTTAAGTTTAATGGATTGATGATTCGTAGTTCAAGACCTGTGTTTGGTTTGCTAGAATTTTCAGATACAGTAAACTGTCTTAACAGTTCAACGTTGTACTCCTCTTCCTCCGTTTCAGCCATTAACCCTGGTAAAGTGATTTGTTTTGTGAGGGATTCATCATTGAACATGATAAAAGAATCAAGGCTCGTACTTACAGCATACAGAGGAGAGTTTTGAGGCCTGTCTTGACTTGTAACTGTGTATTGCATGTGGGACTCCCTGTAAAGTCTTCTAGTCTGATTGAAAACAGGGATAGTCGCATAGGTCATGTCCATTTGCATGGTCCCCTGTAACTTAGCCCCCCAAGATCTTGATAAAAGCATTCCATACTTTGGGGGTACATCAGCCACAACAACATCCATGACCAAACACTTGGCTGGAATTTGGGCTAAATTAACACAGAGGTCCTTGATCAATCCTAGACATTTAACTCTGCTTGAGTCAAAAGAGTACAGGTCTTTGTAAGGTCTGGTAATTTCAAGACCCAGGCTTTCCATCACAGCTTTTGGCATTAAATTATGGGAAGTGCCTGAGTCATGCATAGCATTGTGCAAAATTTTGTCATGAACGTTCAAACTTACATAGAAGGGAGGGATAGGTCCCTCTTGAAACTTACCTTCAATCTTTGGACCAAAAATTAGCTCTGGTTGGTCATCATTAAGATTGAGTGTATCCTCATTTTCTTCTAGGTTCAAAGCCTTCAAAATTTTTGACCTATATACATGTTGGGCAACTAACTCAGTCAAAGGAACAGAAATTTTAATCTTTGAGATTTCTTGTTCCAGACTGAAAGGAATTTGATTTTTTAAGGTGTTGGTTTCAGCCTTGTTTACTACCAATTTATCAGCAACAACAGCTTGCTGATTTGTTTTATCTACAGTTGACACAGCGGTTGTAATAGGATTACTAGCTGAAGTGTTAGTACTACTGATGTTTGCACTCTGTTTTTCAAGATTTTGAGTGTCTTTCTCTTTACCTTTACCAGAATTATCAGCCACTGTTTTGTCTTTTTGTTTGACTGTTTTAGGCTTGGTTGCAGTGCTGTTTTGAGAAGGTTTGTCAGAGGTTTTTTTGTTGGGGGTTTTTTGATTAGATTTACTTCTGAGTTCATATTCCTTTGAAGGCTCTATGACAGCATTTTCCATGTTTTGATAATAATTTTCATTATCATCTCTTTTATCGTCGTAAGGTGTATAAAGACCTTGTTTCCTATCATAATGAACCTCGAAGTCATCATCATCTACCCCAAATAGGTTCATATCACTATCCTCTGTTATTTCATTTGTTTTCTCAACCTCACTTAAATAGTTTTGATGAAAGGGAGGAGTGATCTGCTGATCATCTTCCCTAGGCCTGTTTGGATGTTGGTTTCTGTTTTGAGGAGCGTTTTGATTTAGACTTGCTTGCGCTCTCTCAAGAATGCTCATTTTCTTCATCATTTCTTCCATCATCCTTTCCATTTTTGAGCTTGAGGTAGTAGGGGTGGATTCCTCTCTAAAAGATACTCTCTTTTCAGCTTTCATCCTTTCCCTCTTCTCTATTAATTTTACTTCCACAGAGAGAGCACCTCTTTGAATATCTTCGAGGGTTGCAAAATCTCTTTCTCTGAGTGAATAGGTCATGTCAGCATCAAACGCTTCAGGAAACTTGTTTAAAGCCGAACCTTGTGGAGGTTTTAATTCTGGGGAAAGTGCATTATACACACTGTTAAATCTGGTACAATAAGCTTGTACACTTTCCCCTGGGTTCCTATGGAGATTGTTATAGTCAGCAAGGACCTGGAGAGGATTATTCCTCACTTCCCATTTGTTTAAGAATGTTTGATGGAAGCCTTAGAGATCATTAATACTATGGGGGGCTAAACCTTTGAACCATTTTCTTGCTTCTCCCCCCATACTTTGAGCAAATAGTCTAAGCTTGATAGAATCATCATCAATTTCATTTATGTCAAAGTAGTCATTAATCTTGTCCACATGTTGTGATGCTGTTGTAGTATTGCTAGCGTCATATAATGGGATTTTGGACTGATAGTCCTGTGGAAGGTTGGCTAATGGTACAGGAAGGACTAAGGGAGCATACCATGCTGCCATGATAGGTGTTGGGGGTGGATTGATAAGAGGAGGTGTGGGCTGAAATGAAGTGGTTTGAACGGTGGATGAAAGATGAACAGAAGTGGATGGGACAACAGTAGATTGCTGAGCTGATCTTGGATGAGAGACACCTAGGTTAAGAAGAAAATGTAAATCAGGAGGTGTTGATTCTCTACTCCCAAGGTGTTCACTTGTTTCTGGAGATGAATGTGAAGACTCAGAATCTAGCTGATCTAAATCACCAAATGACCTAGTCCTAAATGGGTTGACTAAATCAGCTTGTGATTGTTGTAGAGCTGAAAGATTTTCAGGGACTGAATTAGCTCTTAGGGATGATCTGAAAACATTTGAAGATTGTATCTTAGGAGACTTCCTAAGGATTATTTCTGGGTTATCAACTATCTCAGGTGGATCAGGGTCAGGATGGGCTCTAGTGTGAATCTTTCTAGGAGCCACTATGCTATGTTTTTAGACCCAAATAAACAAGAAAAGTTCAACCAGATATGAAAATATTTGAGAGGTTAACTAATCTGCTTCTACAATTTTAATCCTACAGCCTTCTAACTGAGTTTGAAGGATATTACAATGATAGGGGTTCTTCCCAGTGGAGTCTTAAGGTCTGTTTAGGATCGTGGAGTCGCCAGGTGGAAATTTTAGAGTGTGTCCAAAGAAGTACACTGTCCACCACAGTGCTTGTGAGACATCCCTTTTCAAGGCTATCCCAAAACACAAGAAACTCTAACCAGAGATTGACTGGGAGGGCATTCACCAGATATGTCACCTCTAAAATAGGATGAGATCTGGAGGCTACCTGGCCCTTTCCAGACTCTGCTTAAGAGTATGAAGTAAAACACATCTAATGGTAAGTGAAATGTATGAGCAAGTGTTTTACTACCAATCTGAAATGTTTTTGGCTTTTCTTATTTCTTTTCTATTTGCGTGGTTTCTAAGAATAAGCTACCTTTGCTTCAGAACTTAGCTACTGTTGTGAGACAAAGACAGTCTACTCTTATGGCTAAGCCAACTGATTTTCCAAGGTTAGATAAAAACTTAAGAGAATCCTAGGGTTGACCTAGTTTGTCACTGATTCAAACAAGTTTCATCATGATTACCATTTCTTGGTAGTGCTTGAAAAGGCTGCTTTTTATTCTCAAGGTTTTGTAAGATTAAGGGAAGGGTGCTCCCCAGCAGAGTCGCCAGAAATGTTAGGTTCTGGTGGCTTCAGCTGGTTAAATAAAGCAAGTGCTCTATGAACCAAATCCCAAGCTTCTTTTATGAATAGTTTTGAATGTGAAAGATTCTGAGTTTTTCCCCAGCGGAGTCACTAGAAATGTTAGGTTCTGGTGGCTTCAGCTGGTTGATAAAGCAAGTGCTCTATGAACCAAATCCCAAGCTTCTTTATGAATAGTTTTGAATGTGAAAGATTCTGAGTTTTTCCCCAGCGGAGTCGCCAGAAATGTTAGGTCTCTGTAATAAGCAAGATTGGAAAAAGTCCGATCACAGAGTTAACATCATTTCAACCAACTTTGGGATTCTAGGATCTAGCCCTCCTGAATCCGGAGAGGGATCTCTCCAATATGTACAAAGATGGATATTGTCTTTGAAGTTTAGGGTAATGATATTAGGCTAGTTATGAAGACCAAGGGTTTGTTTGGTTTTTTGGATGGTTGAACATAGTTGCTGTCTGAGGCGGAAAGATCTATATGCAAATAGGTTCAAAAGTGAGAAGTTGCAAGCAAAAGAGTAAGCTTTGATCAAGAAGAAAGATGATGGCAGGTTTTCAGTCCATTGGGCTATGGAGTCATAAGAGGATTTAATTGAAACAATCAGGTCCAAGAGTGGTCTAAGGGGCAAGTCATCTATGCCTAAGGATCTCTTTAAAGTTTGATTTATGGAATGGAGTGATACAATAAGAAAGGGAAATGACAGATGCAGAACAAAGAGTAGCCCAGGATCTGGTAAGTACTTTGAAACTAGCCAACCTTTGACCAGGCACTTAAGAAAAACATAGAAGCAAACTAGGATCTGGTAAGTACTTTGAAACTATCCAGCCTTTGATACACTTCTGATAGAAAACATATAAAAACAAAATGGAAACTTGAAGGCAACTTTTGGAGTAGAAGCTAGCGGGCTGGGCGCACCACAAATCCTCTCCTAGCTCTTCTTTACTTGGTTACTTTCAAGACAATCACAGAAATAACAAAGAATGGCCTAAGATCTGATAAGTACTTTGAAACTAGTCAGCTTTTAACACATCCTAAGGGAAACAATCAAATAGTTGAGAAAATAAGAAAGGGACTTAGGGCTAACCTTAATTTCCTCAATTCATCTTCACACAACATATATTAAAAGTAACATTTAAAAATAACATTAAGCTAAGACAACAAGACGAGGGAACGCCAACATCCCTGTACTTAAACTGAATTAAATCATTTTCAAATAACACAGTTGAGAGAAAACATTTAAATAAAGGTTTTTCAGCCAGAGAAGGTTACTGATATACAGTAGGTCCTAACCCTATTTAAATTTTTCTTTATAGTGGAAAATGAAACAAATTGAAAACAGAAACAAAATACAAGTTACAGTGAGAATAACATCACCATCAGCATAGACCAGGATCCCATAAATCGGCTTGTATTGATGCTTCAAACCAGTTACAATCTTCAGATCCAGTGTTTTAATCCATCTCTCTTCACAACCTAACCTATCTGTTACAAGCAGAGCTCCAAGAGCCAGTGAAATCCTATCTACAATCAAGAGTCTTCAGCTCAGTTACAATACAATGCTTCAGCAATTTACATTAACAACCAACCCCTCACTCATCTTCTACTGAAGTATTTATAGAAAGATGAGGAGGTGAGATCTGATGAAAAGATCTCCAAATCAATTAATACAGATATTAATGTCTTCTTAGCCTTCGAGGGGCTCAACGAGGAACTACACAGGTGTTCCACTGTATTGAATGATTTACACTCATGAATTTAGCTTGGTGGGAGCTTTATTTGACCTTTGAGGCTCTGTGTATCAATAGGGTTGCTCTGCCGACCTTCTGTCATTAATTTCCTGGCAGAAATAACTCCTTTGGCTGTGTCGAGGACAAATATCTGACTTTGATCAATAAATTCGGTTCTTGATTGAATCCTTTGAGGCACAGGTGGCGTTGTAGTCGCCGGGAGGAATCAATTCGCCTCCATTTGTGGCGGTGGAGGGTTTTTCTGATAAACACTTTAGGTTTTTCCTTCAATCAGTATTTGAGAGCGGGGATTAGGCATTTGATAACTGTCTTGGCCTTAATCCCCATAAATCTGTCCATTTAAGCTGTGATCTGGCTTACTGTTGTCTTCAATCTCTGATACTCTTTTTCTGCATTGATTTTGACGGTTTTCTCTGTTGTGCACGGGTGCGCAGGTAGGGAAAGGCATCAATGCCTGTGGAAACATTGAAGAGACATGAAAACTAAATCTGTACGTGATTTCCTTGGAGAAATAGAAACGTAGAGGATCGTCACCCTCCTGGTTTGAAATTTCCATTTAAAACACAAACAAATGACCTTAACCCTGCAAAATACAAAAAAAACCTAAAAAATCCATTTTATAGGTCAATCTGGTTTGGGGAATGTGCGAAGGAACGCGGGCCGTTGGATGGCATCATCCAACAGCCGAGATAAAATCTGGGCGGTCGTGGAAAAGGTTGAAGAAAGATTAAATTAGGACTGTCGATTTGTAGAAATCGACAGTCGAGATCGGGCAACGGGAAGTCAGCGGGAAAATGTTTGACCGGGCGATGGAATCAGGAGGACGAATAATAGCCGTCGATCTGTAGAGATCGATGGCGGAGATTGAATCTTGGACGCGCGATAGATGGGTTAACGGGTGAGCATGTCCGTTAAAGGTCGAGCAAGTGAGGCGATCGGCAGCCGTCGGATGGGAAATCCCAGATCGAACGGTGGGGGGGGATTCCGCTGCATGGTTATGGTGTGAAGTTTAACACGCGAAATGAGGTGATAGCATGGTGGTTTTGAAATAGTGGCGGGGACACGTGTCGACCAGTGTATGGAATCGCTGGCCGACGGGAGAAAACCACTGTGGCTCAGAAGGTGGTGTGAAATGGAAACCGGTGGTTTCTTGACAAACGACGCGGGAGAAGGGGGGGTCCACCTGGTGAGATGTGCTCCGCTCCGTCGGATCTGGGGAGTAGATTGACGGTCCAGGTTGATCGCGAAATAAAACATGTGATTTTAATTATTCCCCGTTAAACTTTATAAAATGGGTTTTTTCGGTTTTCAAAGGGAAATGAACAGAGGAAAATGGTATTTTTCGGTTTAGCGCCTAAGGACTGAGCGGTCAGTCCTGGCGCTTGGGTATATGGAGGAAAATAGCCCGGGGGCTTAGCTTGAAAGGGCTAAAACGCCAAAAACACATAAACTATGCCATTTATATGATTTCCAATGATTTTTCAGAGGAAAAAGGGTCCGATAAGTTAAAAAGTGAGTTTTTAACCTTGGGAAGTGGAATGTGTGAAGGGTTAAAGGGAAAACATATGTTTTTGTGGGGTTTTTATGAATAAAAGGAAAGCGGAGAATGATGTAAGATGGAAGAAAGGGAGAGGAAAAAAGGGGGAATGCAGCAGTATTTGACTTGGATTTTTGTAGGATATCAGATGTTTTTGAAGTATGAAACAACAATAAGGGATCTGGACAGAAGTATGAGGCCTTAGAGACACTTCAAGAGCCAACAATTTTTAGAGATGAAATTTTTTCCTTGGAGGCTCCCAAAAGTTTTAGCCACCATTTGGTATAACAAAATATTATGGGTGGCTAACACTCTCCTTCCATTTGTATCTAGCTGCAACAACATATCTTTAACAATGTTATCGGGCACAAAAGAAATGCAACACATAAACTTGAAAAGACTTCAAAGACTTAACTAGTGCATGTTATTGTTTTCAGTCAAGCTGTACTTTAATTCAACATCCCTTAAAGCATGACTGAAAAATGAAATTGGCTGCTCCAAACCCTCCTTGTTCTTTTGTAGTAAGATAGCTGCAATTGTTTCTTTTGAAGCATATGAAAATATCATAAAATCCTTTTCAAATTTAGGACTAATCAAAACTGGTGCTTCAGTCAAGGAAGAATTAATTGCTGAAAAAGAATTCTTTGCTTCATCTTGCCACATAAATTTTGCATCTTTTTTCAGCAAAACATTTATATGTTTGATCAGCTCTGCAAAATTAGGAACAAAACACCTCCGAAAATTGATTTTCCCTAAAAATGACTGCAATTCCTTCTTATTTCTTGGCAAACCAATCTTCTGAATAGCTTCTACTCTTCCCGGATCAATAGAAACACCACTTTCTGTTACAATATGTCCCAATAACTTACCTTCTTGGACAACAAAAGAAAATTTTTTGGGGTTTAAGGACAAACCAAACTTTCTGCATTTGTCAAAAACTTGCTTCAAATGTTTCAAGTGGTCTTCATCAGATTTTGAATATACTGTGATGTCATCCAAATAGATGACCACAAATCTGTATTTTCCTCCCACGAAGGAAATATCCATTGCCCTTTAAAAGGTTGCACTTGCGTTCATCAAACCAAATGCGATTTTGTTGTACATGAATGTGCCCCAGGGTGTGGTAAATGTTGTCTTTTATCTGTCTTGCCTGTCAACTAAAATCTGATTATAGCCTAAAAATCCATCAATCATTGACAGTATTTTGGATCCTACAACCTTCTACAAGATATAATCCATCTTGAGCAGTGGATAGTTATCTTTCAAGGAGAACTGGTTCAGGTTGTGAAAATCAACACAAATCCTTATTTCTCCATTCTTTTTCCGGACTGGCACTATAATAGCTACCCAGTTAGAAAATCTCAAAGGAAGGATAATATTTGCTTCCGATAATTTTTTGATTTCTTTCTCAATGATTGGAAGCAACATGGGATTGATGTTTCTGATTTTTTGTGCTGCAGGATTTGTATCTGTTTTCAAAGGGATCTTGTGCTCTGTTATGCTCTTATCATAAGTTTTAAACTCACTATAAGACCATGCAAAAATATCAGCAAATTCCTTTAGCAGTTTGATATATTTTGTTTTGGTTTCTAGAGGAAGGAATTTGGACACTTTGACTACTCTTGGCTGATCTTCTGTACCAATATTAAATTCTATTGTACTCTCTCCATCAACCTTGATTTCAAGCTTGAGAAAAACATCATTATTATCAAAACGTCTTTCTAAAGGAACCAAACCCTTAGGAACAAAGTTAGTTTTCAGATCTATAATGTTTCTCCCAGCCATAGTTTTCTTAAAAGGGCTGCTATTTTGGTTTTCAACAATTTCCTGCTCCTCATCAATTTGTATGTCTGCAAACTCTTCTACAGACTTCAAAAATTTCTGAATCTCCCTGTCATCTTCAAATACTTTCCAGTGCTTGATGTTATCAGGAATTTAAGGTCTGTTTTTTATTTGAACATCATAGACTGCCTTGAAATCTAGAGGAACTTTGAAATTTCTAGCAGTAATAGCATGTGAATCAGAAATTTGATTTTATTCTTTGGTGACCAAATTTATATTAAATGCTGAAAATTAATGTTCAATCAAATCTTAGATTTCATTCCTATAATTCTTCAATTTTGGATTTTTCACTTGGTAATTATTTCTCACCTGCTTAATCACCAAAGGCAATTAGCTATTCTGCTCCCAAATATTTTGCTACCTTCCTACCCAGCACAAGTGCTTCATAATCAGTAGTGTTGTTAGTGGTAGAAAATTGCAGTTTGTATGATATGGTTACCTTCTGCTGAGTAGGAGAAATGAGTACTACACCAGCTCCCGATCCTTCTCTTCAGGAAGCTCCGTCAAAGTACAATTTCTAGATCTGTCCTCCTTCTGAATGCTATGCATTTGCACCTTGAAAATGTTGTTTTTTCACTTAATTGAGGCTGGAAATTATTATCATCAACAACAAGGTGAAAAATTAATGAACCCATTTTTTTTTTTTGGCATATATGGGATGGTTTGATGGATTGTTCTGATCACTAATGATGTAGGCCATGAGTTTCCCTATACAACCTTCTGAATTCCCCTCCAAATACTGGGATGGTAGCATATGACATGTCCATTTGAAGGTTACCTCCCAATTTCTTAGACCAAGGTCTGGAAAGTAACACCCCAAATCTAGAAGGAATGCTAGCAACCATAGTGTCCATCACTAAGCTCTTCATAGGCAGTTGTGTAAGGGAAACAACCAAATCCTTAATCACTCCTAGAAACTAGACTTTTTTGGAGTCAAAGATGTAAATATATTGGTATTTCTTGGTGATCTCTAATCCCAATTCATCCATCACTTTCTTTGGCATGTGATTGTGGGAAGCTCCAGAATCTAACAGACAATTATGCAAGAATTTTTCATGTATATTGAGTGAAAGGTAGAAAGGAGGTGATTTATCATCATTTTTGGTCTTGGAAATGACAACCTAGATAAATTGTGGGATGCTCATCCTCAAGGTTGACTAAATCAGGGGTGAGAGGAGGCTGCATTAGATTCTTAAAAGACTCTTTATATGTTGGATTTTTCAATAATTTCTTTTATTCAATTCATATTTGAAACTGAAATAAATTGGATTTAATTCCTTATAAAAATTGGGGTATAATTTTGAGGTGGAGGAACCTCATTTACCTTGGCCTTCTATTTAGCAACTTGTTTATCTGAATCTGATTTTTGTTAAGGCTACTGAACATGACCTTTTGACCTCAAAGGGTAATTTCTGTTTTTAACTTCTTGCTATTTTTGATCATTCTGTGCATAAATTTGAGCATTCATATCATCAGAAAACAAAGAAATTCTTGATCTATATTCATATTCTTGCAATGTCAAACATGTTGACTGTGAAGTTTCTCCCACATGGTTTATTTCTTCATTTTCTTCCTCATTTCCTTGTTGTTCTTCTTCAACAAAATTATTCAAAGGAGGCTGAAAATTTTGATTTCAAGGGAGTCTGATTTCTACTAGCTTCATTTTGATTGGCTCTACCAGCTGGTTTATTTTCTACCCCAAATTTTAACATCTTAGAGGGAAGTTCCTTGATCAAATTGGACATTTGATCAATCTTTTCTTCTGCTGAAAGAGATTTAGAAGAGGAAGGCTTTTCTTCTTTCATCTTCTTTTTGTCTTTTGCTGCCTTTTATTCCTCCATTTTTAATTTATTATAAGCCATGAGATTAGACTGCACTCCAATTGCAGCCTCTTGCATAGTTTTTAGTGTTTGCGCTTTTTCAGCCCTCAACCATACATAAAACTCATAATCTAAAGAATTTGCAAAATTTATCATAGATGTGGTTTTAGTGGGTTTAATCTCTTCAGAAATTTTTTGATAAATATTATTAAACCTCTTAGTAAAATCAACTAAAGAATCATCTGCCTTCTTCTTCAGAGTTCCAAATTATGTAAGATAATAGACATAGTCTTTCCTATCACCCCAATTCTTCACAAATATCTCTTCTAATTCATCAATTCCTGTAATTGAATTTGGAGCCAAACTTCTAAACCATTTTCGAGCTTCACCATCCAAGCTCTGAACAAAGAGTCTTGACTAGACATCTTCATGTTCAATATTATTATTGTCAGCATAACTATAGAAAGCCACTAAATGTTCTTCAACAAAATCTCCTTCTCCCTCCCCAGTGTATTTTGGAAGATATTTCAAGTAATCTCCTTGGGGAAGTGCATGCATGTGTTGAGGGAGAACAAGTGGCATATATCTTGCAACCACTACCTTCTACATCCTTGTAAGGGTAGGCTAAGCCATATTTTGCTGATGGAAAATTGATATAGCTGTTTGAGAAATAGGAATTACAATTGGTGAATTATGATTCTGATTTAGGATAGCAGAAAATTGGGGGTCTTGAGCTGTTTTTTCAGGCTTTGGAACTGAGAAGAGTGGGTTTAAAAAAATATGAACATAGGATGTCTTGACTTCTCCTTCAGTAGAAGAATCAGAATATAAAGTTGTCTCTTGAGGGATGGAGTTAATTCAACCTTATTTTGTTGAGCAAGGAAATCAAATAAACTAAAAGTAATACCTTCAGCTACAGTCTCTTTAAGTGGATGAGAGGAAGATGACACAACAACTGGGTTTGGAGAGAAAGGAATATATTCTTGTGGAGGGGTGATAAGAGACTGGTATTCAAGATGAGCCTGAAGGAAATTTAGAATAGTCTTGATGTCTTATTTAGTTAAAATATCCCTATCAAGAAAGGGTGCAATAGCCAATACTTGTTCTAATTCACCTTTAGTCGGCACAAATTCTTCTGAATTGTTTTCAACACTTAGAAATTGAGTTTATCCTTATTTAGCTAGAACAATACTTATTTCAAAATTACTAGGTGATGAGTAAGAAAAACCTTCAGCTGAGCCTAGGTTAACAATGTCCACTTTATTTTCTAGAGGAGTAGCTTCAACTTGCGATTTTTCAGCAGAATTTTTTGAAACTAAAACTTCTTTAGTTTTTAAAGTAGATAGAGGTACCTTTTGCTTTGGAACATACTTTTTGTGTACCTTCTTCACTGACTGAGATGTGGCTTCAACTGATATCTATCTTCCTTTAGCATCTTTGATGATTTTCTCTTAGTCAAAAACTGGAGTTACAGTTGAAGGTCTCTGATTCCTCCTTGTAGAAGGAGGTCTTGAAACCCCTCTTCCTCTTCGTGGAGTCGCCAGGTGAAAAAATTTACAGTATTCTTCAGGTCACCAATTATTGTTCACTATCAAGAATTGATTATCAACAATTCATAACAATAGACTTGGGAGAATAATTCATTACAAGGCCTTCATCTCCCAGCAGACACACAAGAAGATGTTGGCATTGGAATCAACACTTGGACTGCAGCAAGCGCCTGAACAAACACATCTTAAACTCTAAGGCAATTTTAATGTTTTGTTTTATAGGATTGGAAGATGGTATAAACTCTGATTTACTGAAGAGATATTTCGATCAAATCCACAGTTCTACTAAAGAGGGTATTGTAACTTGATGTGGTAGCAAGGTGCAAGTTTGTAGTCTATGATTAGAGGAAATTGAAAGATGAGAGGAAAATCAATAGGTCTATAAAAGAGAAATATACTGATTTAGTAGAAATTGACAAAAGTAGCAATTTGACAATATTCCATTGAGAGAAAGCTATTTCTAGTCTAACAACATTCTCACTAAAATATCATGAAGAATAACTATCATGAGTGATGCTCTTCCACTATTATAACATATATTTTATCAGGAATGCTCACTTTGTGAGACTAACAAAAACTGATAAAACACATAACATGCTTAAGAGACTAATAAAAACACATAACAATATGGTGATTTGCAAACTAGACCTAGAAGAAAGGAGATATGGAAACACAAATAAAGTAGACAATACACACAAAAAATTGGTAATAAGTCCTCAGTAGTATCATTCCATTTCATTCACAAAAAAAATTACAGTTCATATAAGTCAAAATTCAATAACCACCAACCAACCCTGACTTCATATCAGATTGGCATATATATACAAAATATGATATTGTCATCTTCCATAGAAAAAGGTAAATCTGTTTCAAAAGTCATTACAACCTCATGCAAGAGGTGAGGCTTATCTAAGACTTTAATATAGAGTGTTATGACATAATGAAAATAAAAACATTAAGGCTAACAATTTGAAATGGTTTTTAAGATGTGGCAGTTTTATGGGAAGACTCCTCTTCCATTTTGGTGCAACCAACTCCATAAAAAGTGAAAAAAATAATGAAAATGGTGTGTGGCTATTCCTTGAATGCTGCTTGATGTCTGGTAAAAACATGTTGGTACTGAGAGTAGGGGTAGAAAACTGTTCAAGAGAAACTCTGCCACTGTTCCGCTATTCCTTTCCATTTTTTGGTTGAAGACCCTTTGTAATGACAGAAAAACCTGAAACTTTTGGATAGAATGATGGAGGTTCATTTTATGAGAAATTGCAAAGAAAATCCTTTGAAATAGGTTTAATTTATAGAGGTTACATGGAGCGGAATAAATGATAAGTGAGGGGGGTGGTGACATGGCGAAGAAGTGGGACCGATCACAGATCACACATCGAAAATTTTATTGTGAAATTCGGGAAGTTAAACATTGAAAATGGCGAAGTGCGATGTGCGATGAGGGTGGAGGTGACATGGCAGAGAAATGGGACCGATCGCAGATCCTGCATCAGAAGTTTTATAAACATACATACGTGTGCAATCAACAAAGTTTATTCGAACTTTAAACAAAATCACAATTTCTCCCAAACAATATGCATTCAAGCGGAATTGTGGTTCTTGGGCCCCACAACCAGTTGACCAATTGGAAGCAATCGCAAATCGACCACCTGCACATTTAACTTTACACTAATAATGGCTAAACCATAAACACTGCGAATTGCGAAATTGCGCTAGTGTGCTATGCCGACATGTGTCGCTCGCCCCATTGCATCACAAATTTCTTAACATACCATGTGAAGCCTTAACGTTAAACTTTAAAAAATTTGATTTGCGAAATTGCTCCATCTGCGCTTTAATCTCCACTGTTGATCTGTGCCCAGATCTGATGGTCTTCCTTACTTTCCCCCTAGCCTGATCGTATCGCAATTCACTTAACATACCATGCGATTTGACTTAATGATAAAACTTAAAAACCATGGTTTGTGAAGTTGCCCCATGTGCACTTTAATCTCAGTCATCGGTTTGCTATTCTTTAGATCTGCGATTAGATCATGGTCGTTTGTTGTTTTTTCACGTGGTTCTTCCTTGTTGCTTCATTCCTTAGTCTATTTCTTGGCCAAATTCCTTTAAATATTATTTTATGCTCTTCTCCGGATCTCCCACTTTGCTGGTTAAGCTGTTTTATTCCAGTTGCGCTTTTATTTTAAAGAAATATGGTTGCCTTGAAGCCTTAATTTTCCTGCTTCAAAAACTGATTACCTGTTTACTTGTAGCGTCTTTTTTGAGATAACCAAAATCTCAGTGAAATAGCTGCGCTTTTCACTATGTGGAATATATGACTTCCATTTCTGAAAAATAACTGTCTTTTACTGTATTATTGTTTTGACAATGAATTTGCAGCAAAGGTAGCTATTATTCCAGATTCCAGACTAGATGACTGCAATTTTATTACCCAAACATCAACTGACCTTCAACACTAACATAAGCCAAAATAGAGATTATAACTTATTTTGGGACTCTAAAACACTACGACACCCATTCACTTAAAACAACCTTGATGTTGGGACATTTTAACTTTTATTGGAAATGACTGAAACTTTGGACATGGACTAGGACACAATAAAAATTTGAAAACAATAATACAATGGCGATTACACCATTAACATTTTCAGTGGTAACAATTATCATGTGTGAAGTTATTGTTATAATTTTGTATTATTATCTTGCATGCATCATGATGTTGATATGTGTTTCTATTATATATACCGTGCTAATCTAGATTGATTTGTGCAAATGTGGCAACCTCCCCTGAGATACATTGAGGTATGATTTTGATTATGGCTTCTATTTGGTTTATCTAGCATGGTATGTTTGCAGGGAATAAAATATTAGAGATAAAGAGAAAAATGGTAGAATACAATTCACATGACTCCCCTTACACACTTGATGTGAAAACAGTGGAATGGGAGAATTTAGTTAAGAAACAACAAGAAGAGTATTCTCTTGATTTAACAGGTACACTAAGGAGTCTGAGGGCATAGATTCGAAGTTGCAAGGTAGATACTAATAGGCTGATTGAGGCATAAGAAATAATTGCAAGGGCCCAGGAAAAGAAAGAAAAATTCAATGCAATGATTCTTTAGAGCCTTTCATATTTACAAAAGTAGGGATAGTTGGGGATCAGTCAGGAATAAGAAGTAAACACAAATGGGGCATATGGTCAAAGATGTTTGGATCCACCTAATAGGAGGGCTAGAACTCATGAAATTTATTCTAGCTCCAATAATGAGAGACATCATTGTTATTGGACAAATGACCTCCTCATCAGCTCAGAGGAGAAGGAAACATGGAAGGAAGAAAAGGACCTAGACAAAGACCCATTTTTCCAAGGTAACACACCCTAGAGACAACCATGTTGAGTTATAACGCATCCCAGCCTTTCAGAGGGAGCGTTAGTGCCTATTTTAACGCACTCTCTTGCCTAAGGGGTAGCATTTCCCATGTTTTCATGAAGAAAAGGGAAAAATACAGTGGTAACTGACTAGCATTTCCTACTTTTTCTCAAAGGAGTCCGTCCAAAAAGTAGCAACCTGCAGTGCAGGTCTCTGATTGGACATTAATAAACCCAAATGATCATCCAAAGAGGTCAAAAGAAAGGAAAATCAAGGAAATATCGTGATTTTTCCTTATTCAAACTAATTGAGAAGATTGGCAAGGTTTGTCCTCCTAAATTCTTATAAATTGGAGGCTTGGGCTCTTGGTCAAGGGTCGAAAGGTTGAACATGTGCAGAGCATAAATTTATTGTGGAGTGTGAGGCTTTACGATTGGAAAGTTTCATTGAGAAGTCTTAGCCCAAGTATCATTACACTCGGAGATAGAGGAGAGAGAGAGAGGAGTCAGAATACTGAGGGAAGCTTGGTCCAACCAACGGTTGCAATATTCCTTCTTATATTAATATAACTGTATCTATGTTTTCCATTTGATGTTTTAGTGTGAAATTTATTATTTATTTGTCTATAAAGAATGATATAAATTCCTCATATTTGCATACTTAAATGTTGATTATATACTTGTTTAGTTTCTAGCAAGTGATACAGCTGTGAAGATTACATGTGTGCTTTGTTTGTTTGCAGGATCTAGAATTGGAGCCGGTAGGGAAGACTTCAACCATGCCGCTTAGCGCTCTCCAACATATCTGTTGTATACAAATAGGTAATCCTTCAATATCTCACTTTGTCAATTATGCATTAGTATAAACATGTATGAAATTTTTTTGTGAACTATACAGCTAATATGACTGTCTGCCTCGGGTTTTGAGAGGACCTGAGAGGGATTTACTTCAGCTACCACACATGCATTTTACCCCTAAACAGAATTGGTGACTTTGCTGGGGACTAATCCTTAGTTCCCAGATTGTTTGTTTCTGAGCCTTTAGTTCTTTCCCTCTGTCACTTCCCGTTCTTCTCACATCCATTTCTGATCATTTCATATGCTCTGTGACCATCTCAGTAGCTCACAGTGTTCAGAACAGACCCTGCCTAGCCATTTTTTGCAACTTTACCTTGAGTAATGCATCCCCTGTTGTGTTATAACACTGCTGATGCTTTGGAACAGTGCATTAGTCTTTCTATTAACGCTCTGTAGCCCTTTATAGCTTGCGTTACCCAACCAAAATTTTTTGTTACACTCCTGCTGTGATTTCTCTGGCTGTGGAGTTGTTGGTTGTTAGTTTGGCTTCTGTGTTTTGGATCCCTGTGCTTGGTCGCCTACTATAATTTTAGTTTTCTTAGTCAAAAAGTTAGTGTTAGTTGCATTTACTTTTTGAAAAGGAATCTTTTTTTTTTAGATTTTTTGAACATAGCTGATTTCATTCTGAATTTTTGGGGTTAAATAGATGTTAGTGAGGATATATAGATGTTTGAATATTTTTATGCTGAACTGCATTATTTGGATGTTTGTTGCTGCATGGATGTGTGAAATATTTCTCCCTATAGAATAAGATATTCATCGAATTGAATATTAAAAGCATTTTCTGCATGGTTTGAGTCAGAGTCTGATCACATTTCATACTTCCAATCCCCCTCCGAAGACTTATAAGCAAGTACACTAAAATCAAGCGCTAATAAAGTCAATCATATAAATATTTTTTTTGAGCTTACACCAACATTAGTTCAGGCTAGGATCTTGGGATAGGAAGAGTGAGAAAACTGCCCAAGATCGCAAAACTTGATACTAATGTCATTAAATAGTGAAAATATTGTTGCACTCATATTATTGGGACCGCTCCACTAATACCGGAGTTAAGCGTGAGAAAACACTCGGATGCGTGAGAAGGTAAGCCACCTTCAATCACATAACATTGGGAATTATATATATTGGGATTCCCCTTGGGGATGTCAAAACTAGATTTGGGTTCTAGGTGTTCTGCCCATATAGCGTGCTGTCTACGACCATGACCCCCCTGATAGTGTCTTTGATTTGAGGTGTATTTAGTTTCCATACTTCTAGGGATGTACACAAGGTGACTAGGGTGGGCTGCCCTGGTACTAGACACGGACGAACCTACTCTGTGTTCAGTCTTTGGGAGGGTACTCGTATCCAAGAGAGTGCTTTCACCCATTGTTTGAGGTTTGGGCGAAGCTCAAGATTAACTGAAACTGTAAATTTGACCAACTCTCTCTGTATGCTATTGTGATACTGGGTTTCATCTCCAGAAAATGGTAGTACTTAGACAGGGTCTTACCCCTCTGGCTGGTTGATTGATTAACTTTAGAAGTTTTTTTTTAGGTGTGTGGTTCTACTATCACTAAGACTTAATTATACATCACAATAAATCTTTGATAAAATTAACTGGTCATCGTGGTGTCCTTTGACCCTAATCGTCTTTCTAGGCGACAAAAAGGTCTCCCTCCATTGACACTGGGGGAGGAGTCTAGTCTCGGTGACCCAATGCCTTCTCCGGAAGAGCAGTCTCTAGTGTTTACCCCTGATTTTCACATTTCTCCATACAATACGGAGTTTCCTGAGGATCCTTTAATAGAAGGAATCATACCTCCTTACAATCCTTCTCTCACTGACCCGTTGGGGCCATTGTTAATTTAGGTAGCACCAGTACCAGCCATGTCTTCGGCTGCACCCACATCCACTTCACAACCGACGACTGTTGGGTTGGTGCCGTTGGTGGCCAACTCGGTTCCATCACCATCTTCCTCGCTAGTTGTCAGTTCTACACAACTGATTGAAAACCCTAGTAGCCAGCATATGCCTAGTCCTAGCAACTTAAGCACAAAAACTGTGAGTATAATTCTAAACCCTTCGGTATCCGCTCCTATCATGATTGCACCTGGACCCCCATTTTTTGCTTCCACTAGCGGGGCTACTTCAGTTCCTTTTAGCAACCCTTTTAGTTGGAATCCATTTTTGAATTCAAACCCCTTGGCTACTATGCTAGGGGGCAGTGTCACCAACACTTATATGCCAGGGAGCACTTCGGTACCCCTACATTCAGTGGGACAAGCAGGTCCATCGATTTTTAATACCATTCCTCTTAGTGGTCAACCTTATGGTGTAGGGTCTATGCCAATGGTCAATTATGCGAATAGTAGTATGCCACAAGCTAACTCTGTCGCGTCTATATGGGTGACCCTTCCCCAAAACCAATTGGGGCAAGGGGGCAACTATTACCCTGGGGGAACCAGTCGTTTTTCCCCCAGTACAACATCCCCTATGGAAAACAACCCTACATCCATACACCTCCACTCACTAGAAATTTTTATCAACATAGTCCTACTTATCCCATTGATAACACTTTGATGGGTGGACCCTACGGTCCAAATGGTCAGCCAATACCTCCTTGGTTAGACTCAGGGGCACCCATGCAATTTCCATTTTTGGGAGCTTTAGACATCCCTGATCTATATAAATTGACTAATGATCCTATCAATCATAACCCGCTTTGGCCTCCATTACCACACAAGATTCCATCTGACTTCCCTAAGTTCGAAGGGAAGAAAGGGGAGGATCCAGCTACGCACATCACCACCTTTTGTATATGGTATGTTTCTAAGTCCATGGTGGAATATAGTATCTAGCTCAAACTTCCCCCCCACACTATCACAGGAAACACTACCAAATGGTACATCGAGTTACCACGTGCTGCACTCAATAATTTTGGTGCCTTAGAAAAAAACATTTCTTAAGAACTTTCAATTACCTATCCAATACGAAACTTAAATTGAACTCTTAACCTCGTTGTGCGAAGACACCGCCACCCATACCTCCATTCACAGTCATAAATGGAGATGTAGGTGGAGGTTAGTCAAAGTGCCAATCCCAGATCATCTATTATCAAACTAGTTTTGTAAGTCACTCTTGCCACCCCTTGCTAAAGACATTTTTTTGTCTGGTGCGGTCACGAAAGATCAATCCATCTGTCGTGCAGAACATCTAGATCTCATCTATTAGAAATATGGCATGTTTTATGACTTACTCTCCCATGCCCATGACAACCTAAATCCTCCCACTACTCAGTTACCCGGAGTGCATGCTGACAGCCTCGTTGGCACAAATTTCGGTGTAGCTGTAAAACAGCTCAGTAGGCAAGCTTCTCAGCGATCTTCTGCTGCCACCGCCCCTACCCAATTGATTTCTCTTCCCACCGCTGAGGTAAAATCTGTACAATCTACACAAAAACCTAGCGGCAAGAACAAGAAGAATAAGAAAAAGGCCGCTCCTTTTGAAGAGCAACCAAACACTCAGAATAATCCCAATTAGAGAAACACTACTAAAAATGATAAAGGAAAGGAGAAGCCTATGAGATTCCCTTGAAAAATTTATGCAGAGGACCAGTTGACATACAAATTTCCTCGGCTGCAGGAACACAGAGAGTTTGTCATGCAAAAGGACTCTAGAAGGACACCTTCCTTCCTTCACAATCCATTTCCTAATCCACAACAGCAACAAAAACACATGGTTGTGAACTCGCCACAATCCCCCCAAAGGGGAAATGGTGGTACTCATCTTTTTGGTGAAGGATCATCTGCCATTTATGGCATGGAGACTGTTGAACTCCAAACATGAGCTAAAATACATGGAAATCCAGTCATTGAGGCTCACGAACCTGGTTCAAGTTAGAATCCACGACCACCTAATGATCTGCATATCGAAAGGCCTACTGCTGACCTTGTCATTTGTCCCCCCAAAGGGACCCTTCGACGCACGACTCATAACACCTCTGCACGTGCTGCCCAGAACTACAAAATTGTAGAAGACTTGTTGCAACCATCGTCAGCTATGTTTGCACTCGAAGTGTTGCAAGCCTGCCCAGTGCAAAGGAAAGCCTTGCTTTCAGCCATTGGTGGAATTGACCACCAGGATTCTGTGCTAGCCATCTTCGACATGGAAAAATTCAAACCTCGCCTTTCACACCATCTTTCTTTCCAGGTTCAAGTTGTGTTGAAAGGGAGACCAATCCATCACACTGTCATAGACGAAGGTGCTTCGATCTGCATAATGTCAACTGCATGTTGGTTTGCTTTGGGTTCTCCTACTTTGTCTCTGTCGTCGAATTCCCTTAAAGCTTTCGATGGCACACCTTCCTCCCAAAAGGATACCTTGCTAGCTAACCCATTATAATTAGTGGGAAAATGATAACTGTGGACATAGAAGTTGTAGATCGTCATCTCGACTATAATATTTTTTTGGGTCGTAGTTGGTCTTATGCGATGACTGCCATTGTCTCTTCAATTTTCCGACTCATCCTTTTTCCATTGGATGGGAAGATAGTTACAGTGGAATACCTATCCTTTTGTACCCTTGATTATTCCCCATTACCTAGCAGCACTGTACCCTTATTAGGAGGCATTCCTGACTCTTATGTCAATGTCGGTATTGGCCTTCTGAAGGCATCTTCCCTAATGGGTTGTTTTCCTCTCCTACCACCTGAGGTTCCACACATGATTTAAATGATATCCATGATATCCACCATATCGGATGGCTCTATGATCCCTATATCCTACCGACACCTTTAGAAATTGATTCTTACGGAGATCATATGCCACTATCACCGGCTGAGTTGGCTTAGCAAGCCATCCAATCAACATCTAAACCCTCCACTGCTTTGGTTTTGACCAATGGTACCACCCTCTCGTCCACCGCAATTCCTTCAAAGGATCTCCTCGATGAAGTCCTACTTACGAGTGAAGCTATCTGAGAGATCATGTCTCTAGGGGAATGACCTTGGGGAGAGTTTCACCATCGCGCTTCTATGTCTAATTCGAACATGACCACTATTCAAATCCCGTTTTTTGACCCACTTGAGATCGTTCCCTCCGCTTATACGATTGTTAAAACTATCGATGTAGAAGTGAATATGGAAAATATTTCCAGGACCATGCTCATAGATATCTTGGTCAAAACGGGTATTGTGGAAAATATAAAAATTGGAGCAGATTAAAGTTCGAAGGAAATTGCACGCTTCACATCCATTTTCAAGGAGTTTTGCGATGTTTTTTCTTGGTCTTATGATGAAATTCCTGGCATAAATCCTTCTATAGTCAAGCAAGAAATCAAGATTTATGACAATGCTAAGCCTGTTTGGAATAGACTCTCGAGATGTCTTTTTAGGGACTTTTTCTAGCTCGTAAAACTGAAAAAACCTTGAGTTTCCTTCGTCGGGCTTGTTAAACTACCGCGATGAAGAACTATGAGCCATTATTTTCCATCTTTTTTTATCTCGTTAGAAAACCAAAAAAGTCACCAATTTTTTCTCCTACGGACTCATTAAGATTTCACGAAGAGGATCGAGTTTTTGTTCGTTTTAATCGTTAAAGCTTCGCGAAGAATATTGAGTTTACTCCATCTCCTTGTACTTAGTAACAAAATGAGGTAGACTTCCATTGAACATAGGTTTATCGCTTTATCCCAATTCAATGGACTAACTTATGGAAAAGGAACTATGTTGGGCATACTATTCTCCCTTTGTTTTACCTGGTTATCAACCATGAAAAAGGTACCCCCCTGGAGTTGTCTTTTACGATGTTTTTCAGACTCCCCAAATATGAAAATATCACTGAGTTTAACCATCTAGACTCGTTAAACTTAATCAGATGGGGAAAAATTTGGAAAAAGTGGATACTTATTCTATTATGTTTTGAAAGTCGATTTGGTAGCAAAAACCTTAAACATGGCACTTCCCAGAAAATTCTCTCGCAATTAGCTGAACCCTACCATTCTATGAGTTTATCCTTCATATGCCGATGTCCCTGCATTAGTGAATCTTGACACTCTTTAATGTTCATAAGCCTAAGCTGCATGGTACCCTGTTACTGTGCCTTATATTGTTCAAGAATATCTCTCTATCTACTGCTTCCTGTACCAGCCAAGCCATATGCCATAAATCATTTTTCATAGTCAGTTACTACCATTTTCTCTTGAATATCTTCAAAAAAAAATCATCTTTTCCCATTTCATGTTGACTGATGTAGGACACCTCCTTGCCTACCTTTTGAAAAATCTCTTCCTATTGACTTCAACATCTTATCTAGGAAGTTGATCCAGAAACATTTCAGTTTCCTGGAACTTGCAGACCTTAGTGGCAGGTTACCTTGTGTTTGATTAGGAGTTTTCATCATTGGCTCCCAGTCGAATGATTCTACGAGTGTTCGACGTCAACACCATTTATTCAAACTCGTTACATTGTACTGTGCATCTTGGAGACCATAATCCTTATCGGTGGCCATCCTCCCGTCTGTTAACAATTTCCATCATTGGCTAGTAATCAGATGATTTCCTGCATGTTCAGCTACAACTCCTTCATTCACATGTGCAAAAATATGCAGTTTAGTGAAGCGGAGACCAAGACCTTGGGTTGATGCTTACACCATTTAGCTGTGTTTCCTCTCTTAAGCTTTGATATTATTTTTGGAGACAACTTATCAGATTGATCCTGTCATGATACAAGCTTCCACATTGTCCTTATAGGTGGACATACTAGTCATATATCTTTCTAGAGAAATCATTTTGATACAGCTACTAAGCATGAAAATGCGCGACTCAGGATAGATACTTATATTTATGACATATGTTGTTATTTCAGGTTTTCCTCAGTCCTCCAACTCCTCTCACTCTACTACACATATTATAAAGTATTTCAACCATTTTCTTCTCCTCTAACCTCACACTTTAGAGGGGCATATTTTACAGGAAAAATGACCTCCTCATCAGCTTAGAGGAGAAGGAAACATGGAAGGAAGAAAAAGACCTACACAATGACCCATTTTTCCAAGGTAACGCACCCTAAAGATAGTTGGGTTGATTTATAACACATCCCAGCCTTTTATAGGGAGCTTAAGTGCCTAGGTTAACGTACTTTCTTGCCTAAGGGGAAACATTACCCATGTTTTCATGAAGAAAAGGGACAAATCCCGCGGTAACTGACTGGCATTTTCTGCTTTTTCTCAAAGGAGTTAGTAAAAAAAGCAGCAACCTGTGGTGCAGGCCTCTGATTGGACATTAATAAACCCAAATAAGCATCCAAAGATGTAAAAATCAAGGAAAAGCAAGGAAACATTGTGATTTTTCCCTATTCAAACTGATTGAGAAGATTGGAAAGGTTTGTACTCCAAAATTATTATAAATTGGAGGCTTGGGATCTTGGTAAAGGGCCAAAAGGTTGATCGTGTGCAGAGCGTAAATTTATTGTGGAGTGCGAGGCTTAACAATTGGAAAGGTTCATTAAGAACTCTTAGCCCAAGTATCATTACACTCAGAGATAAAGGAGAGAGAGAGAGGAGTCAGAATACTAAGGGAAGCTTGGTCCAACCAACAGTTGTAATATTCCTTCTTATATTAATATAACTGTATCTGTTTTTTCCATTTGATGTTTTAGTGTCACATTTATTGTTTATTTGTCTATGAAGCATGATATAAATGGCTCATATTTTCATAGTTAAATGTTGATTATATGCTTGTTTAGTTGCTAGAAAGTGATACAACTGTGAAGATTACACGTGTGCTTTGTTTGTTTGCAGGATCTATACTTGGAGCCAGTGGGGAAGACTTCAACCACGCCGCTTAGTGCTCTCCATTAGATCTTCTATCTACAAAGAGGTAATCCTTCAATATCTCACTTTTTCAATTATGCATTAGTATAAACATGTATGCAATGTCTTTGTGAACTATACAGCTAATCTGACTATCTGCCTCAGGTTCTGGGAAGACCCAAGAGGAATTTACTTCAGCTACCACCCATGCATTTTACCCCTAAGAAATCATCATCATTAACGCCAACATCCTTACAATAGGAATGGGAGGGGGTGCTTTTTATATGAGTTCAGGAAATCCAAACCTCCTAATTTTGATGGGGAAGTGAATAAATCAGAAGATGTAGAAGCATGGTTTCTTGGGATGAAAAATTTCTTCAGATTGCATGATAATTCAGAGAATATGAAAGTCAATATAGCTACCTTTAGTCTCAAGGTAAAAGCAGATATTTGGTGGGAAGATGTTAAGCATGTAAGAGGCATCACAGAAGAGGAGCTGAGTTGGCATGAATTTAAAATAATATTTAGAAAGAAGTACTTTTCTAAGAGATATTATGATGGGAATGCCAATGAATTCTAGAGCTTAGGATGGGTTCCATGATAGATGAAGAGTACACAACCAAGTTTCTGGAGTTTTTGAGGTATGTGCCCCACCTCAAGGATGAGATTAAAACAAAGGTCCAAAGGTTCATTAGTCGATTTACTTTAGTATTCAAGGAACATATTAGGTATGATGAGCCTCAATCATTGGAGGAAGTCATTGGAAAGTTGAAGCATTATTATGAGCAGTATAAGCACAATTCTGAGTTCAATTGTGACTAGAAAGGTAATGAGAAGAATAAAGGGAAATGGCTTAAGAAGTGAGGAATATCTTAGGATGAAAGTGACATGGAAAATGTGGGACCTCATATGAAGTTCAATGCTGTTGAGAAAGGACATGAGTTTCAGCGTGAGGTGTAGCATAATAGAGGCGATGGGAGGAAACCTTTGAGGTGTTGGGCTTGTGGTGAAGAGAACCGCAGGAGGGATTTTCCATCACATCAGGGTGGTAAGCCTCAGATCCACAATGATCAAGAGGCACAAATAGTTGGATATGTAGGCTAGAGTATTCCCCGGATTTATGCAACAATGGATAATAGGTAGGAAGATCATCAAACATATATTATCGAGATGGAATGTAATATTTGAGATCAAGTTGTTTATAACATAGTTACCGATCAAACAATAAAGTTACATGGTAATTGTTTTTTTGAGGTAGCAAAAAAAGCACCTGATTTTGAAAAGTGGTGGCGCAGAATCATCCTTTTTTTGGAGCATAATTTTGGCACTTTAAATTTTCTTATGATTTTTTTTTCTTTTTAATGTCGATTTTGAAAAGTGGTGAAGTAGAATCACCTACTTTTTTTTAGAGGGTTGTTTTTGACACTATACATTTTCTAATGTCTTCTTCTTCCCTGAGACATTTATTTTTAAGTGTATTTATGTAGTTGTTTTTTTTTAAAATTATTTTGTAATTAAATCTTCATTTTTTCACATAGTTAAAAAAATAAAAAAAGGGTCAATATTTTAAAGTTAGGATTTTATATATGTTTATGTATTGTTAATTAATATTTCAATGCACATCAAATAATTTTCGCTAAAAAACCAATATTTTTAATCATATGACAAAAAAATACACATTTTCAATATAAATACAATGAAAAAAATACACATTTTGAGACTTTTTGTTAAAAAAAACATGTTAAATAAAGGATTTTTTTGGGAAAATCTTAACAAAAAATTAAAAAAATATCATTTTTTTATGAATTTTATGTTAAAAATTAATAGTAATCATAGGTTTTTTTGCAAAAAATAAGGATTATTTTCATAAAATATCAAAGTCTAAACATTGCAAGTAAAACTGATTAATATCTCTCAAATTTGAGCTTTATTTGCAAGCATAACTTAAAGCTAATCCTTAATATCAACTAATCCATGTTCAACATCTTCTAGAACATCATTAATGTCTTCTTCCACAACATTTTCTGCTTCATTTTGGTCATTTTCATCTTCCAATGGATCTTTCATGTCTACAAATCTTCCAAAATGTTCTTGTCCAATCATTCCATATAACGGTGGTTGAGGTTCCTTTGCCTTTTTTGCCACACGTGATTCATTAAAATCCCCTTTCCTCAAACCAACTTCTTGCATTGCATCTTGAAGAAATTGAAGAGCATTCATTCTTTGTTGAATAAATTTGCATTGCACTGGGTCTTTCTCAATGGAATTGAAATTTCTTCCTTTTTTAAGGCAACATGCTAGCATTGTGCCTAATCATCAAGCACAAAAGAAATAATTAAGAAAATTAGTATAACACATAAAAATTAAAAACTAAAATATTTATATTCAATTTTATATAATAAAACTTACTTGAACCTAAGAATAAATACAAAACCCAATCTCCTTAATTTGAACATAGATATATAAGATAGTTAATCAATGCTTGTGGTTTTTGATAAATGTTAACTATATCTCCTTTTGAGTCTTTTTAACAACATCATGAACCAATACTTGACTATGACTCTTCCCATCTACTTGATTCAAACGAATAGGCCTATGAATATCCTCTTTTGTCCAATATTCAGCATGGATGAACTCACAATGATTTATAATAGGTTGATCTTCAGAAGAAACAATATTTGACTTCTTCTTGTAGCATAACATAGTAAAAGTTCAATTAAATTGTACATAAATAAAAAATTCTAACATTAATCAAACATACAATTTCAATATATTACCATGTACGCTACAACCTTGAGTTTGTTCTTCCCTTGAAACTTGTTAATAAAATTGCAAATTGTGTGTCTGAATGAAATGTCACAAATCTCCAAAGTGGTGACGTTGTTACTTTTTGAAAGTCCGTAACCACTTTACTAAAAGATTTAGAAGTATATGGTTCACTATCATATTCAATGTTTGGGAAATTGAAACCATGAGGACCATCTGCAATAACTAGGCCATATTCCCTTTTAAGTATGAGTTTTGCAATGTCTTCACAATCACCTAGTATTAGTTGATAGTGGATACCATTGAGCTCATTCCAAATGAAATGATTAAAGAGTAGGATCAAGTTCAACATTCATAAGATGTTTCTTTCTCATCTTTTCCAACTTAATTTTTTTCAAAAAATACTTATAAATTATCTGGTACTCCATTTGCATCCTTATTCGACATCTTTAATGACATAATATATATATATATATATATATATATAGTATTAGTTGATAGTGGATACCGTTGAGCTCATTCCAAATGAAATGATTAAAGAGTAGGATCAAGTTCAACATTCATAAGACGTTTCTTTCTCATCTTTTCCAACTTAATTTTTTCAACAAATATTTATAAATTCTCTGGTACTCCATTTGCATCCTTATTCGACATCTTTAATGACACACACACACACACACACACATATATAATAAAATATAAATAGTTTACATATGAATAAAATGAATGTATAAATCCACATACCTTATTGAATGCAATATAAAAATATTTAAGTGTTGTTGTAGAACTTGATTCTGGGTAGTTGCACACAACACCATCCCAACAGTCTCCATTCAACATTTTAACCATATATTATTGTATTTTCATATAAATATTTTGAGTGAATAAATAAAGTTAAAATTGTTATATAGTGAGATGTATAACAGATTCTACCAACAACAATATGTTTTATTTAAAATAAAATGATAATCAAAATAAAAGTACAAATAATTCAACAAACTTACTTTTGAAATTCTGCGCACATTTCCTCCATTCATAATTCACCTGACTTCACATGGGATAGTATTGATTTGCCTAGTTTATCATCCTTCACTCGTTGCATTGTTCTCCAAGGTATGATAGCCATATCCTCCGGAAGTTGCTTCATTTCAGGGCATATCTTACTATTGGTACATATTATGGTTCTACACTTTTTAACCTTATCATTTTTTATGGAAATATTCTCCCACCGCTCAAAAATCTCATCAATCAATTCCCATATCTCCCAAATTTTAAATGCCAACTGAAAAATGTTATCCATGCTTCTGAATATATTTGAATGCATTTTTCCATCTTTTGATTTGATTTTTTCATTAATTTGATAACCTGTTTCCATTAAACATTCCTTTCGAAAGGTTAGACTGATTTTTTCCTTATCTCCACCACATTTTTCTATGAATTCATTATGAATAATCTGACCCTTTGGATGAAAGTCATTTTCATTTTGCACTCATTATCTGCATTATGGTCCCATGCCAATAAATTTGATTATGTTTCTGTTAAATCAATGTAAATGATTCATTTCAATGTTTGGAAAAGATAGTTATTGGGATATTCCTCAATCAAATTTATTTTAGCCTATACAAAATGGTTCCCTCCAATTAAATATTTATAATCAAAATATTGTGTCTTGTCAAATGCCTGTTTTTTGGGAACTTGATGTGGATCTATAGAAATTATTCCAATGGATTCAATCCGATCATGTAATATACTAAAACAAGATACTTTATACTTCGACAATATTTGTGGAAAATAAACATGATCACACAATCACACCAAGTAAGATAAAGAAGAAAATCAATCATACAACACAGATATTTTTCCTTGGGAAATCTTGCTACTCAAAACCCCTTTATATTTATTGTATAATCAACCAAGGAATCATGAAACAATACAATGCAATATTATCACAAGAGTCTGCTACACTCTACCAACTGTCTCACACTGATCCAGACAAAATCGACCAACACTTAGCCAATTTCTGCCTCTGCTAAGCTTGCCTTGCTTGCGCAATTCTAAGAACAATTGATCCCTATTAATTAGGAAATTCAACCTTCCAAAAATGTGCAATACATCATGGGAAATCATATGGTTTTCTAATTGCGCGCCAATAATTTACTAATAATACAACTGATAGATAAAACCCCTTTAACCTCTATCTCAACTGGGTCTTCATCAAAAATGACATGCATGTAGCTATTAAGAGTAAATTATCAGTCACTTGACAAATCACTACATTTGAATTAAATATGATTTAATTCACTTGACCTCTCACTAGTGCAACAATCAATTACAACTAGTTAGACTCACTTTAACTCACTTAATTGAGTTAACTGATTTCTCATGTATTAAATTAATACACTAACTACAACTTGGACTCTAAAACACATATAATCACTCTACATGCCTCACCAACCACCCTCAACTCAAATTTAATGAGCTAATTGAGTCTATCACACTCAGTTAACTATTACAATTGATTATGAGATAAGATTACAATTTATTGTCCAATTTAATTAAGGGAAAATTAAATTACACACACATTTCTTGTTGAATTTTCAACACTCCCTCTCAACAAGAAAGGGATTATCAGCTACCCCAATCCTGGATTTGTGGTATTCTAATTTTCTCTTGGCGATCACCTTAGTCAGAATATCAACATCCTGATCCTCAGTGGGAATGTACTGAAGTAACATAATGTCTCTTTGAACACAATCTCTGAGATGGTGGTACTAGATTTCAATATGCTTGGACCTGTCATGGAATACTAGATTAACCGAGAGTTTTATGCAACTATGGTTATCACAGTGTATCACTGTCGGATCCATATGATGACCAAACAAACCAACAAGTATCTTCCTCATCTAGATGGCCTCACATGCCGCCTGACTGACTACCATGTTCTTTGCCTCGACTAAACTGAGTGCAACTGATATCTGCTTCCTGTTGTACCAAGAAACTACTATTGATCCTATGCTGAAGATACCTACTAATGTGATCTTTCTATCTGATGGAATGCCTTCCCAATCTGCATTGGTGAAGCCTTGAAGCTTCACTCCCTTTGTCTGTCTATGACATAATCCATACTCTATAGTGCCCTTGAGATATCTCAAGACATGCTTCCCCACCTTCAAAAAGAGCTTGGTTGGCTTAACCATAGCTTGACTAAGTTGGTTAACTGCGTAGCATATGTCTGGTAGTGTGTTCACCAAGTACATGAGTGAACCCACAAGCTGCCTATAAACAATAGCATCCACTACCTCACCTGAAGTAGCATCCTCCTTCCTCTAGTTTCGTGCAAGAGGAGTCTCCATGGCTTTACAACTCTCCATGTGGAACTTCCTCAGAATCTCTTTAGAATACTTTCCTTGAGAAAAAATAGCATCCCATCGCATTGCCATATCTCCAAACCAAGGAAACAGTGAAGGAGTCCCATGTCCTTCATCTCAAACTCTCTTGCAAGATCCTCTTTGCAAGAAGTTATGAGCTTCTCATTACTTTTCAGAACAAGATCATCTACATAAAGTACAATAATTAGAAGCTTACCATCAACCACAATCTGGTACAGGTTTTCATACGCTTCACTCTTCATGAAGCCCAACCCAATGAAATAGCTATCAATCTTGGTGTACCAAGCACAAGGTGCTTGCTCTAGCCCATACAGTGATTTCTTAGGTTTGCACACATGCAACTCCCTGTCAAAGGTTTCAAAACCTTTTGGCTGCTCAATGTACACTTCTTCCTCAATAAATCCATTGAGAAATTCAGTCTTCACATCCATCTGATGTATCTGCCAACCCATCTGCGCTGAGAGTGCAAGGATAAATCTAATCGATGAGTACTATGCAACTAGTGCAAAATTCTCCTCATATTCAATCCCTTCAACCTGTGAGAATCCTCGGGCTACAAATCTAGCCTTGTACTTCTCCACACTCCCATATATTGCCTACTTCACCTTATAGATCCATCTAGATCCAACCACTGACTTCTCGACTGGTCTTGGTACAACTTCTCATGCACTGTTCAATACAATGGAGTCATAAAGTTGGTTGCAGCACTGCTTCCTCAAAAGAGGATGGTTCTGTCAAAATACACTTGCTCATAAGAGCCATGTATCCAGTATACCTATCTGGTGACTGTCTAAGCTATGATGTAGGTGCTCCTACATGTTCTACCGCATCAAGTCTCAATCTGTCAGCCTTTGTGGTGTGCCTCCTACCATGTCTGGTGGATGGCTCTGCATGAGTGGTTTCTGCCACTCCATGATCCTCCTCATGTGGATGCTCCACATCTTGAGGTTCATCCTTTGGAACCAAGAGTTCCTCATCTGCATGCAAATCAAGCTCCCTCTCAAGGGAAAATCACATGGCTTTCTCCTCATCAAATTTTACATCCCGTATGACAACTATCATCCTTTTGTTCAACAAATACACCTGATAGTTGTGGGGAGTATTAGTGTACCCAAAAAATATCGCAATATCTGTTGTTGGTTCTAGCTTCTTTTTGGAATCTTTGGTCACATGGAAATAGACAGATGAGCCAAAAATTTTAAAATATGAAACATCAGGTTTCTTACCAGAAAGAGCCTCCTCTGGTGTACTAATGCCAAGTATCCGATGAAGACTACGTTCTGCAAAAATACTGCTGTGTTGCATGCCTATGCCCACAGATGCAATGATAGGCCTGATCATGTAACATAGCTCATGCCGCACCCATAATTTTTGTGTTCTTTATTTTTGCAACCCCAGTTTGTTGTGGGTTATGAGTGCAATCAACTCTCTCTGAATTCCTTCTTTGCTACAGAAGTTCTTGAATTCATTGGAGATGTACTTACCACCATTTTCGCTCCTTAGAGCATTCACCTGCTTCCTTGTATCTTTCTCAACTAGAGCTTTGAACTCAAATTTTTTTGAGAACGTCTGATCTTTCTTTTGCATGAAGTAGATCCAACACTTTGTAGAAAAATCATAAAAACAAATCACATAATACCTGTTCTTTTCTGTAGAAGCCGTAGAGAATGGTCCACACACATCTGAGTGGAATCTCTAAAGGATATCCGATGCTCGGTTCTCCTTCTCGTGAAAAGTGGACTTCGTATACTTCCCCATGGTATATCCCTTGCATGTGTCTATCTGTGTAAGAGTACCCTTTGGAAGCCCCATAGAAATCTACTGCATGAACTTCAAAGCACTGTGGTGTAGATGGCCCAATCTCTTGTGCCATAACTCACCCTCATCCCAGCTCACCACTCTGTCTTCTTTACACATCAATGCTGCACAACCATATACATAAGTTTGTAGAGGTTCTTCATACACACCCCAATCTTCTTAACCTGTCCTGTTGCTTTGTGACGAAGGAATGGTTTCCCTTCACTGAAAACCACATCATATCCTCTATCCTCCAAAATAGAAACTTAAACTAAATCCTTTTTCAAGCTTGGTACATGCATGACATCTTTTAATAAGAAAGGCTGACCTGAATGTCTATGGAAAGTAACTGTACCAATCCTGGTAGCACTATATCGCCAGTCATCACCCATATCGATGTGCATCTAAAGATCCTTCTCCTCCAAGCTACTAAAGAGTTCTTTGTCTCCCGTCATGTGGAAAGATGCACCACTATCCAAGTACCACACTGATCCCATCGCACTAGACATAATGCATGTGATGAGTGAGAAGTACAACTTGAACTGTGAAGCCAAAGTTTCACCCTCTGCAGATCCTAAAGCCTTGTTGTTGTTGTTGTTGTTCTTCTTCTGTGGAAAATTAGTGGCATAATGTTCATGCTTGTGAAAGTGAAAACATTTCACTCTGGACATGTCATGCTTCTTGCCTTCTTTTCCGGTCTTAGATTTGGAATAGGATTTATTTCCCTTATCCTTCTCTGCCTTACCATCCAAGGCACAATTTTCCTCATGATCTGTCTTGGATGAGGATCCATCCCTGGTATTCCGCCTGAATTCTTCTTGTACCAAATTTGACCAAATTCACTCCCAATCTGGTAGCTTCTCCCTCCCATTGATAGATTCGTGAGAACTATGCTAGCTCTTGGGAAGGCCTAGAAGTGATAGGCTCACCAAGTCATCATCTACTACAATAATCTCAACATTTCCAAGCTCATCTCGACATTGGATGAACTTGGTCAAGTATTTCGGAATAGTGTCGCATTTCTTCATTCTGATTTTCCTGAGATTGTCCTTCAGTGTTAATTTACTATGGTCACTTCTGTTCTGAAACAGATCTGTCAAGGCCTTCCACATTTCATATGGATTTTCCTTGCCATGGAGAATCAATACAATGTGATCTCGAATTCCCTCTAATGAGATCCTCCTCACCTTTGCAACCTTCTTTTTCCAAGAATCAAGAAGAGCGATGTATGTTGCTGCGGGCCTTGGAACATCAGTGTCGATAAATTCTTTCAACCCGCTGTCCTCCAAAACTACCTCCATTATGTATTTCCATTTAATATAATTATAAACACCCTCGAATGAATATTCCAATCTTAATCCATTGAAATCCATCTTGATCAGCCTGTCGCACCAAAGAATATTTTTTCAAATTCGAATGCTGTTCAGCACAAACTCAATTTATTCTCCACTATAGTGATTTTTGGTGCTTTGATACCATGTATAAATTACACCAATGGATTAAATCCGATCATTTAATATAATAAAACAAGATACTAAATCCTTCTACAATATTTGTGGAAAATAAGCATGATCGCACAATCACACCAAGTAAGAGAAAGAAGAAAATCAATCGCACAACACAAATATTTTTCTTTATTGTATAATCAACCAAGGAATCATGAAACAATACAATGCACTCTTATCCCAAGAGTCTGCTGCACTCTACCAACTGTCTCACACTAATCCAGACAAAATCGACCAACACTTAGCCAATTTCCTGCCTTTTCTCAGCTTGCCTTGCTTGCGAAATTATAAGAACAATTTATCCCTATTAATTAGGAAATTCAACCTTTCAGAACTCGGCAATACATCATGGGAAATCCTATGGTTTTCTAACTGCGCGCCGACAATTTACTAATAATAAAACTGATAGATAACACCCCTTTAACCTCTGTCTCAACTGGGTCTTCATCAGAACTGACATGCATGCAACTATTAAAAGTAAATCATCAGTTGACAGATCACTGCATTTGAATTAAATATGATTTAATTCACTTGACCTCTCACTAGTGCAACAATCAGTTACAACTAGTTAGACTCACTTTAACTCACTTAATTGAGTTAACTCATTTCTCATGCATTAAACTGATACACTAACTACAACTTGGACTCTAAAACCTCTGGATGCGGATGACACTCGGGTATGATGGGACGCCCGTCTCAAGCCACATCCCAAGGATGTTGGTGTGGGGTGGCCATGTGGCATCCCACAAAGGCATTAAAGAAGGCATTCAATTCGCCACCCTGTGAGCCATTAACACTGCTCTCTCGAAACGTTGATGCTCAGTGCACCTCCCCTGGTTCATTATGGTTCTTGAGGTGGAGTTTGGTATGTTGTATGGCGAGTGCTCTGTTTGTAATCCTATTTCCCCATGAAGAAGATCTTGTCCGCCTTCCTGCGCCAAGCCAAGCGCTCGAACGCAGACTGGTAGGCGTTTTGTGCTCCTGTGCTGCTTGAAAATTGTCTCGGAGTTTCATATTTTTCAAAGCAACCTCTGTTGCTCGAATTCCCTGTCTGTCTCCTCCAGCTCCCCTATGCCGCTTCTCCTCTGGTCATTCCACCAGCAACACTGGGAGCATTTCCCTATCACCATGCCCAGACTGCGCCATAGGATGCATTGTCGTCGTGGGAGCAGTCGTGGCCGCGCCATCCATTCTCGGTCCTCCCCTAGTTTAGATTCCTCCTCCGAGGAATTTTCCTGTGACGACTTTCCTGAAACGCGGAGCCGCAGGGGTCGAATTCACTCCAGAGAACATACTCACCCCATTCCGTGTTCTTCGCCTCCCCATGTGCCTTCTTTAGCACCTCATGTGCCTCAAGTCCTCTAGTTTGGTGCCTCTCTCGCCCCCCCTCCGTCTGCCTCCATTCCCCTGCAAAAATCTTCTCAACGGGCAGAGTTCTGATTTGATTATTCGTTTGAAAAGCTGGTTATCACTGCCTATGTTACGGTTACCATTCGGGAGGAGGAAATCCGCCCTGCAGCCCCCTCGGTTGACGTCCCTGGTCCCTTTGTCATATTCCCTGGCCCCTGTGTTGCCTCTGTCCCCGTGTTTGTAGAAAATGCCAAGGTATCCTTGGCACAGCTGAACATTTCCCGTGACGATACTATGTAGGTTCAGATGAAGGATGATGAGGGCAAAGACACTGCGACTCCCTCTACTGATGATGGCAGAAGCAGCGATGAGTACAGATGCAGAATCGTGGAGGAACCGCCTTCTCCAGCCAATGATCAGTAGCCCGGAAGACCTTCAGAGGATTTCGTCTCTTATGCCCAGGTTTCTTAGGCTAGTTTTTGCTTTCCTGTTTAATTTCCCTCTGCTGGCAGAGTGGTCTATTTTTTTACTTGTTTTTTTGTCAAACAATTGGTCTCAAATGCCAGTTTCCCATATGAGGGTGGAAAATATTAACTTTTAGGGACTGTTTTCCCCTCTGTGGGCAGTCCAAACTCTTGATTTTCATGGCTATCAAGCCCTGTGCTCAGGCTTTCTCAGCTGAGGCAGAGGCAGTTTTGTAATTTTATGTTACATATTAATAGATTTAGTATTAATCAAAGAAAAAAAAAAGTTTTGGACTCTAAAAAAATTAAAATCACTCTACATGTCTCACCAACCACCCTTAACTCAAATTTCATGAGCTAACTGAGTCTATCACACTCAGTTAACTATTACAAGTGATTATGAGATACGATTACAATTTATTGTCCAATTTAATTAAGGGAAAATTAAATTAGACACACATTTTTTGTTGACTTTTCAATAGGATAAAAAAGAACCACATAATCCACCACATGCGCATATGGACTGAACCTGAACAATGTTTTCAGATTATGTACATGTAGATGACGTGCCTTTCTAATTTTATATTGAGATTGTCCATCAGTTGGCCTATAGTATTGGCTAACATTAAGCTCAAATGTTTGGCCACCACAAATTAATTTATTCTTCCTCAACTCAGATTGAATGACATTTTTCTTTGTTTTAATAATTCCATTCTCTAACTCGGCACCGGTCGTATGATTTCTCTTCCTCCTTTAGAGCTTTCAGTTTGTTCTTCATTGCTGCTCATGACTTTTATAGGCTGAACAACATTTTATTTCTTCTTCTTACCGGTTAAAGTATCCTTTTTTTCATAAACAAGATTTTCATCATCAGCTAGAAGAGAGACATCTTTGGCCATTTTTTTTTTTGGTGTTTGGTTTGTTTTCTCTTTTTGCAAAACAATTCTAATCTCCTCCTCACCAATGCTAACATAATTTTCGGATTCATCTTCCACATCTTCAAAAGCAACATGCTTAGGTTTAATAGATTGATCCACCTTAGTGAGTCTTTGTTGATCCCCTCTTTGAACTACTGTAGTGTCATGAGCTATTGTCTTTGCCTCATCCCCTTTATTCTTCTGTTTTTGTGTAGAAAGTCTTGATGACATTCCTAACATTTGGCTCCATATAATAAATACCCTCAATCAAGTTTTTAATAGGCTCAACAAAATCCTATGAAACAAAATTAAATATGTCAATGATAAATAATTATACAAAATTGAATGATCCTTACAATAATGAATAACACAAATAAAAATAAAAATAATTACAATGTTATTTGCTATGTTGCTTGCGATTTTTGCACACAACTTTGTAGATGTTTCATCTCTGTCATACTTGACCTTTGATAGACGATATCTATCTTTTCACGTTTATTAGCCATTCTTGCAAGAATATAAATAGTGTTTGTATTTGGCACCAAACATATGTCTCGTACTTTGCCCATCACCTCATATGCTTCACCTAAGTGAATCATACCACAAAACAGATAGATATGTATACCATCATCGGTTTCATTGTCTTCAAGATACCATGAAAAATCTGTTTTATTTATTTCCTCTGCATTCTTCCATTAAGAAAAAATCTTGATTGAACTTGATGGGTCAGTTGCTTGACTTTTATTACGTTTTTCAATTTTTGTGTGTTCAACAGCTTTCATAGTGTGTCCATCAATATACTTAGTGTGTCCAATAGTATCTATAGTGCGTCCAACAATATCCATAGTGCATCCAGCTGCAACTTTAGATTTGGAAATTGTGGTCCTTGGTCTAGAAACATTCACATAAATCTTCTTTGATGCCATCTTCTTCACATAAATTATATATTAGTTAATGGAAAAACACTTATCCTAATTAATAGATTTTTACTTTTATTTTTATTTTTTAAAAGTTTGCCAATATAAAATTAAAATTAATTTCTATAAAAAAACAAAAAAAAAAACAATTTATTTGTAAAACCATTTTTTTATATAGACTTTTTTTTGAAAAACAATTTAAAAATATATATATAAAAAACAAAATTATATTAAAACTTTTTAATATAAGTTTTTTTAAAAACATTTATAAAAACAAAATTAAAAAACAAAATTTAATTTTAAATCATTATTAATATTTTTTTTATTAAAAAAAAAAAAAAAAAACTTAATTTTAAAAATTATTAATATATTAATTTCTTTATAAAAAAAAAAAAAAAAAAAAAAACAAAAACATTTAAAAATAAAATTAAAAAATAAAATAAAATTTGGATGCCGCGTGGGGGCCGAAGGCCGGCTAGGCAGTACTCACAGTGTTGCCCAGCTGACCTCTGGTCCCCAATTGGGAAATAAAATTTAAAATTAATTAAAAAAATAAAAACAAATAATTAAAAAAAAAACAATAACATATATATATATATATATATATATATATATATATATATATATATATTTTTTTTAATTTTAAAAATATATATATATATATATATATATATATATATATATATATATATATATATATATATATATATATATATATATATATATATATATATATATATATATGGGGTTAAAAAAACAAAAACTATAATATAATTCAAAAAAAATATTATTTTAAAAACTAATAAAAAAAATATAAATAATATTTTATTTTATTTTAAAATATATATATATATATATATATATATATATATATTTGTTTTTTGTTATGTGCATGGTTGTTTTTTCATTTTTTGTTTTGTGGAGGAACCTAGCAAGCCAAAAAAGATTTTTTTTCTAAATTTTTGTCCTAAAAACCCTATAAATTTGAGTTTAGTTGTTTGTTTGTTTGTTTTTTTTGTTTTTTTGTTTTTTCGTTATAAAAAAAAAGGAGTTTTGGAACATAAAAACCATAAAAAAATAGTTTTGGAACATAAAATCCATTAAAAAAACAAATTTTCCCCAAATTCATCTTTAAATGGTCAAAATAGAAGGAAAACTAACCTTTCTAATGTGAAAAACTCTTGTTCAATGTGTTATCAATGTCAACGCAGTGCCTCCAC
Source organism: Pinus albicaulis (assembly GCA_034641835.2). Taxonomy (NCBI): domain Eukaryota; kingdom Viridiplantae; phylum Streptophyta; class Pinopsida; order Pinales; family Pinaceae; genus Pinus; species Pinus albicaulis. The sequence goes on along the minus strand of CM076570.1, from coordinate 619,647,295 downwards.
AAATTGCTCCAACAAAACCCAGAAGACTTGATGTGCTGTGAGGAATAGAAACAATGTTTGTTATTATATAGCAAAGATTGTGTGATTTCTTTAGCGTTTCATGAATGTGGGATTAAAATTAAAATTAAGAAAATTATTATGAAGTTAATATTATAGGTTTATATTAACTTTTATTCAATGTTAGAAAAAAACTAAAACATAAATTTTAAAAATTAATTTCGATACGTAGTCAATGTTAAATCATTTAAGTAAAAAATTTATTTTAGTTTGGAAGGAATGCATGAAATGAATATTTTTGTGAATATTTTGAATAGAAAGTAGGGTGAAATATTTCAAGACCAATAGGTTGGTAAAATGTTTTGAAATACATTTTAAACAAATATTTTGGAGGGAAATATTTCAAACAAAAATTTTGGAGGGAGATTTTTTAGTCAAAAATTTTGGGGGGAAACTTTGGAGGGAAAAATTTTAGCGATAATTTTTGGGGGGGAATTTTAGAGGGAAATTTTTAGTCTTTAAGCTATATATTGTCATTAGGAGAGAGTGTATTTGTTCTTCTGATTCTGAAGTTTTTATTTCTACAACATTAACATCTTTGTCATGCAACAACTCCATTCAGATTGATGAATATAGCAGGAGTTTGTTTACCATGAATAGAGAGTCAAATTTTTGACTTGGTTGTAATCCTAAGGATGATGAGAACATAAATGTTGAAGGGCACAAGAAATTTTTTTGTGTATTTCGATAAGTTATTCCACTTCATTTTAATGCTAATGATTATAAGAGCACCAATGATGAAGGACATGATGAAGAATTTCTAGAGTCAAAAATCCACTTAATCCTAATCCTAAGGATTATGCAAGCACCACTGATGAAGGGGGATATAAAGAATTTCCAGAGTTAAAATATCAAATTCGTCTTAATCCTAAGGACTATGTGAGCACCACTAATGAAGAGGGGAATGAAGAATTTCCAGAGTCAAAATATCCACTTCGTCCTAATCCCAAGGATTATGCGAGCACCACTGATGAAGAGGGGAATGAAGAATTTCCAGAGTCAAAATATCAACTTCATCCTAATCCTAAGGATTATGCGAGCACCTCTGATGAAGAGGGGAACAAAGAATTTACAGAGACAAAATATCCACTTCGTACTAATCCTAAGAGTTATGCGAGCACCACTGATGAAGGGGGGGACGAATTTCCAAAGTCAAAATTTCCACTTCATCCTAATGCTAAGGATTATAAGAGCACCATTGATGAAGCGAGGTGTGTTAGTGTGTTTGGTGCATGCATGTACAAAATCACACCAACTTAAGGGGTGTGGTTTAACCTCTTAAGTTATTGGTCACAGGCAGAAAAAGAAGTGGAGTCAAGCAAGTTAGTGTGACAAGATAGAATAACAAGCATACTAGATAGAGAAATAACATGCATATATAAACTAAAACTAAACTAAAAAATAAACAAATAAAACAAAAGCTCTGAATAGAGTCAAACAACTGCAATAATATAAATAGTGGCTCATTTGGCCCCTCTTATTGAGTGCTGGTAGGAAATGAGGAGGAAACTTTAACCCTCTTGCCAAAGGGCCCTTAGAACATGGGTTCTAAGTCCCGATGCAATGATGTTTACATCCAAGCTTGCTTCGGTGCAAAGTCTACCTCTCTCTACTGTGGTGAACTGAACTTGTTGGATGACCAAAATTGAGTCCCCTCTATCTTCAGCTCCAGATCACACACTACTGGTATTGCTTGGGAAATTCTGGTGAGCATAATAATATGCTCTCAAGTTCTTCATCTCTTGGTGGTCTTATATAGGAGAATTCAAATCCTCCTTCCCTCCCTTGGTAAATTATGGATGGTGACCCCAAGGGAGGGGGATGATTCCATTGTGTGCCACAAATATTCCATTGTGTGCTCTGTTGATATCTAAGGAGACTTTGGTGGCTATCCTTAGGAAGATTCAAGTGTGAAATCACTGTCCTGGAGTGTGATTTTTGTGGTCTCGGAAAGTGACTTTCGCCACTCCCAGGATTGTGCGCATTTCGGGTCAAAAGGCGCGCAAAGGTGCTCTTCACGAAGGATTATGTGTGCAAAAGCATTTATGACTTGTTCAAAATTGATTTTTCCTCAGACTTTAGAGATTTTTAAATACTTTCCAGATTCTCTTGTGTCTTTCAGCCCTGTAAATCCTTCTGCTTGACATTAAATAATGTCGTCTTCTACTTGCATGATTTTCCAGTGTTAACAGTTGCCCCCTAATGTGTGAGGTCTAGGAAGAATTGTATAACCAAAATATATTATAGTTCCTTTTCTGTATATTGTGCGTAGAGAGAGAGAGACCTGGGTGAAGCTCGGAATTGGAGACACCCTACACCGGTTCCAAGAATGACCATGTCCTATGGGACCCCTATAAGAAAATATAATACAATATATGTACAAATTTTCTACGAGACGAGAATGTCCCATGCTCATGATGTTGTGGCTAGTTAAACAAATCTATTTGACAGATACATGTTCTGTTTGTGTCACTAATATGGTAGTGATCTGGTGGTTGCTGACGACGACTGCTTACGCCCTCCGGGGTGTTTTTTCTTTGAAAATAGGTGGAATGTGGTACCCATATGTGTAAACTTGGTATGGCATATAGCTACGCATTGTACACATAGGTGCTGGCTGGGACCTTCCCGTGTAAGCATTGCTGAAAGAGATGCTTATGAAGACATAGGTCTTCGACGAATTTGGTCAAAGTGCAATGGTTGTAAGGTATGATACCATATTGACATGAAAGATTTTGTAGTAATCGAATGTCAGGAGGATTGATGACATCTGTGGGTAATGATGTCTCCCATAGTGTTACACAGCATTTTTTCACCGTCCCTGCAATCCCTCACCCCGCACATTGGAGGGTCTTTCCCGTGACCTGTGAGAAATAACATACTCTGCAAATACCTTCTTTGCATCCTTCTGCATGAGGAAATGATTTATCCTATTGAACATTTCCTCAGAAGGCACTCAAAAACCTATGTTTTGGCATTGGTGCGGGTAGCCAGTTCACCCCTCGCACCAATCGGTAAGATTTACATTAGAGCCCGTGCCAGCTGGTGCTCTGTCTCTTTGTTGTACCCACGCCAGCCTTTTTCGGAATGTTTTTTAACAAATTAGAGGCGAAATTTCCTTTAACCACCTCAGGAATGACTCATTGCAAGTGGTTAAACTCGATAAACCATGAATATCTTCCTTTAGGAAATGGTTGATGGAACATTCTTTGAAGATAGGACTCTATTACACACCATTTTGTCACCATCCCTACAATCCCTCACCCCGCATATTGGAGGGTCTTTCCCGTGACCTGTGAGTAGTGTCATACTCTGCAAATACCTTCTTTGCATCCTTCTGCATAAGGACATGATTCCTCTTGTTGAACATTTCCTCAGAAAGCACTCAAAAACCTATGTTTTGGCAATAGCGTGGGTAGCTAGTTCACCCCTTGCGCCAACAGGGAAGATTTGCACTGGAGCTCACGCCAGCTGGCGCTCTGTCTCTTTGTTGTGCCCGCACCAGCCTTTTTTGGAATGTTTTTTAACAAATTGGAGGTGGAAGTTTCCTTTAACCACCTCAGGAATGACTCATTGCAAGTGGTTAAGCTCAATAAGCCACAAATCTCTTCCTTTAGGAAATGGTTGATGGAACATTCTTGGAGGATAGGACTTCCCCCCATGATTATAGGAATCCTAACCTCTCCTTCTCCTTATATATAAACAAGCCTTCTCCCTTTACAAAAGCTAGCTGAACATATATCCAAGAAGCTGAACTTGGAGAAGAGATATTATAGCTGAGTAATTGCTATAGAGAAGGTTGAACCAAGGAGGATCCCGTAGAGAGAGCCCCGTTTGAATTCCCGACGAACTTTGTGAGACGTGCTCCGTTGGAACCCTGATGGAGGAGATCGCAACGTTGAAGCCTGGTTGTACTCTTCCTTCTTTAATTTAATATACTCGACTATGATGTTGATTCCATATCTGTGTTATGTTTATTTGACGCATTTGATTTAGTCTTCTTTGACTGATTGACAGTTAGGAATGCGAAATAGTATGTTGTGTATCGTCTTCGTTTCTTGTGTATGTGTAGGTATTCGGACATGAGAACGAGCGGATTGTGATCTGTCAAATTAGGAGCGAGGGGCAGCCATTCTCCTGGAAAACACAATAGCACATGACCTATGGTAAGTGATCTAACAAGTCTTTGTCCATTATTAACTAGGAATTGATGTCATAGCATGTCTCGTTTGTGGCTAGACCCACTCTAGGGCTAGTGGGATCGCCTCTGTCCATAGAGGGGATTTACCTCACCAACAAATTGGTGACTCCACTGGGGATTAGTGCAAGTTTTTCTTTCATCTATTATATCTTCTTCTTGGTCTTTGCTTGCTTAGCTTGCATTTTGTGGTTGTTTTGCTGAGTCTTAGGCCCCTGTTCATCCCCAGAGGATCAGATTTGACCTCTGTTTTTTCCAAATTTTCAACTTTCCAAGGTTGGCTTAGTTGGCATGGTTTCCAGCCTGAAAGTCGCGCCCACTGGCGTGAGTTTCTAGTTTATCACCGCACCACCCCCTGTCTGGCACAGATTACAGCCAAACAGTCGTGCCAATTCTTGTAGGTGCTAGGGTTTTCCCTGTTTTGGAGTTTTTGGTCTATCCTGGTATCTTTGGGTGTTTTCTTGACTTGATTTGAATGCTTTGGGTTTGTTTGTGAATGTGATCAGCCTTCTTCCTTTGGTTTTTTGTCCATTTCTTTCAGCATCATGGCTTTAGGGCTTTCTAGCACTTTGACATGTTGAGCCTCCTGTAGGATTTTGGGTCTCTTGTTTCGTGGTCACCTTCGTTATTTTCTTGGTTGCATTTAGCTCCCTGGATCCATTTTGAGTGATTGAATTTGGTGGAATGAGTCTTGAGTGAATCTTTCCTATTTCACTCAGTTTTGCTGCTTGTAACTCCAAGCATAGCTCACATTTCTTGTATGGGTCTGTTTCGACATCTTTCTTTGATTTGAGAGATTGTGAAATTGGTTTGATTTTTTGTCTTGTTTGCTTTTGAGTTGTTTGAATTGTTTTTTTTCGACTCTTGCATTGGAATTCTCGAACTAGTGTGAAGATTCATTTTTCATGTTATTTAGTGCACTGTTTTCTCTATTACATTGAAAAAATAAAAAATACATTTTGTGCTTGCATCTTTGTTTGCATTGTGGAATTGAAAAATCTTTCGCATAACTAGAATTTGGAATTATAGGAAAGATTTATCATTCTCATTAGTTTGCATTTGGTTCTGCAGTGGAAGCTTTTGTGTGTTCTCATTATTTTCTATCGCTTGAAAACTCCTAACCTTCTCATAGATAGCTCTTCATTGAACAAAATGGTATCTTATGGCATGTAGCTTGCATTCAGGAATTTGTGAGATCCAACATTCGGTAGGACCTTGGAATTGAAACATAAATACTAGACCAACTTAAAATTTATTCAATTAACCTAAGGCAACGTTGAAACTTAATGAAACATTTAGTGGTCTAAGTTAGAGACATGTTCCAGCGTCTTAAAACCTAGCAGTTTTCGCTCGCCATCTGGCTTCAGATAGTGCTAGTACGGACTTGTGCTCCCCGTACTGTCGAGTATATAAAGGGAGACCCCTATAGGTTGCAGTCCCTTTATCCGTAGGAAGCTGAGTCTGTCGCCTTGTAAGCGTGATACACCAAACATAGCATTCAGGGAGACTACTTGCATGTACATCAAGTCCTTGGTTGATTCTTCTTTCATTTTATAACCAAAATGTATATGGAAGTTCACGGTAACCTGGTACACCCTTTTACCTAGACTACCTAAGAAGTCATTTTTTATCTTTACTGACTCCATAAACTTGAAAAGATGATCGAGCACTATTCCTTTCGTGCTCACTTAAAACTGAAATAGACTAGAGTCATCTTTGACTATTTCTTGACTCTTAAAACATGAAACAACAAAATTTTGGTTTCAATGTGGTAAAATAAACTACCTACGATTACACGCCCATTAAATATTGTTTACTTGGCCTGTATTTTTTTGCCTTGGTTTTGATCCAAGAGTCTTCATTTTTGATCTTTTTCCCTTTTCTGGTGTGCTACAGTCATAGTGGCAGAACCATCAGTTTCGTCTACTGGCGGTCCTTTCTTAGACGATTCATTTGAAACCTCTCAGATCTTTGGCTCTGCCGAGCTTCAAAAACCAGTCATCCTGTCACAGTATCCCTTTGGAGAACCAGTTGAGTTCCATTGGCCTCTTTCCAACGCTTGGTTTGGATCTGGGGTTGGGGAACATTTTCCCCCCTCCTACATCGGGTTCACTGTTTTTGGCTGCTATCATACCTCCTAGCCCCTGTACTCTTTTGCAAGATATTACGATGGATTCAGACATGGATTCATCTGGTCCTAATGGTAGTGAGGGTATTCCAATTTCTGATGAACAATACCAAATTTTCCTGGAAGACATCCAACAAGAAAATGCTCAATCTTCCCCATCGGTGTCGCTTCCAGCAGGATATGGGTCTTTGGGTCAGATTATGGCCGGTATTTCCTCCATGGTAACATCAACTCTGTCAAGGGGTCCAGTTCTTCCATCCTTAGGTATGTCTCCGACAACACCTGTCTCGTCGTGGATGCCTTTTGTCAGGTCAATTCCCACTCAGCCTACTGTCTGTGTGGCTACTTCGGCACCGATTGTCACTGCTCAGTCGTCAAGGGTTTCAACTTCGGTAGAAACCTCGATTTCCATGGTGATCCATGATGGCCTTTCGTTTGAGGAGTATCAGCTGGCTGTTCAATAGCAGAACTCCCAGACTTATCAATCCCCTCATGATCCTTATCGATCTTATTTTTCACATTATGAAGGGGAAAGTACCTCGGTTTATTCACTTCCGTTTCAGTATGACGAGCAAGGCAACCCCATCTACTTGCCTACTCTTGAGGCTTATCAGTTTCTTTCCAGTGTTATACCTACCTTGCCTATGCAACCCTCTAACCAAAAAGAACAACCCTTTTAAGGACAACCTTCGGTTCAGTAGGGATATGCTTATGACCCACAAGGACAACCCTTTCAGGGAAAACCTTTGATGCAGCAAAGGTATGCATACGACCCACAAGGGAAACCCTTACAGGGACAACCTTCGGTCCAACAAGGATTGTTTTACGGCCCGCAAGGGCAGCCTTACAATCCTCAAGGTAAACCTTTGCAAGCTCAGCCTGTGATCCAACCAGGGCAACCTCAAGGACCAGCTAGGCAACCGGTATATCAAACTAGACCTTCATACGGTCCTGGGGGGTAGATTCATCCATCTCAGCCTTTGGTGCAACCTCAACAACCATATCTTCCGATTGGTCCAAATTTTGCACAACCAGGACCATCTTATGGTCTTGCTCTAGGTCAAACTGTTTAATAGGCACAACCTAGCCCACCGCAGCCATCAGGCCAACTCGCTCCGCCGGGGAAACCTGGTGGCCCATAGCCATCAGGCCAACCCGTTCCACCGGGGCAACTTGGTGGCCCTCATCAGTTAGGTCAACCTGCTCAACCGGGCCAACCTACACAGCCCATTTACCCTGCTCAGCCACCGTTCTACTCTATGTCGTAGCCAAATCAACCGCTGTGCCTGACATATCTGGCTCAACAGGGCCCCACTTATCAGCAGCCTGTTCGACCCCAAGGCGACTATTTTCCTCAAGGTTAATATCGACCAGTTTACAACCCATATCAAGGTCCTGCTTATCACCCTCAACCACCAAGCTATAATTATACTCCGCAGCAGAATCCTTATGCTACTTTATTGGGACCCTCGTATACTCAGAATCAGTATCCCGATTTTCAACCCCCGTATCCTGGTTCTTAGCCGCAATATCAACTGAATTATCCAACTTATACCCCTTATGGTCAGAATCCTCTGGGACAGAACCAATGGGGGCAGAATTATACTCAACCAGGATGGAGTATGGGTACGGGTCCTTATCGAGGACCTGCCATGCCTTTTAATCCTCAATTACCTTTCCTCGCTACGTTGGAGTTACTGGATGTGTCCAAATTGACAAATGATCCCATTCTTCATAATCCTTTTTGGCCTTCGGTTCCAACGAAGGTTCCTAGTGATTGTCCCAAGTTTGAGGGCAAGTCTGGAGAAGACCCCCAAGCTCATGTCATGACATACCATTTATGGTGTTCTTCCAATTCTTGGGTGGATGACTCTGTTCGGCTCCGTCTCTTCCAACGCACTCTTACCGATGCTGTTGCTAAGTGGTATATCAAACTTCCTCATGGCATATTTTAGGATTTAAATACTCTCGCTATGGCGTTCCTTACTCATTTCTAGTTTCTGGTTCATTATGAAGCTAGGATGCATCTCCTCACATCCTTGAAACAGGACCGAGCTACCCATATCTCAGACCACATTCATGAATGGAGACGGCGTTGTCGTCTGACCAAGTTTGAAATTCCTGATCAGCTTCTTACTCATTGGTTCACTACCTCTTTTGTCAATCAGATTGCGAAAGACATCACCATGGGGGCATGTGTAACTGAGGAACAAGCCATCTCTCATGCCTAGTACCTTGATTTAGTGTACTCTCAATCGAGCATTTTGTACGACATCTTGACTGAAGCTCCACATCTTGGGACCTCTAAAGCACTAGCTACCCCATCAATTGACGACATTATTGGTTCCGTGTCTCAGAATTCACGCAAGTCTTCCAATGGGAAGCAGAAATCGCATCCCATGTTCCTTCTATGCCACTTCAGACGCCCATTTTGACTCATGAAGTCTTTGCGGAGGGTAACTTGGGTAGCATTACTCAAATGATGCCTATCGACATTTCCGTCAAACCAAGGATCATCGAAAACATCCATGTGGGAGTCACTTGCTCTTCCAAGGAAGTCCAAGTGTACACTAGTCTCTTTCACGAATTCTGTGATGTTTTCACCTGGTCTTACGAAGAGATGCCTAGAATCGACCCTAGTATTATGGTGCACGAGATTCCCACCTACCCAGGTGCGAAGCCTGTTCGCCAGTGTCTTCGTCCCGTGCATCCTCAGAAAGCCACTGCTATCAAAGCTGAAGTTGAAAAACTTCTTAAAGTAGGTTTCATTTATCTGATTCCCCTTACTGAATGGGTTTCTAATATTGTTCCTGTGGATCAGAAGCAGGGCACCATTCGTGTTTGTGTTGATTACTGCGATATCAATCGGGACTATCCTAAGGATAACTATCCCACCCCGTTTATCGATGAGATCTTTGAAGATTGCGTGGGGAGTGAAATATTCTCCCTTATGGATGGTTTTTCTGGCTATAACTAGATTAAAATTCTCCCGTCGGATCAACACAAGACCTCTTTTATCTGTCCATGGGGAAAGTTCGCATATAAGAAACTCCCTTTCGGCTTAAATAATGTTGGGGCTACGTTCCAGCGTGCGATGTATTATGCTTTTCATGATATTCGGAATATTGTAAAAAAATACCTGGATGACCTTTTGGCTCATTCTGCTACATGGAAAGACCACCCAAAACATCTTCGTCAAATCTTTCTTCGCTGCAGATGCTACAACATTAGGCTCAACTTGCATAAATGCATCTTCTGTGTTGACTCCGGTAGGCTCTTAGGGTTTATCGTATCTAAATATGGAATTCGCCTTGACCCTCTTAAGGTTGAGGCTATTGTCAATCTCCCCTCCCAGTCCTTGTTACATCAGCTCCAGAGTCTCCAAGCAAAAGCCAATTTCCTTCGTCGTTTGATCCCGAACTACGCCGAAGTAGCTAAAGAATTTACACGACTTTTAAAGTAGGACGTCCCTTTCCGTTGGGATGAGATTTCCCAACAGTCTTTTGATAGGCTTAAGACGTTGCTTGTCAACGCTCCTCTATTACGTCCTGCAAATTACCATCGTGATTTCACCCTCTACCTAGCTGTCGCCTTTAGTACGATTGCCATGGTATTGGTTCAAGATGATGATGACGGTAACGAACATGTCGTTTATTACTTGTCTCGGAACCTTCTTGACCCTGAAACATGTTATTCACATGTCGAGAAGTTAGCGTTGGCTGCGGTCCATGCCATCCAACGTTTTCTTCATTACATTCTTTTACGCATGGTGACCGTGATTTCTGATTGTAACACCATGACTTATATTCTATCATGGCAGTTGCTGGGGGGAAAATACTTGAAGTGGATCATTATCATCCAAGAGTTTGATTTGGAGTTCACTACCACCAAATCAAAGAAATCACTTGTTTTCGCTGATTTGATTTGTTCTCTCCTCGCCGACTTTGCTCCTTCTTCCTCCGAAGATCATATTCCGGACAAAACTCTCTTCTTGATCAACACCCTCGATCCGTCGTATGGTGATATCATCGTGTACCTCCAAATGTCTACTTTCAGGTCTGAGCTCATGAAAGATGCCCGACGTCACATTCGGCATCAATCGAAACCTTATCGTATTGTTTGAGATACCCTTTATCGTATCAGAGTCGATTCTGTACTCCGCCGATGTTTGACCCTCGAGGAAGCAGAGAAGGTTTTAAATGACTGCCACAGTGGTGCCTGTGGTGGTCACATGTCTGGTTATGCCACTACATAGAAGAACCTTCGTGCTGGCTATTTCTGGCCATCCATTTTTGAAGATTACATTGTTGCAGTACGTAAATGCCATGCGTGCCAGATTTATCAATGCAAAATGCCTGCGCTGCCCGTTCCCTTACACCCTGTCATTACCGTTGGCCCTTTTGCCAAATGGGGAATAGATTTTATGACGTGTAAACCTCGTTTGGCTGGGGGGCATGCCTATATTATCATCGCCATCGATTATTTCATGAAATGGGCCGAAGCAATGCCTACACTAGCTGCGAATGGTAAGACAACAACACTGTTCACATTCAATCACATTATTGCTCGGTTTGGCGTCCCTCAAGCCATAGTCACTGGCCATGGTTCTCATTTTCGGGATTATATGATGGCAAAGCTGACATCTAAGTTGGGTCTGTGTCATGATAGCTCAACGCCTTACTACCCTCAGTGCCAAATCAGGGACAGTTTGGATATCCACTTTGCCGCTCCCTGATCCTTTTCGTGCCCCATGGCACACCCTGTCAATGACCATTGCCATGCTTTCTCCGGAATGCCGGGTACCGGTTAAGATAGGGACTGCAACCCTACGTGACAACCTAGTGATGAAATACACATCAGAAACTTCGAGTTCAAGCTCTTGATCATGAAGAACAAACTTTTCCTGGTCTTCGTCCCAAATGCTGATTAGATACTGAAGCAATTCGGGCTAAGCCCAGAGACATTGTGTCATAAAGAACTTCTTGAGCCCAAAATTTCTGAGGGAATTCATGCATTGTTCATTTCCAATTGCTTGTTCATCCTCTTCACTGTGTTCTCTCTCCTTCCACTCGATAACCATCTTTTTCGCATTGTACCTGCATGAATCGATCATAGGAACACTAGAAACCCTGTAGGCATTAAAATTCGCAGTCTATTGGTTGCATTTTCTTAAAGTGGATTTTGGGTTGCGCAGTTAGCGCGAATATTTGGCCAACATTCGCGCCAACTGGCACGACCCCTGTGTAAAAATGGGTCGGTTGGCATGGATCCGTGCCCGAAACCCGCGCTAACCGCGATGCCCTAGAAATTGCAATTCCTCCTCTAAGGGATACCAAATGACAACTAAATGCAGTAAAATATGGCTTAAAAGATGGAAAATAGAGTCGGCTCTTTCCTGAAATGGACAGAATCCGGATTGGTCCACTAGATTGTTCACAATCGCCGCCTGAAGATCGCAAGGGAAAGGGGTCACTATTGCTCTGCAAAGAGGTAAAAGTGAAAAGTAAATATTTTTTACCATTTATGGTCTTTTATAACTTTTCAAAATCCTAAAATAGGTTTTAAAACATATTTTTCGATATATTTTCATATTATTTTCGAGGAATACATTTTACACGCGTATTTTTGTGTAGCGATAGGTTTTTATGCGGTTATGACGAAGAAACGAGTTGTATTTTATACTTTTTCGTACTCGGTAAAAACACGAAAAAGTCACTAATGGAGTCACCTGTCAGCTCTTTTCTGACTCTCTAAAACTAAAAATATTTCCAAGTCACTTGTCATTTTGAACTCATTAATCTGGCTGCAAAACGATATCTACCTAGTATACGTTTACCCCTTTTTCCAGGCTGGGACAGATTATTTACGAAAAAGGAATACCTTAGCCGATTGCGACTAAGAGGTTCTCTCAAACACAAATTTCTACCTTTTGGGATTTATTAGACTATATAAATATGAAAATATGCCGAGTTCTCCCTTTGTCAGACTCGTTAAAACTTGATGACATCAGACTTCGTCGTCATGACGTTACTCGAATTCCTCCTTCCTAGGGCTCGTAAAATGTACTAGGTTGGATTTGTTTGAAGGAAAAAATTACATCGCAATCACATGCTATCCCCTTCAAGCTTGTTTTCAAAAATAATTGGGGTACTCGCTAGAAATGGTGGGGGAAAATGGAATCAAGATTGTAGTCGTGTCAGCAGTATGTCACTCTTGAACATGGCACTTGTCTGCATTCGTGTCAGGTTGAGGACATCTCATCTCGTTATTTGTTTTCCTCCATGGTTTTGGGTAATCTCTTTTGACCGCTCATCTGCTCTTTGCCACATCATCATGACCTCAGATCCCTTGATGTCAAATACTGCCAAATCCAGTGTCGTGCCGCTAATATGTTCAAGAGAAGTTTTCCTCTGTAGTTTTCAACCTTCCTCCGATTCTCTGCTGGTCTTGATTCACAAACATCATATTCCTCTGTCTCGTGTCGATGATGTGGGAAACATTATAGCCCACCTTCGATCAAGGTCCCTTCCTGTCAACTCCAGCCCATTATCTAGGAAGTTGATCTAGAGACTCCCTAAAGGTACCTTGGAGCCTGCATGCCTTAATGCCAGGTTTTTTGCACTCGACGTAAGGTCCACATCATTGGCCTTCGATCGATTGACTCTGCGGGTGTTCGATGCCAGATTAGTGTTCACATGCCGTGGATTGTACCTTTTGTACCTTGAGAGCCATTATCATTATTGTTGGTTTCTCTCGCGTCTGTTAACAGCTTTCATCATTGGCTGGTAGTTAGACAATGTTCTTGCATGTTCAACTTTAGCTCACATATTCACATGCTCGAATTTGTACTATGTTCAAGTTGAAATGGAGCGCAAGACCCTAGCTTTTGTCTGATGAAATCCAGGCTGTGGGTTCTTTGTGGATTATTATGAAATATTATATGACTCTTTGATTGGATGGTTGCAACCATACCTGAGTCTACTTGTGGATCCTTACTGCTGGATGGCTGTGTCCATACCTCGGATCTCATTGCTTATGTACTCTATTTATGGATGGTTGCGCCCATGCCACATGTCATGTATCAGATGTATCAGTTGTATTCTTATTTGCATGTTTTTCGAAAATAGTGTTTTGGTCGAACACGTTCTCATAAAGCATTTCACCCCTCCCTCTCTCTCGGACCTCATGCTTTAGGGGGCTTCTGTTACACAACATTTTGTCACCTTCCCTGCAATCCCTCGCCCCACATATTGGAGGGTCTTTCCTGTGACATGTGAGCAGTGTCATACTCTGCAAATACCTTCTTTGCATCCTTATGCATAAGGACATTATTCCTCCTGTTGAACATTTCCTCAAAAAGCGCTCAAAAACCTATGTTTTGGCATTGGAACGGGTAGCCAGTTCATCCCTCGCACAAATTTTCACTAGAGCTCACGCCAGCAGGCACTCTGTCTCTTTTTTGTGCCCGCGCCAGCATTTTTGGAATGTTTTTTAACAAATTGGAGGCCAAAGTTTCATTTAACCACCTCAGGAATGACTCGTTGTGAGTGGTTAAAATCGATAAGCCACGAATCTCTTCCTTTAGGAAATGGTTGATGGAACATTCTTGGAGGATAGGAATCCCCCCCTGATTATAGGAATCCTAACCTCTCCTTCTCCTTCTATATAAACAAGCCTTCTCCCTTTACAAAAGCTAGCTGAACATATAGCCAAGAAGCTGAACTTGGAGAAGAGATATTATAGCTGAGTGATCGCTATAGAGAAGGTCGAACCAAGGAGGATCCTATAGAGAGAGCCCTGTCTGAATTCCCGATGAGATTTGTGAGACGTGCTCCGCTGGAACCCTACTGGAGGAGATCGCAACGTCAAAGCCTGATTGTACTCTTCCTTCTTTAATTTAATATAATCGGCTATGATATTGATTCCATCTTTGTGTTATGTTTATTTGACACATTTGATTTAGTCTTCTTTGACTGACTGATAGTTAAGAATGTGAAATAGTATGTTGTGTATCGTCTTCATTTCTTGTGTATGCGTAGGTATCTGGACGTGAGAACGAGCGGATTGTGATTTGTCGAATTAGGAGTGAGAGGCATCCATTCTCCTAGATGACACAACAACGCAGGACCTAGGGTAAGTTATCTACCAAGTCTTTGTCCATTCTTAACTAGGAATTGATGTCATAGCATGTCTCGTTTGTGGCTAGACCCACTCTAGGGCTAGTGGGATCGCCTTTGTCCGTAGAGGGGATTTACCTCACCAACAGACTCCCCCCATGATTATAGGGATCCTAACCTGTCCTTCTCCCTCTATATAAACAAACCTTCTCCCTTTACAAAAGCTAGCTAAACATATAGCCAAGAAGCTGAACTTGGAGAAGAGATATTATAGTTGAGTAATCACTATAGAGAAGGTCAAACCAAGGAGGATCCCGTAGAGAGAGCCCCGTCTGAATTCCCGACGAGCTTTGTGAGATGTGCTCCGCTGGAACCCTACTGGAGGAGATCGCAACGTCAAAGCCTGGTTGTACTCTTCGTTATTTAAATTAATATACTCGACTATGGTATTGATTCCATCTCTGTGTTATGTTTATTTGATGCATTTGATTTAGTCTTCTTTTACTGACTGATAGTTAGGAATGCGAAATATTATGTTGTGTATCATCTTCGTTTCTTATGTATGTGCAGGTATCCAGGTGTGAGAACGAGCGAATCGTGATATGTCGAATCAGGAGCGACAGGCAACCATTCTCCTGGATGACACAACAGCGTAGGACCTATGGTAAGTGATTTACGAAGTCTTTATCCATTCTTAACTAGGAATTAATGTCATAGCATGTCTCGTTTGTGGCTAGACCCACTCTAGGGCTAGTGGGATTGCCTCTATCCACAGAGGGGATTTACCTCACCAAAAAATTGGCGACTCCGCTGGGGATCAGTGTGAGTTTTTCTTTTGTCCATCAGGTCTTCTTCTTGGTATTTCCTTGCTTATCTTTCCTTTTTTTGTTGTTTTTCTAAGTCTTAGACCCCTGTTCAGCCCCAGAGGATCAAATCTGACCTCTGTTTTTCCAAAATTTTCATCTTTTTAAGGTTGGCTTGATTGGCGTGGTTTCCAGCCTGACAGTCGCGCCCACTGGCACTTGTTGCCAGTTCATCACCCACGCCATCCCCTGTCTAGCACGGATTACAGCCAGACAGTCGTGCCATCCCCTGTTTAGCACGGATTACAGCCAGACATGCGCGCCATTTCCTGTAGGTGCTAGGGTTTTCCCCGTTTTGGAGTTTTTGGTCCATCCTAGTGTCTCTCGGTGTTTTCTTGACCTGATTTGAATGCTTTGGGTTTTTTTGTGACTATGATCAGCCTTCTTCCTTCGGTTGTTCGTCCATTTCTTTTAGAATCATGGATTTAGGGCTTTCTAGTGCCTTGGTATGCTGAGCCTCCTGTAGAAGCTTTGGTCTTTTGTTTCACAACCACCTTCATTATTTTCTTGATTGCATTAGGCTCCCTGGATCTGTTTTGAGTGATTTCATTTGATAGAATGAGTCTCGCCTCTTTCATTCGATTTTGGTCACTCCAAGCATAGCTCACATTGCTTGTATGGGTCCGTTTCAACATCTTTGTTTGATTTGAGAGATTGTGACATTGGTTTGAGGTTGTGTTTTGTTTGCCTTTGGGTTGATCGGATTGTTTCATTTCGACTCTCGCTTTGAAATTCTCGAACTAGTGTGAAGGTTTATTTTTTATGTCATTTAGTGCACCCATTTCTCTATTACAATGAAAAAAAAAATTTTTTTTGCTTGCATTCTTGTTTGCATTGTGGAATTGGAAAATCTTTTGCATAACTAGCATCGGGCATTATAGGAGAGATTTCTCATTTTCATTAGCTTGTATTAGGTACTGTAGTGGATGTTTCTGTGTATTTTCTATCACTTGAAAACTCCTAACTTTCTCGTAGATAGCTCTTCATTGAAAGAAATGGTATTTTATGGCATGTAGCTTGCATTCAGGGATTTGTGAGATCCAACATTCGACAGGACCTTGGAATTGAAACATAAATACAATATCAACTTAAAATTTATTGAATTAACCTAAGGAAACATTGAATCCTAACAGAATTTTAGTGGTATAAGTTAGATATGTGTTCTGGCGTATTTAAACCTAGCAGTTGTCGCTCACCATCTGGCTTCAGACAACGCTAGTACGGACTTGTGCTCCCCGTACCGTCGAGTATATAAAGGGAGACCCCTATAGGTTGCAATCCTTTTATTCGTAGGAAGCCGAGTCTGCCGCCTTGTAACCGCGATACACCGAACACAACATTCGGGGAGACTACCTGCATGTACGTCAAGTCCTTGGTTGATTTTTATTTCATTTTATAACCAAGGTGTATATGGTAGTTCACGGGGACCTAGTACACCCTTTTACCTAGACTACCTGAGTAGTCATTTTTGATCTTTATTGACTCCATAAATTTGAAAATATCATCGAGCAATTGTCCTTTCACGCTTGTTTCAAACTGAAAGAGACTAGAGTCATATTTGACTGTTTCTTGACTCTTAAAACATGAAAAAACAAATGTTTGGTTTCAATTTGGTAAAATAAAATACCTACAATTACACACCCTTTAAAGTTTGATTACTTGGCCTGTCTTTGTTTTCCTTGGTTTTGAGCCAAGAGTCTTCCTTTTTGATCTTTTTCCCTTTTTTCGTGTGCTACAGTCACATTGGCGGAACCATCGGTTTCGTCTACTGGTAGTCCTTACATCGATGATTCATCTGAAACTTTGCAGAATTTTAGGTTTTTTGAGCTTGAGCATCCTGTCATCCCGTGAGAGTACCCATTTGGAGAACCAGTTGAGTTCCATTAGCCTCTTTCCAATGCTTGGTTTGGGTTTTGGGTCAGGGAGCATTTTCCCCCTCTCACATTGGGATCACCATTTTTGGCTGCTATCATACCTCCTAGCCCCCGTACTCTTTTGCAAGATCTTATGGTGGATTCAGACATGGACTCGTCTGGTCCTAACGAAAATGAGGGCATTCCAGTTTCTGATGAAGAATAACACCTTTTCCCAGAAGAAATCCATCCAGACCCTGTTCAATATTCACCATCAGTATTGCTTCCAGTTGGATATAGGTCTTTGGGTTAGATTATAGCCGGTATTGCCTCCATGGCAACTTAAACCCCGTTAAAGGGGCCGGTTCTCCCACCGTTAGGGATGTCACTAATGACACTTGTCTCATCGACGCCTTTTGTTACATCTGTCCCCACTAAGCCTACTGCCTGTGTGGCTTCATCGACACTGGTCGTCACTACTCAGTCGTCAGGAGTTTCGGCTTCAGTAGAGACTTCGATTGCCATGGAAATCCCTGATGGTGTTTCTTTTGAGGAGTATTGGTTGCCTGTTAAAAATCAGAGCTCCCAGAGTAATTATTCCTCTCAAGATCTCAATCGTCCTTATTTTTCTCATTATGGAGCGGATGGTACCCCAATTTATTCGCTTCCATTTCAATATGATGAGCACAGAAACCCTATCTATTTTCTTGCTCTTGAGGCTTATCAGTACATTAATGGTTTTATACCTGCCTTGCCTGTGCAACTGTCTAACCAACAAGAACAACCCTTACAGGGACAACCTTCAGTTCAACAAGGATATGCTTTCAGCCCACAAGGAAAACCCTTCCAGGGAAAACCTTCAGCCTAGCGAGGGTATGCGTATGACCCACAAGAACAACCCTTACAGGGACAACCTTCGGTCTAGCAGGGATTGTTGTATGGCCCACAAGGGCAGCCTTACAACCCTCAAGGTCAACCTTTACAAGCTCATCCTCTGGTCTAGCCAGGGAAACCTCAAGGACCAGTCGGGCAACCGGTATATCAACTCGGACCTTCATACAGTCCTAGGGGGGAAATCCATCCATCTCAGCCTTTGGTGCAACCACAACATCCACATTTTCTGATTGGTCAAAACGTTGCACAGCCAGGGCCATCTTATGGTCCTGCCACAGGTCAACCTGATTATCAGGCACAACCTAGCCCACCTCAACCATTAGGCCAACCTGCTCAGCAGGGACAACCTGGTGGCCCTCATTAGTCAGGTCAACTTGTTCAACCAGCACAACCTGCACAGCCTATTAACCCTTCTCAGAAATCACTCTATTCTATGCCACAACCAAATCAACCTGTGCGCTAGACCTTTTTGGCTCAGCAGGGCCCCACTTATCAACAACCCGTTCGACCCCAAGGCAGTTATTTTCCTCAAGGTAAATATCGACCGGTTTACAACCCGCCTCAAGGTTCTGCTTATTATCCTCAACCGCCAGGCTATACTTATACTTCACAGCAAAATCCCTACGCTACTCAATCGGGACTCTCGTATACTCAGAATTAGTATCCTAGTTATCAACCCCCGTATCCTGGTTCTCAGCCGCCATATCAACCGAATTATCCGGCTTATACTCCTTATGGTCATAATCATTCGGGACAAAACCAATGGGGGCAGAGTTATACTCAACTAGGATGGAATATGGGTACGGGTCCTTATCAAGGACCTGCTATGCCTTTTAACCCTCAATTACCTTTTCTCGCCATGTTAGAGTTACCGGATGTGTTCAAATTGACAAATGATCCCATTATTCATAATCCATATTGGCCCTCGGTTCTAATGAAGGTTCCTGGTGATTGTCCCAAGTTTGAGGGCAAGTTTGGAGAAGACCCCCAAGCACACGTCATGACATACCATTTGTGGTGTTCTTCCAATTCTTGGGTGGATGACTCCGTCTGACTTCGTCTTTTCCAGCGCACTCTTACCAGTGCTGCTGCTAAGTGGTATATCGAACTGCCTCGTGGTATCTTTCAAGATTTCAACGCTCTCACTATGGCATTCCTGACTCATTTCCAGTTACTGGTTCGTTATGAAGCTGGGACGCATCTCCTAACATCATTGAAACAGGACCGGGCTACCCATATCTCGGACCACATTCATGAATGGAGATGGCATTTTTGCCTGATCAAGTTCGCAATTCCTGATCAGCTTCTTACTCATTGATTCACTAAATCTATTTTAAACAAAATTGTGAAAGACTTCACCATGGGGGCATGTGTAATCGAGGAACAAGCCATTGCTCGTGCCCAGTACGTTGATTTAGTGTACTCCCAATTGGGCATTTTGTATGACATCTTGATTGAAGCTCCATGACTTGAGACCTCTAAAGCGCTGGCTACCCCATCAGTCGACGACATTCATTAGGGGAATTTTGAGGTCTAAAATGGGCCTCCTAAGGAAAATGTACAATCAAAATTCACTTTATGAGAACCAATCACATTTTAGGGGATGAAATCATCCCTAATGGTTGAGGTGGCATTGCTTGGGTTAAAGGTACTTACTTGTCACATTCTCAATGGTGGATAAAAACTCATGGTTAAACATAGTAGTGCTCTAAGTACTTTTAAAGTCAAAGTAAAGTACTCATAATAAATGTCATTTCACACTTTTTGAATAAAAATGTATTATTTTCATTTCATATTTCTTGAAAGAAACAATGCATATCCATATATCATCTTATATTATATTATATTATTTTTATATAATATATTAATTACATGTTATTATAATATTTAAATAATATAAATTTTAATTTATAGCATAAAATATAATTACGAAATTATAAATTTATATTTATATTTTATTTTAAGTTATTTAAGTACAAAGGACAAATGCATTAGTTGTTCAATGGTAATGATTTTTTCTTGAAAAGCTCATTCTTATTTATAGTCACATCAATACAATTTTTTTTATTAATTTTATTTTGGTACAACTTTTGAAATGAATTTAACTATGGTTACATGGATTGTGGTGCAAAAAGTGAATTGCAAATTCATAAATATTATTTTATTGGTTTAGTTATTATTTTATTATTTCCTTAGGAGGCCCATTTTATACCTCAAAATTCCCCTAATGATTGGTTCTGTATCTTAGAATTCACGCAAGTCTTCCAATGGGAAGTAGAAATCGAATTCTTCCAATACTTCTGCTCCTCAGTCTACCCTGGATTTTGGTAAAACCTCGGAGGTCAACGCTGTTCAGGCCAATCCTGCAGATGAGACTTCCAAGGGGAAGAAGAAGGGCAAAGGCAAGGCCAAATCCGATGCCCCAAAACCAGAATCATCTAAACCTCGTGCTGATGATGGTTCATGGTGAAAGCCGAATTATCACTGTCTGATTTGTGATGAGGACCACTACACCAAGGATTGTCCTAGATGATCCGAGGTTAGTCAAATACTCAAAGGCACTAAGGGAACTCTGATGGTCCTTAAATAACCTTTCCCATCTCAGCAAACCCAGGTGGTCGATCAATCGTCACCATCTATGTCATTTGGCTCTCAAGTATTCATGATGAACGGCTCTGCACCCATTTCCATCGCTACTCAGTTAAAAGATTATGCTGGATCGCGGTAGGCAGCCAAGAAAGAGATTGCCGATGGTCCTCCTCCCCCCCTCCCTCTGGTCCTCTTGAGATTGAAAGACCCAGTGCCAAACCAGTTGTACAACCACCTTCTAAAGGTGTTCTTCGGAAATATTCCTATAATCCTAATGCCCGTGTTGCTCAACATTACAGTATTGTTGAGGATTTAGCACAGGCACCGTCTGTGATGTCTGTGTTGGAAGTCATCCAGAGTTGTTTGTCTCAATGGAAGGCGTTATTATCTGGGATTGGAGGTATCAATCCTGCTAATTCTAGTCTTCTCACTTTTGACTTAGATAATTTTGTCCCCAGAATTCCGCACTAGATTGCGCTTGTCATACAAGTCGGTAGTAACGGTCTCAATATCCATAGGGCTGTTGTGGACGAAGGTGCATCCACCTGTGTCATGTCATCTGCTTTTTGGAAGGGTATTGGCTCTTCAGCTCTCACTTCGTCACCCAATGCCCTTGAAGAATTCGATGGAAGGGAATCAAAACCCTTGGGTGTTATCGCTAGCTTGCTGATTATGTTGCAAGGAAAGATGGTCAACGTCAAAGTAGAATTCATTGATGCCAAACTCAATTACAATCTTGTACTCGGTTGCAGTTGGATTCACGCCATGCTGTGCGTTCCGTCCACCCTCTTTTGACTTCTAAAGTTTCCTCACGAGGGAAAAATTATTATTGTCTATGAGTTGTCGTTCTTTACCTCGTCTTCTGAGAACAACGTGCCATACATGGATCAAATCCCTAATCCCCTTGAAAGTATAGGGCTGGGTCTTTTCAAAGATCCTGCTCTCATGGGTATTTTTCCCATCCCGCCATCAAATACCATTCAAGTTAATATGGTCTCTCAATCAGAGGCCCATGGATTGTCCCTTTGCCTGAACAGGTTGATTCATTTGGGGATTCGATGCCGCTTATTCCAATCAAAATAAATTATTGTGAGCTTACAACTGCATCCGATTCTCCCCCTTCTGAAGGTGCTCCTTTGAGCATGGCTCTTGACGTTTACTCTCAATCCCCTTGGCTCGACGATGCCGATTCACAGGATCCTATGAAAGAAGTGTTTCCATCCGATGAAGCTATTTTGGAAACCATGTCTCTCGAAGATCTACCGTAGAGCGATGGGCATCATCATTCCTCGTTTATGCCCTGCCTCAGGGCCATGTCTGACTGTCTTGAGAATTTTTCATCCCAAGTTCCTTCTCCGCCACTTCAAACACCTATCTTGACTCATGAAGTCTTCGCGGAAGGTAACTTGGGTAACATCACTCAAATGACGCCGATCGACATTTCCGTGAAACCGGGAATTGTCGAGAACATCCATGTGGGAGTCACTTGATCTTTCGAGGAAGTCCAAGTGTACATTAGCCTCTTTCACGAATTCCATGATGCTTTCGCCTGGAAGAGATGCCTGGTATTGATCCCAGTATTGCGGTGCACAAGATTCCCACCTACCCAGGTGCGAAGCCTGTTCGCCAGCACCTTCGTCCCGTGCATTCTCGGAAAGCCACCGCCATCAAAGATGAAGTTGAAAAACTTCTCAAAGCAGGTTTAATTTATCTGATTCCTCTGACAGAGTGGGTTTCTAATATTGTTCCTGTGGATAAGAAGTAGGGAGCAATTCGTGTCTGTGTTGATTACCGCGATATTAATCGGGCCTGTCCTAAAGATAACTATCCCACCCCTTTCATTGATCAGATCATTGACGATTGTGCATGGAATGAGATTTTTTCCCTTATGCATGGTTTTTTGGGCTATATTCAGATCAAATTTCTCTCGTTGGATCAACACAAGACCTCTTTTATCTGTCCATGGGGAACGTTCGAATATAAGAAACTCTCTTTTGGCTTGAAAAATGTTGGGGCTACATTCCAGCGTGCAATGTCTTATGCCTTACATATATCCGGAATATTGCCCAACCATACCTGGATGACCTTCTAGCTCATTCAGCTGCACGGAAAGACCACCCAAAACATCTTCGCCAGATCTTTCTTCGTTGTAGATGCTACAACATTCGACTTAATCCGCATAAATGTGTCTTCTGCATCGATTCTGGTAGACTCTTAGGCTTTATCGTATCTAAATATGGAATTCACCTTGACTCGCTGAAGGTTGAGGTTATTGTTAATCTCCCCTCTCCATCCTCTTTGCACCAGCTCCAGAGTCTCCAAGGGAAAGAGAAATTTTTACGTCGTTTTATCCCAAACTACACTGAAGTAGCCAAACGATTCACACAACGTTTAAAGCAGGATGTCTCTTTCTATTGGGATGAGATTGCTCAGCAGTCTTTTTATAGGCTTAAGACGTTTCTCATCAGTGCTCCCCTATTACGTCCTCTGAATTACCATCATGATTTCACCCTTTATCTTGCTGTCGCCTTCAGCACGATTTCCATGGTTTTGGTTCGAGATGATGATGATGGTAACGAGCATGTCATTTATTACTTGTTTCAGAACCTTCTCGACCCTGAAACATGTTACGTGCATGTCGAGAAGTTAGCGTTGGCTGCAGTCCAGGCCATCCAACGTTTTCGTCACTACATCATTTTACGCACGGTGACCGTGATTTTTGATTGTAACCCCATGAATTATATTCTGTCTCGGGAATTGCTGGGGGGAAAATACTCGAAGTGGATCATTATCCTCCAAGAGTTTGATTTGGAAACTATAGCCAAATCGAAGAAATCAATTGTTTTCGCTGATTTGATTTGATCCCTCCCCACGAGCTCTACTCCTTCTTCTTCCGAGGATCATATTCTAGACGAAACTCTCTTCTTGATCAGAAGCCTCGATCCTTGGTATGGTGATATCATCATGTACCTCCAAACGTCTAATTTTAGGTCTGAGTTGATGAAAGATGCCCGAAGTCGTATTCGGCAACAGTCGTAACCCTATCGTATCGTCAGAGATACCCTTTATCATGTTGGAGTCGATTCCGTGCTCCGCCGATGTCTGACCCTTAAGGAGGCTGAGAAAGTTTTAAATGATTGCCATAGTGGCGCCTGTGGTGGTCACATGTCTGGTTATGCCACCACACAGAAGATCCTTTGTGCTGACTATTTATGGCCATCTATCTTTAAAGATTGCATTGTTGCAGTACGCAAATGCCATGCGTGCCAGATATATCAATGCAGGATGCGTGTGCCACCGGTGCCTTTACATCATGTCATTACCGTGGGTCCTTTTGCCAAATGGGGCATCGATTTTATGATGTGTAACCCTCGTTCGGCCGGGGAGCATGCCTATATTATCATTGTCGTCGATTATTTCACGAAATGGGCCGAAGCAATGCCTACATTGGTTGCGGACGGTAAGAAAACGACACAATTCATTTTCAATCATGTTATTACTCGGTTCGGTGTTCCTCTGGCCATCATCACTGATCACAATTCTCATTTTCGAGATTATATGATGGCGGAGCTGACATCTAAGTTGGGCCTACGTCACAATAGCTCAACGCCTTACTACCCTCAAGCTAATGGCTAGGTTGAAGCCGTCAACAAAGTCCTTGTTACAATGCTTCAATGAAAAATTGGGATCCATAAATCAAACTGGCATCTCATGTTGTTTTCAGCTCTTTGGGTTTACCGAACGTCGATTAAGAGTGCGACCGGATTTACCCCATTTCAGTTTGTATACGGTCTGGAAGCGACTCTTCCGATTGAATGTGAAATCCCTTCGCTCAAAATAGCTGTGGAATTACTACTTGATACTTCGCCTGAAGAAGATCATCTTCTCTACTTAAAGAGATTGGATGAAACTCTTCACTTGGTTACCTTGGTCATCGAAGCAGAAAAGAAGCGAGTCAAAGCCCATTTTGACCAAGCAATTTCCCCTCATTCATTCATCGAAGGTGATCTCGTTCTCCTATACGACCAAGCTCATGACAAGCTGGGGGCAGGCAAATTCCAACCCATGTGGCATGGGCCCTACATCGTTAAGTGTGTGTTACAAAATGGGGCTTATGAGCTCATTGATTATGAAGGTTATCCTTTAGCGCAGCCTAGAAATGGGTTGTACCTCAAAAATTATTATGCTTGAGTCATTCATGCATGATATGTGTACATAGACGATTTTTTCATTTTTGTGCATGTTTTGGTTTGATGTGCTTTGTGAGATTTTTATGCTTATTGGGTCTTGTTTGTTGTGCAGATATATATTTCCCCTTATGTCGGTTTCGCGGATGGTGCTTCCCGTAGTACTAGGAACTTGTCTTCGGAAACCTAGGTAATTTACAATCCTCTTGGTGAGTTGATTAACTTACAAGGTATTTGTCTAGGACCAACTACTAACAATTTCACTGAATATATTTTAGTCTTGGAATTATTAACCGAGGTAGTTAACTTTGGCATATGTGCGTTGCTTGTGAATTTGGATTCACAGCTTGTTGTTCTTCAACTTAATGGTCATTATTCAGTTCGAAACCCATGCATTTTGAGATTGTATTTGTGAAATTCGTTTACTTGAAAGACATTTTTATTTTATTACATATCAACATATACCAAGATGAATGAATACATTAATAGATGCAATAACTAATGTTGTGCTAGATAGAAATTTGCGCAATTTATAAAACATCATCATATGTAAATAGACCGATGTAGAAAATAGATGTATATATATATATATATATATATCGTGTGTTTGCAACGTGTGCATCATATAAAACCCAAAAAATAATATATGTCTGTTTCAGTTACATCATGAGGCAACATGTCTCTCAAAATGTGCAGAAAAAAAGCCCAAGTGCCTAATAAGCGTGGTGCTCGTGATAGCATGTCACCGCCCGTACCAACCGCCTCAGCAAGCGGTAGATACGACATGGCACCCCTACACTGTGCCTCTGATAGGCACGAGGAACATCATCAAAATGAGCATAGTCTAGAATCCCACGGGTGATCCCCTCCAGGTTTTGTACTATCTCCTTGTCAATCCCCTCACCTTGAGGATCGAAGTCACGAGGAGTTTGCCTCGCTATTGGTGACATTCCTATAGGACGTTCTAGGCCAACATCTGCATACATATAGAGTAACTGTCAGAACATGCATATATGCTAAAAAACTACAAAACTCATGAAAATAAAAAAATGAGTCTCACCTAGCTCTTCATCCCAATCCTCTCCCTCTGGGAGTGGGACGTCTGGGTCTCCGGTGAAATTTGTGCTAGCGTAGGGCCAATCCTCCATGACAATCAGCTATCGTTGGAGCCAATCAAAAAACTCTGGCCTCTAAGACATCTGTTGGCCATGCCGTGCTCTAGGCATCAATGCGGCCCATCGAGCCATCCGTGGCTTTGTGGGTGGCGACATCAGGACAATAACCTCCTGACGCTGGAATATGGGTAATCATTCCAAGAAGAACGATACCAGAATCGATCTGTACCCAAACTAATTTAGTTTTGTCTTCTTGCACTTAGTAAGCTACCGTTTGATGTTGATAGTCATGGCCTTGGCCCAGTTGAATATGGTCGGGTTCATGCACTCTGAGGCAAGAAGTAGTTGTGTCTTCGTGGCCTCATGCGGTGCCTGCGATCCAGCAGCCCGCGTGATAGTGTGTAGCACTACTCTTAGTGCTAGATCAGGGACCGTTTGGATGTCCACTTTTCCACCCCCTGTTCCTTTTCGTGCCCCTCACCACACCCTCTCAATTACCATTCCCATGCTTTCCCTAGAATGACGGGTACCGATTAAGATAAGGACTGCACCTCTACGCGACAATCTAGTGATGAAATATACATCTAAGACTTTGAGTTCAAGCTCTTGATATCAAAGCACAAAATTCTCCTAATCTTTGTCCCAAATGCTTATCAAGTATTGAAGCAATTTGGGCTGAGCCTAGAGACATGGTGTCAGGAAGAACTTATTGAGCCCACAATTCCTGAGGGCATTCATGCATTGTTCATCCTCCTCACTGTGTTCTCTCTCTTTCCACTCGATAACCATCTTTTTGTTTTTGTACCTGCATGAATTGATCATAGAAACATTTTAAGCCCCCTTGGGTGTTAAACTTTGCAATCGATTGGTTGCATTTTCTTAAATTTAAAGCAGATTTTGAGTTGTGCGGTTGGCGTGACCCCTGTGCAAAAATGGGTCGATTGGTGCGGGTCTGTGCCCGAAACCTGCGCCAATCGCGATGCCCTAAAATTTTCAAATAATCCCCTAAGGGACCCAAATTGACAATTAAATGCAATGAAATATAGCTCAAAAGATGGCAAATGGTGTCAGCTCTTACATGAAACAGAAAAAATCCGGATTGGTCCACTGGATTGTTCACAATTGTCGCCTGAAGATCGCAAGGGAAACGGGTCACTGTTGCTCTGCAAAGAGGTAAAAGTGAAAAGTAAATAGTTTTTATCATTTATGGTATTTTATAACTTTTCAAAGTCTAAAAATAGGTTTTAAAACATATTTTTCGATATATTTTCATATTATTTTCGAGGAATATGTTTTACACACGTCTTTTTGTGCAGCGACAGGTTTCCACATGGTTTTGATGAAGAACGAGTTGTATTTTATACTTTTTCGGACTCGCTAAAAACACGAAAAGGTCACTACTGGAGTCATCTTTCAGCTCTTTTCTAACTCTCTAAAACTGAAAAGATCGCTGAGTCGCTTGTCGTTTTGAACTCGTTAAATTGGCTTCAAAACGATATCTACCCAGTATATGTTTACCCCTTTTTTGGGCTGGGATGGATTATTTATGAAAAAGGAATACCTTAGCCGATTGCAACTAAGAGGATCTCTTGGACATAGTTTTCTACCTTTTCGGATCTGAGAGACTATTTACGAAAAGGGCCTTGTTGGAGTTTTATTTTTTCTTTCTTTTAAAAATATCTAAACATGAAAAGATGTTGAGTTCCTCTGTTGTTAGACTCGTTAAAACTGATGACATCGGACTCCGTCGTGATGACGTTACTCGAGTTCCTCCTTCCCAGGGCTTGTAAAATATACTAGGTTGGATTTTTTCAAAGGAAAAACTTACATTGCAAGCACATGCTATCCCCTTTAAGCTTGTTTTAAAAAATAATTGGGGTACTCGCCATAAATGGTGGGGGAAAATGGAACCAAGATTGTAGTCGTGCTGGCAGTATGTCGCTCATGAACATGGCACTTGTTTGCATTCGTGTCGGGTTGCGGATATCTCACTTCATCATTTGTTTGCCTCCATGGGTTTGGGTAATCATTTTGGACCTCTCATCTTCTCTTTGCCATGTCACCATGACCTAAGATCTCTTGATGTCAATACTGCCAAATCCAGTGTCGTGCCGCCAATATGTTCAAGAGAAGTTTGCCTCTGAAGTTTTCAACCTCCCTCTGATTCTTTGTTGGTCTTGATTCACAAACATCATGTTCCTCTATCTCGTGTCAATGATGTGGGAAACATTATGGCCCACCTTCGATCAAGGTCACTTCCTGTCGACTCCAACTCATTATCTAGGAAGCTGATCTAGAGACTACCTTCAGGTACCTTGGAGCCTGCATGCCTCAATGACAGGTTCTTCACACTCGAAGTAAGGTCCACATCATTTGCCTTCGATCGATTGACTCTACAGGTGTTCGACGTCAGATCACTATTCACATTCCGTGGATTGTACCTTTTTGTACCTTGAGATCCATTGCCATTATTGGTGGTTTCTCTCATGTCTGTTAACATCTTTCATCATTGGCTAGTAATCAGACGATTTTCTTGCATGTTCGAATTTAGCTCACATATTTTCATGCTTGAATTTGTACTGTGTTCAGGTCGAGATGGAGCACAAGACCCTGGGTTTTGTCTAATAAAATCCAAGCTGCGAGTTCTTTGTGGATTACTATGACTTATTATGTGACTCTTCTGATTGGATGGCTGCGACCATGCCTGAGTCTATTTATTGATCCCTACTACTAGATGGCTGTGTCCATACCTCGGATCTCATTATTTATATGCTCTATTATGGATGGCTGCGCCCATGCCACATGTCATGTATCAGATGTATCAGTTTTACTTGTACTTGCAGGTCTTCCGACAAAAGTGTTTGGGTCGAACGCGTTCTCATAAAGCATTTCACCCCTTCCTCTCTCTCGGACATCATGCTTTAGGGGGCATCTCTTACACAACATTTTCCACCATCCTTGCAATCCCTCGCCCTGCACATTTAAGGGTCTTTCCCGTGACCTGTGAGCAGTGTCATACTCTACAAATACCTTCTTTACATCCTTCTGCATGAGGAAATGATTTCTCCTATTGAACATTTCCTTAGAAAGCACTCAAAAACCTATGTTTTGGCATTGGCGCGGGTAGCCAGTTCACCCCTCATGCCAATGGGGAAGATTTTCACTAGAGCTCATGGCAGCTGGCACTCTGTCTCTTTGTTGTACCCATGCTAGCCTTCTTGGGAATGTTTTTTAACAAATTAGAGGCGAAAGTTTCCTTTAACCACCTCATGAATGACTCATTGCAAGGGGTTAAACTCGATAAACCACGAATCTCTTTCTTTAGGAAATGGTTGATGGAACATTCTTTGAAGATAGGACTCCCCCCATGATTATAGGGATCCTAACCTCTCCTTCTCCTTCTATATAAACAAGTCTTCTCCCTTTACAAAAGCTAGCTGAACATATAGCCAAGAAGTTGAACTTGGAGAAGAGATATTATAGCTGAGTAATCGCTATAGAGAAGGTTGAACCAAGGAGGATCCCGTAGAGAGAGCCCCGTCTGAATTCCCGACGAGATTTGTAAGACGTGCTCCGCTGGAACCTTGCTGGAGGATATCGCAACGTTGAAGCCTAGATGTACTCTTCCTTCTTTAAATTAATATACTCGACTATGGTATTGATTCCATCTCTATGTTATGTTTTTTTGACGCAATTGATTTATTCTTCTTCGACTGATTGATAGTTAGGAATGTGAAATAGTATGTTGTGTATCATCTTTGTTTCTTGTGCATGTGCAGGTATCCGGGCGTGAGAACGAGCAGATCGTGATCTGTCGAATCAAGAACGAGAGGCAGCCATTCTCCCAGATGACACAACAGCACAGGACCTACGGTAAGTGATCTACCAAGTCTTTGTCCATTCTTAACTAGGAATTATTGTCATAGCGTGTCTCGTTTGTGGCTAGACCCACTCTAGGGCTAGTGGGATCGGCTCTGTCTGCAGAGGGGATTTACCTCACCAAAAAATTGGTGACTCCATTGGGGATCAGTGTGAGTTTGTCTTTCGTCTATTAGATCTTCACCGGGGATTGGTGACTCCACTGGGGATTGGTGACTCCAAGGGTTTTCAGGGACTACTTCCATGGGAGAAAATATGGATGAGAGGGTGGGGGACGTAGTGCACCGTTTGTGGTCTTTGTACACTTACCAAAAGAATAAAATATTGGGGTTTGGTTTGTAAAAAACACAGAGACGGGTGCCCCAAAACATGAAAGTGTTCGCTCACTGATGTTGTGAGGAAGGTGTTTTGCTGAGGGTGGGGGCCCCATTGGTTGGTATCACGTGTGAGGTTGATGAAGTGATGAAAAAATATCGCAGATGGGATTATGCTAGTGGAGGTATGGTGGACCAAAGTAGTATGGACATGAGGTACTTCCCAGACTAAAGTAGTGTGGCCATGGCATCACTTCTGCTGTGATATGTGGTCTACTGTGTGTGACGATCACCATGGAGGGGAGGCTCTACTGACCAACGAGGATGTTTATCATGTGCAGGGTGAGGTGATGATAAACACAGACAGATATCTGGAACCTATGGTCGATTTCAGATGGAGAAATGATGTCAAGATATGCAGAGTTTTCTGGGACTCTATCATGCTGGGGGTAGAATGATACCTACTCTGGAACTTTCTGTGGATGGAGTTGTGAATGGTTTGCAAGATTTTCCTGCAAAAACAACTACCTCAAGTGAAAGCATATTCTTTATTAAATATTCTTGAAAGTCATGAGTTTTTTTTTTTTTTTTTAAAGAAGATGAGAGAGGGCATACCTGCCAGCGCTGAAAAATTATTTTTCGGGAGTGCGAATATGTGGCATCGCCTTTGTTCATTATGGAGTGTTGATCACAACACTGCTTATGGTTCGGAGAATGGACCTTTTGATCTCTCATTATGATCCTCCAAAGTTTTTGAAAATGGCGATATATAGGTGAATATGGCCCTAATTCAACTCATTTGTACTTGTTGAGTTCTTGAGAGGTGAGAGGCTTCTTCGGAGCAGTTCTTGCTGTTGCGGTCAACTTGAGCACCAGGGATTAGCGATATCATGCCCAGGTAGCCTCCATGATGTCCTACACTTTAATTTTTTCAGTTTGATGGTGCCAGGGTCCGTACAAATATGGTTTGTATGGATTCTGGATGATTTTTGCCATAGATTTCCCGTGCAATCAGGGCAA
This sequence comes from Pinus albicaulis, assembly GCA_034641835.2. Taxonomy (NCBI): domain Eukaryota; kingdom Viridiplantae; phylum Streptophyta; class Pinopsida; order Pinales; family Pinaceae; genus Pinus; species Pinus albicaulis. The sequence goes on along the minus strand of CM076570.1, from coordinate 619,616,081 downwards.
GGGCACACCCTTTGTGTGCATTTTCTAGGGATATGCGCGATTTAAGAGCTATGTTCCCATTCTTTGGTGCACCTTAAGCACTCCTGTAGTAAATACAGGCACGACTTTAGCACGCCTGTCTGAGGGACATGTGCGCAAAAGGCCTAGGGGAATTGTTTTGAGTTTTTGTCTATTTTTGATGTTTTTATGTTGCTGATGGGTTCCTGTTTGGATGACAGGTTGCTGTGGAGGGAGAAATATTGGCCCAAGATTCGTACTACATTGGTTGCTGATGCTAGGGTGCACCATCAGCTAGCACAATGGGGGCTTATGAAGTTCACGGAAAACGAGCTTCTTTAGTCGCAAGACTGATTGCTTCGTTACCTGATTCGGTGTTGGCGTAGGAGGCGCAACATGTTTGTGTTGTGTTGGAATAACTTGGCCATCTATCTAGAGATGAATTTATATTTTGTGACTGTGTAACCACCTCATGGTGAGGCACTGAGGTATCCTCTCCCTTCTGGGAGAGTGGTTTGGAGAGGTTCTGAAGGCGTCATTGTGGTGGGGTGCCTCTTATGGAGGGGTGCACAACATTGCATCAGTGGCAGATTTGGTCAAGTGGTGTGCTCTAGAAGTGATTGTGCAACTTGTAGGGTTGTCGGCTCTACATCAAGCATCTGGCCCACAGGTTGGAGTCTTGTGCTAGTTGAGGCCAGGTCATTTATTTGATTTTGCTCATTTTTTCTATGACGAGATGGTGACGCATCTCAACAAGGCTCGTAATGGATCAAAATTGTTTGCATACGTCAAAATTATATGGAAAATTATTATGAGAGGGTAGTGTTGCTGAGATTGGTGGTGGCGGTGCCTCCCTGGGGGACCACAGGAGCCCGGCATGAGGAAGTGGGCTCCGGTGATGCCGTGATGTGGTGGGGGCATGGTGGGGCGTTACTAGAACACCACGACAGAGGCTTGGTTCGAGGTGAACCCCCAGATGTTTATGCCATTCCTAAATGTAGGGATGGACTTCCGAGGGGATCCAAATATGGGTCTCCCTCCTGGTTATGCTTGGGGGACAATAGGTACGTTGTTTATGTTTTCTGCATCTATTTGAGTATATATGTGCTTATGTGTTTTGATGGTGATAGTGACATAGTTTTGGTTACTTTTGCAGATGTTGGTAAGGTAGGTCACCCCGTGGCTTGTTTGGTCAGCCATAGTCCTCTTCAGAGACCTAGGGGTGGGTAGGGAGGAGATGCTACTGGAGGACCTGGTGGTAGCGCTGGCCCTTCAGGGGAGGGCAGCAGCTCGATAGCTACCGAGGTTGCGGTCGAGTGGGCTCGTGTTGATGCAGAGGCAGCACATGAAAATGCGGTAGAGGCTTGCAACGCTGAGTTGACTACTTGAGTGTAAGTTCTCGAGGATGCCTGGGGTCGAGTGGATCACTTGACCCAGAGGTTGTCTTCGCGAGGCTTTATGGATGATCTCGAAGATGTCTGGCTAGAGACAGTGATGGCCCAGGAGAGGTACTATCAGCCTATTTTACGTAGGGTGGTAGTCTTCGTTGTGATGGTGGCTCTAGTGGTGGTATTGGGAGTAGTTGTGGGTCCAGGTGCCCCTCCTGAGGGGGCATCACCCTAGAGTATACTTGTACACAGTGAAAGCACCCATTATGAGGATGCTTCCCCTATTTTTGATGACTTTTGTGTATCTTTGGGATGGCTGATGGGTCATCGACACTATTTTTTGTACTCTGACATATACACCATGATATATATATGAGAGATATTTTTTGTGGCTCTACATGTTGTGTCATCTGTTTTGGTTTATGGATGATGTTATGCTGATGGATATCTGTGTTTTTGGTTTTTTATGTATGATGGTTTATTCGAGATACATTCCAGTTTATAATATTGTTAGCTATGTGATCAACTGTTTGGTTTTGACTCCTTGGTACATGTGTAAATGTAATATAGTCAAATTTTTTGCTTAATATTTTTGCACACAAATATTTTATAAATAGGTGTGTATCTCTTGTCTCAAATGTTTGGTTTAACTGTGATACTACTAACTGGGAATCAAGGTAGAAATGCATATGGTGTATGCCCTGATGGAGTGCATCACACATAAGTCTGATGGCGGTGTCATATTCTACCTAATTTTTTTTTGCTGAACCGATGCACACACTGTTTGTGTAGAGTGGTGATCGGTCAGGCTAACAGATGACCCAGGAAGCTGCCGCTAGAATTTGATACCATCTTGAGGCTCCATAAGCAAATCCGACGTAAATTTTAGGCTGGTAATCCATAGTGGCACTTTGAGCGCGTTTTGTAATAAGTCTTTTGGTCAAAAATTTACAGTGGTTGGGTTTGTGTATGTTCACTCTAGGGAAGGGCCATCCTGGCCCTTATGGGTAAAATTTCTTGAGGTAAAGGTCATTGACGGGGTTGTTGAGGCATGTCTTGTCCAGTTCCATCAATATGTATGCCCCTTGGCGGTGGCAATGTTTGATGATGTAGGGTCCTTTCCATAGGGTTTCAGTCTTTCCTGGCCCTAGGGCTTCTTTTGCGACATCATAGAGGATGACTAGTTCTCCCTCAATGAATGAGTGAGGGTTGATGTGGCAGTCAAATGATGCTTTTACCCTTTTCTTATGGGCCTCGTTGTGTTGCAGCGACTGTCATCGGCTTTTGTCAATGAGCTCTAGTTTTACTAGGTGTTTTTCTAGAGGCTGGGTATCATCAAGGAGTTCAATAGCGGGATGAAAATTCGGAATCTTGCGGAAATCAACGCAAAAGCGCAAGGTACCTTGATCCTTTGCTACAGGAATAAGGTGGAAATCCTGGGATGCGAGGGTGGCTGAAATCCTATTTCCAATATGCGATGATAAAAATCATATGTGATGTATCGTGTCGTTGGCGTTTGGTGGGGGAAGAATCTCCGTGATGGGAGTTTACGTAAATGTAAGGTTGGGTTCCCCCCTAGGATGGTCAATTTCCTGTGGGTGGAAATTGTGCTTGCTACAGAGGTGCTTGAATGTTTCCATTAGCGGGTATACCTCTGGTGCGTGGTTTTGGCCAGTGCAAATGGTGCATGGTACCACTGTGCCAACTGAGTAGATTTTATGGGAATCCACACTACTCGAAGTCTCGAATGTGGATGCATGGAAATAATCTATTGTAGAAGAGATGGTCTTCTGCTTCCACTTCCATGTTGTTGGCTTGGGTGTGTCTATATATTTGGGGGAGTGTAGAATTAACGTTGCTCTTACCGCTCTTAGCTTGGGGAGATGCGCACATTTGATCGTATGATGAAATTGTGAACAAATCCGACAATAGGTGCGCGTGATCTTCTCTTGGTTAGAAATAAGTATCTGAGGAAGTGAAGAGATTGTGCGCAAACTATTGCGAGGGGCTTCAGTTCTCTGTATTGATTGACCCGGTGGTCATTCAAGTCACATAGTCCACATGTTATCCTAGGTTTGGCTTGTGTCATGCTTGGGTGGTGTGTCGTCCTAGTTTTCCCATCATGCCTGTGTGGGTGTGGGGTCGCTGGCGTAGGGGTGATGTAATTTCTAAATTTCCTGAGGGTATCGTCCCATTTATTCTCTATGGTATGAATCATATTGATGGTAAGAAGAGCTCACAAGATATTGGTACAACGATGTTCATAGTGATTTCCCTAATGTTAGACTCCGTCTTGTCAACCCGCTGTAGTCAAATTCACCAAGGTTCATCTCTTGTCATTTGCAGTCACTGATGTTACTCTGGTCCAGAAAAGAGTCATTTTAATTCTTGAGCTCAGGGTTTTGTTTTCAGAAGTATTTCAAAAACATGTGCAAGCCAGAGGAAGGTTCAGTAAGTGTTTATTTCAGGAATGTCATCGTAAATAAGGCGAGATTGATTCTTCTTCAAAACCCCGTTTTGAAGAAGAAGTCATCAAATATGTTTTTATGATGAATATGTAATTTGTCAAAATGTTTCAAATTCTACAGCTCCTCAATCTTGTTTCAGTTTCAGCAGCTTCTATCCCTGCAAAAGCACAAACAGATAATTAGAGACAAAGTGAAATCAAACAAACTGATGACACATGAGTGCTCAGATTTTTCAGCTGTCTGCAGGCATGTGAACTATTAATGAATTGACAAGCTTCAGATATAAGTTGATTCTTCTAACTTTCGGGGTTTTGCTGAAATAATTGTGTATCCTGTAAATCATTGGGTGAAAGCAAAACATGCTTTCCGAAAACTTCATTGTCTATGCCTGTTTTAGAAGCATGTGTTTGAGTCTGAGCTTCAAACTAGCTTTACTTGCACCATAATTATGGTTGAACATGGAAAAAGTACGAAAATTCGGGTTGGCAAATTCTAACCCAGTTTGTGGATAGACAAAAATCAAATTATATTCACAAGTTTGCAAAACAGAAATCAAGCTGGTGCAGTGGAAGGCTGAAGACATGTTTGCAGATTTGTGGACAGGCACCAGAGGTGCGCGCTACCCATTGGGCAGGCGCGCTACCCACACGGAGACAACGTTTAAAAAACGTTTTCTTGCGCCCAGTTTCGTGTTGAATCGACTCCATCGACTTGCAACGGGATGGCAAACCTTCATGTTCTTTGCCAAGGCGATTGAGCATCTGCGTTTTCAGGATTGCAATGTGTCATTCGAAACAACAGAGATAAGCTTTTCTTCCGGTCACACAGCATCAATTAATGTTGCTATAGTCCAGGTGATTTGCAGAGATGGATAATTGAGCTGACAGGAGCCCCTGGCACAATGTATGCCAATGAATCCTATCAACTACAAGTTGATTTCCCTGATCATTATCCCATGGAAGATCCACAGGTTATTTTTCTCCCACAAGCGCCTCTGCATCCACATATTTACAGCAATGGCCACATATCTCTAGATATTCTGTACGATTCCTGGTCTCCAGCTATGACCGTCAGCTCTATCTGCATCAGCATTCTTTCAATGTTATCTAGCTCTACTGTGAAGCAACATCCGCCAGACAATGATCGATATGTCAAAAATTGCAGAAATGGTCGATCACCTAAAGAGACTCGCTGGTGGTTCCATGATGACAAGGCATAATTATAACTATTTTGGTCGTGCTTGGTAAAAGGTCTGCAAATTTTACTAGGCATTGTAATTCCTTCCTAAATCATCACGAGATTTGTGAAACATTGTATTTTGCTCCGTGGGTTTTGTTTTGGAGCTTGTCATAGGCTGCATGTTCAGCAGTTTGTAAAGATCTTGTATTTGTGCCTACTATTCCGAAAGGATGGTGATTATCTACAGCGTTTAGTGTCTACTGCTTGCAAATGAAATTCTAAGGAGATCATTTGCGGGTGGAAGACCATTAGTCATGGTTGAACAGTTTAATGAATGACCGGGAGAGCCATTTGCATGCATATAAACACAAATTTCAATTGCAAAAAGTTTCTTTAAGAAATAGGCTCAAGAAGGTGAAGGAGATGGGACATTTAGAAAACATGGGATATTTATGCACATATTGTATGATATGGTGTAAAAGCCGGCCCTGCTTTATCCTTCATTTATTGGGCAGTGCTCACAGGTTATATGCTGAGATTCAAGATCAGCGTCATACAAATAAAGTAATACAGATCACCAGAAGAAGGCGTGGAGTTATGTCAATGATGGACACTTTGTCCTGCTATTGCGAAGGCAGTGGAAACCATAAAGACAGAGGAGATTGCCCTGATTACAATAGAACTTGAAAATGGTTTTGGAAATATTGAAACCCAGAGAGATTTGGCTGTAAAAATTGTTGAACAGGAAGCCCTTTGCTGGAAACACTGCCTCCTTCACTTGGTGAATTAAGGAATTTGAAGCAATTGAACCTTCGAGATTGCTAGGCAATGAAATGTTTGCCGGATTCCTTTAGACAATTAACTGAGTTGGGTACTCGACTGTCCCATAAGCCAACTGCCATTTATAAGAGTTGAAGGAGCAAGAGAGAGTTTAATAGAATCGATTGGGCAGAGAACATGCAGTAATTTGGGTTCAGTTGACAAGTGCATATTTCAACTCCAACACATAAGACTGTACAACACACAAATATCAGAGGTATCATTTGATGAAGATGTATTCTCCAACCTTCAACATATTCACATAAGCTTTTTCCATTATTTGGAGAAGGTTGCCACATTGTCAAATGCACTCCTAGAGATGGAATTGATTGATTGTAATAATTTGAAGAAAATAGAAGTGCTCTGTGGTCTTGCAAAACTTAGGGAGTTGGTGATTAAAGGGTTGAAATTGGAGAAGCTTCCAAGCATTGAAACTTTGGTATCTTTGCATCAGTTGTTCTTAGCTGACTGTGTCATGTTGAAAAGCATACAGGAGCTGGATTAGCTCACAAAACTTCGATTACTATATGTTAATGACTGCTCTGAATTACAAGAGTTGCAAGGTGTTGAATATTGCATGGCGTTAGAGAGCCTTAAGGCCATTGGGTGTCCCAGTCTGCAGTGGGATGATAACGTAGTTGAACAAGTTGTTGCAACGAGTGAAGCAGCTTGACACTTCAGCAGAGACACTTGTCGTGACATTTTGGGAGAGAATAAAAGTCAAAAGCCAAATTTAAATACAGATAACTATCCCAGCACAGAAATCGAATTGGTTGGTCTATTTTGGGTCTTCAAGCTGCAGTTCAGAAAGTCTAGCTACAGGTTCTACCAATTCATTGGTCATCAACAAACAAATACAACGCTATTCCTTTTAGAGCAAAGTTTTCCTATTTTCATGGTTATTGATGTAACTGCTCCTTATTTTCATCGATCAGTTAACACCTCTCATAGTTTATTTAATGTAAAAACATTTGTAAAGGGGGGGGGGGGAGAGTTCTGAGAGCTGGTGGTGAAGAACAGAGAGTTTCATTTGTACAGTTGTTTGACAGAGATTAATTGAATGGTACAGCTCTGTTTTATAAGATTCTTGTGGCGTAAAGTTTAGCATATGTCTCTTCTACTGTTTCATATGTAATTTCGTAATGTTTACATTTCATTCACAATCAGTTCACTGGATGCTGTTACAGTGAGATAGGTAGAATACAATTTATTTGCTCTGCCTTGAAGTAGCATTCAGGATTTGTGTATTTTCTTCTGTCTGAAAGGGATTCATTGTTAAATGCCCCTTTCAGCTTTCTTAAGCAGTCTTTACATCCCATTTAATTTCAGTTTAATTGTTAAAATTCACTCCTACCTCGCCTTATGTAATAATCTGTGCTTTTGATTAAATCTCTGCTCACACTGTTCTTGATCCCATACAGTCCAGAAACCCATCATTTATCAAAAACCTCATACCTATCTCTTTACTAGCCTAAAATCAGCTCCTATCGTAAGTCATCTCGCACCCTATTGCTCATTTTATCAAGATTGACGGAGAGAGCCCTCTCCTGCCCTCGTAGGGCTAGCTACGAGGCTAAGCGTGGTTTGATGTAGCCTTGAGTTTTATCTCATTTCAGCCTGAGGTAGATTTGAGCGCCTGCTGCAGTCAAATTATCCGAAGTTCATTCCTTGTTATTCGCAGTCACTGATGTTACTGTGGTCCAGAAAAGAGTCATTTTAATTCTTGAATCCAGGGTTTTGTCTGCAGACTAGAGGAAGGTTCAGTAAGTTTTTGTTTTTATGTCATTATCAATAATGTGAAATTGATTCTTCTTCAAAACAGGGTTTTGAAGAAGAAATCATCGAATGTATCTTTTCACCATGTAGTTTCTCAGTTGCAGATGCTGGTTCTCCTTGCCAAAGTTCAATGTTAATTATCCCTGCAAGCAGACAAAGAAAAGCCCTCATTCAAAGTCAGAAAATTAAAAAAGGAAATTGGAAAGCAGAGTTTGTAATAATGTGAAAAAGTGCTGAGCCAAGACAGGCCACCAATCCCTGCAAAAGACAACAAAGTGTCATTAGTCCAAGATTCAGAAAAGCATGGTAAAGCCAAAGAAAAAGCATAGTATTAAAAGATCAAATGACAAAGTGCAAGTGGGTTGTCAAATAAATTTGAAATCAAATCTAATTGCATGAGATATTTTCTTCATGTATAAAACATGGCAAACAAATTCATTTGCCAAAAATCCGCAAGGCAGAGGTCGAAGTCAAGTTTTTGAAGGCCGTAGGCAAGTTTTCATAGTTCTGGACAGTGTTTGGAGGGCGCGCGACCCAATTGAAATAGGTGAGACCCACTTGAGGGGCGCGACCCACTTGAGCGTCACAGCCAGTGTAAAGTTGAACGAGTGAGACCCACTTGGGGGGTGCGACCCACTTAAACCAGCGTGCGACCCACTTAAATCAGAACCCAGAAAAATTGTGTTTTGCGCCCAGTTTCGATTCAAGTCGCCTCCAAAAATTGCAAGTAGGTGTTTCATGGCTACTCATTCTTGAAGGTTGCACATAGAAACAAAATTACTCGCTCTTGGAGAAGACAAGGCTACAAGGATATGAAAAAGAAAAGCCGGTGAATCAATATATTTCTGTGAATTACGAAATGTCTGAAACTATATACTTCTGGGAAATGTGAAATTTTTCTGAAGAACGTAAAGGTCCATGAAACGATGCCCTTGGCAGCTCGATTGAGAGTGCTTTGGCTACTGTTTTAAGCAAAGAAGCAGTGCAATCTTTAAGATCGAGCATATCCTTTGATAAAACACGCTGCAATCTACTGATTCTTGAATAGGCTATTGCATCTTCTATACTAACCACCGCCCTCGACCTTGAAACACATTGCATTTGGTATTCACATTGATAATGTAGGCTCTGCAGTCGGCCAATATGCTAGTTGCTCTAATTAGAAGCGGGATCTGACTTATATCTCTGAAGTCTAGCCCTGCGTGATTCAGAGAGTAGATGGCGGTTTGAAACAACGTCTCATAACGTTCCACCTCAGAAATGTTATCGCTAATGGTGTTGCACATGTCAAGCTGGTAATCAAACAGTGGTGACACAAGTAAATGTGTTCAAACTTAAAACACGTGTTGAGCTTGGTAAATTGCAGCTGGGATTGTTCACGTGAAATCTTATTTAAAGGGCCAGTTTTATTAAAAATTATTGTTATTCAAACAGAAAGCGAAGGTGAAAGGTCGAAGTCCAAAAGCCAAACTTAAAACAAAGATATTTACAACAGAAGAATAGGATTCGATTCCTATTTAAGACTTCAATTAATGATTCAAAGGGATCTGCGCTCCAGTTTGTTGGCCATCAGAGGATTTTAAGGGGAATGATCTTCTGTTTTAGAATAAAGAGATGATTCTATCTCTATTTTTGTAACTTCAGGTGAAACAACGCCCCTGTTTTGGGTCAATCTGTTTTCTCCTAGGATAGTTTATTTAATGTATTGAATAATCATTTGGGGGGAGAGAATTCTGAGAGCTAGTGGAGGAGAACACAGAGTTTTATTGTATAGTTTTGACAGAGAAACTAATTGAATGGTACAGCTCTGTTTCATAAGATTCTTGTGGCGTAAAATTTAGCAAATGTTTCTTCTTTGTTTTCATATGTGTCTTGTTATGTTTACAATTCACCCATAATCATTTCTTAATGAATGCTTTTAAGTAGAAAGGCATAATTCAGCTTGCTGCTCTGCCCTGGAGAAGCTTTCATGTTTTGTGCAATTTCTTCTGTTTGATAAGGATTCATCACACATGCCCTTGTCAACTTCTTAGCAGTCTTGCCACTCCACTTAATTTCAACTTGGAATTGTTAAACTTCACTCCTATCTTGCCTTATAGAATAATCTGCGCCTTTGATTAAAACTCTGCTCATGCTGTTCTTAATCCCATGCGTCCTAGAAAACCCCATCATTTATTAAAAACCCTTTTCTATCAATTTACTAGCCTAAAATCAGTTTTCTTTATCGGTCATCTCAGATCCTATTGGACATCTTTCATTGAGTTTGACCCGGAGAGAGCCCTCTCTTGTCCTCGTAGGGCTAGCTACGAGGCTGAGCTTGGTTTGATGTTGCCTCGAGTTTTGCCTTTCTCAGCCTGAGGCAGATTTGAGCGCTAACACCTAACATATTAGGAAAAATAGCCTAGATGTGGGGGTCCCGTCGTGCTCAGTTTGTGGTCTGGTAGGGAGCCAGCGTCATAATGCTGCTAAATCAGGGAAAGTGGTGACCACATGATTGGGTGTTTTTCATAAAGCACATGTTGGTCTTCTCTGTAAAGAGCGGTTGGCGGTAACTAGGGGTTCCCAGATTGGTCGCTTTTCAGCTGATAAGAATAGGATGGATCGGCTCCTCACATCCTCTTGCATTGTGGAGCTGTCTGTGGATTCCGCGTCCATGTTATCTTCTTGGGAGAGGCGGACTATCGCTGAGTGAAAACTAGCAAGGGCTAACTGGAATCAGGGGATATAGTGACAATTTTCTAGAAGGTGATTGTCGGCGCACAACGGACATGTGAATTGTGTTGCGCACAATCTAACGTAGTAAAATTGTTCTATAAGATACCATCTATGGATTTGTTCCAGGGCTGTGCATTCTTCGAGGAAGTGACCACGTTCATCGCACAGTGTGCAGCGTATCACAGGAGGGGATATGACTGGGGGTATTTCTGGTGCCCTTCGTTCCTCCTGTAGGTATAGGATGACATGAGGTTCATCTCCGATAGATTTGGTGGGGGGATCCTCTTGATAGGATCACTCGATGGTGTGTAAGCCATCCCTATATCGTGGGATCTCTAGGAAATGATGGGTATATTTCCCATAGTTGCTGTAGATAGCACATGCGTGATTGGTACGCAATGCTTTACCTTTACCTTTGGTGGCTGATTCATTTTTATGGGAATGCGACATCTCGATGTATGCCTTAGAGCCAAGGAGTGGTTTTAATTCATCCAGCTTTGGGCAGATATGGGTTGGGTGTCCTATTACGTCGCATATGGCCCAAATAGGTGATTCCCATTGTATGGCGGGAGTCTCCATATTCTTTCCTCTCTTCTAGGTTTTCTTAGCCGTAACCACCGGTTTTGCAATGGAAATTTCCTTTGCAGGGATGGTTTCGACTGTTTCTTGGACGGGTGGGGCCTCCTCGGGACTAAGGGGCTTTAACCCTATGGCAGTGATGTGTGTGGCTCTTGCCTCTGTAGGGAGGATGAGATACCAAATGGGTAATGAAAATGATATGATTGGTAATACCATTGTTGCCAAAACCTGCTGGGAGACGAAACCAGTTGGGGGGTAGAGAAAAGGGGTTTGGGAAGCAGCGTAGGAGAGAGAGGCTATCGTGGCCAAGGACTCATTGTCATTACTACTTGTGTCTGTGTCCTGACTAGCTTCTGTAGAAATTTGAATAACTGATATGTTATCCACCGAGATTCTCCTGATCACACACTATTTTATCTTCATGCACAATACATAATATCTTCTACCATTGATCATTAATTGCGGAAATAAAAACAATCGCATGCGCACATTAAAACCATAAACAATCACACATATGAGCACAATATTTCATGGGAAAGCTTAAAGCTGAAAATCCCCAACTATATGTATATTATATGACATAGATATCATGTAAAAATCATCATACAAAGCTACTCACAAGCTCTCAGTACAATCTCCAATTGCTACACACTAATCAAGGTAGATCTAGCAAAAAACATGCTCCAATCTCTGCCACCTGATAGCCAACCTCTATTGTGTAATCAATGTTGAAGAATGGCTCATAAATAACTTCAAACCACCTAGCTTGTACTGCGCAATCCTCATTGGCTTCTCCAATCATTGGCTGTTGCAAATCATGTAACAGTATAGTCACAACTGATAGTCACACTGCTCTTTCACCTATCTCTTCACTGGTCTCCATTGAAACTGTCCATGAAATGAAGTTAACTGATGTATTCTTTAGTTGATTAATGAGTTTATAATTAGTGAATTAATTAATAATTAATTCACATCACTCTTCACTAGTGTATTAATCAGTTAGACTAAATACAACTAGCTCAACTATGTTTAGATTAGTTAAACTGAACACAACTCCATTAACTTCCTCAATCAACTCCACCAAACTCTCACATGAGTTCTAACTGAAGTATCCATGCAATAGCTCCACTTAACCCTCAGGAATAGTGTAATTCCTTCTGTCAGATCATGTGCCACATCTGTGCACTTAACTGAAGTGCTCCAAGAGAATAAGATAATGTTTATAGTCCAAATATTATTAAGAGAGCTAATAGTATTCGACGTATCTATTTTTAGACTAGCAATCTAAAAATAGATTCCACCCAATATGTATAAAAATAGAAGTCCATATATTTTTCCAACTTGACCAACCATCCACAAATAGCATCCTGCAACTCATAGAATATGATCCGTATGTCTAAAAATAGACATAGTCTAAAAATAGACTTTGCACCAAAAATAGCCTGCGGGCCCACTTAGTGAAGGCGAATTCTTTCCACTAAGCTCATCATCTTTTTGAAATCTCAACAGATTCGGCGCTTGATGTGGACATCATGCACACCGGAGCCCTTGTGACATCGTGTGATGACTCAGGGATGGGGGGATCTCCTAGGAATGATCCTAGAATGGATGAAGGTTTGAACTGGTTGGGGCCATATTCTTGGTACTATAACAGTGCATCCAAGGATGTATCTACATGGGGTAGAATTACATCAGTGTTTTTTAGTGGTCTCTTCTCGCTATGCGTCAATTATTCGGCTTTAATGATGCTGTCCTCATGGGGGAACATCATAATGCGGAAGACAGATGAGGCTATGGCTGACATGACGTACATATAACTCCATCCAAGGAGTATATTATAGTCCAAGTGAGCCTCCAAGACTTCAATGTCTATATGGATCGTCTTTCCAGCTAAGAAAAATGGGACGTTTTGGTAGAGGCCGATGGGGGTCGAAGGACGACTGTCGTATGCTCTAAGCGTGATGACTGAAGGTTTTAGTTCGGGAGACCCTAACTTCTGCCAATTTGTTTTTGACATGATGCACGTGGATGCACCCTTGTCAATGACACATCGGTGAATGGTGATATTCTAGAATGATACTGGTATTTGAAAGGCGACCTTCGAAGGAAGCCTAGGGGTGGCTTTGTCTAAGTCAAAATCCATCAGGTGCGTATTGGTAGGGTAAATAGTGTCTAATGCGCAAGGTAGGGCTTTCTGTTGTTTTGGGCATGACTGCAATACTTCCAAAGTTGACATAGCAGCAGGAGATTGGGCTAAATCATCCACGATACTATAATTATGGGCCGCTTTGGAGTAGTTTCTTGCTTGCCTATTGGGTCCCTTCACCATCTTTGACAATTGTTCAATAGGCATCTTTGAAATAGTAAAAGGTGGAGTCGGTGCACTGGTACTTGCCCCTGACGTGTTGGTGTTTGGTGGAGTGTCATAATTGCGATTCCATGTTTGGAAAAACATCTCTTAACTAGTGATGTAGATTTAGTGGCTATTTTTTCTAGAGTTTTCTGGGTTTTGTTGCTGAGTGCTGACCGTCCCATGATGGGGGAAAGGTTCCTGCATCAAAGTCATTTGCTGGGAAGATCCTCCTTGTCCTCGGTTACTCTGCAACTTCTTCAGCTCAAGTAGATCGGGACAGTGGTGAGTATAATGGCCGTACTCACCACATATCGAACAAGAATTGTTTGTTCGAAGAGGTGGCCATTTGCTCTACCATTGGGCATTTCTCGGCTCCTGGTTCTGATTCCGGTTGGAGTTGCCTCCAGTTTGGGATCGCGGCAGGCACTGCTGGCTGCTGCTCCCCTGTCCAGGATTCCCTTTGGGATTTTTTTTTCATTTTTTCTTCACCACGTTAGGAGGGTAGTTCTCCTGGTTATATTGGTGTGGTTGGTTTTGGGAAGGCTACACAAAGTTCACCTGTGCATTGGTTTGCATAGGCGGGTCTTGTGCTGGGGACTGAGCATAACTTGGTTCCTGGTTTGCACCTGGATGTTGGAGGGGAGCTCTTATGTCAGTGTTTCTCTCTGCTTACTGGGTCCTCCATGGTGATGCACTCGTGCCCTATTGGTCAAACTTTGCTGAGGCATATGATGACTTTGAAAACAAGGTTGTGGTACGTTCTGGGTAGAACTATATGTATAACTGGGGTTTTGACTGTTTTTGCCTAGGTAACTTTGGGTCAATGACCCAATGAGACCATCTACAGAGTTCGATGCACTTGGAAGTTCTTGATAAGTTTGCCGGTGCGCGGCATTCGACAGGATATTGTAAATATATCCTGACTGCGTATAAATCAGCTCAAGCTGCTGGGCTTTGTTAATAGCATCCTCTTCGGATGTGGGCCTTTTTTGTGCCACATCCTTTGACATATCTGCAGTGAGAGTTTTGAGGAACAAACCGAAAAGAACTCAGTCATCAGGTTTTGCTTTACATAAACTACGACGCCGCCTCCATTCTTGTAGATGGTCCGATATATGGATGACGAGGGTTTTTCTAAAATGTGTCAACAATTCCATTCCATAATCATGGTGAATGTGTAACTGAAAATATGTTAGGAACGTGGTGGCGAGGGTGCAAAAGGTTCCATGTGAAGCAAAGTTTTTCTCCACGTACCACAATGTGACTACTCCTGTCAGAGTGTGTTGAAATAGTCTCAATTGAATAATGTCGTCAATGACAATGTTTGATAAGCACCACAGGTGGAAGGTCATGAAATAATTACCTGGGTCTTCCGGTTGCTTTCCTTCAAATTTTGGAATATCCGAAGGGAGATTCGTGGGCATGGGAGGCCATGTAGGGTTGTGTACGATGGGGTCATTCATAATCTTGGTTAAATCTAGTAGATTCGACGAAGCTAAGAAAGGTGACTGGGAGGTTGATGACATTGCAACTTGCGAAAACAAAAGGTGCTGGTTAGGAAGAGGGTTAGTTTGCGACGTACCCTGTTGTGTATTCAACTAGCTTTCCGAATGGGTCGCATTCCTCTGCCCTCTAGGGGTTATGGGAGGAGTGGTGTGTGGTGTGGCATTGGGAGACTGACTAGGGTTCCCAACTAAGGATGCCTCAATAAAGGACGAACCAATAATGGTGGCAGTGTTTTGTCTTTGACGCCTAAATGGCGAAAGACCTGGAGCCCATCCCAGTAATGGGGGAAGGTCCAAAAGACGCCTATATTTACGAGGTCTTGTTGGGTCCATTTTGGTGTCAAATATATCTGGTTTTGGAAAAAATTGAGAGGATAGATTCTATGATCAAAGAAAAATCCCAATCGCATACATAAAACAAAGCGAAAATAAAATTAATTTTCCCTTTAAATTAATCCTATGTGATCAAGCAATCAAAAAAGTGGTTTTTGTTTGTTTACATATGATACTAAATTCCTAGAAGACCTATTCATCCTCACACACTTAAATGTAACTGGGCCTTGAGAAGATATATTGCGAGTGCTGGCACTACATTCCGTAAGAGCTGGCAACACCCCCAGTCAGCCGAAGAAAATCCACCAAGGTAAGGGTAGAGGATCTAGTGCTTTCCTGCACCGTCACCTATAGGGAAATGATGCTCTAGATTTGGCCACTAAGTACCACCATCCCATGTGAGTGTTTGAGTTTTGGGCTTCTTGGTAAATCAACTAACAGTACCGAGTATCATCCGGGTCATGTAGCCCCAAATGATACTGCATGCACTGCACTGAAGCCTAACCCCCTATGAAATGGGTCTTTGACACACTCAGGTTTTATTTTCTGTGGGCTGATAGGTGGATTTAAAGCTTACTAAGCAGTCAAATTCTATGTTTCAAGATTAAGAATTATCAAGGTGGCTTATTGGATGCCTACCCCCTTGATCCTAACTTAAACTATAGATTCTTTGGTGGACCCTGTGGGAGAATTTAGTGAGTTTGGTTAAGTTAGTTTTAGGTGTCTTTGCTTTGCTTTGTGAGTGGATGTGTGAGAAAAAAGTGGACAAGAACATAGTTTGAACATGTGGATATGCGATGATCCTTTTCAAAATTCCATATTAAACTATGTTGTATTGTTCCTTGCTCAAAAGAAAAACATGTGTGGATATGGGCCGCTTTCTATTTTTCCTAGTTAATCTATGTGATCAACTAAAGGGAGATGGTGAGTTGTGAATAGAGAGTGTTCATATGCTTTCCTAGGATCTTCGAAGGGCAGAAAGGCAACAAATATTACTTGCTCTTCTATCAACAATTTAATCCTGGTCCCAAAATCCCAGTGCAAAAATTGAACTAAACTAATAACTTTTACACCAGAAAAAAGAAACTAGATAAGCATGCATGGACTTGGGAAACTTACTTTGGCTAATTATCTAGGTGGTTGGTACCTAAATTTGCAAACATAATTTTTTTTGTAATGCAAGTTAATTTTCCCCCCTACTTAAACTATGTGTGAACTTTGCAAAAATCAACTTGAAATAAAACTGACACTAAGCCTACAAAATCATATAAGAGTGAGCTTTAGCAAGCTGTAGGGTACCTCAACTAGTGCTGGCGGATGTATTATGGGCTGCCAAGCACTTACAAGCATGAAAATATAGAAATGAGGGTGAAATTTCTCTTTCTCTCTTTTGCGCGCAAAAGGCTGCAACAGGCGCGATGTCTGTGTGCGGGTAAGCTCTGAACGTGCGCCCTGGGCACGTATGTGGGAGGGAAAAGCACGCAAATTCTTGTAAAAGTAATTTTTTGGAGTTGTTCTGCTTCGGTATGTCACTTGGGATGAACCAGGGATTGCAAGAGAAAAATGGGGAAATTCAGCTCCACTCCACAACAAAGACATGGGTCTCTGCAAAAAGGCACAACTACATAAACTTGGAAATAAATGTTAGTGGAGTCACCAATCCTGTGTTAGTGTGTTTGGTGCACGCATGTACGAAATCACACCAACTTAAGGGGTGTGGTTTACCCTCTTAAGTTATTGGTCACAGACAGAAAAAGAAGTGGATTCAAGAAAGTTAGTGGAACAAGCTAGAATCATAAGCATACTAGATAGAGAAATAGCATGCATATATAGACTAAAGCTAAACTAAAAACTAAACAAATAAAACAAAAGCTCTGAATAGAGTCAAACAACTGCAATAATCCAAACAGTGTCTCTTTTGGCCCCTCTTATTGAGTGCTGGTAGGAAATCAGGATGAAACTTTAACCCTCTTGCCAAAGGGCCCTTAGAACATGGGTTCTAAGTCCCAATGCAAGGATGTCTTTACGTCCAAGCTTGCTTCGGTGCAAAGTCTCCCTCTCTCTGCTGTGGTGTACTAAACTTGTTGGATGACCAACAATTGAGTCCCCTCTATCTTCAGCTTTGGATCACACATTGCTGGTATTTCTTGGGAAATTCTGGCCAACATAATAATGTGCTCTCAAGTTCTTCATCTCTTGGTGTTGTTATATAGGAGAATTCAAATCCTCCTTCCCTCCCTTGGTACATTGTGTATGGTGACCCAAGGGAGGGGGATGATTTCATTGTGTGCCACAAATATTCCATTGTGTGCTCCTTTGATGTCTAAGGAGGCTTTGGTGGTTGTGCTTAGGTGGCTTCAAGTGTGAAATCACTGTCCTAATGTGTGCTTTTTATGGTCCCAAAAAGTGACTTTTGGCACTCCCAGGATTGTGCGCATTTTGGGTCAAAAGGCGTGCGAAGGCACTCTTCACGAAGGATTGTGCGCAAACTCATTTATGACTTGCTCAAATTTGATTTTTCCTCAGACCTTGGAGATTTTTAAATACTTTCCAAATTCTCTAATGTCTTTCTGCCCTATAAACCCTTTTGCCTGACATTAAATAATGTCGTCTTATGCTTGTAAGACTTTCCATTGTTAACAGGGGGGATGAAGAATTTCCAGAGTCAAATTTTCCACTTCATATTAATCCTAAGGATTATGAGAGCACCATTGATGAAGGGGAGGATGAAGAATTTCCAATAAATAAAGATTCAACATCCACTTATTCCTAATCCTAAGGATTATGAGAGCACCAGTAAGGAAGGGGAGGGGTGGGATGAAGAATTTCTAGTGAATAGATATTAAAAGCTTCCACTTAGGCCTATTCCTAAGTATTATGAGAGCACCACTGAGGAAGGGGAGGATGAAGAGTTTCTTGCAAATGATAATTTTAGAGGCACAGAGTTGAATAATGCATTTTCTTTAAGTGATCATTTCAAAGGCACTCATGGTGATGTAGAATTGAATCCTCCAAGGGAAGATTTCAAAAGCATGGATGAATATGGTGAAGAATTTCATCTAAGTTAGGGTTTCAAAAGCGCAAATGATTCTTGTGAAATTTTGTCTTCAAGTGACGATGGTAACTAATATTTTCCAAGAAATGGTGCTGATGAATTTATGAACTATGTTCAGAATGATGAAAGTGGGGATAATATTGAGTGTGATGAAACTGCTTCTACAAAGGATAATAGAATGATGAAGCCATTGCAAGAAAATAATGTAACTAGGAGTAGGAGTAGACCTTTTCATATCAATCCAAAATATTCCTGTTATACAAGGGTTAGGAAAACATATCTCACAAGCAAAAGTTATGTCATTCATCTGATTTCAAGTGACTGTTGTCGAAAGGATTGCTTGAAATATATGGATTTCAAATATTCTATGGAGAAAAGGAAAAAAAAATTGTCAATGAATAAAAGCATGCAAAATTCATATTTTGTGGGTTGCATGCAATCCACACTCGTAGGTTATGATTATCATATGGGGAATGTATTGCTCTATAGAAAGGCTTTCAAAATTTTGCATTCAATTGGTAATTTTCGTTTGTCAAGAATCCAAGATAGATTGGAAAAGGATCCCACATATTATTTAGAAGTACGTTATAAACGAGAGGTTGGGTCGTTCGAAAATAATGTTATGTCATGGATGAAAGATTTATTTTCAAAGCATGGAGAGTGTATTCCAAATAAAGACACAATACATATTCCAAATAATTTCGTGAGATGAGAAATCTACAACTTATAAAAAGAATACGCAGAAGGAGTTGGTAATTTTAGTACCTATTCATATTTTACAAGGGTATGGAAGAACAAATTCAACAATGTTCATATTCCTAAGAAGACAAGGATGGGGGTTTGTAGTACATGTGCTTCTCTTAAAGAAAAAAGAGATAAATGTCAAGGGGCAAAAAGAAGTATGAGTTCATAACAATATTTTTAAAATCGGATAGTTATCAACTATGAAAATATATTTATTCATATGTTTCTTTTATTTTATGTGCATATTTTGTTATCAAATCACTTCAAGAGCATTGCAATCAACAAACAAGTGAAAGACAAAAATTGTATAAACATCGAAAGAAGTGTTTTTATAATCCAAATAAATATTTGGGTTTGATAATTGATGGTATGGACCAAAAGAAAACACTTCTGCCACATTTTTTTCGCACACCAAAAAAATTACACGAGGAAAATTTCATTTAGTTTCACTTGGTTGGTTGTATGGTCTTTAATGAGAAGATGTTGCCAAGGGTTTATTTCACAACTTCAAATATTCATAATGATGCAAATATGAACAAAACTATAATCCATGGTGTGGTTAATCATTGGTATGGTATTCTTCTTGAAGTTCTGTATGTACAATTAGACAACACAAGCCATGAAAAAAAAATCAAATTCTTTTTGGGTATCTAAACATGCTCATTGAATTGGGAATTTTTAAAAAGAGAAAGGTTGGTTTCCTTTTTGTTGGGCATACTCATGACCATATTGATCAAATGTTCAGTCGTTTTTTAGTAGCATTGAGGAGGAAATGTGTTGGGAGCCTGCCATCATTAATTGAATGTATTAAGAAATCATACATTCCAAAGCATATTTTTCATGTGTTGCAAGTAACTATTGACATGCGAAGGTTTATTCTAGGTGCATGATGAGGAAAAAAGCATTGAACAAATTAATGAAATTAGATTCCAACATCAACTTCGTATCAAAAAAATTGATGGGATAACACTTATATGGGGCAAGAAGTATTTAATTGTTGTATAATGGGGGCCATCATTAGGTTTAGCATTTTTGAAGTTCATTCCAGACCGTCCAATATTTTCATCAAAGTTATTGTTATTACAGTCAGTTGCTGAACTCCATAATGCACGAAGGCAAAATAGAGATATAAATTATTCTGAATGTCTGGAGGAAATTAAAATATGTATTATAGATACATATGAGTACTTTGATGTTACTGATTCAGTTTGGTGGGAGTGTTTTATCAATAATCAAAGTGATATGATTCCAAGATCAATAAATGAGGATAAAATTTTAAACACTCCATTTTTTTGGCCAAAAAATATGCCAAATGAACATGAGGAAACACACAATGTTGAACAATAACAGGCTCAAGGTATTATTAATCCTCCACGGGTAGAGGAAAGAGAAATATATATTGGTTCTAGAATATCACGTGTACAACGCAAATCCATGGAAGACCTTTACAAGGGTTCTGTGCAGGATGTTAAGGAGGGTTGCGTGATAGCAGTGTTAGCATATGAATATCCACTTGGCTATCCATTTTGGGTTGCCAAGGTTATAAAGGTCATTAGAGAAAATTAAGATATTACAGTTGTTGAAGTAAATTTGTAAGCCACAAGTACCCACCCATTGAATGGTGTGTACAAGCTAGAGATGGTAGTTGAAAAAAAATGGTAGAAAGAGAAAAAGAAATGGCACAAATATAAATCGTCACCGCACAGATGTCTTGAAATTGGAGGACGCTGAGATACTTGTGTATGAATTCAATTTGATAAAGAGAGGAACTCTTCACTTGAAGACCATAAATATTTTGAAGAAATTTCTACCAGAACAAATAATGTTGACATGGGACTCTACTGAATGTAGTCATAGATCTAGAAGACTTTTGAAATCTGAAATGGTGGGCATGCATGTTGACTCAGACATTATGGGAATTTTGAGATCTAAAATAGGCCTCCTAAGGAAATTATAAAATAATAGTGGAAATAATAAAATAAAATTTGATTACATCATCAAATTTTAGAGGGAAAAAAAGAAAAACTATTTTTTCAACTCGTATTTTCAACTTATCTCCCTATGGGTTTACTCAAATTTCGAGCGAAAAGACTCGTTGGATGCATAATTCAATTTCTCATCAAATGAGTACCCATGTTGCATAATTTTGATGGACTTTTCTACATGAAAAATGAGAAATACATGAAAAACGTGATCGCAAAAATGTTTTTTCATGTATTTCTCATTTTTCAAGTAATAGGGTCCATCGAAAGTATGCAACATGGGTACTCCTTGGATGAGGAATTAAATTTTTCATCCAATGAGTACTCTTGCTCGAAATTTGAGTAAAACTTTAAGGAGATAAGCGGGAAAAATTTTAAGGATGGAAAATTATCTTGAAGTTTAAAAAAATTAGCGAATCTCACTAGTCCCTAATATGCAAACTATAAAATGTTTATTGATATATTTGTAAAATTATTAAAATTTATAATGATTTCATATATATTCTCTATATAATTTTGATGATTTTTGAGGTAAAATAACTTTATATTGTTAAAGTTGGGCGAATCAATTTTAGAAAAAATGGAAATTGGGGAATCTTTTTTTTGAAAAATCATTGAAAATTAGCCCACTTGCGAATATTAGCCCCTAAAATTTTTCATGGAGATAAGTTGAAAATACGAGTTGAAAAAGTAGTTTTATTATTTTATTATTTTTTAATATTTGTACTTTTTTACTCCAAAAATGGTGAATCATCCCCCATGGTTGACATCATCATCTTGAATCCTATTGGTTATTATAAAGTTTATTTTTGTTGCACATTTTTCTTAGGAGGTCCATTTTAGACCTCAAAATTCCCCTAATGTGGAGCACTAGTTGATGAAAGAGAAGAATATGGATCATCTTCATCTGCATCGAGTCATTCATCTGAAGATGTAGGTTTCGATGGTGTGCCAAAATCTATGATTGATTTTGAATAATTGTCTAATATGTAATTGATGTTTACATGCTGGTTTGAAATAAATATTTTGAATTCCATATGATATTACATGAAGTTATGATGCATTTCTATGTTTGTTGGATTATATGTTTTAATTATGGAGAATTCATCTATGTAGAATATCCACAGTGAAACAATGAATTAAAAAAATAATTTATGTTATATTCAATATACCAAAGTCAATATTTTGATTAGAAGTAATTTTTTTATAGAAATTAATGTTGAATTTTTAGATTATGCAGTGATATTTCCATGATATTATTTATTGTTAACATTTGGTATAAGATACTTTAAAAATTTTTAAAATTTTTATGCCTCATTGAAAGGGGACACTTCATTTTGATGGTTGATTTTTAGGTTTTGGTTGCAATTAGATAATTTTTCTTAGGCTAAGATTTTAAAAGAGATATATTTTTATCCTTTAAAATAAAAATTACTCTTGGAATAATAAATATTTCATTTACTTGTTCATTTTTAAAAATTGTTTAAGTCATACATAATTTCATGGTTCAAGTATGTTAAAAACTTAAGATTTAAAACTTGCATATGTTATCTTTAATGTTATGGTTAAAAACAATTACAATTTTAGAGTCTTTTAGAGTCAAAATATTTTATCTTTAACAAGATATAAGGCTTTCATATTTAAGGAGTCAAAATTTTTGGCTATTATAAGGCTTTCAGACATGATATTTGTATCTTTAACATCGTGTATCAAAATTGTTAGAATTTTACGATTTTTCAATGTCCTAATATTTGATCTTTAATTCTATTGTTAAAAGGTGTCAAAATTGTGACACGATTTTTTTTTGGTTATTCCATGATCAACACTTTCTGATTCGAGGGTTTTTTTTCAATCTTTTTTTCAAGAAAAAAATTGGTTTTTAACATAAAATAAAAAAATGTTGAAATTTGACGCTAAAAAAAAAATTGCATTCTGGAAGACACACTTTTCGTTTTTCGGGTGTTTTTTCATGTTTTTTGAGTTTTTTTGGGCTAGAGTTCTCGTTTTGAGGTAATATTTCCCATTTGATCGGTAACTGTGTTTTTTATTTTGATTGATCCTAGATATAATTATAGATATACTAGTCCCGACCTGGTGGATCAATGTTGGTTGAGTAAAGAAGTGCATGCAGAATCTTGGTTGGTGTAGTTGGCTACAAGAACCAAGAGAAGAGTTCATCATTGGGTGAGTCTTGTGCATTTGAGCTTACTAGTATGCCTACATCAACACATCTTCCTTTGGGTTCATATAGCATGCTTTTGGGCATGGATTGGTTTTCATTCACAAGACCAAGGTAGACTGCTATGACAAGGCCATTGAGTTCCTGGATGATGATGGGGAAAGGAGAATATTGCAGGTAAAGTAGAAGCCTACATCAGTGAGAATGGTTACAACTATGCGGGCAAAGTGTAGTAACATGAAGGGATGTGCACTGTTTACAATTCATATTTCTAGTGACAAAGGGAAAGAGGACGAGGATGATGAAGTCCTGAAGAGGTATCCTATCTTGCAACAATTTAAGGATGTGTTTCCTGCAAATATTCTAGAGTTTCCTCCTCATAAAGAGGTGTAATTTTCCATTGAGTTAATGTTGGGAGAAACACCAACATCTAAGGCATCGTACAAGATGAGTACTATGGAATTGGTGGAACTGAATTTTCAACTTAAGGAGATGCTTGATAAGGGGTACATTAGGCCATGTGTATCCCCTTAGGGTGCACCAGTGTTGTTTGTAAAAAAGAAGGATAGTATTCTCAGATTGTTCATTGATTACAAGCAGTTGAACAAGGTGAATATAAATAACAAGTATTGATTTCCGCAGTTTGATGAATTGTTTGATCAACTGAAGGGGGTTGCAATGTTTTTCAAGATTGATCTTTGATTAAGATATCATTAGGTGCACATAAAAGAAGAATACATATACAAAAATGCATTTCATACAAGGTATAGACATTATGAGTTTGTGGTGGCTCCTTTTGGTCTCACCAGTGCTCTAGCCACCTTCATGTGTTTGATGAACAATGTGTTGCATCATTACTTGGATAAGTTTGTGATATTATTTGTTGATGACATATTGGTATATTCAAAGAATGAGGAGGAGCATGCATAACACCTAACAATGGTGTTGAGGTTGTTGAGAGAGCATCATTCATATTTTAAGCTTATCAAGTGCAATTTCTTTCAGACTCAGATCCATTACTCAGGACATGTTGTTTCCAAGGAAGGGTTAACAATGTATCTAGAAAATATTAAAGCTATCATGGAATGTACAACTACTAGGAATGTGGACGAGGTCAGATCATTCATGGGAATAACAGGTTATTACATGTGGTTTATCAGGAAATTATCCAATATTGGTTATCCTATTACATATTTTCATAGAAAAGGGAGGAATTTTGAATGGATTATTGAGTGTGCAACTAGTTTTCAACAGTTGAATTAGTTTCTTACAAATGCTCTTATTTTGAAGATTGCAGATCTTGATAAGGACTTTGTAGTTTGTACAAATGTTTGCAAGGAAGGAATTGGTGGATTTATGATGCAGGAAGGGCAGGTGGTTTGCTATGAATCAAGGAAGATGAATGAGCACGAGTAGAATATGCGACTCATGATCTTGAGTTGGCAACTATCATTCATGCATTAAAGATGTGGAGACATTATCTCCTTGGCATGATGTTTGTTATGATGAGTGAGCACAATGGACTGAGGTATATGTTTGACCAACCCAATTTGAATACTAGTCAAGCTAGATGGTTGTATACCCTTTGTGATTTGATTTTGAGATCAAGTACATTAAGGGAAAGGAGAACAAGGTTGCAAACACTCTTAGTAGGAGAGTGCAGGTGAACCATATTTCAACTTTGAGATCTTATGGGACAGATTTGCAGGAATGTATCTTGCAGGCAGGGTAGCATGATGAGAGGTATTAGCAGTTGAAGCAGAGATTGTAACAATAATGTGAAGGTGATAGGGATGAGGAGTATCACCTCACGACAAATGGCTTGGTTAGATTTAAGATCATGATTTATGTGCCAGATAGAAGCAAGTTGAAGAAGATTATCTTGAGAGAGTTTCATGTCAAGCCATATTCAGGCCACCCAAGATACGATAGGACTTTAACAATTTTTAAGAAGTTCTACTATTGCTCAAATTTGAGGAAAGTGTTGACTCATTTTGTTTCAAGGTGTTTGGAATGTCAATAGATGAAAGTTGAATGCAAGCACCCAGTTGGTCTATTACAACCTATTCTGGTTCCATAATGGAAATGGGAGGTCATTTCCATGGACTTCATTACAGGATTGTCGAGGACATCGAGGCAACATGATTCCATCATGTTTGTGGTTGTTAGGTTGAGAAAGGTAGTTCACTTCATTGTAGTGAAGTCTACTAATTAAACTAGTGATGTATCTCATATATTCATTAGGGAGATAGTGAGGTTGCATGGAGTTCCCAAGAATATTATATCAGATAGATATTCCAAGTTCACTTCAATGTTTTGGAAGGAGTTTTTTGTAGGCTTGGGGACAAAGTTAACCTTCAATACAATTTATAATACACACACACATGGAAAAATAGAGAGGGTTAACATGACTCTTGAGGATATGTTAAGGATGTATGTCATGAATCAACAAATAAGGTGGGAGGAGTATCTTCCACTAGTGGAGTTTTCTTATAAGAATTGGTATCAGGAATCCTTGAAAATGAGTCCACTTGAGGTTCTCTATGGGTGGAGTTGCAATAATCCCATCAGTTGGAGTGATCCAGTGAACAAGGTGTTGATTGAACCATATATGTTTGCTAAGATGGAGTAGGAGATGCAGGTTATAAAAAGGAAATTTAAGGAAAAAAAGACAAACAAAAGAGTTATGCAGATTA
This sequence comes from Pinus albicaulis, assembly GCA_034641835.2. Lineage (NCBI taxonomy): Eukaryota > Viridiplantae > Streptophyta > Pinopsida > Pinales > Pinaceae > Pinus > Pinus albicaulis. The sequence goes on along the minus strand of CM076570.1, from coordinate 619,590,313 downwards.
ACATAGATCATTCAAGGAGTTTTAGTTTAGGGAGCATGCATATTTGTGCATCAAGCCCAAGAGGAGCTCCTTGTGGATTGGGTCATGTGTTAAGCTAACACCTTGATATTGTGGGCATTTTGAGATCCTGGAGAGGATTGGACCAATAGCATACAAACTTGCACTAGCTTTTGCATATGATTAATATGATTTATTTTCTGATTATGATCTATGAGCACATGTAATGGTTATTGGATTTATTTTATGGCTGGTTATCATGGATTTTACTTTGGTTATATGCTAGTTATAGGTATGTTTGAATGATGTGCTCTTACTTTGGATATCGTTCATGATTTGATGAGTTATGGAATGGTTAATATATGCATGGGATAACAATTGTTGTTGAAACTATATTGAGAGGGAATTGAGTCTTCTTCATGATTCTATGATGAAGTTGAGAAGATCATGCTCAGATATGCATTCTTGACCTGTAGCTACTATGTTTACTACATGTTTGATGAAATGTCTATTATGTGACTGTAATGTTTTGAGCAAGATCTAGCCCTAGTATTGATTATTTAGACTTGTTATCATCTTAGACTCGATTTTGGAAAGTTCTGGGCAATTATGGGAAGTGGTTTATAGGCCATCCCTAAAAAAATGGCACAAAGCTAGCAACTGCTAGTACAAAACTGGAATATTTCGGTCACAAACGCATGCAGGAAGGGTTATGGTGTGAGTGGAGCCTTCCAAATACATGCATAGTGTGTCAAGGGTATGGCTGGGTTGTAAACCTTGAGAAGTGAAAGTTCCAGCTCAGGGATTGATCACCAGTGGTTGTTTTCAATCACCTGAGTGATCTGGTGTTCTTGAGGGATGGAAGTATGTTTCCTATTAGTAGACCGCACTTCCATAACTAGAACTTGGAGGTTAGGTCATGTCATAGTAACACTCAAATCATGTTTACCGTGGAGGTTTCACTTATAGTTCTTACAATGTATCCCACCAGGTATTCTCTAAACACCTTCTATCGACATGCTTTCACCTTTTGTCACTTCTAAGTTGTTGACTCTATACTCTGTTGAGTGAGAGCGTTTTCTTTTTGTAACGTGTCAACGCTCATACTAGAGGTATAACTTATTTAATATCTCTCTTAGAATGGTTGCGTTTATAGTCTTTAATTTTCTATTATTGAAACTATTGTTCAAAAGTTGACTAACCATTTCATCCTATTTTCATTTTGCAAGTTGGCCAAGAAATAGTACCTATAATACTTCTTTCTTGCTCTCGTTTCCTAATTTTCTTTGGGTATTCATAGTTCCTCGAGAAGGGTTACAAACATTTTATTTATAACACACTGTAGATTTAACAAGTAATCTCTTATATGGGTATTGTTACTCACATATTTTATCAAATGTTTTAAACATATTTTCTTCTACTTTATGTTTTCTCCCGGCTTTATATTTCAGATTGTTACTATTCTTGTTAGGGTTATGGAAGGGTTTCACCCTTAGGGTTTTTATGTTATTCGACTAGGGTATCCTGTCAGTTTAAATTAGAAAAACCTCATGGCCTTTTTAGTTCTCCACAACCACTTGAGGAATGTCGAATTTGTAATTAGGAGTTTTGAATTCCTTTAATATTATTATTCTTGTTTATTAAGGAGGATTTTTAGAGAGGTTATACCAGTCATTGTAATAGGGTGATTTCACCCTCCTCCCCTCCTATTATTCAGAACTCTCACGATATTTATCAGTATATTTCGAATAATGGATTCAATTTAATTCCAAATTTTCTCTTACACATTCATGTTGAGAAGTTTAGGATTTCTCCATTATAATTTCCTTTGGTATTTAGGATAAATTGTTGTTTATTTCCTTCAGTGACCTACATCAAAACATTTCTAATGAATTCCTTATTTTATCATTTGCTTTTCTATAGTCACATGTTTCCTTATTTCACTAATTTATTATGATTGATTCCATTTTCATTTTTCACAAAGAGATCCCAAAGGAGTTGCAACTATCTTACAAAGGTATTAGACCTTCCCTTATGCAACTCTTGACTTGCCATATTTTGTTAATTTTGTTTTATAATTTTTGTATTATCAATTAACTTATGCATACATTATCTTTGTGTTAGAAATTGTTCACTGGGTTTTATCCAGAATGATTGAATCCATAATGTTAATGGAAAATTGGATTTTTTCTGAGCTTTAATATTAATAATCAAACTATTCATTTTCCTAGGTTGGAGAATTCTTTCAAACCCTATGTCTTTACTTGTGCAAGAGCGGAATTACTCAATGGAAATATTGCTTAGACTGTTTTATTCTACTGTTGTTTTTTATCATTTTTTTTATAAATATTGCAAGAGACATATAATTCTACAAGAAAAAAATACATTTTATTTGTAGCACGCTTAAGCTTATCTAGTGTTCAACACTATTTATTCAATTTTTGACAAAATTTTCAAATTTAATTTATACAGTTTACTTCGTGCGTTCACATAACCCCTTTCATAAATATTTGTGTATTACAATTTTGTAACTTATTTAATTGTTCTATATATACAATTTTAATGTTTAACGCCTCTTTTATTTTTGAATAACCATCATAGTAAATGATTTTTGTAAGTGTTTCTCCAAACCTTGTTTCTTTTCTATGATATATCTATTTTTCGAATGCTTGTAGTTGCTACAGTAATACAAATACGTCAATAACTAATGCAATTGTTCTTTATTTCATTTGTAATTATATATAATTTTATGAAAATTTACCTCGATATATAATCTTGGTTTTTTTTGCATTTTATTTTGAATTTTCCTATTGTTGTACTTATCTGAAATTTATACAGTAAGATTTCTTATTACATTTACAGGTTTACATTTTTCCATGTATACAAATATAATTTAAACGTATAAATATTTCTTAAATTTTGTAAGAGGTATAATCTCTTTGTAATTACTATAAACTTTGTATATAGTATATATCTTGTTTGATGTTTACAAACATCAAATCCTCTCTCTGTATCAATATTTTATCTATATTTTCGTACCTTCCACAATTAGGTGACAATACTAACTGCATTAGCCATATTGAATTCCAAGATATCTCTTTGAAAATAAAAATATTTTCTTTTTTTCATAGAGCTACCTTCGAAATTAGTCATGGAAATACATAGGAATATCATATTCACAGTTTTGGAAACTTAACCATTTATCTTTGCTCTCTTTACTTTAATTAAAAAATAAAAATTATAAAACAAGAACATAAACAAATTCTCATTTTTAACACAAAAAATATAATAGAGTTAGTGACATCGACTTGATCAATTCTTCTGGGAATTGTAGAAATAACTCGAAATTTACTGTTGCTAATGAAATTAGAATGAAAACAATAGACACACATTTCTTCTACTCAATTTGTAGAAGAGAAAACATACAATAGAAACACATGCAATCATTCAATCACAATGAACACAATATTTTTACTGGGGAACGCAACTGGGACAAATCCCTCTTCCGTTTTGTATTATATCAGATGAGACAACGATCAATTACAATGAAAATTTCAATCCTTGAAGCTCAACCTGCACTACAATACTGATCTCATGATCTTCCTTCTCTGAAAAACACTTATCCAAAATAGGCCTCCAACTTCCTACTATTTCCCTGTGAAATTCCCGAGGAAATTAGCTTCTAAAAATAGGGAAATATCCTATTTCCTTGTGCAAATACAAGATACATTGCTCACCTTCGCCAATGCAAAACTTGTACACTCAATAGTATATATTGATAATTAAAAAGATGCCTTTTCCTTCACTCAACTAGGAAATTAGAATTTCATGCATAACTTGGAATACTTTTGGTAAATTGAATATTTAACTGAGAGATCAGTGAGTTAAAAGTAGTTACAACTACTCAACTGAACTCCTACTCACTCTATTCACAACTAGATCTCAGATAACCGGTTCACTAACTATAACACCACTAGATTTCTAGATCTTAGAAATCAACTCATGCACAACTCTACTTCTAGCCGAAAAAACAGAATTGACTGATTTAACTAAGTGACTTGGCCATGCCACTCATGTTAACTATAACTCAAGTCATCTTGTTGATGTGGAATTGAAATTTCTCCATTTGAATAAGGCACAATTCAAATGAAGTATTTTCTTGCTACAAGTTATCACTCCCTCTTAGCAAGAAAAGGGTTATGAACAACTCTAATCATGCTCCTCTGCAGGAATGTACTGTAACAAAAATAACACTCTATCTCACTGTTGTTGTTGCTATTGCAACAAATGCAACTATGAAGCATCCAAAATACTAAATCAATTATGTCTTTGTGCTAAAACTGTCTCCCAAGATTTGACTGCATCAACTGAATATTATGGGCCTCTCTAGTAAGGGTAATGATCCACGAGAAGAATATAATGGAACTGTTGCTGCTCTCCTATGGATCCTTCCCAAATATTTGCAACTCTAGCACTAAGGCTCTACATCACCCCACCTCACTCCTGGAGGTATCGCTGCATACATGGTGAAATCTACCTCTACCTTGTAGAATTTTTTAACTAGAAAAATAATTTGTTTTACTTGTCTAGTATCAACATGCTTCAGATGAGCCTTCCCTCTACTGAATACCACATCATATCCTTTGTTTTCCATTACAACTACAAAAATTAGAATTTACTTCAAACTAGGAACACACATTACACCCTTTAGGTGAATATGGGAGCCTGAATCCCTCTTAAAGGTGAGCGTGCCAATCCCTTTGGTATTATACCTTCCATCATGTCCAAGATCTATGTGTAATTGTAGGTCCTTCTCCTTTAGGTTGCTGAAGAACTCCTTACTTCTTTTCATATGAAATGAAGCATCAAAATCTAAGTACCATACACTGCCTCGTAAATTACTTTCCATGGACGTAATGAGCGTGAAATACATCTTGAATTATGATGTGAGAGAATATCCTCATTCTTCTCTTGTGGTTTTCTTACTAGATCTATGTGGACACTTGGTTGCATATTGTCCATATTCATGGCAGTGAAAACATTTGATTTTACTGAGGTATTTCTTCTTTCCATGGTTTTAACTAGATCCTGTCTTGCCTTGGGATTCCTTACCTTTGGCCTTATTTCCCTTTCCTGCTAAGGAAATTTTTTCTTCCTCATCAGTTTTGGATGTGACACCATCTCTAGTGTTTCTTCTTATCTCCTCCTACACCAATTTAGACTAAAGTCTCTCCCGATATGGGAGCTTGTCTCTTCCATTAACTGAATCCTAATAGCCAGGCCAGGACTTCATAAGATAAAGGAGTGCTAAGACCACAAGTTCATATAATGGCACATTTTCTCTTACTCCGCCAAGTTCATTCGTAACTTGAGTGAATCTAGATAGGTATTGAACAACACTTTCATTTTTTCCCATTTGAATGTCCCTGAGCTTATATCTCAGTGCCAATTTCCTGGCATCATTGTTTCTTTGGAATAGATCTGTGATATTTTTTCACATTGAAAATGTAGTCTCCTTTCCATGAAAAATCGAAACCACATGATCTCTACCATCCTCTAGGATAATCCTCCTAGCTTTTGTTGTGTCTTTTTTCCACTGAGAAAGTTGTTGTGCATCTAATTCTATTGGTTTTGGAATATCTATTTTTGTGTACTCTAATACTCCATTTTAATCTAGCACAACTTCCATCCTCTATTTCCAAGTACAAAAATTTGAGTTTCCCTCCAATTCATACTCAAGCCTCAATCCATTGAAAGACATCATTCCTACATTAAATATTTTCCTGCACTCGATTTCCTGCACCACAAATCTGTTATTCAAAATTTTTTGAGAGATTGATGTGGAACTTGGTTGCTATGTAGTTTTAAATAAATCTTATGCCATGTAGAAATAACTTGAAAATTGCAGTTACTAATGAATTCAAACTGAAAACAATAGGCATAGGTTTCTTCTACTCAATCTGCGAAAGAGAAAAGACACAATAGAAACATGTGCAATCATTCAATCGCAATGAATACAATATTTTTACTAGGGAACCCAACTGGGAAAAACTCATCCTCTATTTTGTATTATATCATATGATATAATGACCAATTATAACGACAACTTCAATCCTTATACTTATATCCTTCTCTAACCAACACTTAGCCAAAAAATGCCTCCAACTTCCTCTTATTTCCTTGCACAATTCTTGAGGAAATTAGCTCCTAAAAAATAGGGAAATCTCCTATTTCCATGAGCAAATCCAAGAGAAATTGCTCACCTGCCCAATGAAAAACATGTACACTCAATAGTATACATTTATAATTACAAGAATTCCTTTTTCCTCCACTCATCTAGGTAATACGAATTGCATGGATTACTAGGGCTATTTTTAGTAAATTGACTAGTTATATAAGAGATCAATGAGTTAACAAAAGTTACTACTTCTCAACTGAACTCGTACTGACTCTATTCATGACTAGATCTTAGATAACTGAGTTTCACTATCTATAACTCCTCTAGATTTATGGATCTTAGAAATCAACTCATGCACAACTCTACTTCTATCCCACAAACTTGAATTGAATGATTTAACTAAGTGAATTGGCCATGTCATTCTTGTTAATTGAAACTCAAGTCATCTTGTCTATGTGGAAATTCAAATTTCTCCATTTGAGTAAGGCACAAGTCAAATTAAGTCTTTTCTTGCTACAAGTTAACATTCCCTCTTAGCAAGAAAAGGGATGTGAAAAAGCCCAATCATGCTCCTCTGTAGGAATGTACTGTAACAAAAATAATATTCCCTCGCACTGTTGTTGTTGCTACTACAACAACTGCAACTGAGAAGCATCCAAAATACTAAATCAACTATGTTTTTATGCTGCAACTGTCTCCCAAGATTTGATTGCATCAATTGACACTGATCCTTCTGCTACTAAATATTGTGGGCCCCTGTAGAAATGATAATGATCCATGAGAAGAGTATACTGCAATTGTTGTTTCTCTCCTATGGACACTTTCCAAATCTATGAAACTATGGGACTAAGGCTATACATCACCCCACCTCACTCCTGGAGGTATGAATGCATATTTGGTGAAATCTACCTCTAGCTTGTAGAGATTTTTAACTCGAATATTAAATTTTTTTTTTTTAAATTTTATAGCAGAAATATGCCTCAGATAAGCCCTCCCTCTACTGAGCACCACATCATATCCTCTGTCTTCCATTACAAGTAAAAAAATTAGAATTTTCTTTAGACCAGGCACATACATTACATCCTTTAGGTGAATATGGGATCCTAACTCCCTCTTAAAGGTGATAGTGCCAGTCCCTTTGGTACTTTAACTTCCATCATCTCCAAGCTCTATGTTTAATTGTAGGTCCTTCTCATCTAGGCTGCTGAAGAACTCCTTCCTTCCTGTTATATGAAATGAAGCACCAAAATATAAGTACCATACACTGCCTCACACATACTTTACATGCATGCAATAAGGGTGAAATCTAAATCAAATTTTGATGTGAGAGAATATCCTCCTATTTCTCCTGCAAGATTCTTATTGGATTTCTTGCGTGGACACTTGGTTACAGAGTGTCTATATTCATGGTAGTGAAAACATTTGATATTACTGAGGTCTTTCTTATTTCCATAGTTTTGGATGGATTTTGTCTCGAATTTGGATTTCTTGCCCTTGGCCTTCTTTCCTTTGCTTGCCAAGGAAAATTTTTCTTCCTCATAAATTTTGAATGTGACACCATCTCTAGTGTTTCTTATGATCTCCTCCTGCACCAAGTCAGACCAAAGTCTCTCCCAATCCGAGATCTTGTCTCTTGCATTAATTGAATCTTGATATTTGTGCCATGAATTTAGAAGGCCAAGGAGTGATAAACTCATAAGTTTAAATGATTGCACATTTTCTCCTACTACTCCAAGTTCATCTCCAACCTGAGTGAATCTAGATAGGTATTGAACAACAATTTCATTTTTTCCCATTCGAATGTTCCTGAGATTATCTCTCAATGCCAATTTCCTTGAATCACTTCTACTTTGGAATAGACCTGTGAGAGTTTTCCACATTGCAAAAGTAGTCTTCTTTCCATGTAAATTCGAAACCACATGATCTCTACCACTCTACAGAATAATCCTCCTAGATTTTGTTATGTCTTTATTCCACTAAGCAAGTTGTTTTGCATTTCATTCTGTTGGTTTTGGAATATATGTTTTTGTGTAATCTAATACTTCATTGTCATCCAACAAAAATTCCATCCTATATTTCCAAGAAAAAAAAATCAAGGTGCCCTCCAATGCATAGTCAAGCCTCAATCCATTGAAAGACATTGTTCCTACACTAAAGAAATTCCCACATTTGATTTCTTTCACCACAAATCTATTATTCAAAATTTCTTGAGAGATTTATATGGAACATGGTTTCTATGTAGTTTTCAATAGCTTTAATTCCATTTAGAAATAACTCAAAATTTGTAGTTGTTAATGAATTCAGACTGACACAAATTTCTTCTACTCAATCTATGGAAGAGAAAAGATACAATAGAAACACATGCAATCATTTAATCATAATGAACAAAATATTTTTAATTATGGGGAAACCAACTAGGAAAAAGCCCTCCTCTATTTTGTATTATATCAGATGAGACAATTACCAATTACAATGGAAATTTTAATCCTTGAAGCTTAACCTGCATCGCAATACTGATCTCCTGCTCTGACTAACACTTATCCAAAATTGGCCTCCATCTTCCTCAAATTTCCTTGCACAATTATTGAGGCAATTAACTCCTAAAAAATAGGGAAACATCCTATTTCGTTGTGGAAATCCAAGAGAAATTTCTCACCTTCTCCAATGCAAAACCTGTACACTCAGTAGTATACATTGATAACTATGATATTTCCTTTTTCCTCCACTCAACTAGGCAATTCTAACTGCATGCATGACTAGAATTACTTTTAGTAAATTGACTAGTTAACTAAGAGATCAATGAGTTAACAAAAATTACAACTACTCAACTAAACTCCTACTGACTCTATTCATGACTAGAGCTTAGATAACTGAGTTTCACTAACTATAACTCTACTATTTCCAGATCTTAGCAATCAACCCATGTACAACTCTACTTCTAGCCCACAAACTCGAATTGAATAATTTAACTAAGTGAATTTGCCATGTAACTCCTGTTAATTGCAACTTAATTCATCGTGCTGATGTGGAAATTTGAATTTCTCCATTTGACTAAGGAAAAATTCAAATGAAGCATTTTCTTGCTACAATTTAAAAATAATTTAAGGAATATGTACTTGGATCCTCCCAACCTTGACACAACAATTTTTTTTCCCTCTAGAGAAAGTAGGCCCACAATTCTTCTCTCTATTCCTTCTTGCTTCTCTTCATAATCTTCATTCTGATCTCAGAATAATGGTACAAAAGAAATAAAAATCCCAAATATTATCCATCTACCACTCTTTTGGTGGTTAGTGACTGCCTCCACCTCACCAACAAGTGGCAGGTAGTTGTTTTCTTATTAATGAGATCTTGTTTCCCACTCTTGAGGACAACTCCATGTCTTCTAGGAAATTTTTAATTAGTCAATATCATAATTTCTTAATTAAATATAATCACCAGATTAGATGCCTAAGACTTATTGATGGATACTAATAATTTTCCCAATTTAAATTGGAACTTGTTTCTCTTTCAACCATATGTACTCAACCATTAATTTTCCATATTTTTCTTTATCTATAGAATAAAACAAAATTACAACTTTACAATGAGCTATCATCAGTAATAATTGCTAATAATTAAAAATGTTCATTTGTCTTTCAATGTAGCATACTTAATAAAAATAAACCTATGCACATTTAACTACAATCAAATCATGAAGCTAAGGTATATCACAAATCTTGTATGGGTCAAGTGCAAAAAATGTTGTATGATGGTGTACACATAAATTTTAACAAAATGCCATAATGAATTGCGCCATGGGGATAAAAATTATTAGTAGATATACACAGAGTGATAGGTTGAATTATTCACAAAGAATAATATCATTAGTGTGTGTGTGTTGTGGCAGAGTGTTGGGTGAATTCCAATTGTTTGATAGAATCCCATGGAGGAAATTTGGGAAAAACCCCCAAAATTTCTAGGAAATTTATATAAACATGGTAAATAGGGGCTAAAGACAAAAGTTGGAGTGGAAGAAAATCATTGATCTACTGCAATGGCAGATCCAATGACCAATATCAACTGTAGGGACCCCCTTGTTGTCTATTTTTAATGAGAGGGGAGAGCATGGACATAATGCGTGCCCACACTACCATCCCAAGATCGATTATGGAGATTAATCGCAAGGACCCCCTAGCCCAAGCTTGAAATTTTCGAGGGTTACAGGGGATTTTCATTATTGGTGTGTTGATCGAAGTAGTATAGCATACATTATGGGTGGATGACTTAATAGGTAGGTAAGTGGTCATGGAGGAGCCACATAGACATGCGGGTCTCTCACTAGCATACTAAGGCATTGACGCCATTTTTCCAATAATGGATGATTCCAAAGTCACGACCCCTTAATGCAATAGGATTGGCAATAAGTATCGAAGGGGTTTATCGAGCCGCTTGATATAATAGTTTTTGCATAAAAAAAAACTTGGCTGATGAGAAATGGAACAAAATAGGTGAATGATGTGGACATCATGTGGTAAGGAATGACACATGGCAAACCTTTAATCGCAATGATAGTGATGTGTATTGATGAGGTGGAAGATGGAGTGTCTCATGAGTTCCTCATAGGATTGATTGACCTAAAGGGGAGGTATATAGTAGCAAATGAGTTCGACGAGTGATGGGTGGAAAATGAGTAATGATATATTGGGATTGATGGAAAGATAATATTCAAATCACACTCCTGTTTTTCAAACTGTCGACTAGAGGGAAATTAAGAACATTCATGGGATGTGGCCAATAAGTTACAAGCTGACAAATGGAAAAACTGCTGTCAAGTACAATTGATGGGAAGGGAAGATCATATTAGATATCATTTTTAGGATTCAACTGCGTTAAGTAAGTCATTCTATTAGTCATCAGTAATTCTTGCTTTTGTAGATGACTAAATTCTTATCCTAGATTTCTAGAAACAAAGTTCATGAACATTGTGAGTTCTAGAAATCTCACTGCCTTCATTATCCTTAGGATAATTTTTTCACTATTTCATCATCCCATCATGTCAAGCTCAACTTACCAATCCCAGAATACCCATCAGGGTCCCATGTCACTCATTTTTTCTATGTTTTGTCACCTTTGGCCTCAATCCTCCGTTTTTTTTTGCCTAAACCCTCCGCTGCTACCTAAGGCCAACAATCAACCATCTCTCTTACATCTCTAGAAATGCCTCAAGCATTGATGATCTCAAAAATATCTCTGTAGAATCTTTAGATAAATCAAGATCTTTGGATTTTGGACCTTCAATACATAAGTCTATCAAAAATTATGTTTTACACTTAATGACCCCACAATCTAAGTCTTCAGTGAAAGGCTAAGTCTAAGGAACCTTCCACTAGGTCACCTAGGGTTTCATAGGTCGTAGGGTTGTTTTGGTGTTCTAAAATATTTGTTTTACTATGTAAATAGGTTGCATTTAAAGAAAAAGAAGGTCAAGCAACATGGTCCAAAACTGATAAAAAAACCTTCAAGGAAAGGCCTCCTTAGACAAAGCAAAAATTTTTCAAGGGAAAGTTGCCCTTGCTCATATTTCTGCAAAAATGATCAAGGTTTCCATCAACATAAAAAGAGGTAAGGTAATGGGATGAAATCATCACAAGAAGACATCCACAACAAAGAGAAAGGCAACATGCCTGTGTTTAAAGAGAATCAGGGTTTTATGACTAATTGGAAAAATAGTGTTACCAAAGAAAGAAGGCAATACAAGAACTACAAGGATAGAAGTCACCTCAACACCACCAAGTACACATTGAAGATTTTCAGAAATAATAAATAAACTTGGAAGGGTTATAGAGAACTTAGAAGACAACACTGCTTATTTTTCTATAACAGCCCTAAAACCTAAGAGTTTGGAAAGATGGACAAGACAGGTCAAAAGAAGATGATAAGTCCTACTTCATAACAAAAAAAGGCATTCAAAGGGTTTTCAAGGTGGTTTTAAAAGTTTTTCAAAATCAGTGCTACTTCACCGCACCAAAGGAAGAAATGGCAGAAAGTATTAGTGTGATGGAGCCTAGGTCTCCCAGTACATTCAATGTCTTAAAAATGATCAAAGGAAGAAATATGAGGTAAAATGCCAAGGGAGAAAATCATGCTGAGCATAAGTTCACTGTTGAGAAAATGAGGTGTCAAAGTCCAAAATAATGACAAGCAGACTAAAAACCCTATGTTGTGGCACCTGCAGAATTCAGAAGTGGTCAAGGGAAAAACATGGTAAACTTGATGCACATCTCTCTGCCAAAAGGACCTCACTATTTAAAATATCAGTAAAAGGTAAGAAACACATGTTTTAAGTCTATTTTCACTCAAAAATTTCTAAGAGGAATTAAGAAATGATTTCATTTTTCAAAAGAGATAGTTTGGACAGTCCCCTAAATTTCAAAGCCAAAAGGCGGGGTGGGGGGGATCTTCTTATTTCAGTACACCATTACCCAGAGAATTATTTAAGAAAAGTTACGAACACCTGCGAAAAGGGGTAAAAAAGACATCTACATCTCATCAGCCAACTGTCACCACAAAAAGAGGAAGAAAGGATGCCTTGAGGAAGTCTCTAAAACCCTGCACAAGATAAAAAGAGTATCAGTCAAATAAAAAAAATATTGAAGAAACATAAGAAAGTGGGTTTATGAGTGTAATTTATTTTTCTCAAGAGGTATACAGGTTTTTTTGTTTCATCTCAAACTCCTTTAGCACTTTGTGGAGAGCAAGAAGGCTTAACGAAAAAAAACAAGGTTTTCTGGCTATTTTCTGGGCAATTGGTCTTGCGCTATGAAAATCACTAGCGTTGCACTAACTGGCCCTCCACCTGTTCCACATTTCACTACGCTGCGCTAATAACCATTGGTGCTACGCAAATCTCGGGCGCTACGAAAATGTAGGCCCGACTCGCCTGGAGACCAATGGAGCATTTCACGTGCCCGACGCTATGCTAATAGGCCACCCGAAACCTCTGCACGACTGCCTAGGCATTGCGCAAATGCGGCTCGACTCACCTAGAGACCAGCAGACACTGCCTCCCGCTCGGCGCTGCGCTAACCATAGTGCAGGCCTGCCGGCGCTGCACAAATGAGCCGACCCGATCCAATTTTTCGTCATCCATTCGCCTCCAAACTCTAAAAAAGGACCAAAAATTGGTAAGTTGCCTCTTTGCCTTGTCCCCAAAGCAAATTTTCAAGTTAATTTTAGTCTTTTATGGCTTTAAAGTTCAAACCCTAGACAAGTAAACCCTAGGACTGGCATGCAAATGAGCCTTTGTTTAAAAACCTACTTCAAGCCAGTTTTGATGTCATGTGAGGGTAAGTGAGTTAAGGTGACTGCAATACACCTTTGAGAGGGCCTCTTTAAGCTACAAGGCAACTAAACCCTAAGAACCCTAGCCTCCACACCACTCATTCTCCAAAGTTGACTCCATCATCATCTTCACCTTATTTCATCAAGCCCCATTTTGTAAACCAATATCTCCCATCACCATGTCAGGAGTTGAGAAAAACAGTGGTAGTGATAAAGGTCAAAGGCCTTTGAGACCAAAACATAACGGAGGAAATGTGAATAGATTGGAACTTCAAAGCATAGTGGACATTACTGTTGAAAATGCAGCAAGATGATGGAGCTTAGTGAAATGAAGTCGCCTTCACTAAGTGGGCCCGCAGGAAAATTTTGGCGCAAAGTCTATTTTTAGACTATGTCTATTTGTAGACATATGGAGCATGGTCCGGGGATTACAGTATGTTATTCTTGGAGTATTTGTCATGTTGGTAAAAATAGATGGACCTCTACTTTTAGAACTATAGGTCGAAGTCTATTTTTAGACTGCCTATCCTAAAAATATGGAAGTCAAATATTATTTACCCTTAATAATATTTGGACTCTAAACTTCAGTTTACTCTCTTGGAGCACTTCAGTTCGAGCCTTGGAAGTGGCTCATGCATATGACAGAGGAATTACACTATTCCTAAGGGTTTGGTGAGCACATGCATGGTTGAATTCAGTTAGGACTTCAGTGGCAGAAGTTTGGTGGAGTTAATGAGACAACTAGTGGAGTTGTGTTCGGTTTAACTTAGTTGAACTAGTTGAGATTAGTTTAACTAGCTAATCAACTAGTAATGAGTGGAATGAATTAAATATTATTTAATTCACTAATTATTAACTCATTATTCAACTCAAGAACACATCAGTTCACTACAGTGCATGGACAGTTCAGTGGAGACCAGTGAAAGAGGTAGATGAAAGGGTTGAGATAGCTATCAGTTGAGACATCAGTTGTGCATGAAATTTGTACCACATGGAGGAATTGCCCATGATGATTGCGCTGTCAATCCAAGGAGATTCGAACCTTGGATCTCTATTTAGACAGGCCATGATTGCGCAATAGAGGCAGGCAATTAGTGGATGTGTTTTGAACCTGTGACTTGTTCAAAACCAAGCTAGTTTCTGTGTAACTTCATGAGATAGTACTGAGTACTTGTGAGGAGTATTGTACTGAGTTTGTTACATGTTTTCTCCATTATAATATACACTATAGCTGCGGGGTTTTCAGCTATAAGCTTTCCCCATACATACTGTGTTATTGTGTATGATGATTTGATGTGCTATCGCTTGTTTTATTTCCGCATGTGTGATGATCTGAGTGGAAGAGATTATGTGTTGCATATGAATTCGAATTGATATGTGATCAGGATAATCTCGGTGGATAATTATTTATTATTCAACAAATTTCTACAATTACCTCCTCTCCTAGGATCCTGTCATGTTTTCAGAATACAAGATGTTTTCAATTTTGTGAGAGGATCAAACAAGTAAAGAGCTGTTGGGTCTCAGTCTAGTCTCCTAAACTGAGCTCATTTAATTGTCAACCAGGATTTGTAAACTACTGAAGTGAAGTGTACCATATGTACCTAGGTGCTTGTTTCCTAGTGCGTTGTGTGTAGTGTGTTGTGATGTTTTTGGTCTTTTATGTTGATTTATGATGTTTTTGGTCTTTTATGTTGATTTATGATGTTTTTGGTCTTTTGATGTTTTATGCTCACAATGAAAATGTCTAGAAAACTAATGGAAAGAAGTTGGTGGTCAAAAACAGAGTTAAGCTTAATGTATGGAATGGCAAATGCAATTGGAAACACTGAAGCAGAATCTAAACTATGACTAAATAAAAGCAAAAGCTTGATAATGACTTTTTAGGCAAATGACACAAACTAAACTTGAGAAATGATCACTAAATATGCAAATCCTCTAACTAAACATTTAAACACTAATGATGCAATACTCTGTCCTAAGCTCTTTTATTCTATGATTAATTCCTAGTTCTATTCTGCAATTTAAGTGAATGTCACAGAACTTATACTCAAGAAGTTATTGGTTTCTTGTTCAAAATAGTTCTTTTGAGGAAGAGCTCTGTTTATAAAATGATGAGGAAATTACAGAGAGGTTTCAGACCTTATAGTGATGTTGTCTTCTGTTCCTATGGCTTCAGATCATTTGTAGTTTTTAGAACAAGAAGATGTTTGTGAATAATGAAGGCTGTCTTGTTAATCCTAACAACTAAAGTAATTTATTGTGCAATGGATGACAATTTGAAAATGAGATGCAAGTGTAATGAGTTAATCTAAGAATGAACCTAAGATGCCACTAAACTAGAACAATGCTGAACTATAAGTCATCATCAAACTTGAAACAAAGTAACTGATCATGAATTAAATGCAATGAAACTCCGGAGTTGTTCTAACTGTACTAACATGCATTAATCTATGAAGTTACACAATCTGTTTGTTCATCATTAGTGATATTTTGGAAGAGTTCCTTCTTTTGGAAGAGGTAGAACAATTCTGACTGTGTACTTGTATGCAATTGAAAGCAAATGAACTGAAAGCAAATGAAAAACTATGTTATCACATCCATACCCTACTCGTCATTATGATATCTTGGGCAAGCGTTTAAGAGCAAGATCAGAGATGATACTTAGTACAAACACACAACTAAATCATTCATTATCATGGTCATGTCTTGAACTTCTTAAGAATGTCTTGGAAGAGTTTCTTCTTGTGGAAGAGTGATGAGAACAAGTGTAACTGTGATAGTGAATAGAAAAAACTATAACTAAATCCTACAGTACCATAGCTATTCTTCATTCATCATTATAATCTGTTGGAAGAGTGCCTTCTTGTGGAAGAGCTGGAATGAATATAACTACAGTAGCTAGTTAAAACAACTATAAATTAAACTCCTAATTCTACAATACCATAGTCATTCAACATTCATCATTATAATCTGTTGGAAGAGTGTCTTCTTGTGGAAGAGCTAGAATGAATACGACTACAGTAGCTTAAAACAAAACAACTACCAATTCAAATGCAAAACATAAAGGCAGCTAGGAAAACTTATCTAATTTACGCAAAAGAAATCCGTGCAAGAGGCAGGGGCCCTCTACCACTTGACGGCATTCAACTTCAAATTAAATCACGCCTTCAAAATAACTTTGTCTGCTCCATTAACGATGCAATAGTTCGAACATAACACTCTGCGTTATTAGGAATGCATCACAGAGTTTAAACAAAATCTAGCAGCAAATCTAACATAAAATCTCTAACATAGCTCTCGGTCTCCCAAGAGTTTATAAAGAAAATGCACGTAACAGTAATTACAATAATTTAGGAATAATTTCTTTCCTTATCCGAATCATGTTAGGAGTCTTTGAGGTGGCTACGTGAAGAAGAAAAGACATCTGGACTGAGACAGTCCTAGTAGGAGTCTTCCTTCATAAATGTGTTCCCACGTGCATAACCGTACCCAGAATCCATTTCTTCCTCCATGATGAGCAACGAACCATGTAGACAGGACGTGGATCATGCCCATATGCGGTTTTTCTCAAGAGGCCACCTGGAACATACTCAAACATGAAGGTAGCTGCAGAATCACCGGTTAGCTACGGAATTTCTGCATTCTGCAGCTAGTTCCGGTCAAAATGCTTAACAATGGAAAAAATCACAAAATTCAACAAGTCAGTCATGTAAATCATTCTAGAAGTAATTTTAACTATATTTATTGATCAATTGGGTTTAAGATAGAAATGGACAAGGAAAAATGAGGTAAAATGAGGTGAAGGAAAGCACAATTTTGAGGCTCAACATACCCCCACTGCTGTCTCTTTGCATGTCCTCATGCAAATTATCCTATGAATTCAGAGGCTTCTGCAAGGACATCTAATCCCCTTCTTCTCCTTTGTCTGGAAACTAGAGGTCTTCTGGGTTTCCTGATAACAAGTTTGAACCTGAGGTTGGTGAGTGCCCTGATCAACTTTTTGTTCCTTGTCTTCAACTTCTCATTGGTCCTCTCCACTTTGTCTATATGCAGGGATAAGGTTGAGTTCATATCAGTCTTGAGCTTGATTTGATCTTTGAGAATTTCATTCTCATTTTTGATGTGTCTATTCAGCAATTCCAACTCATATCTATCCCTTCTTAATATATCAATTTCAGACAGTGGAGGACTGGGGGTTCTTTCTCTGCTTTCTGAAGCTGTCCTCTCTAAGGTTTCCACATAGTCATAAATTTCCTGTTGAGCAGGATCAATTTCAGGGGTTCCTTCATAAAAATCCTCTTCATCATCCTCTTCAATGGGTGTTTCTTCATCTTCTATGTTGATTACCCCTGTTTGTTTGATTGGTGTTTTCTTCAGTTTTCCCTTTAATCTGTGGCTTCTCCTAGGCTGAGAGGATCCCTCTCCTTTCTCTGTGACAGATTCCTTGATTATCTTTTCTTCCTTAAGTTGCCTCTTGATTTGAGTCAACTTCTCCAAAATGATTTCCTCACTGCTCTCTTGGGCTGGTTTGTCAATTTCAACTTTTGAAGTCCTCCATTTCCTACTTCTCTTTGTGGGCTGTGGTTCAGGTGATGGTTCTTTTGCTTCTTCAAAATGATTTCTTATTAAGAAATCATCCCATGTATCATTTGTTTTAGCTAGATGATGTTCAATCAAAATTTTGACCAAACCATGATGATACAGGGTTGTCTCTAAAAATTGAACTCTTCTCTGAACACAGGAAGCCATCTTCTTCAGACTTTGAAGCAAGAAATATGGTAGGTTTAAGTCTTCTCCCAGGAAATGCATCATTAGTCTGATGTGGTAGACATAAAATGTCCCATATCTACCCTCACATGTAACAAATTTTTGTAAAAGTAGTATGTTTCTTGTTCAACGGCCAATGCGATCTTGGGAATTATGGCTCTTGAATACACTAACATCCATATTTGGTGATTTTAAAATTTGTTTCCAGGAGTCATTGTGGAATTCCCTATTTTTAAACCATCTCTCTCCAGTTCTGAGCAATCCTGTAGCCTCTGCAATAAAAACTTCAGTGACAGTAAACTTGACATCACCTACTTCAACTTCGGTTCCTTGAAATGCTCTTGCGAATGTTTTAGTGACTTCCTTATGGAAGCCATTAAATTTTTCCAAAAATTGAAGCCATCCTATTTGTTGTAACATTTATTTGCATTGTGGGTAACCTTCTAAATATTTTGAACCCACAGGTTCAGTCCTTACAATGAAACCCATGATTTTTCAATATCAAATTAACACTCTTCTACCCACAAAACAATAACTTTCACTTTTCGGATTGAAGTGGCCTCAAGCTCTAAATGAAAATGGCTTCAATTTTGGAATGACATACCTCTGATTGATAATGAAAAATTCCTTCAAAACCTCAGACTGATATGCTTCTGTTGACAATTGAATTTTGAAGTGATTTGCCTCTGTTTGATGATGAAAGCAGTTTCAAATTTCGAGCTGAAATGTCTTTGATTGAAAATGGCAGATGGCTTCAAATTTCTTTTTGTGCAATACCTCTGGCTCTTAGTAGCAAAAGACTTCAAATTCAACGTTGCAACATCTCTGTCTCTGGTAACAACAGTCTTCAAACTGCAACACCTCTGTCTCTGGTAGCAAAATTCTTCACACTCAATCACTACAACACCTCTGTCTCCGGTAGCAAAAGACTTCAATTTTAACACCTCTGTCTTTTGGTAACAAAAGACTTCAAACTCACACTGCTACAATTCTGTGTTGATAGTGAAAATGCTTCAAACTCCGTCCACAGTGGTATTTTATCTGCCCACAGGATCAAGTGGCTTCAAGTCCTCACACTGTTACACTTCCAAATTTACCCTTCTACTCTGCTCTGCGTTTACAATGCTCAATGCTATTCAAACTGATATCCTTTGGCTCTGCTTTCGGTGATAATAATATCTCCGTCTTCGGAATGGAATGCTGGCTACGGAATGAAGTTATGGCAAAGGTATCGGAATGGAGTAGTGGAGTGAGGTGGCGGAATTGTATTAATGATTGAAGGGACGGCGGAGGATTTTACGACGGCAGAGGGAATCAATCATTGAATGATTTGGTTAAGAGACGTGGAAAATTCAAACACCTCGGCCAATTAACCGCTTAGATGCTATCGGATATGAAATTTGAAATGGAAGATTTTAATACAAAGTCTGTAGAGGGTTTGTTGGTGTTTGATCAATAAAAAAAATTAAAACAACCTTTTCGAATAATCCACAACTAAACTATGCTAAACTTTTATGAAATGCCATTGTAATTTTAAACTTATTACCTCTGCCCTTTATTTGATTTTTTTTGTAGCTTTTGTCTTCTCTGCTCATCTTTGGAGGAATCTTTCATAATTTTCTTGATGTTTTTGATTCATTGGGTCACTTTGTTGTAATTCTGATGTCTGCTAGTTGATGCCTTCAGGATTTGTAGCTGCGGAAAGACTAACGGGCTGCAGAAAGGCTGATCAGCTGCAGAATGTCCATTGAGCTGCAGAATGTTCCTGTAAAACACTTTAATCATGAAAATGGAATGTTTTTGGAGTATGGGTGAAATGTTATGTGGTATGAATGAAAATGGATGATGGATTATGATATGTATGAAGTGGATAATGGAATGGAATGGATTCAGTTCATGAAATGGAATGAAGGAACATAAGGGTTGTACTGCAATTCATGACATATTTTATTCACTTACAGCAAGATATCAAATTTTTGTGTTTTGACATGAAAATGAAATGAATGGAAAATGGAGTGAGATGAATGAGATGTGGAATGGAGTGAAATATGAATGATGGATGAGATGGAGTATGGATGAATAAGTGAATGGAGTGAGATGAAATGAATCATAAGCACTATGGAACTGTACTTATGATTTTTATAACAGCTGCTTATAAAAAAAAAAAAATGGGAAAAGTTAGTGTCAGAGAGACTCTGATTTTCACCCTATCTTTTCTGTATAAACATGCCAATAAATGATTGGTTTTCATGTTTATACCTTTATTTTTTATTTTTTATTTTTTATTTTTTTATTTTTTTATTATTTTTTTTTTTCAAAAGAGAAATGCTTCAGAAAATTCAATCAAGTTGATGAAGAAGAGAGACTCTTCTTCATTAACTTCACATCATTGTCTTCTTGGAACTTCTTGACAAACTCTTCTCTTGAGAGTGGCTTGTGGTATAGCTTCAGTCTATGACCATTCAAAAGAAAAGTGACCTCTTCTTCATCTATAGTTCTGATTTTTACTTCCCCATTATCAAAAATTCGAACAATTTCATATGGCCCAAGCCAATGTGTCTGAAATTTCCCTTGAAAATCCTTGAATTTTGAATCAAACAAGAGAGCCCAATCACCCTCTTTAAATTTCTTCTCTTTGATGTACTTTTCATGCCATCTAGCCCTTTGTTGTTGGACTAGACTTGTTTTCTGAACTGCATCTTGTCTGATCTCATCCAATTCATTAATTTGCTCCAGTCTATGCTTTTGTGCCTCCGTTAGATCAAGTCCTAGCTGAAATGCCATCTTGAATGTTTGAATTTGGAACTCTATGGGAAAAAAAACTTGCTTTCCATAAACAAGCTCATAAGGAGTATGGCCTGTTGTGTTTCTCCATGTAGTTCTATAGGCCCACAAGGCTTCAGGAAGCCTATCTACCCAATCTCTTCTATGTAAATGAACATTCTTTGTTAGGATTCCTTCAATGACCTTATTAGTAGATTCCACTTGACCATTTGCTTGTGGATGATAAGGAGTTGTTTTTCTATGTCTGATTTTGTACTTCTCCATCATTTTCTCCACTAGCCTTGATGTAAATTGAGCTCCTTGATCTGTAACAATTTCCCTTGGGAAACCAAAACGAGTAAAAATATCCTCAAAAAGAAAAGTAACTACAGATGATTCATTAGCAACAAGTAATGGTTTAGCTTCTACCCACTTAGTAACATAATAAGTGCAAACTAATATATATTTCTTTTGTCTTGATGGAGGACTAATAGGTCCTACAAAATCCAAAGCCCATTTTTCAAAAGGTTCAATATGTACCTGAGGCTGCAATGGCATCTCACCTGAAGGAGAAGGTTTCCCTACCCTTTGGCAACTGTCACACCTTTTGACATACTCTTTAGCATATTTGAAAAGGGATGGCCAATAATATCCTAAGTGAAGGATCTTATAGGTTGTCCTCTTATCAGCAAAGTGTCCGCCACAAGGTTCATCATGACATGCTTTGAGAATCTCAGGCATCTCATCTTCCCGAACACTACCTTCTAATAATCATAATCTGGACACATGTATACAACTCATTGTGACCATAGATGTCTTTTTTCATCATTAATGATTTTTTCTTTTATCCCATTTGCATTCATAAAAGAAAGAAATTTTCAAAACTAAAATAATTGGAAATATAATAAAAACCATGGAGTTTGAGTAGAGATTGCAAAAAGATATTCATCAGGAAATTGATCTTCAACTGGAGTGTCATCTTTGATATTTTGGAGTCTAGATAGGAAATCAGCTACTGTGTTTGTTTTCCAGGCCTATCTAGAATGGTAATGTTGAATTCTTGTAAGAGCAATAACCATCTTATAACTCTGCCATTAGTAATTGATTTGTTCATTAAGTATCTAATTGCAGAATGATCAGTGTGAACAAAAGTTTCATAGCCTATTATATAGTGTCTAAATTTGTTTATGGCATGAACAACAGCTAAAAACTCTTTTTCAGTTACAGTATAGTTTAACTCTGCAAGAGTCAAATTTTTACTGGTATAATAGATGGCATAGCGAGTTAAATCTTTTTTTCCCAATACTGCTCCTAGAGCTGTATCGGAAGCATCTGTTGAGATATGAAAAGGTAACTTCCAGTTAGGTCCCCTTAATATAGGTGCTTTAGAAATTTTGGTTTTCAGGGTTTCAAAAGCTAACTGGAAATCAGAATTCCACTTAAATTCACAATCTTTGGTGAGTAATTTGAAGAGTGGAGATGTTATTTTGGTGAAGTTTTCTATAAATCTCAAATAATACCTGTATTTCAAAACTTCTAACATCTCTTTGACAACTTGGAATGGATAGGTTAGAAATATTCAAATTTCGCCTCCTTGACTCTAATCCCCATCCCCTGAAATGTGGTGCCTAAAAACAATACCTTCGATTGAACATCATAAAGCATTTTCTGACTAGAGAAGGTTCACTTGTGCTCTTTTAGACTTTTCCAAATTTCTAAGCCTCTTCAAATGTATACATAAGCTTAGCAAAATCATCATGTACACCTCTGCAGGTCTTGCTGTCAGATGAGAAGAATTATATCTGCCCTTTGGAATGTTGCAGGTGCATTGCACAATCCAAATGGCAATACTCGGTAGGCATAGGTACCCCAAGGACCAGTAAATGTGGTTTTATCTTGGTCTTCAAGTGCTACTTGGATTTGATTGTAACCACTAAATCCATCCAGGAATGAAAAGTACTTTTTACCTGCTAATGTATCTAATACTTGATCTATGAAAGGTAAAGGAAAATGGTCTTTAAGAGTAGCTTTATTCAGTTCTCGGTAGTCAACACACACCCTCCATTTTCCATTTTTCTTAGGCACAATCACTAAAGGAGAAACCCACTGACTATCTGAAATAGGATAGATGAAGTTAACATTTAGCAATTTTTGTAATTCTTCCTTGACAATTTCCCTAAGATTTGGATTCATCCGTCTTTGAGGTTGTCTGATTGGTTTGCAATTTGCCTCTATATAGATGTGATGAGTACAAGTCTTGGGACTTATCCCTTTCATGTCAGTGTATTCCCATGCATATGCAGAAGAATGTCTCTGTAATACTTTGACTAACTCTTCTTGTTGAGATTTTTCTAGGTTTTGTTTATGTTCAAGGTTTTGCCTGGAAAATTTTCACTTGTAGAGCTGCCAAATTTGTCCATAGAATGAAGAGACATCTGCCTAGATGACAAGAACTCAATATTGGATCCCTCTTGAAATGATTCATGTTTGTGTTCTGGAGAGGATTCAAAGTTTTCTAGAGTATTCAGAATTTGATTATCTTCACTAATTTCTGAAATTGTGAAGAGTGGTTGTAATATTCTTCATCCTCTATCCATTGAGTGTCATCTAGATCTGTAATTGTCCTAGCTGGAGGATATAAAGTGAATTTCTTTGTTGAACTACCATCAGAAATATACATATCCCTGGATACCACAACTAATAAAACCTTCATTTGTAATAACCCAAGATCTTCTAAATACTTAGAGGATGGCCTCCCTGGTCGTCTTGGTGTTAGGATCACTTGAAATCCACAGGTGGCTCCCAGAGTCTGAGGACAGAATGTCTTCATACCCATGGTGCGATCCTGAGATTTATGCACTTTAATTGTAATAAAGTGAATTGTAAAGAGAATTAGGAAGTTTTAGGTTTATCTTGATTTGGCTCATGATGTTTTATGTTGCTCCTAGATCAATGAGTGAAGTCTGTGTCTACAATTCACCAGTGATAATTTTGACAATGGATTGCAGGTCAGGTAGCACAGAATAGTATAATCTTGCCCATCATAATGTCTGCTATTTGTCCTACCAGTTGAATTTTCTTGGTTTCTCTTATTCTTTTTCTTGTTGTCTTCATACTCTAACTCCTTTATTGTTTTGGCTAAAATTGGGATTTCCTTGATGGCTTGCAATAATGGAATTTTAATGCAAACATTTCTCAATTCATCTAAGAAATCATAATTAGGCACCATGATCTGTTTTTCTACACCTCTATCAATTTGTAATCTTTCCGGAAAGGGAGGTATAGAAGTAGATGTGGATGGTTACTCTAATACAGGAGTTGGATTTATTGGATCTTTTTGTTTTAGTTTTTCAATGTTTTGGTCTTGAAAGGATGTGTCTTCCTCAAGACTTTTATTAACCCGTAGGGAGTCTTCCTCAGAATTATCTTGTTCTTGTATGATCACAGAAGGTTTCCTCTTCTCAAGTATCCTTTCAGACCTAAGTTGAACATCACTAAGGTCTAGAGGAGTAATTAAATAAGTTGGAAATTGTTGTCCTTCTATCATATATGTATTCTGAGGGTTCTTATTATTGGGGTTTGGTATGGGCTGAGCTGGCAATTGATTGGATTTTTGAGGGAATGGTAATGGAAGTGGTTGATTTTGATGTGGTTGGTTCTGATGATGTTGTTGAGGATTTTGTTGAAAATTTTGTTGAAGATTTTGAGAAAAATTTTGTTGAGGATTTTGAGGATAAAAATGTGGATATGGTGGATAGGATGGTGGATACTGATAATATGGAGAGTATCTTCCATAGGGACCTTGTGATCCTTGTGCCCCAGCTTGAGATTGATTTTGAAATTGGGGCCAAGGTTGCTGCCAAGAATTCCAAGGTGGAGGTTGATTATACATTTGATCATGAAATCCCTGTGTCTGAGGTCCCTACCAAGGTCTTCTAGATACAAAGTTAAGAGATTCTGTGGAATCTGTAGGAGTTTCTTCTTGAAAAACAGCCTTGAGACCAGGAAGAGAAGGACAATTCTTGGTCTCATGTTTCTCGGAACAAATAACACAGGTTTCTACAGCTTTTACATCCAAAGGGCACTCTCTCAAGGCATGTTTCTTCCTACATTTGGGACAAAAGATTGCCAAGGCATCAGATTCAGCCTTTTGCTTGTTTTGTATCTTAAGGGTGTCTATTTGTTCACTAAGACTCCCTAAGATGTCAGATTTAAAATCATCAAGCATATTTCCTATTTCTGATCTACTTACTGTCCCAGAAGCAGATTTACTTGCCCTTGCAAGAGCAGGATCTGTGGTTACAGCGATTTACAATTTTCTACGGAAAGGAGTTGATACTTAACTCGAGATGTTGAGAGAGATTATTGAGTTGTGATATATCCCTTTTCCCCATCATGTTAAGGATATCAGCAGAACTATTAAACCCCTAATTGTTTTTTTCAACAAAGAGCTTTTAAAGTGTCTTGATCTAGGTTTTCCATTTGTGCCCTTTTTATGTTACTATTTAAATCTTTCCAACAAATCTTCTAGTTTCATCTTCTTTTTTGTAACATCTTGAACACTTCTTCCTTATGATTAACCTGACATAAAATAATCCAAGTATCTCTCTAAATACTTGTTTCATGTCTTTTATGTTCTAATGAACCTACATTTAAGCTATAAAATAACTAATGTCCACTTAGAGTTGAAGGAAATAATTTGATTTTGAGCATCTTGTAAGTAGTCATAAGTCCTACAGCTACTTCAAGTGAATAAGAAAGTTTGGGATCTGCAGGTTTTGATCCTGAGGATTCGGAAGGACAGAAGGTGAAATGTTCTTCATGGTTGTATTGGTTTCTCCATCAAGTATAGGGAACCCAAAAGAGCTTCCTATTCTACCTCTTCCTCCATCTGCACCTCTACCTCCTCTTCCTCCTTCTCCTCTACCTCTACCTCTACCTCCTCCAAATAATGTGTATTCTCCATTAACAACTCCTCCTCCTCCTTCTTCTGCCATGGTTGACTCTCCTGTGGAAGTAGAAAGGTTTGTATCCTCAACAAGAGTTTTTGGATCTTCTTCTATGTCGGAGTTCGGTAAGATGGTAGGAAGGTTTCTCATTCTCTAATGGGAATAGGTGACCTTAGATCTTCTAGAAGTCGGGGATGGTAAGAGATTGGAAGATGGGTTTGAGTTGAAGGTGTACTAGTTCTGGATCTAGATGAAACAAGTGGTGTTCTAGAAATCAAACTTCTGCCTCTGCTGCTTATAAATCTTCCCCTTGAATCTCTCTCCCTACGCATAAATGTTGTTTTGGATGCTAAGAAACAAAGGTTACCTAGTTTTCACTTCCCCGGAAACGGCGCCAAAATGTTGGGTCTCAATCTAGTCTCCTAAATTGAGCTCATTTAATTGTCAACCAGGATTTGTAAACTGCTGAAGTGAAGTGTACCATATGTACCTAGGTGCTTGTTTCCTAGTGCGTTGTGTGTAGTGTGTTGTGATGTTTTTGGTATTTTATGTTGATTTATGATGTTTTTGGTCTTTTGATGTTTTATGCTCACAATGAAAATGTCTAGAAAACTAATGGAAAGAAGTTGGTGGTCAAAAACAGAGTTAAGCCTAATGTATGGAATGGAAAATGCAATTGGAAACACTGAAGAAGAATCTAAACTATGACTAAATAAAAGCAAAAGCTTGATAATGACTTTTTAGGCAAATGACACAAACTAAACTTGAGAAATGATCACTAAATATGCAAATCCTCTAACTAAACAGTTAAACACTAATGATGCAATACTCTGTCCTAAGCTTTTTTTATTCTATGATTAGTTCCTAGTTCTATTTTGCAATTTAATTGAATGTCACAGAACTTATACTCAAGAAGTTATTGGATTCTTGTTCAAAGTAGTTCTTTTGAGGAAGAGCTCTGTTTATAAAATGATGAGGAGATTATAGAGAGGTTTCAGACCTTATAGTGATGTTGTCTTCTGTTCCTATGGCTATAGATCATTTGTAGTTTTTAGAACAAGAAGATGTTTATGAATAATGAAGGTTGTCTTGTTAATCCTAACAACTAAAGTAATTTATTGTGCAATGGATGACAATTTGAATATGAGATGCAAGTGTAATGAGTTAATCTAAGAATGAACCTAAGATGCCACTAAACTAGAACAATGCTGAACTATAAGTCATCATCAAACTTGAAACAAAGTAACTGATCATGAATTAAATGCAATGAAACTCCGGAGTTGTTCTAACTATACTAACATGCATTAATCTATGAAGTTACACAATCTGTTTATTCATCATTAGTGATATTTTGGAAGAGTTCCTTCTTTTGGAAGAGGTAGAACAATTCTGACTGTGTACTTGTATGCAGTGAAGGCACTGCAAAAACAGAATTCACTCCATCATACCCTATAAGTCTGTTATGATGTAAGACGGCGTTTGGAAACAAGAACAGAGATGATACTTAGTACAAACACACAACTAAATCATTCATTATCACGGTCATGTCTTGAACTTCTTAAGGATGTCTTGGAATAATTTCTTCTTGTGGAAGAGTGATTAGAACAAGTGTAGCTGTGATAGTGAATAGCAAAAACTACAACTAAATCCTACAGTACCATAGCTATTCATCATTCATCATTATAATCTGTTGGAAGAGTGCCTTCTTGTGGAAGAGCTGGAATGAATATAACTACAGTAGCTAGTTAAAACAACTATAAATTCAACTCCTAATTCTACAATACCATAGTCATTCAACATTCATCATTTTAATATGTTGGAAGAGTGTCCTCTTGTGGAAGAGCTAGAATGAATACGACTACAGTAGCTAAAACAAAACAACTACCAATTCAAATGCAAAACATAAAGGCAGCTAGGAAAACTTATCTAAATTCATAAAAAATGTGTCTGGCGGGGGCCTCTACACTTGGCGACATTCAACTTAGAATTAAATCCTTCAAAATAACTTTGTATTAACTTGCATTAACGTCTGTGGTTAAATTCTGCTTCACTAACGTTTTAGGAATGTATCACGATTTAAACAAAATCTGACAATCTAACATAAATCTCTAAGGAAACATAATATCGGTCTCCCACAGATGTAAAGAAAATGCATAGTGTGCAATAATTTGAATAATGTCTTTCCTTGTCAGAGACCTCCTTAGGAGTCTTGAGCCACCCTGAGTTTACAAGGATCCTTATTCTCAATTTACACAACAAGCACTCAAGCCTTGCAGGAGTGGATTTTGAGGTCTCAGCAGGTGCCATTTTTGAGGCCACAGCTATCCCAGTTGTGGGTGGGAAATGGTTTAAAAAGGTAAAATTGGACAAATAATTTTTAGAGCCATTTATAAAAACACGGTATAGACGGGGCAATAAAACAATTTTTCCTTTCTCACATCTCAAGGACAAATTTTCCTCCTTGATGTTGGTTATCATGAAATACTTCACCTGTGAGGGGAGGTACTCCAGGCTTTATACCTATCATGTCAGGCTCCTCATGCATTTCACAGGGGTTAAGGTGCTAAAATTGCCTTACTATCTCTATAGGAGCATTGAGAAAATGTCTTCTATTGTCTGGAGGAGGAATCCAAAACAACAAATGCATAGCTTATTCCACCATTCCTTGATCAATATGGTGGTATTACATCAGTTGGAACTTCAGGGTATACCTTGGGATGTTTTCATAACCCATGAAGTCTTTACAAACCCACAACCTTCTCATCAACCAAATCCACCTTCCTCATCTGCACAAGTACCCTCACCACAGGCAAACCTCCCTTCCTCTCCTTCTCTTGGTGCATCAGGTGAAGCAGGAAGTGGCAATGAAGAATAACATGAAGATCAGGGTGAAGGGGATGAAATCGGTGAGGGAGAAATAGAAATTGATGAAGAAGAGATAGAGAAGGCAGATCACAATGAAGGTGAGTATGATGGAAATTTTGGAAACCAAGAAGATCATGACGAGGCAGAGTCCATGGAAACAAATGATGAACAATAAAATGATAAGGTAGAAAAAGAGTTTGAAGAAGAGGACAGTGACAAGGAGGATGACATTGATGGGACAGGCAGTGAGGGAAAAGACATCAAGGGAAAAAGTCATGAGAGTCATGACACTAATTAGCCTCCTAGTGAACATGAAAATGATAGTAGTACAGGAGATGATGAAGAAAATGACCCTAATGATGAACAAGACCAAACTGAGGAAAGTGCAGAGGTTGATGACCAAATCAAAGACCAAGATGACAGTGCAGAAGGTAGTAAAAAATGAAATGAGGATGATGGTATTGAAAGTCAAGAAAGCAATTATCAAATAGTTCATGGGATTACTGATGAGGATCATAGTGAAGGTGAAGGAGTTGGTGACAACACCAAGGGTCACAACCATGATGAAGACACTTCCAAAACCACCATCACTCCTCTTGCATGCACATACCACAGAGGGCCAAGGCAAGAGTTTGCTGCCTCCAAAAGGCAAAGGGCCCTGCCATCTGCATCAAATCCAAGGCTTGACAAGGGCAAGGAAAATATGGAAAAGGGTAAGCAGTAGGTAAAGGTGGAAGAGGAGGATCCTGAAGTAGAAAGGGATTTTGAACTTATCCATATAGACAGTGATGAAGAAAATGAAACAAGAATTTCAAACTCCCTCCTCGAATACAAGAATGCACAAATAAAATACCTAGAGGCTGAGTTGGAGAGTGCAAAGGATGCCATTCACTTCTATCAAATTAAAAACAAGCAAATGAGTGCCCAACAAGCCATCTATAAGGCTAGAGCACTCAAGGGCTGGAAAGGAGCCCAAAGAGCACAAGTCAAACTAGAGGAATACATGGGCCCATATGAAGAAAGTGAAGGTGAAGAGGAACAAAGTAGGAAGAGGCCAAAAACCATGGGGCTAAGGAAAGCATTGGAAAAATAGAAAGAAGAGGAATCAACCCTGGCAGAGCAGCTTTCCCTCACTGAACTCCTTGCCATGGAAATTGAACATGATCGGGAGTCATGGCTTGAGAGGGAAAACATACACCTAGAGGCCAAGCTGAAGAAGGCAAATGAAGGCTTAGAGTTGCAAATAAATATGACAAAGTATTATGCAAAGAAACAAAAGCTTGTTTGTGCCAAGCAGAAGGACGCCCTCATTGAAGTCCAAACACTAAAAGAGGCACTAGTATTCATTTGATTCCCTGGATTTGTGTCAAATCAACCCTGAGAAGTTTATGAACCCAATTATATACTCTGAGAGTTTACCAAACACTAAGAGAGGTCAGCCTTTGAAAAACAGTCCTAAAACTTTCAGCCTCTCTGAATTTTAAGTTTGAAATATGGCTTCACATAGGATCAGTACCAGATCTCATCTGGACCCAAACCCTCCTGACATAGTTGATGACCCAGAGAAGATTTTGCGGCAAAATTCTAGATCTGGAAACTTAACCACTATTAGGACCCTTCACAGAGCAAGCTCTATACCTGAACATATTACAGCTTTGCAAGATCCCTAGTTTGACTTGCACCATACAAAGAATATTTTAAGAACCAAGTCACAAACTGAGATTGACCAGACTGACCTTGAGCCCATAGATTCGCAACAGATTTCTAGTAGAGAAGCTTCTCCTTCCACGCCACCTGACTTTCAACTTCTCCATCACTTTAACTCTTTCCATACCAAATCTATTCAGAATCAGTTTGCTGGTCTAAGTACTTCCACCACACCCATCTATACCACCACTGTGAAAACCACTTCGCTTCATCATACATCTCCTTTCTCTAACCCTCCTCTTGTAAACCCTCCATTAGTTTCCATCATGGCGGCTTGGTATGCCCCTTGGCCTTACCCCAACCTCTAGTGCCTTTCCCAAATGACTATTAGTCCAAGATCCCTCATTTCACAGGAGCTAAATCCACCACTTCCCAACAAAATGTAGATAGGATAAATGATGCTTTTGATTACGTGGAGATAGAAGAAGAAACCATTAAAATGAGGATACTTGCACAAATTTTTGGAGGAGAGGCCAAAAAATGGTTCAAAGCATTAACTCCTAACACAATACATGATCTCCCTTCCCTCTACCAAACTTTCATAAACAAGTGGGAAATAAAGAAAAATCCCCTCCAAATCCTTTCCAAATATAACAATCTTAAGAGGAATGTAGGGGAAAGTGTACAATATTATTGCACCAGGTTTAACAGTGTCTACAATGCCCTCACACCTCACATGAAACCCCCACAAGGCCTAGCACTAGTGAAATTTCCATAAGTCTTTGATCCGGACATGACCTTCCAGTTAAGAGAGAGAGACCCCGAAACTTTAGAAGAAATGCAAAGGGAAGCTATTAGTGTTGAAGTCAACTTAATTGAAAAGAGAGCTAGGATAAGATCAGAAAAGAGAGTGACCTACAAAGATGAAACCATGCCCTCAACCTCCTCATTTGATACCAAAATGGACAGCCTAATGAGAACAATGGAGAGAATGATAGAAAGGATAAAATTGAATTAGAGGACACCTCCTAGAGAGAACCAAGCCAATCCCCAAAACATAAATAGAGCTTAAAACTTCAGAAGAGACACTCCTCAAATCAAACAAAGGGAAAATGAATAGCAAATTAGACCTCCCTTTCAACAAAACTGTGTAGATGAAGAAGAAGGAGAAATTATAGAACCTGAAGAAAGCCATATAAACCTAATAGGTTCTGATAATGAATATGATGTTTTTCTCACCAAAGAAGAACAAGGTTTCTTTTCCTCAGATCAAAATAACACAAACCATGAGGATTCTGAAGACTACCTCTTGGGATTTTAAAATTCCATAATGGAAGTCCATAGGAAATATGACCTTAGGAGAAAAAAGAACCTTGATTCTCCTAAGAAAATCCAAATAGATACTGATGTTAGGAAAGACCTGAAAACACCCCCAAGAGGACAGCAGACACAAACACTATGGCTAAGAAAGCTGTTCGAAACAAAGAAAATATTAGCCAACAAAATACTGATCCAAGCTGCCCTAGTACCTCAACTAGTGTCCCTGAAAAAATCCTGCTGTCTAAAGTCCCAAATCAGATTCAACAGACTAAACTTATGGAAAGGGTTGTACCTGAGAAAACTGATGTAAATATGTCTAAGACACAAGTACCTTTCAGTTTTGAAGGGGAGATTTCCAAAATCAAGATTACCATGCCTCTCACTGAACTGATTAACCAAGGCACATACAAGTCTCGAGTTCTAAAAGTTATAAACATGGGAAATGATGCTGAAAATTTACACTTGGCTGATGATACACTTGAGATATTGTTTGGACCCAAAATAGAGGGAAAATATCGAGAAGGAGCCATTCCCCCTTTCTATATCATCCTAGACATCAAAAAATCTTACATAATGCCATGCTAGATTCTGGTGCCTCTCACAATCTCATGCCAAAAGTTGTGATGGAGAGATTAGGCCTAGAAATAACTAAACCTTACAAAGAATTTTACTCCTTCGATTCGAGTAGGGTCAAGTGTTTGGGCCTAATCAAGGATCTTTGTGTCAACCTGGCACAAGTGCCTGTTAAGAATCTAGTCATGGACATAGTAGTGGCAGATATTCCCCCCAAGTATGGCATGCTTTTATCTAGATCCTGGGGAGCCAAGCTTCAGGGGAACCTTCAACTATATATGTCCTATGCTAACATACATATTTTTAACCAAACAAGGAGATTATACTGAGAGTCACACATGAAATATATGGTTAGCAGTCAAGAAAGGCCAGACAATACTCCTCTTTATTCTATTCATTCAGATCTTGATTCTTTCATCTTATGTAATGAATAAGACATTGATAGCCAAGTATATGAAGTTGAAACACATCCAGACATATTACAACAGTCAAACCAATCTCTTCATGGAGGGCTCAACTGTAAAAAATCTAGCAGCCTTGAACAACCATATAATGATAAATCCAAACTTAAATTTCTGCAAATTGAAAATGAAAATTCAAAACCAAAAATTAGTTTGGAATATGAATCAGGTTGTTCAAATGAAGGAAAAACCTCTAAAATAGAACTTCTCCCTTTTCCCAATCTAGAAGAGCTGAAATACTCTCACATAATATAAAACTTTGGGAATCTTAATCAAAGGAGTTATGTTTTTTCCTTATACAGACACTTCATTATCAGAAAGTTTTGTCCATTCAGAAAAGTTGTTGACTCTCACAGGTACTGCTATGAATCCTAAAAGAAGGTCCATTGAAACTGATATAGAAGAGTATAATGTAGGCAACCTAGGAAGGCCCAAAATGATTAAGTTGTCCAGAAACTTGTATACATAAGGTTATGCAAGAAGTTTCAGGATGCTTTTGCATATAAGAATAAAAGCTTAAAGCCTCATGGCATAGACATTGTTCCTAAGAGGTCTTCTTCCAAGAAAAAAAATGAAACCCTTGGACAAATGGTGTAACTAACAAAAAAAGCCAAAGGATGCAGAATGTGTATAGACTTTAGGTACCTAGGAAAAGCCTCCATAAAATACAAAAACCCTTCTCCCAAGATAAATCATCCTATGACAAGGGTAGGAGTTTCTAACAAGATGGCATTGTATGGTAGTGTTTCAGGTTACCATCAGATGATACCACTACAGATCAATCAACATAAAGACATTTTCAAAGTTCCTTGGAATAACTATGTGTTTAACCAAATGCTTCCTAAGTTATGGAGTGCTGAAGACACCTTCCAAAAAGCCACGGCCCCTGTTTTCAACTTCTTCACTATTCTATACATTGATGACATTATCATCTATTTTGAAGCTGATAAAGAACACATTTTTTAACTAAGGAGGACCTTTGAGAGAAAAAATTTTTGGAAGTAAGAATCAACGAAGTAATACCAAGGAGAACATCGATTGTTGGAATTTTTTTGGAAAAATATTTGTACTATGTTTTCAAATGGAGGTAACTATGATTTTTGTTTACAAGAGATGAATGGACAAAGGGTGTTAGGAGATCCTTTTGAGGACAGGATGCTCATGTACCATAGCTCTAAAAACCCTTAGTTTTAAAGGTTTTCATTTGTTGTAATTAAATATTACATGAGGGAAATCAAAAAAATAAAAAAAACATAGAAAAAATAGAAAAAGAGGGCATATTTGAAAAGAGGTAAAGCCCCATACCCAAAAAATAGTACTACTGAAAGTGAGCAACCTTAAATTCCACTGCTGGTTCAAAAATAAGATTTTATTTCATTCATCTAGCCTAATCATGGATGAAACATGTTTTCAATTTATTGTTGATAAGTTAGTGAAAGATAGCTGGTCAAATCATTCAAACTCGACTTGTCAAAAGATAGATTAGGAAAGAAAGATACTAGTTCCACATGCTTAAAATATAACCAAAGAGGAAAATAGGGATGCTTAGCACATGTTTGATCACAACCCTTATATTTCCTGTTATCACTCAGGTTTTCCTAGAAGTTGTGTAAGAGGAAAGTATACCCGAGGTAACCACAAACCAACCTTTTAGATGGAGAATCTAGCCAATCTGCATCCAGAGAGGGCTCTCTCTTTATGATTTATCTTTGTTCTTGGAAGGTTTTAGGCTAGTTATAGATTCAAGAATTTGTTTTGGGAAAATGGTGGAATCCACAAACTAAGGGCAAGGTTGAGGGCTTTCAGTCCATTGGGCTATGGAGTCAAAAGGATGGATTTACTGGATTTCTATTCTAAACACAAGATGGTATTACAGGGCAAGATAGCTAGACAGAGAACAATCCTTAAAATTTAAAGTGGATGGGATGATCTTGAAGGGATGAAAGGCAGCTAAGAATCTTTCACCATGTTCAAAAGAGAAAATGAGATGACTACAAATAAAGAGCAATGAAGAATTCTTTATTATAGTAATCAACAATGTTTAAATTAGCAAAGCAAGAGCATTTAAGAATTCATGCTTATAACTAATTTAGAAGAAAACATTAAGAACAACCACATTTGAAATCAGAGTACAATTAAGCAAATTCTGATTCAATCCTTTATGTAAATTATTCAGAAATGGACATGATGATATTATAAGCTAATATAAAATTTCAGACAAAAGGGTAGAAAAACTTATTGAACTGTAGTCCAACACATGAATCCTGCAACAAGTCCAGTGCTTTAAATCGTCATCCAGTAAGCCACTAATAAATTTCTCCAAAATGCTTTTATTCCGA
Organism: Pinus albicaulis; assembly: GCA_034641835.2. Taxonomy (NCBI): domain Eukaryota; kingdom Viridiplantae; phylum Streptophyta; class Pinopsida; order Pinales; family Pinaceae; genus Pinus; species Pinus albicaulis. The sequence continues at coordinate 619,555,128 of CM076570.1, read as the reverse complement.
AAACCTCAATGTTACAGCAGAGTAATAGAATCCACCCTCAATACTCTCTTTGAGGGTTTATTTATACACTAAATAATTGAAAATATCTCACACTATCCTAGCCCATAATTTGGGGTGACTAAGGAGTAATTTACAAGTAAACAGGAGACAAATGGTCTCGTAGATAGAATAATAAGTAACTGCTGATGGGCTGTTCCCTTTCTTTATGGATGTGCTGGAGGCAAGTGCTGAAAAAGGGTTTGTTGCTGTCTTCTGGAGTAATTTCTTTGCTTGTTTGATACTCTTTGTCTTTACGGATACTCTTTAACCTGTGTAACTGATACTCTTTCATCTGTACTCATTTTTATCCTTTTACCTGATAGTAAAGATAAATTCTCATCCTGAAAATAACTTTTATAGAATTTCTAATAAGTCCCTCCACCATGAATCGTCTGGTATCATAGTCCTTTTGAGTTTTCTCAATGTCTCATCTGCTTCTGTGAGTTTGTAAAAGGTGGGCTCATTAGGAAATAGATACTTTATTTCATGTTCCAAATGAAATAAGTTCCTCACTCTATCATAGATATTTCTCCCTGTTGGTAATGTTTTTTCTGGTAAACTAGGGGAACAAGCAGCTGTATTTTGAGCATGAGCATTTATTTTCTTTACATAGGTTTCCAAGTCCATTATTTGATCTTCTGAGAGCATAGGACTTGGTAACCCACTGTCCAACAAAGCTTGAAATTTTTCTCTGAAAATATTGATATCAACCAAAATATCTGTGCACTTCCTTTCTAAATTCTGCATGAAAGTTCTTTTGATGAAAACTCTCTTTATTTCCAAAACTGTGCCGGTCCTGTCCTCAATCCCTAAAACCGCAAGCTGTTGCTTTGTCCGGGTGTTCAAAAACTGAATAAGATGATTGGCCTGCTCAGGCCTGCCTCTTAATTCATTTTTGGTTCTGTTTATTTCTTCTTGGGCTATTTTAACCAAATCATTATGTTCAAAAATAGCTTGAATAGAGGGCCAAATACCCTTTATTAACTCAATGATGTTACCCCAAAGAATGTCATTTATTTCCTTTAAAGGCTTTTCCAATGAAAGATCTTTTTCCAAAGCCTGAACCAATTTTTCTAATCTTTTTATTTCCCTGGTGTTATCAGCAACTGTCTTTTTAGATGTATCATATTTTTCCTCCAATTTTACTAATTGCAATTTCGTGGTTTGGAGTTCTGTGACCCTTAGTTGTAGACTTTCCATTTGTTTTATTAATTCATCAGAACTCAAACCAGAAGTGTTTACCTGGGATGGATGTGTTTGCTGACCTGTTGTTGTAGTACCTGTGGTTGATGTCTGCCTGATAGTTTCCTGTTCCTGCAAAGCTTGTTCCAATTCCTTCTCCGTTTCACTTAGTCGCTCAGTCATATTTAGGAGCAATTCCATTATTTCTTCCTGTGATTTCCCTTTTAGAACTTCTTGGGTCTGAGGGTGCCTTGAGGCTGGCAATTTTAGCTGCTTCCTCAGTGCAGCTATGTCATCATCTTTCTTCTTTATTAATGCCTCAATACTTTTAATGTCTTTGGGGTTGTGACCCAAACCAATGATTATGTCCTCTAAAGACTTTATTCTATTATCTTTGGCCTGTGAAGAGGCCTTCTCAATTTGCAATTGTGCAGTTGTGTTATTCAAAGAATCTTGCAGCGTTATAGCTGCCATGGCCTTATTGGTAAGAGTAGAATAGACCATTTCCCCAATTTTTCTGTGTAGCTCTATCTGGTCCAGAGGATGGATATCCTTTGCCAAAACTTCAAAATTTGTCCTGATGTAGTCAGCTGCAGTAATGGGTTTTGGCACCTTTGACTTGAAGTGGCTCATTATCATTTTGCCTTGTGACATGTCAAAAGCTGACATTAGCCTTTCTTGATTATGGGGAGCCATTTTCATATATTGATCATACACCTTCATCTTTAATGTATCATTCTTTGCTTTAATATTAATGAAGGTTCTTTTAATATCCCCTGTATCTGTTTTTGGTGGTCTGAAAGAGGATACCTCAGTACTTAATTGCTTTTGTAAAGCTTTTCCTTTCTGTCCTGTGTTTGTTTCACTAACTGTGCCAGTTAGTTGACTGTCTTCCCTCCCATCATCAAACACTTCATCTATGATTTCCACTTCTGGAAGTGGATCTGATTTATGTTTTTTAGCTTGATGTGTTCCTGAAGGCTCTTTAGGAGGTGTGGTATCTGGAACTTGCCTTTTCTTACCTATTTCCACATTTGATGGAGTTTGTAACTCTGGAACTTGTGTGTGCTTTGCCTGAGTGGGAGAAACCTGTGATTGTTCAGGTGCTTTGGAATTTTGTGGTTTCTCTGTCATGACTAAAGTTTCAATCACCTGTAATGCAGGTTCCTTTCCTTTGCCTTTTGTCTCTGCTGCCACTGGTGGACTGCCTTCCTGCAATCTCTGCTGTGGATTTGCTGCTGAAGATGTACCAATTTGGGGTACCTGCACTTGACCATAAGATTCTAGGTCATATTTCTTTTGAAGATCTTTCATAACTTTATTCATTTTTTCTTCTGCACTTTCTTCTTCAACAAGTGTTTTTTCCACCCATTCATCTTGGTTAGCATATTGCTCTATATCAGGAATATTGTGGTGGATATAAGGGGAAGATTTGTTCTTTAATCTTTTTTCACAGATGAAACCAACTGGGTCATAAGGAACCCAACGAAAACTTCTTTGAAATTTGCAGCGGTTTTGTAATATATCCTCTGCATCTCGCTCAGCCTCTCTAGAATTGTAGATGTAGGGACCTAATTGGCTTTTAATCCGGAGTTGAGCTTTCTTTTTCACACTACAAAAATGGATCACATCTGAATTGTTCATTTGCCTGAAATATTCCAAGGCAAACAGTCTCATGGGTACATACTTTGGTAACTTGAATGGATGTAATTCACATCCATAGATTCTGATGACGGTATGGTCTTGATACAGATACCAATCCCCCACTTTATAGGTCCTTGAAAGTTGCAAGGTCTTTTTTATTTCATTACTGAGTCTTGGGGGAGGAATCCCTGTCAACAATGTAGTTGCAGGATATACAAAAAGATCTATAAACTCAGAATAGGAATAAGGAGACTCATAAGAATGAATTATGGGAGACCAAAATATAACTGACCTTTGGTTTCCCTTAGCATCAAGTTTTTGAACAGGGAAAGGGAATTTGTCTGACTGATAGTAGATAATGAGATGATAGATGACTGAGGAATATTTAAAAACTTTTTCATCATCTAGCCTCATGAACTGATCATGGATCTTGTTGGCTATGAAGGAGGCAAAGTCGTATTTAATCTCAGGAGGTTGCCCAGGAGTAAAAATGGATAGCAAAACCAAGGTTATCTCATCAACATATTCACTGGTATTGAAACCCAAGACAAAATATATCATATTGAGGATGAGTCTTCCCAATTGATTGAAATAATAAAAACCATAGGGAGGAGACCCCTTAGGTTGATGCTCAGGCAACATGAAAATCTGGCACATGGATTTTAGCTTTTCTGGAGTTAACTGCCTAGTCTTCTCAATCAATTCTTCCATAGACAGAGGTGCCAATTCTTGGTTAGGTTCAAAGTGTAGCATTTGATTGATGGCCTGGGGAGTAATGGGAAACATAACACTCTGATCAGGAGCTATTACAGCCCTTTGAGTGGGATCATAGTTTGAATGAAAATAGTGCATAATTTCTGGGAAATTGATGACTGAGGGGATAAGGTACCTTGGAAGATTGGATTCCCACAGTCCAATGACATCTTGCCCCTTTGAATAATCGTCTCTGCAGCAACAATAACTCAGAAGGGGACTTTCATCAAAATGCAAGTCTTTAATCTAGAAATCTTTGTCTACTAAAGGTAAATATTCTAACTCTCGGTGAGGGGCACTCAGTGGAGTCACATTCAAAGCTACCGGGGCCTCCATTTTGGTTCTTGTGGATTCAAAACGGAGGTTTCTGGTTTTTCTTCACAGGCCGGGCATGATTTTGATCTTACTGAGGGAAATTGGCACAATTGCAAGTTCTAGGGGAACAATTTACAGTCGTAAAACTCAGGGAATGATCTTAGGAATATGATTTAAACACTGATTCAGTGAAAAACAAAGAAAACATAGTTTTATTTGCAGTTCGGGGCGAAATAGGATAAATACCTGTTCTTGGAAGAAAGCTGGTTCTTAACAGGTAACAGGCAGTAGCAGGAGGACGCTTGAACGCAGGTCTGGCGGATTTATGGAGCGAAATTGAATGGAACAGTGGATTTCAATGAAAATTTGAAAACCATAGCAGAAAGCACAGTCGCGTTTAAATGGTGAAAATGACACAAAAACGCGAAATTTTGTTTTATTTCCAAATTCAAAAAGGGGGTTTTTAGTTTTTCGAGGAGTGACGTCACGTTGGTACGGGCTGACATGTGCAGGGGTCGGGCGGTAAGTGGTTTAGTCCCCGCACCGCTTATGGACTAGAGTGGTTTTGAACGCGGAGGGAGCGATTCCATTGAGCGATGGACGCGTGGCAGGTGAATAGTTCCAATACCACCAATCCCCCGCTCGTTAAAATGCTGACAAGGGATGGGTAGCGGGATTGATAGGGAGCGTTGATCTTTGGAGGGACGATCCAACGGTGGAAAAGATGGGGAGATGATGAGGCGTTATTGTGCGGGCCCGGCGGGGTTTTACACATGATTATCGTTATTAATCATCCCGGGGAGTTTCTATTTGGCGGAGAAGGTTGGTTATTAACTAATTCTGATAATTAGTTAATCCCACTGTATAATAGAAATAAGGGTCGCGGTGGGGTTGAAACGTCGGGTGGAATGCCATGGTGGATGGGCCACGGTGGCATAGGACTTTTCAATAGTTTGAATTAAAACTTTGGCTTTATTCATCTTTTTGCGTTTAAACATATATATCATATGTTTAAAGTTTTTCTCGTATATGTTTTATTATATGATAAATTAATTAATATAATTAACTTACCATAGGGGCGAGACTATTATATAACGATATATTTAACCAAAGGGCGTATAGTGGGTTTTTATTTGAATGCGCGGGGAAATAAATACTTTGGTTAAACTTTATAATATAGGGGTTTTTGGATATTTATATAAAAGGAGTTATTATACTTAGGATAAGGCATTTCACTAGGGATTTAGTAAAATAGAGTTAAACATTAATATGACAAAGGGACAAGGGAACTCAAAATACTTTGCACATCTAGGAAAGTGACAACTTCTGAAGTAAATTGCAATATCTTATCTTCAACACTTAAACTTAGAATAGCAAGTTATCTTGAGGGATTTTTTATGGAATTTTGCATGATTTCCTTAAGTAAAATAGGATTTTACTTAGGAAAAGGTTAAAGGTGAATGATTATAATGATGAATTATCTCAAGTACTTAGGTCTTTTTGATCATTAGGCCGAGGGTCCGGTCCCTCCAAAAGTCAAGGAAATGCCTTGAGCCCTTTTGATCTCCAAACACCTTAGTACTTTGGGGGAAATTAGTAAAACTTTTAAGGGGGAAATGATGAGGGAGGTTAATGATTTTTGAATTTGCTTGCTGTGATTTTCCAGTGTATTTCCTGCTTCAGTTTTTGTGATGAAAGTAAAGGATCAAAAACATGTAGCAGCATCATTCATCAGATAAAAACTTTGCAACCATCTACCTACCCTATCTACTTGACACTACCATTTTCTCTTCTTTATTAGGGTGCATTTAGACTTGCAAACCCTTTTCAATCTTTTCTTTTTACAAGGAAAATCTATCTAATTCTACCCTTATTACATCCAAGGGCTCAGATTAAACTGTTGAGCACCTTTTAATAACTCTACCTATCTACTTATCTGCCAAGATTAAACTATTTGGTCAGATATTTATTCTCTATTCTATAACATGAAATTGAAATATGAATAAGTCAAGTTTAAAGAGTTTGACCCTTCATAAATTGTGGCAAAGTTTGACAAGCTGCACACAATTGCTTTATTACAAAACGAAATAGTAGTGGCATTTGGATTTGCACACTTTCCTTGGTCTATTTTTTGCTTGGGGTTCATTTCTTTCACTTTTTTGACCATTTTATTCTTTTTACCCTTTGATTTTTCTTTTTAGGGTATACCCTCTTTACATTTTTTAAATTATTTGATTTTTTGGTTTTTCAAGAATATGGAACACCTTTGCTCAAGAAAAAGGTTTGAACATATTCCATAGTTCAATCCAGACAATCATGAAAAATGACACCTATTGGTATAGGAGACTAACATTTCCTAAAGGTCTTGTTTTGTACAAAAATAATATTTGTGTGCAGTTTGTTCTTATGCCACAAACCCATGGTAAGTCAGATTGTCTAATCCTGATTTAAATCATGTTTTCAATTTCATGTTTATAACTTAGTGAATGAATCTTGTCAAATAGTTTAATCTTGGCAGTTGAGTAGTATAGGTAGAGAATAAAAGAGTTCATTAGCATAATCTTAACTTCTGGAGGAAATAAGATAGAAGTAGATAGTTTGTTTTGCTTTCAAGATTAAAAAAAAAAAAATTCAAGGGTTTGCCAGTTCAAGTGCACCCAAGGAAGAAAAAATGTTAGGCAAATAGATTGGGTAGGTAGAGATGAAGCTGATCTAATCATGTTTTTCAAATATATTAAGATCACAACTTCAAGCAAGCATCAACAAGTGAAAAGAGGTAAGAATTTTCCCAATAGATGAGGCACTGGTCTCCATTAAGCTAGAGATCTGAAAGTTCTGGACACCTCCTGAAAAGGAGCTGCCCTCCCCAAGTGGAGCCACTGTTAGTCATCAATAATTCTTGCTTTTGTAGATGACTAAATGTTATCCTATATTTCTAGAAAAAAAGTTCATGAACATTGTGAGTTCTAGAAATATCACTGCCTTCATTATCCTTAGGATAAATTTTCACTATTTCATCATCCCATCATGTCAAGCTCAACTAACCAATCCTAGAAGACCCATCACGGTCCCATGTCACTCATTTTGTATATGTTTTGTCACCTTTGGCCTCAATCCTCTATTTTGTTTTGCCTAAACCCTCCACTACTACCTAAGGCCAACAATCAACCATCTCTCTTACATCTCCAAAATTTCCTCTAGCATTGATGATCTCAAAACTATCTCTATAGACTCTTTAGATAAATAAATATCTTTAGATTTTGGACCTTCAATACATAATTCTATCAAAAACTCTGTTTTACACTTAATGACCCCAAAATCTAAGTCTTCAGTCAAAGGCCAAGTCCAAGGAACCTTCCACTAGGTCACCTAGGGTTTCATAGGTCATAGGGGTTTTTTGGTGTTCTAAAATCTCTATTTGTCCTGTGTAAATAGGTTGCATTCAAAGAAAAAGAAGGTCAAGCAACATGGTCCAAAACTGATCAAAAACCCTTCAAGGAAAGGCCTCCTTGGCTAAATTACAAATTCTACAAGCGGCAACTGCCCTTGTTCATATTTCTGCAAAAATGATCAAGGTTTCCATCAACATAAAAAGAGGTAAGGTAATGGGATGAAATCATCACAAGAAGACATCCACAGCAAAGAGAAAGACAACAGGCCCGTGTTTAAATAGAATCATGGTTTTGTGACTAATTGGAAAAATAGTGTTACCAAAGAAAGAAGCCAGTACAAGAGCCACAAGGACAAAAGTCACCTCAACACCACCAAGTGCACATTGAAGATTTTCATAAATAATAAATAAACTTGGAAGGGTTATAGAGAACTTAGAAGATAACACTGCTTATTTTTATATAACAACGCTGAAACCTAAGAGTTTGGAAAGTTGGACAGGACAGGTCAAAAGAAGATGATAAGTCCTCCTTCATAACAACAGAAGGCATTCAAAGGGTTTTCAAGGTGGTTTTTCAAAAGCAACACTACTTCACTGCAACAAAGGAAGAAATGGCAGAAAATATTAGTGTGATGGAGCCTAGGTCTCCCAGTACAGTCAATGTCTTAAAAATAATCAAAGGAAGAAATATGAGGTAAAATGACAAGGGATAAAATCATGCTGAGCATAAGTTCACTATTGAGAAAATGAAGTGTCAAAGTCCAAAAAAATGACAAGTAGACCAAAAACCCTATGTTGTGGTACCTGCAGAAATCAGAAGTGGCCAAGGGAAAAACATGGTAAACCTGATGCACATCTCTCTGGAAAAAGGACCTAACTGTTAAAAATATCAGTAAAAGGTAAGGAACACATGTTTTAAATCTATTTGCACTTAAAAATGTCTAAGAGGAATTAAGAAATGATTTCAGTTTTCAAAAGAGATAGTTTGGACAGTCCCCTGAATTTCAAAGCCAAAAAGCGGGGGGGGGGGGGGGACTCTTCATATTTCAGTACACCATTACCCAGAGAATTATTTAATAAAATTTATGAAGACCTGCAAAAAGGGGTAAAAAGACATCTACATCTCATCAGCCAGCCATCACCACAAAAGGAGGAAGAAAGGATGCCTTGAGGAAGTCTCTAAAACCCTACATAAGATAAAAAGAGAATCAGTCAAATAACAAAAAGATTGAAGAAACATATTAAAGTGGGTTTATGAGTGTAATTTATTTTTCTCAAGAGGTATAAAGGTGTTTTTGTTTCATTTCAAACTCCTTTAGAAGCTTGTGGAGAGCAAGAAGTCTTAAGGAGAAAAAACAGGGTTTTTTGGGTAGTTGGTCTGGCACTGCGAAAATCACTGGCCTTGTGCAAATACAAGCTAGCATTGTGCTAATCAACCCTCTGCCCATTCAACATTGCACTGCGCTACGCTAATAACTCCCAACACTACATAAATCCATGGCGCTGCGCAAACGCAGGCCTGACTCGCCTGGAGATCGACGGAGCATTGCATGTGCCCGACGCTGCGGTAATGGGCCACCCGAAACCTATGCACGACTGCCTGGGCACTACGCAAATGCTGACCCAACTCACCCGGAGACCGACAGAAACTGTCTCCGACTCGGCGCTGTGCTGACCATCATGCAGGCTTTCTAGCGCTGCACAAACGAGAAAGTCTGACAACTCGGGCAGGACGTTGCGCAAACATAGAGAGCCTTCAAAAGGAAAAATCTCTTGCCCTGATCCAATTTTTCATCATCCATTCACCTCCCAAAGACTTCAAAAGAACCAAAAATTGGTAAGTTGCCTCTTTGCCTTGTCCCTAAAGCAAATTTTCAAGTTAATTTTAGTCTTTTATTGCTTTAAAGTTCAAACTCTAGACAAGTAAACCCTAGGTCTCGCATGCAAATGAGCCTTTGTTTAAAAACCTCCTTAAAGCCAATTTTTATGTCATGTGAGGGTAAGTGAGTTAAGGTGACTGCAATACACCTTTGAGAGGGCCTCCTTAAGCTGCAAGGCAAATAAACCCTAAGAACCCTAGCCTCCACACCACTCATTCTACAAAGTTGACTCCATCATCATCTTCACCTTGTTTCATCAAGCCCCAATTTGTAAACCATTATTTCCCATCACCATGTCAGGAGCTGAGAACAATAGTGGTAGTGATAAAGTTAAAAGGCCTTTGCGACCAAAACATAAGGGAGGAAAAGTGAATAGATTGGAACTTCAAAGCACAGTGGCCATTACCTCCTCTCCTAGGATCCTTTCATGTTTTTAGAATACAAGATGTTTTCAATTTTGTGAGAGGATCAAACAAGTAAAGAGCCACCATGAGCTTAAAAGGCTTCTTATTCTCAATTTACACAATAAGCACTCAAGCCTTGTAGGAGTGGATTTTGAAATCTCAGTAGGTGCCATTTTTGAGGCCACATGTATCCCAGCTGTGGGTGAAAAATAGTTTAAAAAGGGAAAATTGGACAAAGAATTTTTAGAGCCATTTATAAAAACAAGGTATAGAGGGGGCAACAAAACAATTTTTCCTTTCTCACACCTCAAGCACAGATTTTCCTCCTTGATGTTGGTTATCATAAAATACTTCACTTGTGAGGGGAGGTACTCTGGGCTCTATACCTATCATGTCAGACTCCTCATGCATTTCACAGGGGTTAAGGTGCTAAACTTGCCTTACTATCTCTATAGGAGCATTGAGAAAATGTCTTATGTTTTCTGGAGGAGGAATCCCACACAAAAAATGCATAGCTTGTTCCACCATTCCTTGATCAAGATGGTGGTATTAAATCATTTGGAACAATAGGGTATACCTTGGGATGTTTTCATAACCCATGAAGTCTTTACAAACCCACAGCCTCCTCATCAACCAAATTTACCTTCCTCATTTGCACAAGTACCCTCACCATAGGCAAAACTTCCTTCCTATCCTTCTCATGGTGCATCAGGTGAAGCAGGAAGTGACAATGAGGAATCACATGAAGATCAAGGTGAAGTTGATGAAATTAGTGAGGCAGAAACATAAATTGAAGAATAAGAGACAGAGGAGGCAGATCACAATGAAGGTGAGTTTGATGACAATGTTGGAAACAAAGAAGATCATGATGAGGCAGAGTCCATGGAAACAAATGATGAACATGAAAATGACAAAGCAGAAATAGAGTTAGAAGAAGAGGACAGTGACAAGGAGGTTGACACTGATGGGACAAGCAGTGAGGAAAAAGACAACAAGGGAAAAAGTAATGATAGTCATGACAGCTGTCATGATAGTCATGACACTAATCAGCCTCCTAGTGAACATGAAAATGACAGCAAGACATGAGATGATGAAGAAAATGACCCTAATGATGAACAAAACCAAAGTGAGGAAAATGCAGAGGTTGATGACCAAATCAAAGACCAAGATGATAGTGTAGAAGGCAGTAAAAAAGGAAATAAGGATGATGGTATTGAAAGTCAAGAAAGTTGTGATCAAAGAGATCATGGGATGACTGATGAGGATCATAGTGAAGGTGAAGGAGTTGCTGACAAAACCAAGGGTAACAACCATGATGGAGACACTTCCAAAACCACCATCACTCCTCTTGCATGCACATACCACAGAGGGCCAAGGCAAGTTTTTTCTGCCTCCAAAAGGCAAAGGGACCTGCCATCTGCATCGACTCCAAGGCTTGAAAAGGGCAAGGAAAATATGGAAAAGGGTAAGCAACAGGTAAAGGTGGAAGAGGAGGACCCTGAAGTAGAAAGTGAATTTGAACTTATTCATATAGACAGTGATGAAGAAAATGAAACAATAATTTCAAACTCCCTCCTCTAAGACAAGAATGCACAAATAAAAGACCTAGAGGCTGAGTTGGAGACTGCAAAGGATGCCATTCACTTCTATCAAATGCAAACCAAGAAAATGAGTGCCCAACAAACCATCTATGAGGATAGATCACTCAAAGCTCAGAAAGGAGCCCAAAGAGCACAAGTCAAACTAGAGCAATACATGGGCCCATATGAAGAAAGTGAAGGTGAAGAGGAACAACCTAGGAAGAGGCCAAAAACCATGGGGTTAAGGAAAGCATTGGCAAAACATAAAGAATAGGAATCAACCCTGGCAGAGCAGCTTTCCCTCACTAAAATCCTTGCCATGGAAATTGAACATGATTGGGATTCATGGCTTGAGAGGGAAAACATACACCTAGAGGCCAAGCGGGAGAAGGCAAATGAAGGCTTAGAGTTGCAAAGAAAGATGACAAAGTATTATGCAAAGAAACACAAGCTTGTTTGTGCCAAACTGAAGGAAGCCCTGCTTGAAGTCCAAATCCTAAAGGAGGAAAAAGAGAACGACAGCCTTGGATTTTTGGCTGAATCTTCTCAACAGTTGTCCAAGACTACTTAAGGGAGAATCTCCACCAATTTTGAGAAAATTTGGAGCAATTTTGGTTTTTTGAGATTTTTAAGGCTCATTAGCGCAACGAAACTGGCGCTATGCTAATACATGGAGCATCTTCAGGAGAATAAATTGACGTTTTTGGACTTCTTACACCAAGTACATTATGCTCACCAAGTTTCAGATGATTTGGAGCAGGTTTGACCCCTCAAAAGGTCAAAAAACCCCTCTTTCTTCACCTTTTTGCCACTGTTTTAGGCATGGCGCCGTGCAAATGAAAGTCTTGGTATTTTGACCTTTTTACTAGGATATGAGAGTTGTATCAGGAAAATATAAGCATTTTTGGAAAGTAGACTCATCAGGCTTTCCAACGAGCCATCACAGAGCCAAACCCGACATCAGGAAGGGGTCCAAAATTTGGTTGCAAAAGACCTTATTTTCTGCTGAAAGTGGCGCTATGCAAATGGAATGTTTAGTGTGTTTTGGACCAAAAGTCAACAAAACACACTCATTTTTTGCAAAATCATTTTTAAGTGTTTTTTTGAAGCAAATCACTCTAGAATGAGGTGCAAGAAGTTATTTTAGCATTTATTTCATGAGATATTTTGTGCTTTGGGCCTTGCATGATCTATTAGGCATAAATGAAATTTATGAGTGATTTTGACATTTTACAACCCTATCTAGGGTTTTTTCCCTCCTTTTCTAAGTTAAATAGAGCATGAGGGCTTCATTGTAAACGTTGGAATTTGATGAGATTTCAGAGCAATATATGGTTTTTATGAGCTTGGAGAAGAAATTGGTGTTGTGAAGTTGATGAATGACTTGCTTGGGCTGATGATGGAGAAGCTTGTTTGTAGGATTCCTTAGCTTGATTAATGGTGATGTATTCTTGATTTGTTCATGTTTTCTTGTTATCATTATGTTTCATCCTTATTTTTTTCTATAAAACAGAAAAGTATAGGTTGAGAAATGCTCCTATGGCCTTGATGTTTTCCTCTGCTGGGTGTGTTTAAAGAATTCTTAGCTGCTCTTTAAGCCTCTTTATGCTTGTTAGTTTCTTCTACAGATTAATATGCTAGTTTACAAACATGATTCATGGTAAGCCCTGCTTGTTTGCAGCTATCTAAACTTTGTCCTAAAACCTTTCTTTGAAGTACTGCTTGCTAGGTTAAGTCAAAGAGGTCTTGTTCTGATCTTGCCGTTTGTCCATGCCTATCAGTTTTCCTTAGAGTTCTTTATAGCTTGATCAAAAATGTTTAGGAGTTCCCTCTTTGCTTGATTAAAGTTATTGTGCTATCTTATATGTTTGCCCAATTCTGAAGGTGAAATTACTAAGTAAGATAAACTTTATTGCTTTCTTTGTTTCATTGAAATGTTTATCTTGGATATTTATTTGTTTAAGTATTGTCATTGAGTAAATGGTTTTCCCCATCTCATGATTAGTATATTTTTCTTATCATATTTAATACCTTCTTGTTTATGGGTAAATGAAAAAGGATACTTCACCGCCCTTTTCCCTACCTTGTTTTTCCCCAACTTGATGTCCACCCCACTTCACACATTACCTTAAGGATCCATTAACCTTGATATATTGGCCTTGTTATGCACTCTGATCTATTATTGAGACACTCATGAATTTTATTGACTCCATAGCCCAATGATTTAAAGACCTCTCACCCCACCTATTCTACCTATTCATCTTACCCAACCAAACAATCAACAAACCCTACACTTAACAACTAGCCTAAAATCAATAATCTAAAAGCAAACAAGAACACATCTTTTGCATCTAATAGAGATATCCCTATCTGAGTCCAGGAAGGCTAGGTCCTAAGACTCCAAAGACTGGTTCCATGTTACCTTGTCATTTGGTCTACCAATCTACCAAATCACGGGACCCTAACACATTAATCTATTACCATTTCCATGAGAGATAGTCATAAATTACTAATTTCTCATGATTTTTGAATAGTCCAATTAACACTCATTGCATCGGGTGATAAGTAAGTCATTAATGTATGACCATTTCCATGAGATATAGTCGTAACTGACTAATTTATCATGATTTTTGAATAGTACACTTAACACTCATTGCATTGGGTGATGCTCACAAGTGTGAAGAAGTGGGATTGAAACTAGTGAAATGAATCACATAGCATCAATCTTCACTTCCGGGGCTTGCACCCGATAACCAGGACTTCCCTGGAAGTCACCCATCCCAGAAATATTGCGGCTCAAGCGCGCTGGAGTTTTCACCAAAATCAAGCCCACTTAGATTGCTACCCCATTTGCAAAACCTTAGCAAGTACTGTGCCTCATGAACCATTCAAGTAGAGCTCCCTTTACTCTTTGTATTTTAAGTATGAGGGGTTTCCACATTAAATTATATTATATATCATTTTTGGGATTCAACTACGTTAAGTAAGTCATTCATCTATGACCATTTCCATGAGAGATAGTCATAACTAACTAATTTATCATGATTTTTGAATAGTCCACTTAGCACTCATTGCATCGATTGATGGGAAGATCACCGTCAAACAACACTTTTGTCTATCGAATCATCAAGTTAAAGGTTGTTGTGAAGATTCAAAGGAGTCGAGCAATGAGTGGTGTGATAGACCTGATGCCATGATGTTGATATGATGTGGTATGGGAGAGGACCCCATAAGATTTTGAGTCTTCGTATCTTCAATATTTTTGAATTAAAAATAAGAAAATATGAGGGAGTCTAGTGCCGAGATCCTGGCTAGTGACGTCACCTCGAAGGGAACCTTTCTTTATGAAACCTATGCCAAAATTTAGAAAGGGCCTTAACAAATGTGAAAGTAAGAGCCACATACATTCCAAGTGTCATTGTAGGTGACATAGGGCAACACAAGCCCAATGAAAACTAGAGAAAAAAATGTTTAGACGTATAGTTAATTCTTGGGGAAAAAAAAAAGCACAAAATATTTTTGTATTCCCAAGAACAACTATAGGAGAATAGTTATAGGTGAAATGGATTATTCCAAGAGGTGATATGAAAGAATTACAACTAAATAGTATATTGTAGTTGAAGAACATAGCATATAGTCACTTTATCAAGCAAAAAAATTAGCAACTCGATTTTAGGTGGAGTGTTGAAGTAGTCAATATAAACTTGTCCAAGAGGAGAATACACCTACCAACCCAAAATTTCATTGAGGTAGAGAATTCATTGAAATTTTCAAACGAAAAATATAGGTGGCCTATAAGGTAGAAAAAATATAAGGACTAGGAGTGTGGGGGATACTTAATGGTCCTACAACCATGATGTGACAACCCTTTTTGATAATCCCTATTGTAAATATTGCTATGAATTATAATTGATGTAAATAATGTGGAAATGTAACACATAGACTAGTTGAGGGAAGTGGCCAAAAATTTAGAGGATTGAGGAGCAGGAGTTGCTTGTAAACAAAAGACATTGTATTTATTTCACCACCTATATTATTGAAAGATTTATGGCACTATTGGTGCAACATTGTATTTAGGGAATGGGATCCCTGAGTTAAGGATGAGCATGCAACCTCAATTCTCATGGAAGATGTGACTGTGGTTAACAAAAATGGAAAAGTATGAGAAGGAGAATATTTATGGGGAGATCGGGGGAAAGATAGAGACATGCAAGAATTCATTCATTCAGACAAGCAGACAGATGTAAGGAGTCGAAAAAGAGATATCTTATTGGTAAAGAGAATCCAGAGCCCGATTTTGCAACAAATGTGAATCTACTAGGAACATATCATATGTTATAGCTCGTGTTCTATTTTTGGGATGGTATTCCATGTGTTTGTTGAGGCATGCACATGTGACTGTGATTTGGTTGGACAAATATTTCAATGGATTTGGGACACTCAGGTGTTAGCTGGGGCTGATAAACCAACTAAGAACTTGCTTAGAGAGTTTATAAACACCTAATTAGTGGCTAGTCTTGGAGTTGATGAACCACTTAGGTACTTGCACAGTAAGTTGATAAATCTCCTAGTAGTGAACTCTTTATTCCTGCAATACTAATACAACTAATAAACCTCCCTAATAATATATATATATATATATATATTCTCATAAAATTGAACTAAATATCACTTAGCCTTTGATGAACCCTTTTGGTTGATGTTCTACTGAATAGAGAGTCATTATGGTGTTACAACTACGGGTTGTTGAGAAATCACCTAAGAAATGGAATCTACTTCCTACCATTTTTTTATTGTTTGTTGGTGAGAGTACTCCTTAGCAATTACCTCCTTAGAATCTGAGCCCGACTTGGGGGTGGTCAGGTGAAAGAAATATTATAGTGCAACTAGCCTATGGTTGGGTGAAGAGTTGAATTCACTCGGTTTCCAATCATTAAGCTATACAAATAAGTGTATCTACTTGTATTTCTATATGAATTTTAAATGATATTGTTATTTGTTATAAGAATGAAAGTATTAATTTTTCTTATGAAGGAATGATGTTATTCCTTATTTCTTATGCTCAGGTGCATGTACGATTGTTCTCATGGTTTGAGAGGGCTTTTTAGATCCCTATGTCTGCTGATAAACTCGTTAATGCATGGTTACTTATCTAGTATGTGTGATTATTTGTTGAGTTCAGATAAATGTCACTGTGTGTGACTTTTATTACTTGTGGAAGTATATACTTGTGGAAGTATATGAATGTTGTGTATATGGAACTCTATATTAGTGAATATGATAATGCCTATTGTTAGGCATGTGGTAGTTTTATTTCCCTATTGTGGCTATGTTTAATATTGAGATGTTGACAAGGGAACACAAGATTTATCTCTATTATATTAATGGTGGACATCATTACTTGTCAACTAAAATGGCTTCATAATCCATTAGATTTCTTAAGACTCTAAGCTTAGCTATCTCTAAATGACAGGCTTGCGCTCAAACAGAGGAATGTTTCTAAGACTTGCAATAGAGTCAGAGCTATGGAGTCTTAAAAATGTTCAATTTTCATTGGATACATTTAAGTCCCAGGGAAAAAAGATGTGCCTCTGTGGGATAGGAAACTTGGTGTCGTTGGGAAATGCCATGAATTAACATGAATGCGGGATGGGAAAATTGTCATCACCTGCAACCAAAACATTCCACTATGCCATATAGAAAATATGAGGGCTCACCCTCTTGTAAATGTGTTGGTTCTTTTGACAGAGGGTGAGACAAAATTTCCTCCCTATAATTGAGTGGGAAATTGTTGTTTTGTACGAAGGTCTAAGACCAAGTGGTATCCATGACTTAAGATGAGGTGGTATATGCCACATAGGACATGAATGACATGTACCCATCTTCAAATAACTTTTTAGGTCTAAAATGGGCCTCCGAAGAAAAATGTACAACCAAAATAAACTTTATAAGAACCAATAGGATTGAAGATGATGATGTCAGCCATGGGGGATGATTCACCATTTTTGGGGTAAAAAAGTAAAAATATTTAAAAATAATAAAATAATAAAATTGATTTTTCAACTTATGTCCCTAATTTTTTACTCAAATTTCGTGTGGGAGTACTTGTTGGATGAAAAATTTAATTTCTCATCCAAGGAGTACCCATGTTGTATACTTTCAATGGACTTTGCTACACAAAAAAATGAAAAATACATGAAAAAACATGATTGCAATCACATTTTTATCTATTTAACATTTTTCGTCTAGCAAGATCCATCAAAATTATGCAACATGGGTA
Organism: Pinus albicaulis; assembly: GCA_034641835.2. Taxonomy (NCBI): domain Eukaryota; kingdom Viridiplantae; phylum Streptophyta; class Pinopsida; order Pinales; family Pinaceae; genus Pinus; species Pinus albicaulis. The sequence goes on along the minus strand of CM076570.1, from coordinate 619,537,660 downwards.
CTCATTGGATGAGGAATCAAATTATACATCCAATGAGTGTTCTCGCTCAAAATTTGAGCAAACCCATAAGGAGATAAGTTGAAAATACGAGTTGAAAAGGTATTTTTTTTCTTTTTTCCCTCTAAAATTTGATGATTCAACCTAATATTATGGTCATGCTACCTTGTGTTGTCATTTTGTATTACTATTGTGTTCTTTTAATTTTTTCTCATTTTCTCTTTCTTCTTGAATTTTGTGGTTTAGTCTTGGTTGGCTTGTTGGGTTTAGGAAGGACATAATAGGAGATTTAGGGAAGAGATGAATACAACTCAACCAAAAGTGAAAGACCCTGATTAAACCCTATACATAAGATAAATGACAATGGAAGGTGAAAGACAATGAAAAAACAACCAGGTGGACTAGCTGGGTCCACAAGAATAAAATGGATAGTGACATAACAATTATGAAAATAACGTAATAAGGGAGTTATAGTAATTGGAAAATGTGCATGGATGATCCACATATAAGTGTATTATATCTTTTACGAAAATGAGAAACATGGAAAAGTGAAATAATGGTATGATGATGCTAATCCGTTGAAAGGCCATTAGTTGAAAACCATCATAGTAATAAGATAAGTGGTTAATCTATAAAATATGATGATTGTGTGAATGGTATGAAAATGGAATTGGTACTTACCATGTTTCAAGTAACACAATGAGGTTACTTAAGGGATCCCATGTTGTATGGTACACCATTGGGAAAGTGAGTAGGAACAACTTGTTGTTAATAATTATCATTATTACTATGTTATGTTTATGTTCTTGATATTTATTGTGGGAATGAATGAAAATGATAAAAGGTTGGGAGTATGATTATAATGGGTAAGGACATGATAAAATTGAATGAAAATGAGATGCTTTTATGATGTTTCCATTGAAATATATGGATGGTTGAGTTTACGAACTACTAAAGATTGCAACAACATAAATGTTTCCAACCAGCTGTACAATAAAAAAGACTTCAGCTGAAAGTGTTGGTAGTGACAACCAAGTAAAAAAGGTAGGTAATAAACCTAGGTAAAAGGGTAAAGGAAAGGAATTGGGTGAGAATTGCTTTAGATGAATTTGAAAATTGTTGTTTCAAATCAATGCATGCTTGCATGGATAATAGGAAGTGGTATGGTGAAGGTAGGGAGCCTTCAGTATGAAATATTGTAATGAATTTTGCAATGTCTGCAAGAATGATAGTATATGATGTGATTCCATTTGAAAATTCATTGTTAAGAATCATCCCAATGGAGGGATGATCAGTTCATGTTCTTAAAAAAATGTGATATTTATATGAATGGCATGTTGGGATAGCATGATGAGGTTATCCAATGAGATCCGCTGTCATGTAAGGGACATATTGAGCGAGTGTGAACTCTTGTTGTTAACTATTATTATGCTCATGTGCTTATGACAATTATGTGTTCATGTTTATATTATGTTTACGACAAGATAATTTTTTATGTTATTTCAACAAGTATACTAATGTATAGTTAGATTCCTTGTTTAAATCATGAGGCACATACACCACTGAGTGTTAGATTGACCTAATAAACATTGAGTGCTTTCCAAAGTAAGTTGACAAAAACTTAGTGTTTTCCAAAGAAAGTTGATAAACAATTAGTTCCTTCCAAAGGAAGATGATAAACACTGATTTATTTCCAGAGTAAGCTAATAAACACTCAATACTTGCCAAACTAAGTTTGTAAACATTGAGATATTTCTGAGGAAGTTGATAAACACTCAATGATTTCCAAAATAAGCTAAGAAAATCACTTAGTGCATACAATTCGACTATTACCATTGCCAAAGTTTTAGCTAGCTATTTATATACTTGCCAAACAATAACACTTACCTTGTTGAAGGTGTGATTGTGACAACCCCAATTTCTTAACCTCATTTTGCAATGTCAATATTTTCATAAATTAATTATGGGTTGAGTGAGGGACACAAATTCCAAAGAATGGATGGTTACTTTCTGAGATGTTTAGTTTTCTTTTTGCAAGAAGAATTGGATTGTTTTGGGATAGCCACTAAAGGTTGGTTGTTGCGATTTTAATAGCATTGATGCTCTTAATTTATAGATTGAAAATGAGTACATAGGTCCATGTTTCCTGGGGTAAGAAAAAATTAAATGAAGGGAAATTTTTTAATGAAGAACACAAGTAACAATAGATTGAACAAGAGCTAGTAGAGAGGAACCACCGTGGATGACAACACACAGGGAGATCATGCTTATCCATGGGACACAGAGTCTCAATTATGGGTTTTTTTTTGGGAATACATTGGAGAAAAGGAGGGGAATGGGTATCATGAAAAGGAATAGTTTAGTGAGACATAGAAGAGCACGAGATGAGAAATGGAATATTTCCTATGCATTGGTGGATAGAGGAATATCTCATTGACATTGAAGTGTAATAGTGGAAGAACTCCTTGTTTGTTTGAGGGCTCTCAGAGGAGTTGTATTACTTTTCTAGTTGATAAATAAGGGTATAGGAGGAGCTTCTCAAGGTGAGGGTAAATATCAATACACCAGAAGGCTGGAGGGTGGATATTGGTTTTCTCTAGAGCCCCTTGACAACCTGGGTAGAGGTTTAGCCCTTGGAGTATTTGTAGGAGTTTCTGGAGTCTCCTTTGTCTGTTTCAGTTAGTTTTAAAATGGATTCTCAAGTCCCATTAGTGGGTGAAATCACTCTGTGATATGTTCAGGGTGTAGGTTAAGCTTCTCAATTCCCTAGAGCTCATTATTTGTTAAGAAATTGTAGGGTGGAGGTGGTAGTCCTCTCAATTCCATGAAGAGTTGTTTACTTCTATTTTTCTAGTGGGCGGAGGAAGGAGGACCTATAGAGTCCTTATTTCAGCTCACAGTTGGTGAAAAAACCCTTGAGCAAGCAATCTCAGTCTTTGGAATCCAGCTCAAGGGTGATAGTTGCAAGAAGGACTTGGCTGCAACTATCTATGGATGGGTGGAGAGTCATAGTTCCGATCTCAATTTCCCAAAGATTTATAAGATAAGTGTTCCTTATGTATATTTCCTGATAATGAATGGGTGACACATATTTTATTTGAAATAGTGTTGTTCTGTAAAATGCGTGATTATTATACACAATTGACAAAAATACAGTGCAATTTTTCAAGGCATTGGAATAACTTATAAGAATCTTGTTTTCATTGCAACACAATTTTACATAAGAACTTCTTCTTATTACAATATGATATTTATATTGAAATCAACTTACAATGACATGCTTTATGTGTAATATGATAATGCTGAGGATCTCCTCTTCGCTCATTCTCATTGATCTATGACTTTACATGAGTGGATTCTTCAAGTATTCAATAATGTGTACCCTTTTGAATGGGTCTACACATTCATTTTACCCAACACTTTGTCTAAAGGATGTACTCTACTATGTATGGAATGACTTCATGGGTTGGTTTGGGTTGATCCATATCCCTTGCATTCCATGTAGGATAAATTTATGGTCTATATGCATCGAAATTAAATCTCTCAAGGGGAGGAGCCTTAATCTGTCTATCGTTATAGTGTTGTTATAATGGCATAATTACTGGCTTGGAAGGTTGGCTTCATCCATGGTGCTCAACTTGAGTGGTACCTTGCTAGTGGATTATTTATACTTAGGTCACTCTCATTAGAGAAAATTGTAGCCTAAAAGTGGCCATGAAATTTTCATGTACATAATATGTAAACCAATCAAAATCCTTTATATTTAAAAAGAGGTACATGTAAATATTTTGGAGGGAAATTTAAAAAACTACTTTTTTTAATTGTATTTTTGGCTTATATCCTTATAGGTTTACTCAAATTTCAAGTGTAAATGCTCATTGGATGCAAAATTAAATTATGCATCCAACAAGTATTCATTATGCATACTTTTGAGCAAACCCACATTAATAAAAATTGAAGATACATTAAAAAAACGTGTTCCACCCATTTTTTTAATGTATCTTCAATTTTTATCAATGTGGGTCTACTCAAAAGTATGCATAATGGGTACTGGTTTGATTGAACACATTTTTTTAATGTATCTTAAATTTTTATCAATGTGGGTTTCCTCAAAATTTTTCATAATGGGTACTCTTTGGATGTAGAATTTAATTCCACATCCAACAAGTGTCTATACTTGAAATTTGAGTAAATTTATAAGGAGATAAGCCCAAAATACATTAAAAATTTTAGTTTTCTTATTTTCCTTAAAAAATTCATATATTTTATTTTATTATTTTCCTATTATTTTATTATTCCTTGGGAGTCCACTTTTAGGCTCAAATTTCCTTTAATGAGTAGTGAGTTTCCTAGAAAAACCTCCATAAGTGGTTGTGGTCTAGCTTGTTATGCAAGAGAATGCTTATATATGGGTATGTAACCTCTGTGTAGTGGCAATACACATTACGGAGAATTATGGTATGCATTGTGAGCATTGGAGACTCTTCAAGAGTCACCAAGCCTATAGTAGAGATTATTAGACAATATTAGGTGCAACTATGACTGCAATTCCCTTCCCCTATGAAGGGAATACCTGTAGGCTCGTAATCAAAATTAAGAGGATATATATCGATCTTATTAAGGAGTGTTGATATCCTTGCGGTCCTTTTGGCACCATATGATTTGTGGTTGCTCTTATATTCTGGAAACATATATTTGGTCCTTGGATGAGACCTTTGGATCACTAAGCTAAGATTTGAATAATCCTGGTGAGGCATTGAAAGCTCGTGGGACTACAGATCCTTGAGGGACTAAATTGAAAGGTCCTTGACCTGAATAAATACGTCTATATTTAGTGTTCTCCACCATAGACACTATGAACCCAGAGAGAGTGGCTCTATTGTAAGCTCAGGAAGGATAAAATTAGTGGGTGCCTTAATAAACCTTGATGACCATGGTTGGACTCTGACATAAGTCTAGACATTGGTAGAACCATTTTGGCCAAGCCATGCTTGATATCATGCATAAAATACATGTAGCACAGAATGGGAGTGATCCCTTATGAAAATCACTAGATTCAAGATTGAGTATATTGCTCATGAATTTGAATAAGACCTCCTTTAATGGGCTATGGGTAAAGTCCTGCTATGAATTAAGGGATAGCCTTAATATTATAGCTTCGACTAGATAAGCCTTATTTGAAAGGCTGGAAACATGGAGGAAGTCAAGGTGAACTGAAGTTGTGTATTGGTTGGTGGTGTTGATCATTGGTTGTCATTGATGTCAACCCAAGCAGCACCAGGGGCTACCCCGATATTGCATGGGAATTTTGACCTAACAAATTACTATATTCCAAGTCAAGGATATTTTAGATGGTTTCTACTTGTAGAGATGTTTTCATTGATATATGGTATGCCACGTAATTCTTCACGGTTTGAGATATATTCATGTTTGAAGTAAGTAACCCTAGTTAATGGGCTAAAACCCCATGGGGTTGTGGCATGAAACTAATAATTGGTTGTGGTCATTGAACAATCAATAATTAATAATTTTTAAGCTCCTAAAATCCCTCCCACATTCACTTGTTGAATACCCTTTCAACCTAAGAATTTATATAAATTTTGATCCTCATATCTTCCTCATGTAGGGATTTCGCTACTTGAAATAGGTCATTGTGGAATTTTCTCTATAACTTTTTTTATACGAAGATTCAGAAGCTGAAATTTTTATCACGTGAAGCTGAAATCTTGAGGAAGCCTGTGTATAAATTTCTGATTATGGTTCGCAATATTTTCAGAGATATGATCTGTGGAAGTTAGGGTTTTTGCAGGCTCTTGAACTTCATCTCAAAGAGGTGACCTTGGGAAAATCGTCATAACTCTCTCTCTGAGAATCATATTGGAATTCTACAAAAAGTGGAGGATAGTGAAAGTAATTTAGTTTTCGGTGTATCAATTTCAGAGCCTATGGAGGAAACAATGACATGTGGCATGCCGTACAAGTTTGCTCTACTGAACTAGTCCATAATTAGGTCATTGTGAGAGATTGTGCATAACTTTTTCCTGAGGAATTCAAATTGGGTCAGACCCATGGCATTGGAAAGTATACTTAGAGGGCTACTACAGGACCGAAAATCACATATTAGGGATCTAAAATATTAGAGATACATCAGATTCATTATCTAGCTCTTAGAAGGCAAGAAAAAGCTAGATCATGTGTTGTCAAGGGCTATAAAGGACTAGAATTTCTAGGGAAGCAAAGCAAAGAAAGGTGCAACAAAATGATGCAACAGAGGTAAGATCTAAGTAAGTATATTATGTATATGCATGTTAATCTCCTAATTGCATTAGGTTCTTTGTATTCTAATTTTTTTTTTTTAGCACTGACATATGCTCTGTAGGATGAGGTAAGTTTTGCTATTATCATGTCATGGGTATTTCCTTGAAGAATTTTTGCAGGTATTATATATTAATCAAGATAAGAAAAAATGCATGATATAATGTTCTGAAGAGTGAGAAAGGGTAGCATGACAAGAGCAACAATCAAGGTGCAGAATAACAACAAGAAGTTCACCACATGAAATCTTCAAGTGGGAAACACTGCATACAGTCATTGTAAAGGTATCATTGTACTGAGTCATTGTAAAAGCATCATTGTAAAATTTTTACAAGTTTTTGTCTTCCAAGAATTGAAGAGGCAGTGTCGGGAGGTCTAGGATCATCATTAGGTGGTTGTGTCATAGTTGTGGTTATGGCCTAGTGTGCCTTCTTCTTCTACATCATTCTATATCATTGTAGAGTGGACCATTTTCCTTGGTACAGGAGTCCATTATTCTTTTATTCTTCTATAGGGTGGTAGGGTGGTTCTAGGTTAGTGCATGAAGTCACCAAAAGGTTCAAGCTTGTTGAAAAATTTAGGGTGGTAGGGTGGTTCTAAGGTGAGGTGTAGCTCATTGGGTGTTGGGGCATCCGTTTAGTTGACTACTGAAGAATCTATGGCGTTGGAGCATCCATCCAGTGGAAGCTGGAGAAGAATGCTTTTATATATTCTAGGAAGTTGGAGATTTCTATCCATTGGAGTTTAATATTAAAGAATTAATAGAAAAGCATTTAGGTGGTTTTTGTCCTAGAGGGGGTTTCCACCTTAAAAACTATGTGCATTTGCGTTCCTTTTGTTTACTGCTATCATTGTACAAACACTGATAATAATTGAAGATTAACTAATGCTCTGAAAGATTAATAATAATAATAATTGAAAGGAATACTGATTCACCCCCCCTCTCAGTATTTCCAACAATTGGTATCAGAGTTTGGTTCCTTCAATAACAGTTTAATAGCTAGAAGGAGGTCATGGAGCATACCAAGAATGGTGTACCTCTGTTCAATGAAAATAATTATGCACTCTGGAAAGGACGAATGGAGGTCTATCTCTTGGTGCAAGGTTACGAAGTATGGGACACTATTCAACATGGCTTTACACCAACCGAAAATGAACAAGGTAAGAAGAATTTGGTAAATGATGCAAAATAAAATAATATTATTATCAGTGGACTTATTGAATCTACTTATCATAAGGTGTTGGGTTGTAAAACCGCCAAAAATGTATGGAACAAGGTTGGGAATATATATGCAAGTGACTCAAATGTCAAAGAAGCAATTCTTCAAATCTACAGAGAAAAATTTGAGCAACTCAGAATGAAAGAATATAACAACATTGCTTCCAACACGTCGATGAAATAACCAACACTCTGGAAGGAATGAGAGAGTCTGTTGACAAGAAGGCTATTATACGAAATATTCTTAGAATGTTACCAAGGAGATTCGACCCAAAGGTATCGGTCTTAGAATATAGTGCAAATATGGACAAACTCAACAAAGAGGAATTACATGGAGTTCTCATAGCATATGAAATGAGAATTCATGAAGAAGAGGGTACTTTGCATCTAGAAATTGCATTCGCTACATCTACGAAAACCAATAAGGACAAGAAACCTTCAAAGGTAAAGACCTGCACCTGTAAGTGTGAAGAAAATGAATATGATGAAGAAGGTCTTTCAAATGGAGAATATTCTTACTTCACGAGAAAACTAAAAATTGGTAAGGGAAAATTCAAAGGTAAACTTCCATTGATATGTTTTGGCTGTGGTGTGGTTGGGCATTTCATAGCAAAATTTCCGAACATAAATGATGGCAACTCAAAAGGAAAGAAAGGATTTAATAAATTCAACAAGCAAGGAAAAAAGAAAGGATTCAAAAGGAACTTTCTCTCTAAAGAAGATAGCTCATCATTTGATGAAGACAGTGATAGTGAAGAAGAAGCCAATGAGAGAGTACTATTTATGGCCAAGCACAATAAACAAGAGGTATCAAACAACAAAGATGAAGGGTTGACCATAGAATAATTTTATAAGGAGTCAATCAGGCTTATAAAAGAGCTCAAGGATGAGAAGATCCGTTCCAATACTCTTGAAGAAAAAGTTCAAGGTCTCAAAATTGAAGTTGAAGAACACAAATGTATTGAAGAGACACTTCAAAATAAGTTGGAAGAAAGCAACCAAGAAATGGAAGCATTAGAAGCCGAAGTAGTCTCGCTGCGTAAGGAAGTGAAGAAGGGAAAAACTGTCCAAAACTATGCCAACAACTCAAGGGAATTGGAATAACTCATCAACAATCAACGATCTTTCAATGATAGAACTGGCCTCGGTTACAAAGAAGAAGAAGCATGACCTTCTACAACAAAATACAATGAACCTATGAGATCTGACATGCATGTAGACTTCATTGGACAAGATTTGCAAGAACAACCTTGGAAGACAATTCCTCGATGAAGATTTTCATCCAGGTACCAACATATTTTTCATGGCTACTATTATTCACGTGGAAAATTTGGTCATAAAGATGTAGAATGTCGCACGTACCCTAGGAACCAATACAATTCCAAGAGATCTGTCAAATATGAACCTCCTATGTCTCAACAAAACATTAATATATTTGAAAATTTAAGAAACAATATGGAATGTTACAAGTGTCGAAACTTTGGACACATAGCCAGAGACTGCAGAATTGAAAATCCTCCAGAAGAATATTCGAAGACACAAAACGAACGAACATGGAAGAAGAAGAAGACTGATAATTGTGCTCTCGCTCTCAAGGCTCAAAACAACAAAGATGTGTGGTATGTTGATAGCAGTTGCTCAGCATATATGACTAGAGATAGAAAGAAATTTGTATCTCTGAAAGAGAAGAAGGATGGAACTGTATACTTTGGAAATGATGGATCTTCAAATGTTATAGGATTAGGTACCGTCACTCTTGGAAGCAAAGATTTTCTAGCCAAGAATGTTCTATTGGTTGAAAACATGAATCAAAATTTGCTCAGTGTTGGACAAATGTGTGATCAAGTACACACAATGCTATTCAACTCCACAAAATGTGAAATCAGGAAACGCATGTATGGTAAAATTGTGGCTATAGCAAGTCAAGCTCCAAACGACATATATGTTCTGGATGAAGCAACTAAAGCATGTCTACTAGCTAAAGAAGATGAAAGCTAGTTATGTCACAAACGAATGGGTCACATAAACTTTGACAATCTTGTCAGGATAAGAAAAAAGGAAGTAGTACGAGAAATTCAAAAAATCTCAAGACCGTCCAACAAACTATGTGAGGCCTGTCGGCATGGCAAGCAGACAAAAGTCGAATTTAAAGCAAAAGAACACTTTGCATCACATCCATTGGAATTGATACATATTTATCTATGTGGTCTTATGAGAACAAAAGGCTTAGATAGAGAATTATATTTCATGTTAATGATAGATTACTATACCAGGATGACAGTTGTTAGTTTCCTAAAGAAAAAACCTGAAGCATTTGAGTGCTTTAAGATCTACAAGGAGTTGGTCGAAAATGAAACTGATTTGAAAATAAAGTGTCTAAGATTAGATAATGGCAGAGAATTCACTTCCAAATTATTTCAGCAATACTGTGATGAAAATGGATAAAAAGACAATTTTCAACATCATGAACACCTCAGCAAAATGGAGTTGCTGAAAGAAAGAACATAATCGTATAGGAAATGGGTAGAACAATGTTGAAGGAATCAAAATTGGATGAAAATTTCCGGGTTCAAGCATTTGATATGACAATCTTCATTATCAACCGAATTCTTCTCAGAAATAATTGCAACAAAACCACATACGATTTATAGAAAGGAAAACCGGATAATGTAAAATATTTCATAATCTTCGGAAGAAAATGTTATATCAAAATAGAAGATCAAAATTTTGGTAAGTTTGAATCAAGTGTTGATGAAGGTATCTTTGTTGTTTACTCATGCAAAATAAAGGCCTATAATGCTATAATCTAAGACGAAAAAAGATAGTGGAGAGCATAAATGTTACATTTGGCAAAGATGATGTTCTAACGAATAATGATGAGGACCTAGAATCTTTGAAACTTGAGACGGAGGCTGAAAAAGACACAGAGAAAATTCTAGAACAAGAAGCAACTATCAACCAGGAAGAAGTAAATAATGATCATCAAGATATACAGGTTCAACAACAAGAAGCTCCTCCAAAGAGAAAAAAATAATGGATTCAAAAGAACCATCCATCAAATCAAATCATTGGCCGTGACATAAATGAAAGTCGACAAATTCGTTCATCACAACAATCTCACATTGCATTTCTAGCAACCTTTGATCCTAATAGTTTTGAGGAAGCCATGCAGAATGAAACTTGGGTAGCAGCTATGAATGAAGAATTGGATCAAATCGAGAAGAATAACACCTGGGAATTAGTTCCATGACCAAAAGATAAAAATGTCATTAGGACTAAATGGGTGTTTAAGAACAAATTGAATTAAGATGGACAGGTTACCAGAAACAAATCAAGATTGGTTTGCAATGGCTATGCACAAGTGGAAGGAATTGATTTCGATGAAACATTTGCTCCAATTTCCAGAATGTAAGCCATCCAGATGTTTCTAGCCTATGCATGTTCAAGAAAAATCAAAGTCTACCAAATGGATGTTAAGTCAACATTCCTGAATGGCGAATTAGAAGAAGAAGTTTACATCGAACAACTTGAAGGTTTTCTACTATCAGAAAAAAAAGACTATATTTGAAAGTTAAATAAGGCTCTATATGGTCTCAAGCAGGCTCCTAGAGCATGGTATGCTTGTCTTTATGGATATCTACATCAAGAAGGGTTCAAGAAAGGTACTGCTGATAGAAATACTTATGTACAAATAGAAAAGATAATTTAAGAATCATTGAGGTATATGTGGATGATATATTATTTGGTAGCAATGATGATCGACTAAGTAAGAAATTTGCTACAAATATGCAAAGTGAGTTCAAGATGTCTTTACTTGGTGAGTTGACATACTTCTTAGGGCTTCAAATATCTCATCAAGAGAGAGGAATATTTATATGTCAAGCCAAGTACATCAAGGAAATGCTCAAGAAATTCAAAATGGAAGATTGCAAACCCGTCCTTACTCCGATGGTAACATGTTGCAAATTGAGCATAGACGACTCATCTAAGGACGTGGATCAGAAGTTGTACAGATCAATGATTGGCAGTATTCTATATGTAACAACCTCCCAGCTAGATGTTATGCAAGTAGTTGGACAAGTAGCAATATTCCAAGAAGCACCAAAAGAATCACGTATTATTGCCATAAAAAGAATTCATCGATATCTAAAGGGAACAACATAATATGGCTTGTGGTATCCCAAGGGTAACAATCTCATTATTAAAGCCTTTACAGACGCAGATTGGGCATGAAGCATTGATGATCATAATAGTACTAGTGGAGCAACATTCTATCTAGGTGGTTGTCTCGTATCATGGTTGAGAAAAAATCAAACCTCAGTCTCATTATCTGCAACGAAAGAAGAATACATTGCAGCGAAAACTTGTTGTATTCAAGTCCTTTTGATGATTCAAACTTTGCAAAATCTTTAAGTATAATTCAATGAGCCTATTTGCATATTCTGTGATAACACTAGTGCCATAATCATCTCCAAGAATCCTATCATGCATTCAAAAACAAAACACATTCCGATCAAATATCATTTTGTTAGAGAACAAGTCGCTGGAAAGAATATCAAACTCGAATATGTTGGTACAAAAGAACAAGTTGTTGATATATTCACTAAACCTTTACCTTATGAAGCATTTGAATATCTTCACCAAAATCTTGGGATTCTCCCAAGTTCTCATTAGATTTTCCTTATTCAGAAAACAAAGGGGGAGTGGAAGTGTGTACAGGTCCGCAGGATGGTTGTGTGTCAGGGGGAGTTACCATTTGCCATTTATGTCAAAGGGGGAGATAATGTTGTAGGAAGAGGTGTCATGATCGCAAGGGGAGTACTTTTGTTTCCATCAATGCCAAAGGGGGAGATTGTTGATCAGTGTTTGTCATTGATGTCAACCCAAGTAGCACTAAGGGCTACCCTGATCTTGCATGGGAATTTTGACCTATAAAATTAGTATATATTGAGTCACAGGTATTTTTTATGGTTTCTACTTGTCGAGATGTTTCCGTTGATATATGTCACGCCACATAATTCTTCATGGTTTGAGAGATATTCATGTTTGAAGTTAGTAACCCCAGTTAGTGGGCTAAAACCCCATGGGTTTGTGGTCATTGAATAGTCAATAATTAATAATTGTTAAGCTCCTAAAATCCCTCCCACATTCACTTGTTGAAGACCCTCTCAACCTAAGCATTTATATAAATTGTGATCCTCATATCCTCCTCATGTAGGGATTTCACTACTTGAAACAGGTCATCATGCAATTTTTGTTATAAATTTTTTTCTACAAAGGTTCAGAAGCTGAAATGTTTATCACATGAAGTCGAAATCCTGAGGAAGCTCATGTAAAACTTTCACATCATTTTTCGCAATATTTTCAGAGATATGATCTATGGAAGTTAGGGTTTTTGCAGGCTCCTGAACTTCATCTCAAAGAGGCGACCTTGGAAAAATCGTCATAACTCTCTCTCTAAGAATCAGATTTGAATTTCATAAAATTTGGCAGATAGTGAATGGACTTTAGTTTTTTGTATATCAATTTTAGAGCCGAAGGAGGAAACATTGACATGTGGAACGCCGTACAAGTTCGTTCTACTGAACTAGTCCATAATTAGGTCATTGTGAGAGATTGGGCATAAATTTTCCTTGAAGAATCCAAATTGGGTCAGACCCATGGTATTGGAAATAAGACTTAAAGGTCTACTACAAGACTGAAAATCACATATTGGGGATTTGAAATAACATAGATACATCAGATTCAATATCAAGCTCCTAGAAGGAAAAAAAAATCTAGATCATGTGCTGTCAAGGGATGCAAAGGACCAAAATTTCTAGGGCATCAAAGAAAAGAAGGGTGTAGAAAAATGATGCAGCAGAGGTAAGCTCTAGGTAAGTATATTCTGTATATGGATGTTTATCTCTTAATTGCATTAGGTTCTTTTTATTCTAATTTGTTTTTTTTGTTTAACACTAACTTATGCTGTGCAGGATGAGGTAAGTTTTTCTATTATCATGTCATGGGTATTTCCTTGAAGAATTTTTGTAGGTAATACATATTCATCAAGATAAGACTCAACGCATGCTCTAATTTTCTGAAGAGTGAGAAAGAGTAGCATGACAAGAGCAACAACCAACGTGTAGAACAACAACAAGAATTTCACCACATGAAGTCTTCAAGTGGACAACACTGCATACAACCATTGTAAAGGTATCATTGTACTGAGTCATTGTAAAATTTGTACAAGTGTATATCTCCTAATAATTGAAGAGGTAGTGTCGAGAGGTCTAGAATCATAATTAGGTGGTTGTGTCATAGTTGGGGTCATGGTCTAGTCTGTCTTCTTCTTCTACATCATTTTTTATCATTGTAAAGTGAACCATTTTACCTGGTACGAGAGTCCATTCTTCTCTTATTCTTCTATAGGGTGGTAAGGTGGTGCTAGGATGGTGCATGAAGTCACCAACAGGTTCAAGCCTATGAAAAATTCAGGGTGGTAGGGTGGTGCTAGGGTGAGTTGTAGCTCATTGGGTGTTGGGCATCCTTTAAATTAACTACTTAAGAATCTCGGGCGTTGGAGTGTCCATCCAATGAGAGTTGGAGAAGAATTCTTTTCTAGATTCTAGGAAGTTGGAGCTTTCTTTTCAATTGGAGTTGAATATTAAAGAATTATTAGAAAATCATTCAGGTGGTTTTTGTCCAAGAGGGGGTTTCCACCTTAAAAACTGTGTGCATTTGTTTTCCTTTTGTTTACAGCTACCATTATACAAACACTGATAATAATTGAAGATTAACTAATGATCTAAAAGATTAATAATAATACTAATTGAAAGGAATATTGATTCACCCCAGGTCTTAGTATTTCCAACAGGTGGTAGAAACCATTACCACAACATAAGAGAATGCTAAAGGTGTGGTGGAGCCTGCATAGACAAAACTTAAGTGCAATAGGTGATAAAGGAATTTCTGTCTCGAACTATGTCACCCAAAAGAAATCCTTGACACAATGTAGAAGGGATTCGAGATGAAGGGGATGGGTATACATGGAAGTTTTCTTCCATGGAGGAGTTCCAATTGATAGAGTATTCGTTAATGCATTGGGAGAGAGGACTTAGGGTGATTTTTCCTAGGATATCCTTCCAAAAAATTAAGAAAGAGATATGAAGAGGAAGAACTAGGAGATTAGAGGCGAGATGGATCAGCATAGGAAATTGTGGCAAGAATAATGTAGTGGAGGAAATGTAAGCAAGGCCATACAGGGAGGCACAGACTCACTCTCCACATCAACTCGTAAGCTCTTTCCCAAAGAATATATAAGAGTGCACGCTATATAGGGAGTGGTATGACATAAGTTGAGTTGCGATGGCAAGTTTATAGGACCAATAGGATTGTCAATGGTGCAAGGCGGTCCCACGAGTACATGTAAGCCAGAAGGTGAGCCCTCGACGGTTTAAAACGTGATGGAATGTTCAAGCACGCGGGGTGTTGTAGGGTCTAGACACAGTGGTAAACACATGGTCCCGTCTCATATCTCATTGGTGTAGTGTGGCCTGTTTGATAGGTCATCCAGGAGGGAAGACCTCAGAGTATTTCGTGGAGGTGCAAGGTGTAAGGGCTGGGTAACAGAGGTAAAATATGGGTTGTTGCAGTTGATAGTCTAATAATATATATATAGGTAGAAAAATAAGTGGGGCTTGTTAGGACCAATGCTATGAGCGGGTTAGAAACTATTTAGTGCCATGCCATATAAAGGCTAACTGAGCGGCCACATGCTAGGAGGAGGATGAGCTAGAGAAAATTTTGAAGGGTTATAAATTTCGATCTAGAGGTTAGAATGGGGTGAAATTTTGTATCACTTGTAAGTTTTAACCCTGTACAAAAACTACCTACAAACAAATTCTTAACACAAAAATATACAATGGAGAGAACATAAAACATAAAACAAATATGCAAAGAAATTTTCCCATGGATCCCAAAATCGGGACTACTAGATTGATTTTTCATTATTTTCCTTTCAATGCTACAATACATATATATACATGTCATAGAATTCATAAGACCAAATCCATTAACCCTGGATTAGAACATAACATTATTTCCCTTTGCCGGATCTACAAAATACCATGGATAGAAAACCATGTGCAAAACCCATGCACAAAACCATAGGTAGGTACCCCACCTATTATAAGGTCCAAAATATTTTTCTTGAGGCACTGCCCCAAACCCCATGCAGGGGGGTTAGTGCCCCCCTTAAAAGCCCCCAACAGGGAGGGTTTCCACCCCCTGCAAATCCCCCAACAGGGAGGGTTTCCGACCCCCCTATGACCCCCCTGTTGTGCCCATTACAATGAACAGGTGAGGCTATCACACTCCCCGTGTTTGTGACTAGTCATGGAAACAATATAACACACACCAAACATTATCCCACTTATTGTTTTATTTTCCACACAGGGGGTCTTAGGAGAGCTCAGTCATTGGTCCAAACCTACAATTTACATTGTTTTTCTACACTAATACAACTTCTCAGTGCTCACAGACTTTATCAATGCGTCTGCAACATTCTTCAAAGTGTCCACCTTTACTAGCAACACCTTTTTGTCCTCAACCATATCCCTCACAAAGTGAGACTTGTTAGTGTCAGTCTGTTCAGCGTGTCACCAATGATCAAATATGCTCTTACCATGTCTTGTTAGGTTCCCAAAGTCAAAATTTTGTCATTTCATTAAATAAAAATTTGGTTACTAAATAGTGTGTCTAGGGCTATTTCCACTCCTTTCAAAATTTTTACATGCTAGTCCTTGTCATCACTCAGTTGAGTGTACCATCATTGAAATGTCATCATCATCACTTTAGTCAACATCATCATGATTTCATTCAGTTCAGTGTCTCCATTAGGTCATTAGGGTTTTAGTCACAAAATATGTCAATCCATGCATCAAATCCAGCAATGGAGGAGTGGTAATAGGTAAATTTATTCAATAAGATCTTGGTTTTAAATGTAATTTATGTTTCAATATGTAATAACTTCATCATGTTCTTAAAGCTACAAAGAAAGTGTCAAAGCTACAAGTTTTCAATAACAAAGTGAAAAGACATGTAGTGGGCCATCCCACTACAATGAATAAAAGTGACCACCACAAGCTGTAAAAGGCCAATTAAACTCATATTTTCATTCACCTCATTCAAGAAGATCTCTCATCCATCATCAAGTGAAAATTCAGCAAAATAAAGTCAACTACACTCCAAATTTGGTGCCAAAAGGAGCCACGCTGCGCTTTCTTCCCTCCACGCTACACTTTCCTCAAAATGCTATGTTTTCTCTCCTAGAGGCATAAAATAAAGTTTTGAAGGCTTCTAAAGTATATCACAATGTTTAGCATCAGTGTAAAAGTAAGTTATACCTAAGTCAAGCCCTCCTTGCAACTCAATTTCATAATTTTAGTGTGAAAAACCTCCATTGACCTCCACGTTGCGTTTTAGTGGCTAACCCTATTTTTCAAAGTTTTTCAAGAAAAACACACTCTCCCAAATATTTTTTACCCTCAATCACACCCAAAATCATCTCCCACAACCTTCACATCCCCTCATTTCCACTTCCCAAGTCCCAAACCCTAAACCCTAGCTTAATTCTGCAAATTTGGGCAGTTTTCCTAGCTAGGACTATGTAGAAATTCCCTAGCTCAATTACCTTGCCAATTTCACTTCATTTCACTTCCTAAAGTTCCCTAGGAACCCTGCTCATCTCCCTAAATTTTCCCACTCCCATATCTTTTCCCTAACCCACTCATCTTATCCATTTTCTCCCTTCCCCTGCTTTTTCATATTAGGGTTTTGCCCCTTGCAAACAATGAAATGGAGGAGAAGAATTCTTATAACAAAGGAGGCTAGGTGATAAGATATGAGCCCTTAAACACCCTTGAAATTATGTCTACACCATTGTCAAAGCACTGTTTTCAAGTAGTACGGTGTCTTCCTTTTTGTGAACTAGTTGAGAAATTCAAATACAATGCCACATTGACCAAACTGTTTTCCACTCAACTCAAAAGGGACAAAGTAACAATTGCAGGGTTTAATTTCACTGTATCGACTGATATAGTATATGAGGCCACATGAATGCCAAATCATGGTGAAAAATGGTTTAAGAACCAAGATCTAGCCCTTCGAAATTATTAGCCCTATCTCAGAAGACATCATCAACAACACATGAAGAAGATTCCTGTTGGGAACCTCCTTAAGAAGTACACACCACTCATGATGATCATCATGAAGTACTTCACCTGTGAGGGGAGATTTTCTAGACTATATGGTTATCAGGTCAGACTTATCATGCATTTAATAGGGGTAAAGCCACTCAATTTTCCTTATTACCTTTTAGATGTTTGGAAAAGATGGCAGAAAAGGTCCAGCATAAGAAGAGTAGTATTGAAACCCGCCTCTTCCACCATGCTCTGATAAAAATCATTGTTTTACACCAGCTTGAGCAGAACAACATCACTTGGGAAACTCTCATGCAGGCATATGTCTTTTTTTCTTCTAGTATCCAATTTACTAGCCCTAGTTCTCCATTAGCACCATCAACACCTTCAGCAGGATCTAGACATGTGGAGGTTGCCTCACCTAGCATAGTTTCAGTGAGGAGGAAGATTGAGTTCACTCAAAATTACAAAGGAGGTAGAAGGCTTGTGTTTTCTCCTCAAATTGAGGAAGGGGCCAAGCCCAAATTAGCATAGCAAGAAACACCATTATAGCATGATACATCTATGCATGATGAGGAGCATGACTTTGACTTAGTATACTTGGAGGCTAGTGAAGAGCATGAAAATCTAGAGAGAATCATCAAGGAAAAATATGATCATATCAAATAAATCCAAGAAAAATTGGCAAGGGATAATTTCATCATTTCCTTCCTAGAGAAAGAAAACAATCATTTGAAGGTAAAACAATTGTCTTTAGAGAAAATTCAGTTTGAGGCTAGTACGCATGATGTGAAAGGCAAAAAAATTGTCTTTAAAGAAAAGTCAGTTTGAGGCTAGTATGCATGATGTGAAAGGAAAAGAAATGGCTGCTAGTGAAGAGTCAGAGAAGAATGAAGAGAAGGTGACAAGGAAGAGACCAAGGACCATGAGTCTCAAAAGAGAATTGCAGAAGGAAAGAGAAAAAAATTCACTGGATGAGGAGTTGACCTTTGAAGAAATAATAGCCATGGAAATCAATGAAAACAGGGAGTTTTGGCTTGAGAAATTCAATATTCACTTGGAGAAGCTCCTTGACAAGGCCAATAGGGACAACAAGATGCAAAAACACATGGCTGATCACTACTATGCAAGAAATCAGATTTTCAATGTCAAAGTCAAACAATTGCAAGCCAAATTGAAGGAAACCCTAAAATTTCAAAAGGAGAAGGATAATTTGGATATTATTGCTGATGCTTCCCTAGTGGCATAGCATACATCGTGAGGCACCTCTGGAACAATTTGATGAGTTTTGGAGAAAATATTGTTTTTGAGAAATTTTGGTCAAATTTGGAAATTCAGAAAACTAGTCATATTGGAAAAAGCGTAGCGTGGGCCATGCTACACTTTTGTTTTGGGGGGGGGGGTCCATTAGAGAAAAAACCAGCATATTTGGATTCCTCTTGATGAGTACATAAATCTAAGTCAGTGGTTGAGCCATTTCAACCACTTCTAGGGGTTCAAAATGTCCAAAATCATGCTAAAAATCACCTTTCTGCCTTGTTTTTGGATCCTTCGCTACGCTTTCTAAGTACTCTTAGGAGATTGAGAATTTGGAGGGCTAGGAGCCACATTTTTGAGTACTTGATGAGCCTATCATGTAGCAGACATCTAGATATTTCAAATGGTACCTTCAGATCCTAATTTGGACACCTGGAAGGCTTTCAAAAGTCAATTCTCCTCAATTCTCTATGCTTTCTCTGAGCTCACTATGCATTCTGCAGATTTCATTACAATTTCTCTAGAAGCCAATTTTACAAGTTGTTTGACCTATGTAATTGATGAATGATGATGTCATGCGGTGTAATTGAGTTGGTAAATAGTGAAATAGGTTAGATACATGCTTGTAAATGTAATTTTTGGTCAAAATGTATCTATTTTCCTATGATGAGGTGAATTAGTTGACCTCCATTAGAGATTAGGGTTTTTTTGATCTTATCATGTAATTAGCTCCACAACTAATGGATTCAACCCTTGAGAGAGGGGAGATGTTTTTTTGGTACATATATATATATATATATATATCATTTTCAGAGTCATTTGACTCGTTGGACATCAGAGGATTGTAATCTTGTAGCTTGTACTTTCACTTTCATATTCAGAAATCAAAGGATGCAGTTACAACTATTATCTAGGAATTCATGTGCAATGAGTTTATGATCATGTATCTTATTTTTTAGATTATTTATTGAATTATATATAGCTCCTCTTTCATATCTTGTATCTACATTGGATTTCCTTATAGCTCATAGGAAAAATTATATTGATTTGGATCTGTTTATATGGAAATGTCATCTTGTGTTTCATGCTTCCAGTTTAATGAAACCATGAATGAAAATTATCATTAAATTCCTCTACTCTTTTCAGACTCACCACCATACCTACAAAACCATAAAGCCATCATAGATCCACTTATACCTTTCTCCTTTATATCTTTGTAGCTGTAAACCCTTTGATGCCTAGACCTAACTACTTGGTTTCATCCCTAATCTAGCATCAAACCCTAAAACACTCAAAACCTACCCGATCCTATCATATATAGCCTAATATATTTCATGTCACAGTCAATCCTTTGTTGTGATCTCATTGAGAGAGCCCTCTCAGCCTGGTAGGGATAACTACTAGGTTAAAATGGTCTCTAGTTACCTTTGTTAGTCTCCTTTTTAGCCTTCAGAGAACTGGTGGAGTGCTAACAATACTGAACATCAATTTTCTCTATCTTTGAAAGATAAGAAGGGTTATTTACCAATAAAATTTCACTTTTGTTGTCACAATATATATTTATAAATCGTTGTACCAACCCCATACTTGAACACAATCTCTACAACCAAAGTGATTCCTTGCTTGTATGAGTCGCTACCATGTATTCAACCTTTGTATTTGAAAGAGACACTACAAACTATATTTTTCTCATCCAACTGACTTCTTCTCCAAATAGGTTAAACACATACCCACTTGTAGATATTATCTGATCCATATTTCTAGCCAAGTCTGCATCAACAAAGCCACATATGTCAAAAACTATGTCTAATCCTAGTCTTCCTTGGTAGCACAATTCATAATCACTAGTGCCACACAAATACCTAAAAACCTGCTTTGCTACTATCCAATGCTCCTTCCCTGGTTTTGACATAAAACTACTCAATACTCCCAGTTCATGTGCAATGTCTCGTCTAGTGTAGACCATTACATACATCAGGCTACCAACTGCAGTTGCATATGGAACACAACACATGTCCTCTTCCTCTTCTTGTGCAGTGGGACATTGTTAAACATATAAATTTACACCTATGGGAATAGGAACCTTCACCGATTTACTATCCTGCATATTAAACCTCTACAATATTGTCTCAACGCACTTCCTGTAGTTTAACCAGAGCTTCCTCTTTTCCTGATGTCGCTTAATTTCCATGCCAAAAATATAGTTTGCTGCACCAAGATCCTTAATGTCGAATTTGGAGGACAATTGGGCCTTCAAATCTTGGATAATTCCTTTCTCATTTCCAATCAGTAAAGTATCATCCACATAAAAGACCAAATAAATAACATGGTCACCAATTAATTTAAAATAAACACAGTGATCCACTTTGCTTCTGGTGAATCCAAGTCCTCGTATATATGTATCAAATTTGGTATACCACATCCTTGGTGATTTTTTTAACCCATACAGATACTTTTTTAACCTGCAAACCAATTCTTTCTTACCCTTCACCACAAATCCTTCAGGTTGCTTCATTTAGATCTCCTCTTCTAGATCCCTGTGAAGAAATTTTGTCTTCACATCCATTTTTTCTACCTCAAAATAAAATACAACAACAAAAGATAAAAGTAATCTAATAGGATCTACCTTGGAAAGAAGAGAAAAAATATCACCAAAATAAATTCCCGACACCTTGGAATAAACTTTTGCTACCAACCGGGCTTTATATTTCTCCACCTTTCCTTATGCATTCATCTTCTTCTTAAACACCCATTTGATACCAATGGTTTGCCTTCTAGCCAGAAATTCCACCATATCCCATGCCTCATTTCTTGCAAGGATGCCGTTTAATCAACCATGGCCTCCTTCGAGAGTTTTCCATCCTCTGAATCCATTGGCTCCCTGAAAGTTCTGGGATCATCATCAATGATAGATAAAGAAAATTTTGAATAGAAAGAAGATGGAATATACCTTCCTGTCTACCTCCTTTCTCGAATTGATCTTCTCGAAGCTGGAGTTTGAGGCTATTCCTCTTCTTATTCTTGTTCTGTTGTAGAGTCTCATTCTTCCTCCTTTAGCTCAAAATCTATATTCTCGGGTTCCTTTGGTAGGACTTCATGTTTAATAAAATATTTCTAATATAGAAGTGTCCTTAGACACGTAAATTTATTAATAATGGGAAAAGAAATTACATAGGAATTGCAAGAGTTTACACATGTAAGCTTCAACACTCATGCAATTAGGAAAATAACTTATTTATAAATTACATGTCCTAACTTAATTTAGTTATGGACCACTTGATAAAACAACAAGTGTCCATTTACAATAAATAACCTTCTAACCAATCTACTAACTTTATTCCTATTTTAGAGCCTAAGATACGACACTATTATAGAGTCCTATATTTTCTAAAAATATTCTATTTCTAAGTGTCTCTAATATTTATTAAATATTACAATTTAATAAATATTTTATCCTAACTTTAAAATGTGACATTTGGATCATCTAACATTCCCCCCTATGATCCAAAGATACATTACAACATATACCAAGTTCATCCTTGAACTTAGTAAATTTTATTCTGCCAAGAGGTTTGGTGAATATATCAGAGATCTGATCTTCTGAAGGACAATAAATCGGCTTGATGACATCCTTTGCAATAAGAGATCTGATATGATGATATTTGGTGTCCACATGCTTTGTCTTTGAATGAAAAACTGGGTTCTTGGCAAGCTTTATTTCTGACTGGTTGTCGATGAATAATGATGTAGCTTTTGCTGGAGGAATTCCCAAGTCCTGTAAAACTCTACACAACCAAAGAATCTCACATGTTGCTTCCCATGCTGATATGTACTCTACTTCTGCTGAAGAATTTGTCATTGTAGCTTGCTTCTTTCAACTCCAAGTTACTGAAAATGACCCCATGTTCATTAAATATCCTGAGGTAGATGCCCTATCATCAATAATGCCAAAAAATTCGACATCTGAAAATCCACCAAGTACAAAGATTTTAGTTTGTTTGTAAAGAAGACCAAAATTTTTTGTTCCTTGGATATAATGAAGAACTCTTTTGGCTGCATTCCAGTGGTTGATTCGTGGTTCCTGAATAAAGCGGGAAAGAATAATGATGACATAAGAAAGATATATTCAAGTAGTTGTCAGATAAATTAGGCTGCCAATCAATTGTCGATAAGTAGTGCTATCCACCATTCCCCCCCTTTAAATTTTGAAAGTTTCAAGTTTTGTTCCATGGGGGTAAGAACAAGCTTGCAATCCTGCATTCCAAATCGTTGAAGAAATTATGCTGCATACTTACTCTGAGAAATGAAGATATGATGTGGACGTTGGAATACTTCAACTCCAATATAGTAGTGAAGTAGTCCCAAATTTGTCATCTTAAAACTTGCAAGTAACTCATTTTTCACCTGTGCAATGTGATCATCATTGTTGCCATTGATAATCAAATCATTTACATACATAACTAGAATTTCCATATTTTTACCTTACTGGCGTACATACAAGGTATCATCAGATTCACTTCGGTGAAAGCCAACTTTTTGAAGGTATTCGTCCATTTTGGCATACCAGTCTCAGGGAGCTTGTTTTAACCCATATAAAGCCTTTATTAGTTTGTAGAATTTATGTCCCTTTCCTTCAATTTCAAAACCTAGTGGTTGTGTCATATACACTTTTCCTGTAAATATTCATTGAGGAAAGCACTTTTTACATCCATCTGATGAAATTTCCATCCTTGCTGAGCTGCTAAGGCAAGTGTGGGTCGGATGGTGTTTCATTTAGCTATAGGAGCAATTTTTTCCTCATAATCAATCCCTCACTACTATGAAAAACCCTTAGCAACAGGTCTTGCTTTGTACTTGTCGATATCGCCATTTTTCTTGTAATTAATTCGGTAAACCCATTTGCATCTAATGGGTTTAACATTGTGAGGACAATCAACAAGTTTTCAGGTGTTTTTGTTGAGAACTTCCTAATATTCATGTACCATAGCCTATTTCCATTCTTTATGTTTTACTGCCTCTCGATAAGTAGAAGGTTCAGTAAAATCATTTGCTATCAAGGAAAAATTACCTTCACTTCTTTGCGATCCCCATGTTTTTGTTTTATTCTGTTCATTAGGCCTTACATATTTCAAAATTTGAACTGCCCATTTTGGCAATTGATGTTCACTAGTTTGAGGTTGTGAAAAATCACCATCATTGTAAAGATGGTTGATGTAAACAGATGTTCATTGATCAACCGCTGATTTTGGGGGCAGAAAGTCATTGTTAGAAGAACTGCTACTGCTAGGAGATTTGGATGAACTTCTAGAAGACCCAGACGACACTGGTGAAGAAGATGGACTATATGAATCATTTTTAGATGAAGGAAACTCAAGTTAATACCAATTTTGTGAATTTGTTTGACTTTGTAGATTTATTTTTCTTTTATCACCTTTTGTTTCTAATTTTTGAATAAGACTTTCAAATTCTTCAACACTCTTACTCTCATTTTCATCAAAAATAAAATCCCTGCTCACAATAAATTTCCCATTAGACAAAATTCAGTACCCTTTCTTCTCATCAGAATACCTAATCATTGTGCAATTCAAGCTTCGTGAGTCAAGCTTAGTTCATTTTTCCTTTGGAACTAAGGCATAAAATATTGATCCAAAAACTCTGAGATGTTTAACTCGAGGTTTGAAGCCAAACCGTGCTTCATAAGGTGTGATTCCCTCTAAAGAAGTAGTGGGAGGTCTATTCCTTAAGTAGACAATGATATGAATTGCTTCGACCCAATATATAGGACTTAACTTTTTGAAAGTTAACATATATCTCGCCATTTCTAACAAGGTGTGGTTCATTCTTTCTACTACTCCATTTTGTTGTGGAGTGTAGACATTGTTAAGATGTCTTTTTATGTAATTATCCATGCAATACATTTTGAATTCATTTGAAGTGAATTATCCTCCATTGTCGGTTCGAAGAGTGCTAATCTTCTCTTTAACTTAATTTTCAATAAGTTGACAAAAAGTTTTAAACTTTTCAAATTCTTTTGAATTTTGCTTCAAAAAATATACCCAAGTCATCCTGCTAAAATCATCAAAAAAGAGTAGGAAGTATATGCATCCTCCTAGTGAAGTTTGTAAGGGTCCACAAATATCACTGTGAACCAATTGCAAATGCCTGTTTGCTCGCCATGAACTTGTGGAAAAATTCTCTCGATGTTGTTTGCCATAAATGCAAGCTTCACATTTTTCATTTTTCCTTTTCAAGGTTCGAAGTCCCTTAACCATTCCCTATTTTTGTAAATGAGAGAGGCTTTCAAAGTTGAGATGGCCATATCTTACATGCCACAATCTGATCGGTGAAATGTATGTACTTTCTGCTCCTGCAAAGTCATAATTTCTTGGAATAGTTGTCCCTTTCATCCTTAACAGTTTTCGATCTTCATAACCTGTCATCACCATTTTCATGTTCTATTTGACTGAGTTAATTTTAACTAAGCCATATTCCATAATAATTAGTTGTCCTTGTCGAATCGTGACTAAAGATAACAATTTTTTCTTAAATGTTGGGACATACCATACATTTGAAATCATTATTTCTCCAATTCCAGGTAGAAAAACTTTAACTACAACTTTTCCATAAGGAGTATGTTTTGTTTTATCAGCAAGACAGATTGAATTGAGATGGAATTGTTGGAAGTTACAAAAATTAGTCACGTCGAAAAGTCATGTGTTGAGTTTCTCTTGTATCCATAATCCATGCATCTTCATAATCACTTCTAAGAAAGGTTGAAACTTGTAGCATTGTTGATTCTATGTTGGTGAAGACATATTCTGAACCATCATGATCATATTCATCATTGGAAAAATGTGCAGAGTTTGGATGAAAATTAGGAATTTTATCAATGGAGGTTCTACAATCCTCAACATAATGTACAACTTTGTTACATCTTCTACAAAAAAATTTACTTAAATATTTGCCTCTTCCTTGATACTATCCTCTGCCTTGATACTGTCCTCTTCCTCGGTTTTGGCCTCTGTTATAAGTTTTCCCTCTACCTGGAATTTTTCCTCTTCCTTGATTATATCCTCTGCCTTGATTGTTTCCTCTGCCTTGAAAATTTCTCCTTCCTGAACTGTATCCTCTGTTGAAATTGTTTCCTCTGCTTTGAATGCGACCACAACCTTGTACACTGTGGGCTGCTTGACTTTGATTGCAATGACCCCTTCCTCAGTTTCTATAACTATCAGTTGAGGGTTTACTTGTGCTAGCCTCTGTGAAGAATACATCTTCCCCAATCTATTTCTTCTTCCCAAAATTTTTGTCATGTTGGGCTAACATATCACTAAACTCATTAAATTTGATCTTCTATAATTTTCTAGTGACTTGCAAAGTTTCAAAAAAATATGTGTAAGATGACGAAAATCCAACAATTAAAATTGTAGTTAGGAAAATTTCATCAACAACTTGAAACCCAACATTTATTATTTCTTTCTTGATGTTTTATGCTGTGAAATTAATTCAAGAACTTCACCACCTTCAGTTAATTTTTTTCGGAGAAATTTTAATTGAAGATCAACCTTTTTGATTAATGTTGTGTATCAAATATATATTTGAATGTACACAACGCGGTCCATGCATTTGAGGTGTTTTCAATATGAATGTACATTTCATTGTTAACTGAAGACTTTATAAGAGCTAATTCCTTGGCAGTTTTTAGTTTCCATTTTGAAAGTAAAGCTGCATCTATTGGTTTATTGGGCTTAATGTCGCCATCACATATTTCATGCCATAATTCATTATATATGAGAGTGATTTCAATTATACGTTTCCATGTCTTATAAGATTTCATCCCTTCTAACTTATCAAAATCAGAGAACACATTAATTAACTTCGACATTGTAGTGCTGAGTAAGTGCACCAAAAGAATCAAGCACAAGAAAAAAATGAGAAACTCGTCACATGAAACACGCCACGCAAAAAATGACACATGCCACACAAAGAGAAAATGATCTATTGGGGCTTGGCCTTGATCCTCGTATAGTCGTTGAAAAAGGAGAAAAATGACTCAACTTTGCACTTGGATCTAGTCAATTTCTCGTTGAGTGTTTACAATGAAATCTTTTCAAAATTTGACTACTTTATAATTCCCTTACAAATTTCCTTTTAAAAAATATACCCCCCCGTCAAAGTAAAAAAGTACTTTGAGTTACAAATAATGGACCTTATTTCTCCAAAATAAAATTACAAATAATATTTACTTAGTGCTCCAAAAATTACAAAATTTTCTGCTCCAAACATTTACAAAGAACCCCTCACACCTTCTTTCTCCAAAAATATTACAAATGACATCTCCTTATTGCTCCACAAATTTACAAATTTTATAAGATAATCACCCATTTTTTTTTTTTATCCCACTTACATTACAATTTTTTTACAAATAACACTTTTCTCCCAAAAATGACCGAAGTTTCTATACCAATCATTTACAATATGATGCTTGGCTCTTTGCTTCTCTTTCTGCACGTTGCCTCTTGACTTGCATTCTCTGCTTCTTGACCTGCAAAAACCTATGATTGTACTTCCTTCTAAAATGCGGCTTCAGCTTTGGTGTTGAAAATTTTGTAGATTTCCTGTTTGAAAAACATGCTTTAAGCATGTACTTTGCACCCAACGATTATCATGAAGCGCAAGTTTAGCTGCTTGAACTAGGAATCCCTGATCTTGAATGAGGAATCCCTGCTTTATCAGTTGTGATGGGAACCCAAAGACTTCCCTTTCCAAGTGTTGTATTGGTTATTGTGCACTATGCAAGATGTCAGGTTCAATGACATGTCGATGGTGGAAGGCTGATTTTGGAGCTAAATCACATTTTAAGACCTGGGGATTATTTTCTATGGTCAGCTACTCTTGTTTACCAAAAACATCACGAGGATGTGAAAATTTGGAAAGGCTCTACCATACATTTCATGGGGTAAGCACAGCTGAGTGGGTCCAAATAATAATGAAGCAGTGTGATAATTTGCATATGTGGCAGTGTGAGAATACCAGTAGATGGAAATAGGATTTCCACCCTTTTTTAATATTTTTCTCCATAATACTAGCTTGAGAATACCAGCGTGAGAATAAATAAATTAGGATTTATACCAGCGTGAGAATACCAGTGTGAGACTAATTTGTACCTAAATGTAGAAATTCTGTGATTTCTGTGCGGATTCTGTCCCCGCCAAGCCCGTGGCGAATGAAGATGCCAAATCCACTAAAGAAAAGCCCGTTCGTCCCTAGATCGTCTGTGCCTACTGTAGCTCGGGAAGAGTTAAATTTCATGACTATCTACTCTAAATCTCATTAATTTCCACTCATTGATATTCATTTTCTTTTACCTTAAACCCCTTGAAAATACAAAACAATACAATAATATAGAATTTCTACTTCCATGCTCTTGGCCATTCCCGGGAGAAATTCTGGCTATCTCATCACATCAATTTTGTTAAGTTATAAATCTGGGGATGAATGGACGTTTGTTGATATGAATCATAGTTGAAGCGGTCCTGCTACAGAGGTCATGATTTCGAGGTGCATGCACACCACATTCAGCTCTTGGCTCCAATAGAATTTGATCAGCTTTTAGAAACCCTGTTACAAAACTCTGACTCCCAGGTTTTAGCTAAGTCCTTGGAGCGCCTCTTGGATAAACATGCCAGCGATAGAGATAATAATATGTTTTTGTAGACAACGTGCTACACATCACAATTATATTGTTTGGCCACTTACTAGAGTTGTACACAACCAAGCACAACTGAAATTGAAGGACATTTCATCATAGTGGAGCAGGGGCAATGTTTGGAGGCGTTGCAGTGGGAGCACACAGAGAGTGAGTGTGATTACAGAACGTTGAATGCAGAACGTGAGGGGAGTTGATTTGGCATCAAAATATCCAAGGCTAATGAGCGTAGGATAGTGGGTAGTGTAGGATTTCAAAAAATACTGAGTGTTCTCATCTCCATGTTCAGATTTAAAAAATCAAGAATCAAATAACAATTAAATTTATTTTCCCTAAAAAAATAAATTTAACAAATTTGCATACCAATTCAATTGATGAACAATTTACTGGAGTTTTCCATAAGCTTGTAGATATGGAATCTCCTTCTCCTGTTAGCTGTATTAGTGAAGCTTTGATACCACAATAATACAGAAGTGTCCTTAGACACATAATTTTATTAATAATGGGAAAAAAAATTACATAGGAATCGCAAGGGTTTAAACACGTAAACTTCAACACTCTTGCAATTAGGAAAATGACCTATTTGTAAGCTGCATGTCCTAACTTAATTTAGTTATGGACCACTTGATAAAATAACAAGTGTCCATTTACAATAAATAACCTTCTAACCGATCTACTAACTTTATTCCTATTTTAGAGCCTAAGACACGACACTATTCTAGATTCCTATCTTTTCTAACAATATTCTATTTCTAAGTGTCTCTAATATTTATTTAATATTATAATTTAATAATATTTTATCCTAACTTTAAACTATGATATTTGGATCATCTAACAATTTCACCTCTCTCAACACCACATATCGATTGTACACAATGTTAGCGTAAATTATTAACACAAGTGTATGAAAAGAGATCACTTTAGTTGCACATGACAAACAAACCTAACAACAAAGATGGTTGCTTAACTTCTTTAGATCTGCAAGTGATAGTTAAAACAAATTCGGCCAGAAAATCGATCTATGTAGTAAAATCTGTTAAACAGTGAAAATACATAAGAAATTCTCCATACATCCAACGAACAAGACAAGATATAAAGAATTTTATATGTATTATAACACCTGGGAAGGGAACAAAAAATGATATTACCAGTCCCCATCAATGCGATGGGTTCTTGGCTATCCTCAACGCTTCAGATCTAGAATTTTCTCTCTCTCAATGGTGTAGAAAACCCATAATGTGTTGAACTCTATAGGAGCTCAAGAAGCAAGAAAATAGTAGCATCAATGAGAATGATCAAAGTGCAACAATGAAAGTGATCAAAGTGAATAATGAATGGAAAACTCTCCTATTTATGGCAAAATATTGAGTTATTCCTCAATAATGGCGAATAATAAAATATTATTAGCCAAGATCTAGATCTAACTGCTTGGAATATTTTATTATATTTTGTTGGAGGGAAAATGAATTTAAATTGGTTAAATACCTTTATTTATAAATAATAAACAAATAAATGATTTATTTATCATTTCGAGAATGGGGTTAATGAATTATTTAAAAAATAATGATAAATCTAATTATTTCTCATTACTGGGTTAAATATGACGAGGAATATTATTTAAACAATGGTTTAATTAATTATTCCTAGAGGAAAATCAAATAAATAATTATTTATTTAATTATTGTTCATGGGGTTTCCTCTTTGAACGAGAAATAACTTAATAAAATATGGTTTATTAAATTATTTCTTATAGTGAAAGAAATTTTACTATGGTAAGATTGGTCTTACATGGTGTACTTCGATCCATCTAATTGTAAATGGTTAGATGACCAAAAATTAGTGGAACAGATTTCCCCCCAAAGTGCCAGTGTTAGCTAATTGTATGACCGAATTACGTTGTAAGAACACAATCACTAGACATTGAAGGGGAGTTAGAGAGAGAGATATACATAGAAGGAGTGAAGCGAGAGAGGAAAATAATCGAGGGGGAGAGACCTACAAATGATATAAGTCTCCTTTAATGTTTGGGTACCTATTCTTAGTGAGGCCGGGGAGGTATACCTATGCCCGCCGAGATGGAAAAGTACAAAGAATAATGTTGCGCCCAGTAAAATGAGACTGAGCTATAAAGTACATGACATGCTGGCCTAAAAATGGGCCAGAAAAAAATATAATGTATCCCACATACATACTGCACCTGGGACAACAGCCAGGACTGAATACAATAATATATGAGTACATGAGACATAATAGCAACCACAAAAGCCTTGGTAAATAGGAAAGGGATTTGAAGATATGAATGGATCATCTAAGTGATACATGCATGCTATGGGTGTTGCAAGCGTCTGGAACCAAAGCCATAAAATCTGCGGAGTTGCATTGAATATTGTAGCATAATAGGAGGTCATCTGGGAATGTGGGGGGCTACTTGAAGGGCCACCCCATCATGAGGTTTGAAACATCTCACATATACATCAAGTATACAAATATGGATCATGCTGAAGCTAAGAAAATGATAAATGATCAAGTCAAAGGGAAATGAGGAGTTCCTTTGCCTGATCCGAGGCACTGAACAAGAATGGAAGCTGGAACCAAGGAACACCGCCCTCTAGACTTATCTTCTGGAATGAATGTTATGAGGTTGACAGAAGGAGGTATGGCATAGGTGAGGCAACGAGGAATCCTAAACTAAGGCATGAGGGATCATAGTAAAGTGACTGAGGGACTGACACTAGGAATTATGATGGAAGAGGGGATACTGAGTAGCAGACGAATGAATTCCCTTGTCCAAGCATAAATAGCATGGATGACCTGGAAATGACTGACTCAACTCTTGAGGGGATGGGGAACATTATGAATGGAGGCCAAAATGGGTGACATGAGAGACGAAAAAGGCACAAATGGATGGAATACTGTAACAGGAGGCAAATGGAATCGGGACAAACTCCTTGAATGCGATGGTGACTCAACTCGGATTCTCTGAACAAGGGTGACTCGATGAGGCTGCCACACAGAATAGGCCTGGTGGGGACCATAAAAGCATGAGAAACTGATGGTTAGTCATGATGAAAATTGACGCATGCGTTGAAAAGTATGAAGGAAAAGTGGTGCCCTAAGTACACATAGCGCAAGAGAATAAATTTGATTTTGAGAGGCGGCAAAGTGACCCTTCATGGAAAAATGGCTTCCAAGTGAAGTATCAAATAACCAAAAACAAAAGGATACCCATTTTAGATCTTGATGAGAGATTTCCAATGGTGCTGATGGTTCATCAAACCGAGCTACGATTTGGTTGCAATTGACGAAATAAAAATTAGGGTTTTCTTCTAATAGCGCGATTTCCCTCCAATTTGATTCATTTGATAGTGGAGATGTGGTGAATTTGGACAGGATGAGAGGGCCCTAAATCTTGAGCAATCATAGCGGACAACCCCATTGTTGGAATCAAGATTCATTAGTTGCAGGTTGGTGGCCTAACCCTACTCTACTTTTCTAGTGGTTCAATTTTTCATATTAGGTGCCCAGAGCCCAAGAAAAAAATTTTGCCCATCCTCATAGCTAGCTTTCACTTCCTGGGTCCTTTACTGCGAGTTGGCTCGCAGTTTCAAGAGGGGAAAATTGCGAGCTCGCAAGTACAGGGCTTGAAAATTGAGAGTTGGCCAAAAAGTGGGTTTTGTCCTATTTTTGGTTGGGGACTGGGACTTGATGATTTGGGATGCAATTTTTCTTTTTCTAAAATGAAAAACATGTTGGGGTTTGTGTAGGTATAGTAGAGCTAAAGATAAACTAGAGAGAGAGGGATTTGGATGCACTTCGTGCTGAGATCCAGGGGGATCAGGTGGTCTGAGGCGCACTTGTGAGGTACGGGGTTCTCAAGTTGGTTGAAAACCCACTGATGAAGGCATGTGAACCCTTGCTGTCGAGGATAGTCAGCTGCTGGGATCCAAATCAGGAGGCCTTTGTAGTGTAGGGGCACCAGATCGAGTTGACCACACAAGACATCTACTTATTGACCGGACTCCCGCAACTAGGGGTGGTGGGAAATATACATTCGATGTTACCACGAGGGTGGAAAGTATCAGAGTTCGTGGAACGCCATTGTAGACCAAATCTTCATGCTAAGGGCATGACCATACTGATCGATGATATAGTGAGGCTAGAGACACTTACTATCACTACAACAGTACTGTGGATCCTGGGAAACAAGGCATTCCACCACATCACTGAAGGGAAGATAATGTTAGTTGAGAGTGTACTGAGTGGGACCTACTATTGGTGGGCCTAGATGATGTTGTCGTTGGTGAAACGATATCTGTTGCTATGAAAGAGACAGGTGAACCATGAATGTGCTTTCAGTACAGTGTTATTCTCATTCTTCTTTGAGAATATCCCCACACTTCGGCCTCATGTACAGATCTAGGAAGGGGCCCCATGGGAGCCCAGAATGTGCCGTTGGGGGCAACTACTGTGGAGAGGAGGAGGCGGAGGAGTTGGATGAGTGTTCTGACTTGAGTTATTCACACATTGGGATTAGATGTTGCTATATATAAATGAATATCCATACAATGGAATGAACTTTCAGGGGGACCCTGACTTGCCACTTCCGCCAGGTCAAGCATGGGGACTAGATGGTAAGTGAAAGTTTATATATTATGATGCATTTTTAAATTTTTAGAATATGTATCTGGTATTGATTCGTTACTTTTGGTATGCAGATATAGCACCGGTGAAGCTGATAGGGTATATGGGACGACCTGCAGTGCTAGGGGTTGCAGAGTCTAATGGAGCAAGAGATCAGAGACCTGACTTGGAGGCTCTGCTAAAGGATGTTCACCACAGGTGCGAGTTGATTTTGACCAGAGTATCCGAGCGTAGACGGCACAATCTTGAGGACTAGTACATCGAGTGATGTATAGGGCCACCCTCTAAGTGGCGAGGGGTCATGCAACGCATGGCAATGTTTGGACAGGCTGTGCAAGATCTGCCAGCTACTGAAGCCGAGCCATTGTGTTGAGACCCTCTAGATAGTGATTAGAGTTAGGGGCATGTGGTGCCCCCAGTTTCAATTTTTCAACATGCTATGGGCATGTTAGATGTATTAGAGTAGAGGAATCCAAAATATTTATGATTTTGTGGACACATATTATGGATATTCATATTTTTATATATGACGAGTATATGGTTTGCCATTTGTTTATGATTATTGTCTTGTGTTAAATGCATGTGATAAGTGCCAATCTAGAATATTGTTTGCAATGCTATCTACATAGTGATTATGGGCTCTAGGTACATGACTGAATGTAACGGTTGCAAATTCACGCACTAAGAACTTCACTTGGAAATATCTTATAAAAAGGATATGGTTATTCACAGGATACATGCCATTCAATTGCATCACAAGAAACAAGGAAACTAAACAACATGAAGATGAAGGATGCGATAATCAAGGGCATCGACTAACAAACCTATCACTGCATCATATTCGGCCTGGTTATTGGTGGAAGATCCAATGCATACACCGTTGGAGAGGAATAACGAATGAATGGGGGTAAAAATGGCCCAAGTTGATGAGGCTAGATTCTAGGAGAAGTGACTTGAACCGTCGGCATAGACGATATATAGTGTGGATGATGGATCCATCTGAAAGGTGCCACAAGACAATAAATGAGATGATGATGAACAATGAAAACTACCTAAATGCATGACATAAATAAAACACACGTCTCAATGGGAGATGATATGGGTAAAACTTCTTGAGGTAAAGTGAATTGTGAGGGTTAGGAAGGAGTTGGCCTTCGAAATCATCTAGAAGGTATGCCCCCTTGACCAAACATTGGGTGTAAATGTAATGGCCACAAGGTGGTTGTGGATCAAACTCATGGGTTCGATGTAAGGGGGGATTGAACCAATCGACCTCACTATGGATGAAGCCTTTAGACTCCACAACATATTGGTTAAGGGGTTGTTGCAGAAGTAAGTATGCATGATGGTGCATATCATCCCAAAGAAAGTCCGGGGTGGTCATTGCTTCCATAATATCTTCATCAGAATGAAAGATGGGAGTAATAGTGGAAGAAATACCACATGATGTAATGGGGCTACCTAATGCATCATCATGAGGGATATGGTTCACATACGCATCGCTACGGAGGGTAGACAAAGAGTTCGTAGATGAAACATCTACCGAAGTTGAGCCCACGGTGATTGTCGAAGGAGGTTCAGTTGAAACAGAAGGGGATTCCCCGAAGGGGTCTTCACCATGGATCTCATGGATGACGATAGATAGAGGATAGTGACTGAAGGTTTTGTCATCTCGACATCAAGGGGAGGTCTCACAATGTGTGTATCAATTTCCTCTGGTTCCGCGAAAGAATAAATTACAAGTAGAGGAGTACATGATCCACTATGAGCGACCTCTATTTGGAAAACAACCTCAAGGGTGTTGCGAAAGTCATCGAGACAGGGAAAATGGTGAGAATAGTGGCCATAAATATCACACAAAGCATAAGGGTGGTTCATGCGCAACAATTTGAGTTTCTTAGCTGAATCGAGTAAGGTAACATGGACCTCCAGGATATTGGATTGAGGAAACGTCTTATTTACCACATGTTTGAGACAAGGAAGATTAGGAAAATTATGGGTATCATGCCCAACAACATCACACAAAGTGCATAGAGGTGACTAATTTGGAGGCTTAGGAGGAGCAAGAGTTGTTTGGGGGGCCTTACCCTTAGGGTCCTTCTTTTTTTCTTTCCCCCCCTCACGATACGATTTCGCAACAGGAGTAGATTCTCGTTGAGGTGTCTGAGGCACAATAGCAAACAGAGGGGTCATAGTGACCGGTTGGACCCAGGTCAAAGCAGTATAAGGCTTGAGATGACTAGGCAGAGTGTTGGTTGGGGGATCAATGTACTAGAATGGGATCCCCAGGGTCAAATTGTGAAGGTTCAACGTAGCCATGATAGGCACCGAAAAGACTTTAGAGGGGAGAGCTAGAAACGGTATTTTATCGGAAGGGTAATGACTTGGAGGAATGGATCCGAAATTGTTAACACTAGAGAGAACCTTTCCTAGTTGAAAAACGGTGGAAGAGACATTAGCAGAAGGAGAAGGTCCTTGAAGAGAATGTCCTGAAGGCTCCATCGAGTGACCACCAATAGTTTTTAGAGGTGTAGGTTGCTGGCTAGTCGAACCAGACTGCCTGTGGTTAGCCTAAGATGATTGCATCATGTAAAAATTCGACGAGATAGGGTCAGTAATAAGAGTGGGGTGACCAATGAATGCACCAATTAAGGTGAAATATTTATAGGCTCCCGGTGAAACATTGGTGAGAGGTGTGACTTATTTCTTATTAGCCACCAAAGATATGATAGACATGGGGGAGGTCTGAGACTTTGGTTTGTAATATTTCAACTGATCGATGGTGACGATATTTCCATTGTGAAGAAAGCACATATTATGGTGGACTGCATATGTGAAAACTAACATCACATAGGTATAGCTATGACCCAAGAGGATATTGTAATCCAAGGGGGCATCAAAGAATTCAATGTCAACACAAACATTCTTTCCCACAAGAGCAATAGGAAAATTGTGGTACATGCCAAGGGGCTGGGAAGGGTGACCGTCCCAAGCACGTAAAATGATGGTGGATGGGGCTAAGTCGGGTGATTCGAGTTTATTCCAAATAGAGGCGGACATCACGTAGGTGGATGCCCTCGTCAATGATACATCACAAGACATTGTCATTGCGAATCTTGACTGGTATTTGGAAGGTGACGATGAACGTAAGGGGGGATGTTTTGATTTTTCAACATCAAAGATGATAAAAAAATCATCTGAAGGATCCACAATGACCAAAGCAGATACTAGAGCTTTTTTGTGAGGGGCACGACTGGAGGACTTCTAGTGTTGACATGGCAGCAAGAGACTGTGCCAAGTCATCTACTATGCTGTAGGTGTGGGAGACTTTGGTAGAAGCAACATTTTGGTGTAATTTCCATTTGGTGATCTTATGAATGAACTCTTCCCTAGGCTGAGGGATCTGTAAGGGAGCATTAGGTGTCGAGATGGAACCTGTGGAAACTTTGGTTTGGGACTCGGTTGTAGACGTAGCAGGTGGCTTATCATATTGGCACGAATAGGTCTAAAGGTTGATGTTAGCAGTATTAACCTCTTCAGAATTCATCATGAGAATCTAGTATTTTGGGTTACTAGACTGTGAAGGTTGAGAGGCAACTTGACCTTGAGGGGATTGGGCAGCAACATATCCTTGCTAAGGGAAAGGATTAGTGAACACAGCTGATTGAGCTGGCACAGTATTTGGAGGAGCTGAAGTAGTGGCTTTTTTTCCTCTAGATGTTGCTTGTGCTTCCCAAAACTGGCGCATTTGGCATAAGAGGGGACAATCCTCAGTATAATTGCCATGGACACCACTACAAGAAAAATTATTTTTGTACAAAGAGGCTTGTTCTGCTTGGGTTGATCGCCCTATTGCTGGTTTGTAGTGTTAGGATAGTTCCTTGGGGGCATGTTTGGTTGATTACGTTGGCGCCCTTGGTTACCCTATGCTGGATAATTTTGGTTGCCTTTCCTCTTTTTCTTTGAATTAGGAGGATTAGTTGCACGCTTCTGCACATACACCTGACCTTAAGGGGGAGATGGCTACTATGGTGGAGGTTGAGAAGGCATGAGAGGCTAGGGTGTTGATGTCAGAGGGGTTGGAGCACCAGGATGTGGATAAGAATAGAAAGGAGGTTGAGCAACATTGGGGTAAATAGGTTGAGCAACAGCTGGCCCTAGCATCGGTTGATGCAATTTGGAAAATGTGTAAGGTATGATTTGTCCTGGATACATGCTATTGGGAGGTGGATAAGTGATAAAGGAGTTGGTCCCTCCTTGAGGAAAACCATAACCCATGAAAGGATGAGTATAAGAATGTGAAAGAGATACAACGATACCATTGGTGGCATGATATGCCCCGGATGTGTTAGCACCACTAGGTCTAGGAAGATCCGGTAAAATGATATAAACATAACCAGATTGGGCATAGAAGTCATATTTCAACGTGACATAGAGTGATTCTTCCTCGATCTAAGGAAAATGAGACACGACATATTTACCAATAGAAGGAAAATAATTATGAGAAAAAAATCCATATAGACATGGTCATCGAATGTAGGAGCTTGAAAGAAGCTCCTCCTTCTACACCATTCTTGGACATGGTCAGAAAGGCAGGTGGCAGAAGTTTGATGGAATGCGATCAAAAAACTTAGTATCGGTATCATGGTAGAGAGGTAACTTGAAGTAGGAAATAAACGCTTTATCAAGAGTCACAAAAGTGGAATGAGAGGCAACGACCTAGTTGACATACCACTTTGTAGCTTCTCCAGTGAGCGTAAGTTGGAATAACCGAAGGAAAATGGAGTCATCGGTGATAGAATTGGATGAACACCACATGTGAAAGGAGAAAACGTGATTAGTAGGGTCTCGAGAATTTCCTTGACACTTAGGACTGTATGAAGGAAGCTTAGTTGGAATAGTAGGCCAACCTGGATCGTGGAGTATAAGGTCGTTAATTAACTAGATGAAATCGAGAAGGCTTAAACCTGCAATAAAAGGTAGCAAAGGAGTAGTCAGAACGGTTTTGTTTGTGGATCTAGTATTAGGGTTGTGGTCACCACCACCAGCTTGAGGACTAGCACCTGCATTGGCACCTGACATGGTGACAAAATGAGGTGGAGGGGAACTGGGTTCAGAACCAGAGGAAGAACCTGATGAACCAGAATCACAGTCAGTATGGGGACTCGGTGGAGGACTAACTCGAATTTTACGTGGTGGAGTAAGTCTTCCTAATGGAAACTGAGGGTGAAGGCCTTGGAGTCTCTGAGATAAACACCTTGGGGGTGCAATGATGGTAAGACACATATGACACGAAAATGATGAAGAGTGATAAACAAAGGCTTAATGAGGTAGATAAATGAATTATGATGTTTATGTCTTGGCTTGGTGGTGTAAACCAAGAGCTCTTCGCTTTAGGTGTGTGTTTGTGTGAAAGCCATGTGTTAGTTGAATTAAGACCAGATGGTTGTATAAATAAAAAGAAAAAATGATGAAGTATTGTCAATAAAACTGCAAATACAGTAAAATAAACAACTATAGATGCATAAATTCAACTGAAAAGAAGGTTTTCCAAACAACTAGTCTAAAAGGCGGGCAAAATTGACTCAAAACACAAAAAATGGCAAAAATATCTAAGGTATAAGGGACATGGATCTAATGAATCAGATCTATAGGAAAAGGTGCAGAAAACATCAAGAAACTGGAGGGGAAAACTGCTGCCAAAATGGGAGGCGAAAGGTTAAAGCCCTAGGTGAAATAAGGGAACCCTAAGGGAGAGATCAAAAAAAATCAAAAGGGGGTTTTGGATGGAATAATAATGGATCAAAAGGGACCTGAAAGAAGGATAGATCAGACCAAACAATGGCTGAAAGCGCTGCAAAATATTAGACTACCTACTCAACTAAACCCCTCTTAGAAAGGTGGAAGTGTATTGAAACCCTAAGGGTCTTAGTTTTACCTCAAGGAGATAAACTAAGCATATCTAGGCCTAAGACGGGATGAGACAGAGGTCAAACAACCCTGAATAGTGCTTGTGACAAACCCTGACTGTCATAGAAAAACTCAGAAAAAAGTTGCAGCTTGTAGGTATTGACTTGTGAACTGTGGAAATCACAGTTTCTGGGCTGACAACTGCGGGTTCAAGTAGAAATCGCAGGTTTTGGGCCAAAAAGTGCAAGTTCTAAATCTGGGATCTTCGGGCAGTAGGTTGCAGAAAAATTTGTCTCTGGCACGACTGATGCCTATTACCTGTGGAAAACACCCAAAAAAACATGGAAGTTAGAATTTTTACTGTTATAGGGCGTACAAGTTAAAAACAATATCAAGAGACTAAAAATAATTGAAGAAAAACCCTAGTTACTGAAGCAGTTGGTCATGCAAGGATCTGAATAAAATGCAGTGGAGTCGCCAATTGTTAGCATAAATTATTAACACAAGTGTACAAAATAACTCACTTTAGCTATGTGTCACAAACAATCCTAACAACAAAGGTGGTTGCTTAACTTATTTAGGTCTGCAAGTGATATTTAAAACAGATGCGGCCAGAAACCTGATCTATGCAGTAAAAGCAGTTAAATAGTAAAAAGAAATAAGATATGCTCCATACATCAAACAGAAAAGACAAGGTATAAATAATTTTATATGTATTATAACACCTGGTAAGGAAACGAAGAATGATGTTACTAGTCCCCTCAATGGGATGGGTTCTTGGCTGTCCTCAATGCTTCATATCTAGAAGTTTCTCTCTCTCAATGGTGTAGAAAACCCAAAATGTGTTGAACTCTATGGGAGCTCAAGGAGTAAGAAAATAGTAGCAGAAATGAGAATGATCAAAGCACGACAATGGAAGTGATCAAAGTGAATAATGAATGGAGAATCCTCCTATTTATAACAAAATATTGAGTTATCATCGATAATGACGAATAATGAAATATTATTAACCAAGATCTAGATCTAACTGATTGGAATATTTTATTATATTTTTTTGGAGAGAAAATGAATTTAAATTGGTTAAATACCTTTATTTATAAATAATAAACAAATAAATGATTTATTTATCATTTCGAGAATGGGTTTAAGGAATAATTTAACAAATAATGATTTGTTTAATTATTTCTAGGTGATTTAGTCAAATTTAACAAGGAATAATAACTAAATAATGATTTAATTAATTATTCATAGAGAAAAATAAGAAAAATAATGATTTATCTAATCATTTCTCATAATTGGGTTAAATATGACTGGGAATATTATTTAAAAAGTGGTTTAATTAATTATTCCTAGAGGAAAATCAAATAAATAAGGATTTATTTAATTATTCCTCATGGGGTTTCATGTTTGAACTAGAAATAACTTAATAAAATATGGTTTATTAAATTATTTCTTATAGTGAAAGTAATTTTACTATGGTAAAATTGGTATTACATGGTGTACTTCGATCCATTTAATTGTAAATGGTTAGATGACCAAAAATTGGTGTAACACACAACCTTCCTTGTTTCTACAAATATTATAACCTTTTAAACCATCCTTATACCCAATAAAGATGCACCTTTCAGATTTACTATCAAACTTGGTTCTCTTCTCCTTTGGAACATGTACATATGCATCACATCCTCTTGTGTGGATTAATCCGTCTTGTGGACAAGACCGATCTCCCCAGTACTAAAAGTATCTAGCAACAAACATCCAAACATACTAATCTTTCTCTAAGAATGTAAGGTCTACAAAAAGCTCTATAGAGGTGTAAGAGACTTACCGTTTGTGCAGTGCTTGTTTGAAGTCATCGTTGTCCCTCGCGCACTTGAAGGAGTTTTCCTCATAAACCTGCAGTCACAAGCAAGCAAACTATTACATAGCACCTGTATAGAAATCATCATAAACCATGCTTATCATAGTGATCAAGGAATCCATGAAATAAACCATTTATTAAAAGATTATTGAGAAAAATGAGTATATTTGTATTAATTTCAAAAGTAGAAAATCCTTACAACCTGAGCCTTGATGTTGCACAGGACTTTCCGGGGTCCGAAGCAGGAGTATCCTTTACTTTGACAAGTTCTGCACTCCTCCAACCAAGACAAATAGAGGTATGTAATCTCTCCTTACAAAAGTATTAGTTAACTGAGTCTAAATCTCAACAGCACTTAACTTCAAATATTCTAAAAGCTTGAACTCCCTTTGAGGCTACCCAATGCCTCTTTTTATAGTGGAAAAGAGGAGGTTTTTCTATTCCAAGTATGAAGGGATAGAATCCTCCTTCAAAGGGATAAGCTCCTCACATCAAGGGGTTAGCTCCATAAGGTAAGGGATTCATGCACCTCACAAGAGCGGTTCCGCCACCGCAAAATCCATTCTAGAAGCTTCCAGAATTCACTTTTATTGAGATTTTTGGGATTTTACTTACGCCTTTTTAATCTTACAGGGGTCTGCACCTATAACAAAGATAAAGTACGTTCAGGAATGCAGGAAAGCTCAACATTGGGTGCGGGACCGCAGGAAAGATAGCCATAAAGTGCGATACCAAAGTTTAAGAGACTTTTAGGAAATTTTTTTGATTTTCAAGGCTTGACATGAGAAACTGATATGTTAGAATTGCAAAAGGGAGAAGTATGAGTAATAATGAGCTCATACACATGGAAAAATTTCAGGATGACAATTTTCAGTGTAACAGATTGCCTCCTAAAGTGAAAAGTCTGGAATAGATGATGCTAAAGTCTGTCATGTATGAAGAGTGCAATACTTTATCATTTCAAGGATCATCCTGTGGACACCCCAGTCAGCACCTGTAAAAACATTCAATGCAAAATATATATGTATATGTATCATCACTAAGGTAGGCATTCCCATACTCAGCTTAAACTAACTAAAAAAAAACTGATTCAACTGTTCTGATACAGGAATGATTTTGAGTACATCACAGTATAAACATGTGTGAACACAGTATGGATGCAGCCATCTGTTTATAAATAGTCCACTGTATAAATGATAACAAAATTCCTTGCAGCCTGGATGGTAGAAAATAGATCCAGGGTCTTGATTTCCGCATCTCGAACTAGTACGATTCTATCCATGCGAATGAATGTGTCGAAGTCGAACATGGTAGAAACCACTTGATTACCAGTCAATGATGTAAACTGTTAACAAGTGTGAGAGTAACCACCAGTAATGTCAATGGCCCTCAAAGTACCCAGTACAATCCATGAAATGTGAATGAATGAGCTGAAGTCGAACATTTCACGGAATCATTTGATCGAAGGTTGATGACGTAACCTGTCATCGAAAGCGAGAAACCTGCCATTAAGGCATGCAGATTTCAAGGTACTGACGATTTCTAGATCAACTTCCCAGATAATGAGTTGTCGTCGATAGAAAGTGATCCGTCATAGGCAAGCCCACAACACGAAACCATAGATCAATTTTTGAAAATATATTGGCAAGGACTGACTCAGGGATGGTCAAAATGGATGACAGATATTTTGCAGATGAATGGTTTATTTAAACTGTCCTCTTGAACACATAACGACACGGCAGATGGCTTGGTAACAATTGACCCAAAGCTAATACCCAGAAACCGGATGAAGACTTTCAAATGAGGTTCTATTAACTATTAGGCAAAGGATTTCCCAACCCAGGTGAATGAAAGTGTCGTGTTCAAGAGTGGTCGACTGAATTTTCAAAGAATCAAAATACAAAAAACACACCCATTTTCCTCTCTTTTCCCCCACCATTTCTGGCAAGTACCTCTTTATTTTTGACAAGCTTGAGGAGGATAACATTTGCTTGTTTATAAGCTCATCCTTCGGATGAGTCCAACTTAGTTTAAGATTCGAACCCTAAGAAGGAGTGGTTCATCCCTGTTGAAAATTAAACAGGTCCTTTACTGTTAAATTTTAACGAGTCAAGTATAGGAGAAACTCAGTGTTTTTCAATTTTAGGGAGTCAGAAGAAAAAACTTAAGAAAAATCCATGGGTGTACTTTTTCGTAAATTTATTCTCTCGAGCCCAAAAAAGGATAAAATAATGCGGGAGAGAACTCTATTGACCATAATTAGTCAATGTATACCTTTTTCGTAAATAGTCCATTTCAGTCCATAAAATGGGTAAACTTATACTGAAGGGACGATCATTCATTTACTTTAACGAGTTCGAACAATCAAGTACTCAGCAATCTTTTCAGGTTTAGAGAGTCTGAAAAGGGCTTAAAAGAGAACTCCAATGTTTCACTTTTTCATAAAATTTTGAAAGAGTCCGAAAAAGTGATAAAAGTATGCTCTTCGTTGAAAAATGGTCAATTCTCCTGATAAATCCAATTTCTGCACAAAAACTTGAAACATTACACATACCTGTTTAAAATAAGTAAAAATTCTTTCAAAATACCCTTTTTAAAGTGAAAAATAAATAAATTAAAAATTCATCTATTCGAAAAAACTTATAAAAAGG
This sequence comes from Pinus albicaulis, assembly GCA_034641835.2. Classification (NCBI taxonomy): domain Eukaryota; kingdom Viridiplantae; phylum Streptophyta; class Pinopsida; order Pinales; family Pinaceae; genus Pinus; species Pinus albicaulis. Next base: position 619,493,919 of record CM076570.1, on the reverse strand, counting down.
ACTTTTTCAACTTCATTTTTACCGTTCAAGTTCAGAGTGAAAAGTAGAAGCTTTTGGGTAAAAACGTTCCTGTGAAGATTCTGGAAAATCCGTCCGTCGAAATCGAGAACCGTATGTAATCCATGACCTCTTAATCTTGCATTTCATCCATTTACAATTCGTTTTTAGGCTTTAAATTTTATTTTTAAGGGAAAAATATGGTTCGAAAATCGCCCGCGGGGGTCCGCAGGTGACACACATGGTACCTGCGGACCCCGAATTTTTCCTACAAGGAAAAAAGTCATGGGTCTGCACTTTCCTTATAGAATGCATGCATTCCTATGCACTGTTTACAAAGGTTAAGTGTGGTCCCCGCGCATTTAAATTTAAAACTCAAATTTCTCTTTTGCCGCCCAAAATTTTTCACATTAGATTTTTCTAATCTATCTTTTTATGTATTGTAGGATTATCAAGATGTTGATTTGGAGAGAACGTGAACATGAGGACGTGGATGACGCCACAATGCTCCATTTTCCCACAATGCAAGCATTAAGAGCGTGCGGTATATATAAATTCTGGGCCATCCAAGGCATGAGAGCACAGGTAGAGCTCCTGACATGGCTGGTAAACAGGTGGAATGTGCAGGACCAGTGTTTCATTATTGGTAGCCACCGGCTCGAAATCGAGCTGGAGGACATTTATTTTCTGACTGGTTTGTCCAAGAGGGGCGAACAACTCTCCTTGTTTGGGACTAGGCCAGGTGGCCAGACTGTCGCTAGTCTTCGGCAAGAATTTTGTAATGATCAAGCAGATCCCAGGGACAAACGGATTGATATAAAAACTATCATCCGTGTTGAGCTGAAATTTATTACATTTACTGTTACCAGGCTGTGCAGGAGTGCATCATTGCATGTAGCTACCGGTTCTCAGATGCGCATTGTTGTGGACTGTTTTCGTGGCACTATTTTCAACTGGTGTGACGCTGTGTTGGCTAATATAAAAGGCCAACTAACTAGAGAAAAAAACGGGAAACTAAATAAATTTGGATATGGATCCATTGTCGTCTCCTTTGCTCTAGAGAGGATTCTGATGCTAGCTCCATAGAGTATCCCTGTTGATGCCGGTCGACTTAGAGAACCAAGGATGGTTCGTTGGTCCGCACTGATGGCCCGTTACGGTATTGAGGGCGCTGAGATTGTTCGATTTCCTTCTTCATATTTCCGTTGGCTAGATCGCCAAGTTTTTGTCATTGAGGACTTTCCGTATGTCAGGATAGATTTCCGCGGCGATCAGGAGATGACTCTCCCAGCAGGGGAACAGTGGGATGACTCAGGTAAAATCATTTTCAACAAATTCTAATTTCTAATTTTTTTTTTAATTTTTGATCGTCTTGTTAAATAATAACCAAATTTTTTTTTGAATACAGATGTGGGCCCACGGTGACCAGCCCATCTCCAAACCTATGAAAGAAAACAACCAGTTGCAGCTGCACCAGCTCCAGCAGGCCAATCAGCAGAAATCTTGACTGATTTAGAGCATCATCTAGAGCGTTTGACTCTAGACATTCCGGAGACAAACATAGATGACATTCCACTCAGATTGCAGAGATACGTGATTGGTGTTCCAGGACCTTTTAGGAGGTTCCTGTGCAGGGTGGCTTGAGCAGTGGTTTCTTATCGCGATCACCATCAGTGATGGGATGCTCGTGTTGTAGACTCATATTTTTGACTTTTTGTGTTATCATTTACCGATCATAAGGTGTTTCCAACCTATGATCGAAGACGATATATATTTTTGAAAACACTTTTATCCTATGATATATCACTATTTACCGGCTATCTGTATACATGTTATGAATGTTATTTGTTTTACTACTTTGATTACTGCAAATGTTGATTTATGATACTAGAAGCAACTGCGTCTGCTAATGTATTTAAATGTCTTGGAATATGTTGATATTCAATGTAGTAAAATTCACGTTCCAAGAGACGAACTCTTAAAAATAACCGTAACAACACTGGATTTCTAATGGCATAAACCCTGTTAAGCTGTAATACAACAAGTTCAGAATCCAACCTCACAATCAAACTCCTAATCCCAAATGATATGGACTCAGATAATAACTCAATCACTGCACTATACTCGACAATGTTATTCGTTGTTTGACCAAGGCTTACCCCATGCATGGAAACTAACTTGTCAGAGGGTGAATATATAACCCAAGCTGTGGAAGAAATGTTCCATGTACTATGACAAGCACCATCAGAAAAACCAATGTAGGTTTGAAGAGACGTCGACATCTGCAATATCAAGAGTAAAACTCAGATAAGAAGGAATAGTGATAAAAACACACTTCTAAACTAGGCACACCTTTCTAATCTAAGACACACCAGCAGTAAAGAAATCTAACCTAAAAATAAAAGATCTCCATACCAAGTTTAAGCATAATATCGCTTCAGATATAACCCATTTCTAGGCTTATCCAAAGGGATACCATCAAAATCTATCAGCTCATAGGCCCCTTTTGCTAGCTTTCACTTAACAATGAAAGGACCATGCCACATGGGCACGAATTTTTCAGCTCCTAGCTTATCATTGGCTTGATCATAAACTAAGACTAGGTCTCCTTCTGAAAAATTTTGAGGGGTAACACTTCTATCATAATGAGCTTTTACTCTTTTGACATGAGCCTCGTTTTCTATTGCAACGTTTCTCCGATTTTCATCCAATTGAGCCAAGTACAAAAAATGTTTCTCCTCTTCAGACGTAGCTGGGAGTAACTCTATGGCTAATTTCAAAGATGGAATTTCGCATTCAATCGGCAACACAGCTTCCAAACCATAAACGAGTTGAAAAGGAGTGAAACCAGTTGATGTTTTGATTGAAGTTTGATATGCCCAAAGTACTGAAAATAACATGGAATGCCAATTCGTCTTGTGAATACCAATAATTCGTTTGATCATAGTGACTAAAAATTTATTTATGGCTTCGACCAGACCATTGGCTTGCGGATAATACGGAGTGGAACTATCGTGGCGTAGGCCAAGTTGTTCTGTTAGTTCAGTCATCATGACATTCCGAAAACGGCTTCCATGATCAGTAATAATCGCTTGAGGAATGCCGAACCTCACAATTATGTGATTAAACACGAAAGTTGCAGCAGTCTTGCCGTCAACCGAAAATTTAGGCATCGCCTCAGCCCATTTAGTAAAATAATCTACTGCTAAGATAATATAGGCATGCCCCTCGGCCGAGTGAGGGTTACATGTAATAAAATCGATACCCCACTTTGCGAAAGGACCAACAACAATTATGGGATGGAGAGGAGCGGGTGGCGCGCGCATCTTACGATAAAAAAGTTGACAATTGTGGCATTTTCGGACCGCGTAAATACAATCTTTGAATAAGGACGGCCAGAAATAATGAGCGCGCAATATCTTTTGGGCTGTGGCATACCCAGACATATGACCGCCACATGCTCCAGAATGGTAGTCATTTAAAACCTTTTCAGCTTCTTCATGAATAAGACAGCGTCGGAAAATAGAATCTGCTCCACGACGATAAAGTGTATCACCAATAATATTATACAGTTGGGATTGGAAATGTATCTTCCGCCTCTGAGATCGTGAGATTTCAGGCTGAAAAGATTGGGTTTGGAGATAAAAAATAATATCTCCATACCATGGATCAAAAGTACTGATAAGAAACAGATATTTTTCTGCAATGGGCTGCTCTGCCATAGTTTCAATATCAGTAGAGGGGAAATCACACATTAGTTCCGCAAAGACCAAGGATTTCTTCGCCTTGGATTTTTCAAATTCCAAGTCAAATTCCTGTAGGATGACTATCCATTTGGAATATTTTCCCCCTAGCAATTGTTTGGTCAAAATGTACATCATAGGGTTGCAATCAGAAATTACCGTAGTTTTGCGTAACAATATGTAATGTCTAAATCGTTGGACATCTTGAACAGCTGCCAGAGCCAATTTCTCCACATGTGTGTACTTAATCTCAGTCAAATGCAGATTTCGACTAAGATAGTAAATCACATGTTAAGTATGAGATTCATCTTCCTGAACTAACACCATCCCAATAGTGGAATGAGAGGCGGCGAGATATAAAATGTAATCCTGGTTGTAGTTGGGAGGATGCAATAACGGTGCATGGGTCAACGCGTGTTTAAGTGCATCAAAAGATCGATTAGCGATCTCATCCCAAAAGAATGTAATGTTCTGTTTTAGTAACTGGGTAAAACCTTTTGTAAGCTCGGCGTAGTTAGGAATAAATCGACGTAAAAAGTTTGCTTTCCCCTGCAAACTTTGGAGTTGGCGTAAAGTTGAAGGAGGAGGTAACTTAACAATAGCTTCGACCTTCGACAGATTGACGTGAATACCTGCTTTCGAGACAACAAATCCCAGTAAATGACCCAACTCAACACAAAAAACACATTTGTGTGGATTTAGCCGAATTCGATAATGCCGACATCTCATAAAGATAGCACGTAAATGTGTAAGATGGTCAGCCCTGCGTGATGAATGAGCAGGTAAATCATCGAGATACGGTTGCACAATGTGCTTAATGTCATGAAACACATAAGACATTGCCCGTTGAAAAGTTGCTCCAACGTTCTTCAATCCAAAGGGTAGTTTGCAGTAAGAAAATTTCCCCCACGGACAAATAAAAGCTATTTTTGGCTGATCAGCAGGGAGTATGTTTATTTGATTATACCCTGAAAAACCGTCCATTAAGGAAAAAATTTCACTACCGGCACAATCATCGATTATTTGATCAATATATGGAGTTGGATAATTGTCTTTAGAGCAAGCTCGATTAATATCCCTATAATCGATACATACTCGTATCGTTCCTTGTTTTTTAGTCACAGGAACAATATTCGATACCCAATCCGTTAAGGGAATCGGATAAATAAAACCTGCACGAAGTAATTTTTCAACCTCTGCCTTGATAGCAGCAGCTTTTCTAGGATGCATTTGACGTAGACATTGACGAACAGGCTTGGCATCCGGGTAAGTCTTGATTTCATGTACGACAATTGACGGATCAATTCCTGGCATTTCTTCGTAGGACTAGGCAAACACATCACAAAATTCTTGAAATAGGGCTTTATAAGTTTGAATTTCTTCTTCAGTACAGGAAGCACCTATATGAATGTTTTCAATTCTTCCAGGTTTTACTGAAATGTCAATGGGAATCGTTCGAGAAATGTTTTCCAAATTTAACTTAGAATCAGGATTTTTCAATGGATTCTGCGGTTCTTTGACATATTCAACAGTAAAGATTGAAGCGAAATCATTTTCAAAATGATCTAGTTCAGGTAAAAATGAAGATCAATGATTTAGATCTTCCCATGGTAAATCATCAACAGATAATAATTCACGAATCTGCTCATCGGAATGAACAGGTTCAGGAAATGCCGTTGTGGCTGAGCTAGATATAGAAAGTGATTCCTCTTGGATCCCATTCACTGGATCAATTTCGGCTGACGAGGGGTCAGAAAATGACTGTACAGCCTGATATGCAAGTTCAAATGGACTCAAAGGCATCATGCCATCAATTGAATCTAACTCGGATTCGGAAGGTACGATCCAAGGATCATCAAACATAACAGAGTTTGATGAAATCATATGAATAGTTGCAACAAAAGGCGATACATTAGGAGGAGGAATGGAAAAAGTTCCTAACAAACCAGAATCTTTAATCAAACCTACTCCAACATCCTTGTACGGGATAGTCGCTTTACCAACATGCTGGATTGTTTCTGTAGAGGCTGGGTCGGAAGTAAAATAAGTTAACTGATATATTGTAATGATCCTTCCTTGATATGGAAATTTTATAAGTCGAAAGACCGAAGAAACAACAACAGTCATAGCATAAGACCAACTACGACCCAGAAGAAGGTTGTAATCAAGAGGGGCATCAACCACTTCCACATCTAGATTTACAATTTTACCTTCAACCCCTATGGGTAAATCTTGCAAAATACCAAAAGGGTGGAAACCTCGACCATCAAAAGCCTTAAGAATTTTCGGAGATCGGTTCAGTGTAGGAGAGCCAAGTGATTTCCAACACTGAATCGACATAATACACGTTGAATCTCCCTCATCAATCACAGTCCAATAGATCGGTCTGTTTTTGACAAACATTGGTATCTGGAAAGCCATCTGATGAGGTAGACGAGGTGTACTATTTTATAGATCGAAGATTATAAGATTAGAATCCTGAATATCAACAGCTCCTATGGTAGACAAAAGCAATTTACGTTGTGCTGGGCATGATTGCAGCACTTCCAAATCCGACATCGCTGAAGGAGAAATAGCTAAGTCTTCAACAATGTTGTAATTCTGAGCAACTCTCGCATGTGGATTGAAAGCTGATTTACGAAGAAAACCTTTAGCAGGCGGTTTGATTATTAAGTCTGGACTTGGTTTCTCGATCTGTAGTGGACCAGAAATAGGAGGAGGTGTAGTTGATGTATTCGTATTAGAAGATTCTGCTTCTTTATCATCAACAGGATTCTTAGTACCATAATCTTTCGATCGCATCGCAATCCTTACATGAGACATCATCAAAATGGGCTCTTCTGAATTAGTCGAAGTAGAACCAACCATCTTACTATCTTGAGTCGGAAAAGGATCCTTCAAGACAACAGGTTGTGAACCTTTGACGAATTTCGCAACCTCGGCCCGATGTGGGCATTCCTTAGTAAAATGATCTTCGTCACAAATGTAACAAGGATAACGTGGTTTACGTTTTTCGTCATTGGATTCATTTTTATCAGTTTTTGCTTTCGAATTATTTTTGTTTTATTCTTCCCTTTCTTTTTATTACCGGATTTAGATTTAACTGTAGATGTCTCCGCAACATGAATATCGGCAGAAACTGCGGGGGAAGATTCTCCTTTCGGGGAATCAGGTAAAGTTATAATTGGAGAAGAATTATTTGAAGATTTCTTCTTACTTTTAGTATTGACCCTACCAATCATACCATCAGCGGCATGAGACCCTGAAGGAGCAGTAGCTATTTGACCTTGTTTGGGAAGGTCTGGGATTTTTTCATGTAAAGTACCCGACTGCGTATAAACGAGGTCAAGGTACTGAGCTTGAGCAATTACTTGCTCTTCAGTAACAACACCAGCCTTAGCTACGTCTTCAGTAATATTGGGTAACAATGATTTAACAAACCATTCTGCCAAAATTTGATCCGGAATATAAACTTTCACCAAACGTCTCCTACGTCGCCATTCATGAATATGATCAGAAATATACGTAGACGTGGATTGTTTCAACGAAGTTAATAATTTCGTGCCATTGTCGTATCTGACTGGCAACTAAAAATGAGTCAAGAAGGTAGTTGCTAACTGACTGAAGTTATGAAACGAGCCTCGTGGTAACTCAATGTACCATTTGGCTGCAAGACCAATAAGAGTTCTTTGGAAAAGACGTAAGCGAATCGAATCATCAATGATTGAATTAGATGCACACCAAAGGTGATAAGTCATGACGTGATTTGATGGATCCTCTCCTGGCTTACCTTCGAATTTTGGTATATCACTGGGCAACTTATGCGGCATTGGCGGCCAATACTGATAATAGAAAATTGGATCATTCGTAAGGCGTGTCAATTCAGGTAAATCCAAAGTTGCGATAAATGGTAACTGACGGTTAGGGTCACGAAAACCTTGAGTAGCCAAAGCAGTTCCAGGAGGTGGATACCCAGGATAACTGGGAATCGGATTAGCATTAGGAATTGTATAACCTCCTGGAAAACCAATATTAATCGTACCGAACTGGGGTTGTTGAGGCTGTTGATAAGTATAGCCAGGGTACGGTTGATACTGATAGTTTGGATTTTGTGTATAGGGACCAAATTGCGGCTGTCCCTAGTATGGTTGATACATGAAATGCGGTTGAATTGTGACAACTATACTTGTACCGGCTTGTCCCGTAGGCATCTGAACCGAAGTCTGAACCGATGATCCTGACTGGGGTACAGAGACTTGAGGGATTTTCATGGATGTAGGGATAGACAAAATCGGGGTTACAGAGACTCCAGAAGCAGATGTTACAGGTTGAACAGACGTAGCAGCTGTTGCATCAGTTTGAGGAGGAGTATTAGGCGAACTAGGACCAGCCTGTTGAACAGGACCAGGTGCAGGAGTTTGAATAGTAGGCTGGACAGGTTGCTGAATTGGACCAGAAATTAAAGGCTGTCCAGGTTGATAAGGCAACTGCACATTAGGCTGCATAGGCTGTTGATATTGGGATGGATCCCACACCATATTTATTCCAGGGTATTGCCCCGCAAAAGGCTGAACGTAAGGACCATAACCTGGTTGAACGTAGGGTTGATAAGTAAGGGGTACATTTCCAGCTCCTTGAATGGATGGCTGACCAGAAGGTTGTTGGAAACCTTGAATTGGGTACTAACCTTGAGGTTGATAACCCTGAGGCGCATAATGAAGCTGGGGTTGATAAGGACCCTGAGGAGAATATTGAGTTTGGGGTTGACCTTGGGGCATATACTGTCCTGTAGGCTAATACCCTTGAGGTGTGTACTGACCTTGGAGTTTTCCCCCAAAATAATATGATTCCACAGTTTGTCCTGGGAAAATTTTACCTTGAGGTTGCCCTCCAGGCGGTAACTGACTTCCTGAAGGTTTCCGCCCAGGTGGTAACTGACGACCTGAAGGTTGCCCCCCAGGCGGCAGCTGACTACCTGAAGGTTGCCCCCCAGGTGGTAACAGATTTCCCTATGTTGGCCCCCCAGGCGGAAACTGACTACCTGAAGGTTTCCCCCCAGGTGGTAACAAATTTCCCTATGTTGGCCCCCCAGGCGGTAACTGACTGCCTTGAGGTTGAGGATTCGGAACATTACCAAACATCATATAGATTTGCGCATTCAACATTTCAATTTTAACACCACTATTACCAGATGACAACACTTGTTTGATTGGTTGAGGAGCTGCTCCAGAGAAAGTACCAGACAGAGCCTGATATCCCGAAGGAACAGAAGGACCACCATGTAAAAATGATTCCGGTGTCTGAGAAAACATGGATGACTCTCCAGCCATAATGGATGGCGGATAGTAACCTCTGGGTGTAAGATGAAATGGAACTCGAGGTGGAGAAAAAGCAAGACTCGGATTCTCTAAAAAGTTTGTTAAGGATAAATACCAAGCACTAGTTCGAATAGGGCTGTAGAAAATAGATTCACACTCCCTAAGATTTAAATATTGAGGGGATTCGGGAAGAGATATATCTTTGTCTGGATTAGTAAGTTATTAAATGGAAATAAGACCATTTGGAAGATCGTCAGTGACAATATTTCTTACCCTAGGTGAACCAAGATCACTAGAAGTTGGTGAAATAAATCCTGAGGATGTTTCTAAAACAGAAAGTTCAGTTTCAAGTTCAGAGATTTCAGGTTCGTCAGCCAGTTCACTGGAAGCAGGAATACTACCAGTAACTTCAGAAACTGAAATCGGTTCTTGAATGTATTCTGTTGTAGGTATTTGATGATCAGGATGGAAAACTATAGAGGAACTTCCAATTTCTGTTGATCGAATCCTACCACTACTAGATGATACCAGAGCACGAAGCCCTTCAAGCTGACTTGGCGAATATTCAGGGGGTTTCCCTTGTAGTCTCTGGGATTGTCTCGACAATTCCGCCACGATTAAAGATTAACCAATCACACACAAACAAAGAAAATTTCAAAGAAACACCTACAGTCTCTAAAGAAACAAACAGCTGAATCACACGCTTAAAAATCTAAGAGTTCAAACCACACACAAACAGTAACTTTCCGTACTAAAAACACTAGTTGGTGATGAAATCCAACTTAGTAGAAATTTAACACAGAAAGGGTGGTTGGAATAGTTACCCCGACAACCTGCTTAATGAAACAGACTGGCACAAGTTTCCTCACAAAACCATCTCATGTGAAGAGAACCCCCCAGAGAGTCCAAGTGAGTCTAGTCGACATCTGCTCTAGGTACAATGAGATCTTTCCTTCACCGTCACCTTAGGAAATAATCTTAAGATAATGGACACTAAGGTTACCAACAGTAACAAATATAACCGAGGGAATAGTCTACGATCCGATTTCACGCGCAAGGGCAGAGTAGCAAGCTCAATCCCCTTGAAGGCTCCTCGACATGGTTAATCCGAGGTTTACCGACAAGTGACCCCAGGCTCCTTGACAATGGTTAATCCGAGGTTTACCGTTTGTAATATGCACAAAATCTTCTATCTTCCCCAATGAAACAGAATTGATTGTTTCAAAGGTTCAAACATGACCTCATGATTGACTTCTTTAAGAGAAGCTTCCCAGATTATACAATTTACAATTGGATTTATCTCCTACCGCAAGATTTGTCTACTTTTTTGTTTTTACTACCTTGGAGAGTTAATTACTCCCTACTCCAAGATACTAGCCTAAGCTATGTTGGTGATAAGAGCCCTAGAAAATAAAAAGATTGCTAGATGAATTTTAATTAAGCGTTACTTTTAAGAGCTGTTTCTTAAGTCAATGGGTGCGGAAATGAAACTCTGATGGTGTGAAATGACTCGATTTCCAAAAGACACTAAAAATGCATCTAACAATGATAATCAGATTGTTTTCTTTCAATGAAATTCTAATTAAGGAAAAGTTAGAGAATGCAATTCTTTTAATGAACAATTCCTTCTTTAAACATAAAGAACAATGGAAAGAAACTATTTTTGTCTTTTCCAATAATTTATCAAAGCTCACAATAAAAATCCTTTCACTTTCTAAAAAATCGAAGCTACAAAACAATTTTCCTTCAAAAGAAATCTAGAAATTTTAAAAGCACTCAAAACTATAAACTAATTTCGAGATCTACAAAGTTTAATAGCACTCAAAACTACAAACTTTAATAATTTAAATGAATAAAAGCTTTAAGATTTTTTTGAAGAATTTTTTTACTTATTTGTTCAGCAAACTAAGGATCTATTCATTCAGAATAACAAACAGATCGAAAACACTCAATTATTTAAAAAAAAAAAAATGAAATTCAAAAACCAATAACAAAGTTTCTTTTCGAAGATTTGAAAAGAAACAGGTAACTCTATTTCTCAATAAAGGATGATTCCACAATCAGGTCAGATCCAACAAAAGACAAAAAGACCAAGGTAATCTGAGGTACTTCAAAATGTCAAATGCTTCAAATCGCTACAAAGACCAAGTGAAATGCAATCCAAAACGCAAAAATTCTAGAAAATCATCAAAACACCAATACTGCTGAGATTTATTAACAGAAATCTTTTGACAGAAACAATCATCAATCTGGACAGAAAACAAAAACTACAAATCAAAATCAAGATAAACTAAAGAAAGAAATATGAAGTTTTTCAAAAATTTAACAGGGTCTGCAGGCTCCAAGATATCACAGGTGCGGTCCCGCACTGTTTACACAGGAAAAGTGCGAAACTGCCCGCACTATGAAAACAAGGAAAAGTGTGGTTCCAGGAAAAAATAGAGAAAAACTTAAAGGATTTCAAAATTTTCAAAAACAGCAAAAACCTAAGCTACCCAGGCAGATGTCATTCAATCAAAAACCAAGAAAAATGTTTCCTCAAATCAAAATAAAAGAGAACCAAAAACAACAAGTTCTTTCCCTAGCGGAGTCGCCAATTTGTTGTGTGGATTAATCCATCTTGCGGACAAGACCGATCTCCCTAGTACTAAAAGTATCTAGTAACAAACAGCCAAACATACTAATATTTCTCTAAGCATGTAAGGTCTACAAAAAGCTCTATAGAGGTGTAAGAGACTTAACGTTTGTGCAGTGCTTGTTTGAAGTTGTCGTTGTCCCTCGCGTGCTTGAAGGAGTTTTCCTCGTAAACCTGCAGTCACAAACAAGAAAAATATTACATAACACCTGTATAGAAATCATCATAAACCATGCTTATCATAGTGATCAAGGAATCCATGAAATAAACCATTGATTGAAAGCTTATTGAGAAAAATGAGTATATTTGTATTAATTTCAAAAGTATAAAATCCTTACAACCTAAGCCTTGATGTTGCACAGGACTTTCCGGGGTCCGAAGCAGGAGTCTCCTTTACTTTGACAAGTTTTGCACTCCTCCAACCAAGACAAATAGAGGTATGTAATCTCTCCTCACAAAAGTCTTAGTTAATTGAGTCTAAATCTCAACAACACTTAACTTCAAATATTCTAAAAGCTTGAACTCCCTTTGAGGCTACCTGATGCGTCTTTTTATAGTGGAAAAGAGGAGGTTTTTCTGTTCCAAGTATGAAGGGATAGAATCCTCCTTAAAAGGGATAAGCTCCTCACATCAAGGGGTTAGCTCCATAAGGTAAGGGATTCATGCACCTCACAAGAGCGGTTCTGCCATCGCAAAATCCATTCTAGAAGCTTCCAGAATTCACTTTTATTGAGCTTTTTGGGATTTTACTTGCGCCTTTTTAATCTTACAAGGGTTCGCACCTATAACAAAGATAAAGTGCGTTCAGGAACGTAGGAAAGCTGAAAATTGGGTGCAAGACCGCAGGAAAGATAGCCAGAAAGTGCGATACCAAAGTTTAAGAGACTTTTAGAAACTTTTTCTGATTTTCAAGGCTTGACATGAGGAACTGATATGTTAGACTTGCAAAAGGGAGAAGTATGAGTAATAATGAGCTCATACACATGGAAAAATGTCAAGATGACAATTTTCAGTGTAACACATCCAAATACCCTCAGATGTGAAAGGGAGGGCTTCTTACCACTCCATACGTCATGTGGATTCTTATTCTCCAATGCTGATGAAGGTGATATGTTAACGAGGTAACATGCAAACTCCACTACCTTTGCCTAGAATTCATGTTCTAACACGACACCACTGAGCATGCTTCTTGCCTTTTCCATAAACATCTTGTTCATTCTTTCTTAAACTCTAGTTTGCTGAGGTGTGTGTGGAGTAGTATTATTCCGTGCTATACCACACTTCTTACAGAACTCTTCAAATTCCTTCTTGCAGAACTCTCCACCATTATCTGCCCTCAAAACCTTTATCTTATTCTCTGTCTGGTTTTCCACCAGAGCCTTAAATTTTTTAAATCTAAAAAGTACTTCAGATTTCTTCCTGAGGAAATATATCCATGTATTCCTTGAGAAGTCCTCTATAAATGACACATAGTACATAGACTTAAACAATGATGGAACTGACACAGGTCCAAACACATCACTGTGCACAAGCTCTAATATCCCTCTCGCCCTCTTAGCACAAGAGGGAAAACTTACCTGATTCTTCTTCACATATACAAATTGTCCAAAAAAATTGAAATTCAGAGAGAAATTAGACATACCTTCTACCATATCATTACCATGTAGTATTTGAAGACCCTTCTCTCCAATATGTCTAAACCTTTGATGCCACAACATGGTATTTTATCTAGAGACCATAAGGTTTTCAACTCCACTTTCAAGAGCCACAAAACTACTGCACCCATCAATAACAGTGCTACACAAAAGTTTGTACAAAGCTCCAACCCTAACTCCCCGCATCAATACTGGTGCTCCTCGAACAATCTTGCAAGTATCATTCTCGAACACTTCTTTTACAACTGCATCATTCTTCTTACTTATAGAAATCAGATTTCTGTCTAATGTAAGAATATATAGAACACCAGGAAGCATTATAATCCTTCCACTATGTAACTTCAACTTGAATTTTCTGCATTTGGCGATTCTAGCCTTCCTGTCACCCCCTAAGAAGACATCACCACCATCATATTTCTCATACTTATAGAACCACTCCCTATGGGGGGTGAAGTGAAAGGATGCACCTAAGTCAATCAACCATGCCTCATGATCTATATGTGTACTTGAAGAAGAATCCAAGTACACATCCCCACCTTCATCTGAGGTGGTTTTCACGTATGTAGAAGGAGCATCATCAGATCCATTTCCTTTCTCAAGATATTTAGATCTACAATCATTTTTGAAGTGCCCTTCCTTTCGAGATTTCCAGCACAGCTTTACAGGTTTTCCTGGAGATTTAGATCTCCCACTCAAGGACTTAGTTTTTTCTATTCTGGGATCGTCCTCTTATAGACAAGGCACATCCATTTTGGCCCTCCATATTTTTTCGTCTCATCTCCTCCGAAAAAAAGGATGAGACTATTTCATCAAACTTCAAGGTAGTTGTATTTATACCTATTGCAACAACTAAACTATCCCACGAATTTGGTAGATAACACAACAAACTGATGCACTTATCTTCATCTGAAATTTTAATATCAACATATAAAAACTAGCTTACCACAATATTAAAGGTGTTCAAATGCTCTGTCACTGAGTCTCCAACATTTATCCTCAGGTTATACATTTTTTTCCGTAGGAGCAATTTGTTCACTAGAGACTTAGATTGGTACAAAGTCCCTAACTTATCCCACAAAGCTTTCACCATAGATTCCCTTGATACATTCAACAATACTGAATCTGATATACAAAACCATATTGTGCTCTTATTTCAGATCAAACTCTGCTTAGTCTTCATCTAAAATTGTTGTTGGTTTAGTAACTGGAACTACTGCGATCCACTAATATTTATCTACCAACAGATCCTCCATCTTGAGCTTCCACAACTCAAAACTCTGACTATTAAATTTCTCGAACTCTATCTTTCCACTGCTATCCATCTTCTTTCACCGTAATAATCGATCCCACGGATCTCCCACTAAACATGGTCTACCATAGGCCCGAGAAAAACCCCTCAACAACAAAGGCATCCCCTTGAAGCCGAAACAACTATGATACCAAATGTAGGTTTTAATACTATACAAATATTACCTGCAAACAAATTCTTAATGAAAAAAATATACAATGGAAAGAAAATAAAACATAAAACAAATATACACATACATTTTCCCATGGATCCCAAAACCAAGACTACCATATTTATTTTTCATTATTTTCCTTTCAATTTTATAATACATATACATACATGCCGAATCATTCATAAAACCCAATCCATTAACCATGGATTAGGACATAGTTGTAGTTGCCTTGACCGGATCTAAGAAATACCATGGAATTAAGAAAACCATCATCCCCAAAACCATGTGAAAAAACCATGCACAAAACCATAGGTAGGTCTGCTCACCTATTATAGGGTCTAAAACATTTTTCCTGGGGTGTTTCCCTAGAACCCATGCAGGGGGGGTACCGCCCCCATGCAAACCCCCCAATAGCGGGGGAGGGGGGGTTCCTCCCCCCTTGTGACCCCGCTGTTGCACCTAACACAACAAATAGGGGGTGCTATCGCCCCCCTGTGCCCCCCCCACGCATGTGACTGGTCGTGGAAATAATATAACACACACCTAACATTAATGGAATTTTCTCATTGTGAAGAACATAATGGTGACATTAATTTTGAGTTCTAAAGAAAATAAATTGATTTATTTTATCCCATCTCTCTAATCGTACAAGAGGGATTGAATTAGCAAGTGAACACTCTCACCTTCGGTTAAGGTGGGGGTTAGTTACATGTGGTATTAGAGCATCCAGGTTCAACAGTTGGACTGGATGGGCCATATCATGGGAGAGTAACAACAAGAAGGGATTATGATGATTTTTAGAAATTAACTAAACAAATACAAGGTGTTAAAAATTGGTCTATATTTGATTGATTACATGCATGGATGATATGGCTATATTGTGATTTAAATATGTAGCATGGCACTAAGAATTGGTGTTTATTAATTATGTGATTGATGAAAATGCAATGTAGAGGTGATTATACTTGTGGCTTGATGTTGATTATCATGGATATACTAGCATGGCTTGTTCTATTAAAATAAATTTCACCATGGAAATTTCATAAATTAAAGTTCATGGACATGATTATGTTTATTTATATCATGATGTATCTAACAATTGTATTGACAGATGTATACTTTGAGGACTATGGAGACCCATGTATTAATAATTTTTTGATGGACTGAACTAGAGTAATGATATAGGATTTTGTTTCAGTCGGTTTTCCATAAAAAAATATGCAAAAGTAGGATCATGGGAATAATGGTTGCCATATATTTATTATTATTATTTTCCTAAAATTTGTGTATGGTTGACAACACATCATGAACAACAAAAAACAATAAAATAAAGAGTAATGAAGATCATAATGGTGTAGTATAGCTTCAATGAGTAATAACAAAAAAATGAAGATGCCAAATCAAATGAAGAAGAAAGATTAGTTTGCCAAAGGGGAGGAGAAAAATCCTGATTAGTTGGATACTTTGAGAAGCCTCAAGGCTGAAGTAATAAGCTTCAAGATAGACGATGAAAGGTAGGTGAGGGCTCAAGGGAGGCAAGCCGAGATAAATGCAGTTTTTTTTTTTTTTTTTTTTTAAGTAAAACTATATCTATTAAGGATTCAAACCAGAGTTACAATTGTCATCCTTAGAAATGGATGAATCCATGACGGAGGGAATAGGAAAAACACTACCATCCAAAACTAGACTGCCCCTAGAGGGGAAACCAACCTTGAAAATCCAACTATAATATGCTGCCCATAGCGGGAAACCAGCCTTAGTAGCAGTACAAAAAGAGATAAACAGAGCTAAACAAAGATAGCAGATAAACCAAGTAAACAGAGAAATTTGAAGAGTGAACTCTATGGAGAACCTTCATGCGAGTCACTGGGGGAAGGCGATTCTTCAAGAATGCGGCAGATATATCCATAATCTAGAGTGTCCAGGCCTTGGTTCGGGTCCTCAAGCGGTTCATGCAGAGAATAAGGAAGAATGAGGCACTCCTTCGGTGAGTCCGCGGAGGCAATATCCTACAAGAAGGCTGGATTGTTCAGAGAGGCCATCACATTGTGGTCATATTTCTTCGAGGGGGTGCCCGAATGGCTCAACCCCGGGAGTCGCTTCTCTGCAGCTGGTTCAAAATCACTGTCATCTGAATTAGAGCTGGAAGTAGGCTGCACGGGAAGGGCTTTAAGTTTTCGTGGGAGGAAGGCGAGCTCAACAGCAATGGTGGATTTATAAGCCCTCTTCTTGCAATGGGAGGAGGAGGGAAGAGCATACGAATCAGAGAGTTGCACGGGAGGAGCCAAAGGGTTGGAAAACACAGCGGGAGGCGAGGCCGGAGCAAGGATGGAGGGAGACAAGTCTTCCATATCCCAGTCGACAGGAAGATTCAAGTCCATGTGGAGAGTATGTGGCAAAGGGGGCCACGTAGGGAAGCCCCTTCCCCTCGCACGCCTGAAATGCTTCCGACGGCGCCGTGGCATCTTATCAATCCTAGGTAAGGCACAGTTTGTTACAGAGTCAAGATAGAAGACAAAGCCCAAAGGCTTCTAGCCAGAGCCGAGGGGGGCCGAAGCCACATAAGCACAGGGAAGGCAAGCAGAGCAGGCTGAAGAGCTGAGGGAGGAGCGAGAATGCCAAACCTCATAGCGCAGGAAGGAGTAAATAAACATGACACTAAGTACGTCGAGGGAAGGGTGGTGCATGGGACTTTAAAGCTCAGCCCACGTGAGAAATTAAGGCTTTGAGTATCCCCAGGCCATGGCACATGGGCACGCTGTGTGGTGAGCCACATGGCTACCCCGTGTAGCCCATCGAGACTATATAACACCCACATCTGGGGTCCTAGATAAATGCAGTTATTTTGCAAAGCCTCTTAGCTTTACAAAGATGGAGGAAACTAATGCTAAGGGATAGTAATAGAGACAGGAAGAGCCTTCTGGCATTAGAATAGAAAAAAAATATGGTGCAGATGGTAGCAATTCCAAGAGGAGGTAGGTAGGAAAGTGAAGACATCGTGAGGGGAGATGCACCACTGAGTACTCGAGAAGGAAGAGCCAGCATTTATGTGCATCAATCTAGTGGATACTATAGATATACTACCAGGAGGCACCATAATTACTCTCATCATAACCATCATCATCACCACTAGATAAGGAGAGAAAAGGATTATATGCCAAAGGAACTTAAGAAAAAAAAACTGCCCACATTTTATGGGGAAATTAAGAAATCTAAAGATGTAGAAGCCTGGTTGTTGGGCACAAGGAAAATTTTCATAATTCATGATTATTGTGAAAATATGAAAGCCACGATTTCCACCTATATATTGAAAGGAAAGGAAGACGTATGGTGGTAAGATATCAAAAATGTTAGAGGTACCACTGAAGAAGAATTGGCTTGCAATGAATTTGAGAATTTCTTCAGGAAGGAAAAGGAATTTTATGAGCTCGGAATGGGACAAATATCAAATAAGGAATACATCACCAAGTTCCTAGAGCTGTTGAGATACATGCCATATCTTAAGGACGAGAAGGAAAAAATCCAAAATTTCATCAATGTCCTACCTCCAACATTCAAGGATCAGAATGAGATTTTAGAACCTTAGACAATGAATGATTCTACTAAGAAGTTGAAACACTGATATGAGCAAGAAAAGTGAAAAACAATAATTAAAAGTGACTAGAATGCCAAGGATAATGCTGAACATAAAAACAAATGGCCTAATAAATACACAAATAAAAAGGAGAGTAAGCATCTAGCTTCAATAAAGCTGTTCCATGAGAAACTCAACCAAGCTACTAAGGGAAATACACAACAACCAACAATAGAATAGTGAAAAAATAAATTTAAAAAACTACTAAAATGTTTGAGGTTTTGGTGAAAACCGTTAGAAAAGGGACTGCCCACACCAAAAAAATACTATACCAAAAATTTATAATGCCTAGGAAGCTCGTGCAATGGGTGATGTACCTCAGATTTTACCCAAAATTTATGGAGTAGTGGAAAACTACCAGACATATCACCAAGCATCCATCATTGAGATGAAAGGTAAGTTGTGTAATCAATTTGTTTCCATTTTAATTTGTCCTAGTTTTAACTACAATTATGTTAGCCCAAATATTGTGGAGAAATTCAAGTTGGCCCAAAAATTGCACACAGAACCATGGGTGGTTCAATTAACAATGAGAACAAAGATAAAAGTGATCAATTGGGTTAGATCGTATCTATTGAGCTTCAAGGCACGCCAACGACGCACCTAAATGTGTTACCTTTGGGGGCGTACAATGTACTATTGGATAGGAATTGGATGTATAAGAACCATACCAAGGGTTATTGTTATGAGAAGGCAATTGAGTGCCTAGATGAAGTCGAAAGGAAAATAATATTGCAAGGGAAGCAAAATCCCATCTTGGTGAGGTAAATTACAACGATGCAGGCCAAGCACAACTACCATAATGGTTGTCATTTGTTTTTTATGAAAATTACCAGTTCTGAGAAGGCCAATAACCACATTTAAAAGGAAAAAAGTAAAATATTACAAAGGTATCCTGTGTTGCGACTATTCAAATATGTGTTTCCAAGGGATATCCCTAGATTTCCTCCTCACAGAGAAGTATACTTTTCGATTGAGTTGGTTCTTGGAGCTGTACCAATGTCTAAGGAACCATATTGGATGAGTACACTCGAACTATTTGAGTTGAAGATACAACTAATAGAAATTATTGATAAAGGTTACATTCATCCAACTATGTCACTGTGGGGAGCTCCAATATTGTTTGTAAAGAAAAAATATGGCACACTCAGGTTCTCTATTGACTACAGGAAGTTAAATAAATATATCATCAAGAATCAATATTTGTTACCATAAATTGACGAGTTATTTTACCAACAAAGAGGAGAAAGAAGGTTCTACAAGATTGATTTGAGATCTCGGTATCATCAAGTGTGCATCAAAGAAGAGGACATCCATAAAACTTCTTTCGAGATAAGATACATGCATTATGAGTTGCTAATGGTACCCTTCGAGCTTACTAATGCCCCTGCCACATTCATGTGTTTAATGAAAAATGTCTTATGTCCTTACTTGGACAAGTTTGTAATTGTATTCGTTGATGAAATATTAATATATTCGAAGACAAAAGAAGAGCATGATAATCGCCTGACTACAGTACTACAATTATTGAAGGAACATAAGCTCTATGAAAAGATTAACAAATGTGACTTCTTTCAATCACATATACATTATTTGGGGCACAATATCTCCAAGGAGGGGATATCTGTTGACCCAAAAAAGGTCGAGGCCATAATGGAGTGGCCAAAACCGAAGGATGTGGATGTGACCCAATCATTCTTGGGGTTGGCAGGTTACTATAGGAGATTCATTTGAAAATTCTCCAAGATATGCCATCCTATCACATCCTTGCCGAGAAAATGAAATAAATTAGAATGGGCAACTGAATGTGCAACACACTTCGATCAATTGAAATAGTTTCTCACAAATGCACCAGCGTTAAGGATTGTAGATCTTGATAAGGATTTTTTGGTATACACAAATGCCTACAAGGAAGGAATCTATGTAGTATTGATGCAAGAAGGAAAATTAGTTTTCTATGAGTCAAGGAAATTAAATGAACATAAGGTTAATTACATGACTCATGATGTAGAGTTGGATGCCATAATTCATGCATGGAAGATGTAGAGACATTACCTCCTCAACAAAAAAATTATGCTTATGGAAGATCATTGTGGACTTGAATATTTATTTGGTCAATCCAAGTTGAACACAATAAAGGCCATATGGTTAGCTATAATCAATGAGTTTGACTTTCAAATAAAGTACATCAAAGGCAGAAAGAACAAGGTACTGATGCAGTTATCAAAAGGATTCAATTGAATCATCTGGCAGCCATAAGCTCTTATGAAGTCGACTTGGTTGAAAGGGTAAAAAATGTAGGACAGCACAATGAAAAATATTAGCAAATGAAGGAGAAGTTGCAACAAGATGGTGAGGATCATGAAGACTATCATTTCAAAAGTGATGGTCTAGCCATATTCAAGAACAAAATCTATGTACCAAATAGTGATGATTTGAAGAGGATCGTTATGAGAGAATTCCATGAAAAACCATATCCAGGCCCATCCTGGATACCAAAATCCTTTCACAACTATTAAAAAAGTTTTATTATTGGCCAAATTTGAAGAAAGAGGTGGCTAATTTTGTTGCTAAATGCATATAATTCCAATAAGTAAAGTTGAATGCAAACATCCAAAAGGTTTATTTCCATTCCCATTCTTGAATGGAAGTGGGAGGTGATATCCATGGATTTCATTTCAGGCTTACCAAGGACCTCCAGAAAAAATGGTGAAATTATGGCGGTTACTAAAACGTTGAGAAAGATGGCTCATTTTGTGGTAGTTAAATCCACCAACTCAGCTAGTGAGGTGGCTCAAATTTTCATAAAGGAGTTTGTGAGGTTTTTTGGAGTCCCCAAGAAGTTGATATCAGATAGGAATGCCAAGTTAACTTCAAGTTTTGGAAGGAACTGTTTGCAGGCATGGGGAAAAAGTTGGATTTTAGTATTTCTTATCATCTACAGAAATATGGACGAATAGAAAGGGTAAACTAAATCCTCGAATATATGTTGAGGATGTACATAATGCAACAACAAAAGAAGTGGGAAGAGAATCTTCCACTTGTAGAATTTACATATAATAATGGCTATGGAGAGACTCCTTGAAGATGAGCCCTTTTGAGGCATTATATGATAGGATTTGAAATACTCCTATCAGTTGGAGTGATGCAATAAGTAGGCTACTTATTGGGCAACAAATGTAGTAATCAAAAAGAATTTGAAGGTGGCACAGGATAGGCAAAAAATAAATGCAGACCAACATAGGGTGCGTAAATAGTTCCAAATTGGGGAGCATGTTTATTTTTGGATTAAGCCTAAGAAATGTTCCTTGAGGATTGGGTCTTGTGCCAAGTTGGCAACATGGTATTGTGGGCCATTCAAAATCATTGAAAGAATTTTGTCTATGGCTTATAGGCTAGCCTTACCTCCATCAGTTAAAGCCATGATGTTTTCCATGTTTCTCTATTTAAAATATATGTATATAAATTTAACCATGTGACTTATTGGTCTATGCTATAGGTGGAACTAGTGGGAGAGTTCAAGCTAGAGCCCCTATGCATCTTATATCAGAGGAGCATTATGATTCAGAATCGATTAATAGAGAAATTCAAAGAGTAGTGGAGGCACTTTGGGCCCAAGGAAGACACTTTGGAAATGGCAGACTCGCTGAAGGAATCATATAATTTTTTATTTGCTAGTTGAAGCAATGTATATATGTTTGTAAATACTATATATAGTTTTACATATAAATCTCCATAAAATAATATGTATATATATTTTTCTTGTGCTATATATTTTTATGTATGTATGTATGTATGTATGGACAAAGAACATAGAGGAAGATGTTCCCCTGAAGGGGAGGGGTTTGTGACAACCCCAATTTCTTAACCTCATTTTTCAATGTAAATATTTTCATAAAGGAATTATGGGATGAGTGAGGGATATATATTCTAGAGATTGGGTGGTTACTTGCTTGAGATATTCAATTTTCTCACTACAAGAGGAATAAGACTATTTTGGGATAACCATTGAAGGTTGGTTGTTGTGCTTTTAATAACACTGATGCTCTTAATTTATAGAATGCAAATGAATACATAGGCCCATGTTGCTTAGGGAAAGAAACAATGCATTGAAGGGTCATAATTTAATGAAGAATAAGGTAGAAATAGATCATACAAGAGCTAGCAGAGAATAATAACCATGGATGACAATGCACAAAGAGATCACACTTAGCCAGGGGACACATAGTCTCAATTTAAGGTTTTTTTTTTGGGGAATACCTTAGAGAAAAGGAGGAGAATGGGTATCATGAAAAGGAATGGTTTATCGAGACATGGAAGAGAACGAGATAAGAAATGTAAGATTGCATATGCATTAGAGGATAGGGGAAGATATCATTGACAATGAAGTGTAACAGTGGAAGAATTTTTGGTTTGTTCCAAGCGCTTCAAAAAAAAGGACATTGGTGAGGGTCAAAAAATGTCACCATAAGCTTATTGGAGATGATCAAAAGAGCCTTCATCACCAAAAATTGAACATCACCAAAGGTGGCGTCGCCAAAAGTATAGGTGTTGTGGTGACATTCAAGGTTCGTCACCAATAATGATTTATAATTACATATTATGATTGTCACCGTTACATATGAGAAATGGTGGTAGAACTTAGCCTCCACCAAAAAAATGAATGTCACCAAAGGTGGCATCGCCAAAAGTATAGGTGTTTTGGTGACATTCAAGGTCTATCACGAATAATGATTATAATGACAGATAATGACCGTCACCATTTCATCTGAACAACAATGATTTCTTGTGATGGACCTTTCATGGCCATCACTATTTATTCATATATATATGGTAACATTCGTTGGACATCACCATTTAATATTTTGTTAAGGGTCAAAATATGTCACCATAAGCTCATTGGTGATGGTCAAAAGAGCCTTTATCACCAAAAATTGAACATCACCAAAAGCTGGTGTTGTGGTGACATTCAAGGTCTGTCACGAATATTGATTATAATGATAGATAATGACTGTCACCATTTCATATGAACAAGGAATTATGGTGATGGACCTTTCATATTCCTCACTATGATGCATATATATGGCAACGTTTATTAACTGTCACCATTTCATATTTTTGTGAGGGTCGAAAATTTCATCGTAAACTCATTTGTGATTGTCAAAAGAACCTTAGTCACCAAAAAATTATCATTTTCATTCCATATGAATATCATGGCACAATGGAATCAAACCACCAACCTCCTTCTTGTAAGCATGTGCTCTTCCATTGAGCTAGCACCCTTTAAAGTTTTAGACTTTAAAAAATTAAACCTTGAAACTTTATAAATTGTAAAATTTACAACTTTCAATAAATTATAAAACTTCTTGGAAAATATTTTACTAAACAATAAAAATAGCATCGAAGTTGCAGGTCACTACCTAATGGTTATGGAAATTATGAAAAGTGGGTGGAGGGAAAAATAGTTATGTATAAGATACTCAATATGTTCAATTGAATAATTAATTAGAATTGACACTTTGAAGACATTTATAACCACTAAATGACATACAATTATAAAACCTAAAATCTAAAATTACACCAAAGATTGATTTCTCACCTTGTGAATCATGTATGGTATATTATGACAACATAAAAACATGCCTATAAAAGACCTATTTTCATGCCAAAATTAAAAAACAATGAGTATATATGATGCAATTATGAATAATGAGCTACACGCTTGAATCCTACCGGCTATGGGGCCTAGAAAACTAATTGGGAGTGCTTCATGTTACTAATTGATTCAAGATGTCAAAATAAAAGACAAATAACAATGATCCTGAAATGCATCCATTAAAAAAAATGTTAAAATTGTAAGAATAAGTTTGGCTAATATCTATTACACCAAAAAAATATCCAAGATTCATACAAACACTTCCAAATACACACCAAACACTAGTATCCAAAGATGCAATTGCATGGATACAATGAAAGCACTCTCTACCTATAAATGATAACTATGTCCTCTCACAAGTACTTCAACTAGAAACGAGGCGTGAAGACAAGAACCTCAAAGCAAAAAGAACTACACAATACAAGAATACACTTCATCCCCCCTTCACCTTTACATAATAGATCTAGGGGAATAACAAAAATATCCATAGATATTAGAATTACAGGGGGGGAAATAACAATGATAAACAAAAAAATAACGAGAAATGAAATCTAGTAATTTAAGCATGTGTTCACATGTACTCAAATATTAGAGGAAATAAAGGAACCCAACATGATTGATTATGCACTTATGAAATGGCATTTAATTCTTTAGAAAGAAGGAAGAAAATCCCAACCTCTTTTCTATTTTCCTCTAAAATAAATCCTTTATGTATGGCATTGGGGTTTTGTGCTACACTTTATGCTTACACTCCAACATTAAAATAAGAGTTCCCAAATTTGTTTAGAAATATGTTTGATTTGTTTGAGTTTGGGCCAAACCTAGTCAAATCTTATCAAGTTCAACCAAGATGCAATGAGATTAGCTATGTTTTCCTAAACTAGTCAAAAAACTTAACCCAAGATTTTGAAAAAGAATTTTGATAAATATGATTTATGTAACATATATTTTGAAAAATTTCCCCTTTTTGTATGTGTCAAAAAGAGAATCTGAACTAGCCTCCTCTTACCA
This sequence comes from Pinus albicaulis, assembly GCA_034641835.2. NCBI lineage: Eukaryota > Viridiplantae > Streptophyta > Pinopsida > Pinales > Pinaceae > Pinus > Pinus albicaulis. The sequence goes on along the minus strand of CM076570.1, from coordinate 619,468,810 downwards.
CAATGTGACTAGATAAGCGAGACAAATCTGAACCAATAGTATCCACTAAGAGATTGTGAGCGAAGGGAATTTATTCTGCTACAAGATGCTCAAAACTTGCATCTGAATCTAGCCATTTTTTTTTTGTTGCTTCATCGATAAGCACAAACACAATTTTTTCATAAAAGAGGCTTGAACATTGATATGGGAAATTTCAATACCTCACTTTTACCAACTAGGCAAACCTCTATTTTAGAATTTATTTTAATTGTGGAGTTTTATGCCAATTTTCTATTGGGGAATCCAAATGGGTCTTCTTTTCTAGGATTTTCCCAATGTTTCCTAGGTCCATGTCTTGTGATTGTTCTCTCCACCAAGATATGAAATTTCGTAAACTCATCTCTTTGAATCAAAAACTTGTACCATAATATAAATAGGCAAATTGTGTCTTCCAATCCATAGGTTACCCTAACTGAAGATCCCTCTCCAAATTTTGGCCCATATATGAAGTTGTACATGTTAACTATGATTTTTTGTAGAGTTTACAACAATTGAGTAGCCTTTTAAAGGATGGTTCCAATTTGAGTTCATAGGGAAGATATTTTAGTTCATTCAAGACTTAAGGATAACATTTTTGGCATGTAATCTTGATCGTTTTTTAAAATTTGGAATATGTTCAAGAAAGTAGTAACTTTTGTAAATAATAAATACTAAATATCAAGTACTACATTCTATCAGGTTTTATGTTTGTTGCATCAAACAATGTAAATTATAGGAATTTCACTCAAACAGACTAATTTATCATAAGAGTGATGAGATAGGTACCATGGAAAATTTGGTGGATTCTTCACAAATTCAAATGGACATGTTTAAGACCAGATAATTTAATTGAATATCTTTATCTTCTCTTCCATGCATGTTAATACAAATTTATTGTACTAAAATCCCCTTCATATACAAACCAACATCTCTATAATTGAAACCCTGGTTAGCTCAAACTGTCACCTTACACATTGCTACTTCTCTTTCTTTCTAGAGTTCATTTTCTACATGGTTGGCTTCTTTCCCATGTGAAATTTCAAAACTAGTCCAAAAAAAACTCCAAGAGTGTATCGACCAAGTTTTGTTTATATTACTTCAATCTCCCCCCCCCTCCCCACTCGCAAGATCCCCAATTGCAGCTACAACATTTTATGTAGAGAAAACTTGGCCATCTAAAATTACTTATTTGGTGGTCCATAAGGGCACAATGTGCTACTTCTTCCAGAGACCTATGGTATTGGGCCATTACAATGTTTTCTTGCGTATGACGATGATGAGCTCTTAATCAGTCATAAGTAGTTTAAGGGAAAATGTTAAGTAGGAAAAAAATTGAAAATATTAAATATTAATTAGAATAATATAATTTTAATTTTGGTTTGTAGGTTTAGTTAAAGTGGAATAATGTTACTTAGTAATATTAAATTTTGTCACAATTTTAATATAATTGGTAAGAGAATGCAATATCATATTATAAAGGGAGAGTTTCCAAACACATAAGACATAATAGTGTTATTTGAGTCTCTAACAATATTCAAACTCAATAAGTTGGGGGAGGAGGAAAGTTTGATCCCTAATAGTAAGGTGTAGGCTACAACTTGCTTAATTGTGGCTATGCTGAGACTCCAAGAGACAATATTTACAATATTTTGTCCCAGTTCATAAATGATACCCACCCCATGGCATCTACCGCCACTACATATCCTTCATATGCTCCATGAAATAACTATTTGAATCAAGACTGAGAAGATCTCCAACTGAGAAAATTAGGAACAGGGTTGAAGCTACTAAGATATTTTGGCTATAGGGGGATGGATAGAACCAAGGAATATGGAAAAATGTTGAAGCCACCAAGACTCACAGGGGTCAAGGGGGGGACAACAGGAATGAGGAAGATAGAAGGAATTAAGATGCTCAATTTGGAGAGCCATAACTTTGACAACCACCTTCCCCACCAGAGGAATCTCATTTTGAAAAAGGTTTTTATTGTGACCCAAATAGGGTTTCCAATAAAAAATCCTAAGGAGGCAAGCTAAAATATTTTAAACGTGGGATTTTGATGAAATATCTAAGTAGTGTTTAGGACAATGATCCAACTACCAAGGAGAGGAGGACAACAAGAGAACTCAATGAATGATTCCTTGTAAAACAAAAAATTTTCGAATATCCCTGGAAAAGGAACAATCAAGGAGCTTGAGGATAGTTTGATAGGAAAAGTTGAGACAACAAGTCTTCACAAACCCAATTTGCCTCTTTTTTTGGAGATTTTTGGCCATTGGAATTTTACTATGGGAAACCATTTAGTAGAAAATGTTCACGTAAGTGAGACCATTAGGATGCCCTATTTTTACACAGCAATTTGTCACCGTCCCTGCAATTCCCCATCCCACACATTGGAGGGCTCATTCTATGACCTATGAGCAGTGACATAACTTGAAAACACTTTTATGGCATTCCCCTGGACATGTAATTTCATTTCCCTGAAGACAACTCCTTGTGAAAAACCCTAAAAATAGCTTTTTTTGCGTTGGCGCGGTTACACAGTTCAGCCCTCGCGCCAATGGGGTAAATTATCCAAAGAGGGTGAGCCAATTGGTGCTCTGTCTTAGAGCTGCACCCGCGCCAGGCTTAATAAAGGGTTTTTTTTTAAAATAAATGGCGGAAGATTGACTTTAACCAACTCCTGAACTGGTCTCTAAATTGATTTGGGACGGTTGGCTCTGGATTTCCATGTAGAGGAAGTAGTTTGCCACCTCCCATGGAAGCTTCCTTGAGGATAGGGCCAAGCCCATGATTGTAGGGATCCCAACTCCCCTTCCTCCATCTATATAAGCTTGCCATTTCCCTTTGCAAGCTAATCTCCAAGAGCCTTCATAGCCAAAATAATGATGCAAGAACTTTGATAGTCCTCATAGTGCCAAATCTATAGCAAGGAGATTGATGATCGAAGAGAGAGGCTTGTCCCCATTCTCGACAAGATTTGCGAGACGTATTCCGCTGATGACCTGCCAAAGGAAGACTTCAGCGTTAGAGCCAGGTTGTATCATATTTTGTTTCATTAATTATAAGCGACTACGATTATAGTTCCACTTGTATTGTTCATGTTTTACGATCATGAGTTGTGTCTTCTCTGGCTGACACATAATTGCAATTATATGGTTTTACGCTCGTATGTTCGTCGTGTTTCTTGTACGTGCAGGTGTTCGATCGCGTCAAGCGGTGTGACCTGTCGGAGCAAGGGATCGAGAGCACCATCCTCTCCACAACAACAACAGTGTTGGACCCGAGGTAGGCCTTCTATCGCGATTTGATTTTGCAATTAGGAGCTTGCATTGTAGCGTGTTTGATTGTTGCTAGACCCATTCTGGGCTAGTAGGGATCGCCTCTGTCTGCAGAGGGGATTTACCTCCACAACAAATTGGAAACTCCATTGGGGACTTAGTTTGTTGTTTGCTTTATAAACTATAGACGAAGCCTGAAGTTAGCCAGATAGCCTTCGAAACACTCTTGCTCTGCATTAGCGAAGTAGATCAATGCTGCTTCAGTCAATCTTCGGTTTAGTTTATGAACTGAACACTTGGAATATTGCCTTGTCTTTCGGTTGTTTCTCGACTTTTCTTGCTTGATCAGCTCTTTTGGCTGGCTCTTTTTGTGAGTTTGGCTTTTGGTTTGAGCTTTACCATCACTGGTCTGCTTCTTGGATTGCTTATTTTTTATTTTTCCTTAGTAAACTCGGCTGGCGCGCCTTTCAGTGTGACAGTCGCGCCCACTGGCGCATGTTGTCAGTGTATTACTCGCGCCAATATGATTCTGGCACTAGTTTCAGCCTTAGAGTCGCGCCAATCTTGTAAGGTAGTAGGGTTTACTGTGTTTTGAGCTCTCTGAGACTAATCTGGGTGTTTGGTCTTGTTTTTCCGACTGCTTGAGTGTTCTGGAGCCTTGTTTGACTGACTGTGACCTTCTTCCTTTGGTTGTTTGCCCATTTCCATCGATTTTACATCTTAGCCCTAGGGCATCTAGGTGCTATTGTGCATCGAGCCTCCCTTGGAAGTTTTTGGTTTCTGTTTGTTCAGTGAGCTTTGTGATTGCTTCTCTGCACTCGTTTGGTAGTTTTTTATTGTTTCATTGCGTTATTTGAGTGATTGGTTTCCTCTTCATTTGAATTCCGCTTTGTTTCGCATTGAGCCTAGATTACATGGTTCAATTGAGTCTTTGGGTGTCTTTTGATTTGAGGGACTCTTTATCGATTTGAGATCTGATTGTAGGCTTGCATTGAGTGAAATTTGATTGTTTTTCTCTTTTGCTTTCACTTCTCAATTGCTTGTCTCATTTGTTTTCATTTTGTTTAGTGAATTTTGCTCATAAACATTGAAAATACAAAAAATCTCTTTTGCTTTGGATTGATTAGTGTGAATTAGATCTTTTTGGTGCTATTAGTGATTTGTAACTTTGAATGAAAATCTTGTAGTTTCCATTAGCTACATTAGAGATATCATTGGTTGTTTTTTGGTCATTTTGTTGTTGTGTGAAAAGCTCTTAACTCTCTTGTAGTTATCTTTCATCGAATGAAATGATATACTGTGGCATCTAGTGTGCATTCAGGAGATTTCGAGACATTACATTCGCTAGGGCCTGAAAACTGAAACATAATTGAAGATAAAAATTAAAATTTATTCAATTTACACTAAGGCAACATTGAAACATTAACGAAATATTTAGAGGTCTAGGCTAGAGACATGTTCTGACATCTTTAAACCTAGTAGTTGTCGTTCGCCTCTTGTCTTTAGACAGTGCTAGTACGGACTTGTGCTCCCCGTACCGTTGCGTATATAAAGGGAGACCCCATTAGGTTTCTATCCTTTATCCATAGGAAGCTGAGTCTGCCGCCCTATACCTGTGATACACCAGACACAACATTCGGGGAGATTTCCTGCACGTACGTCAAGTCGTTGGTTGATTTTTCTTTCATTTTGAAACCAAGGTGTATATTGCAGTTCACGGTTATTTGGTACACCCTTTGCCTAGTATTCCTGAGCAGTCATTTTGATCTTATCTGACTCTTTAAATTTGAAAAGATCACCAAGCGCTTGTCCTTTCACGCTTGCTTCAAAAATGAAAGAGATAGAGTCATCTTTCATCCGTTTCTCGACTCTTAAAACATGAAACGGTGAAGTTTCTAAGTTTCAATGTCGTAAAATAAATCACCCGCGATCACACTCACTGTTAGATTTTTCTTGTTGGCTGTTTGATTGTGTGCCTTGGTTCTTTTTCAACCCTTGTGTGTGTTTGATCTTTTTCTCTTTTCATTACTACCACAGTGGCGGAACCCTCAGTTTCGTCTACAGGTAGTCCATATACGGACGATTCATTAGAGGTTTCTCAATCCTCTGCTGAACTTCAGCAGCCGATCGTTTCTGAGTTTCCCGACGGGGGACTAGTTCTGTCTGAGCTTACCTTTGGAGGACCAGTTGAGTTCAAATGGCCCTTATCCGACCCTTGGTCCGGATTTGGAGTAGGAGAACATTTCCCTCCTCTTACATCGGGTTCGCCCTTTTTGGCTACTATTATTCCTCCTAGTCCTCGCTGTCTATTACGAGATCTAGCAGCAGGTTCAAATATGAGTGAATCCAGTCATTCTACTAGCAAGGAAATCCCCACGTCTAGTGAATATTACCAGCTATTCCCAGAAGTAACTCGGAGGTTATTCCTAGAAGACAACGCCGAACCATCTGTTATGTCTTTGCCTGGTCCCTCACTACCAGCAAGGTATAGATCCTTAGGTCAGATTATTGCCGCCACTGCCTCTATGGGGGTATTAGCTCCTTCTACGAGGCCAATTGTTCCTTTGTTGGGGATGTCTCCGTAGACACCTGTCACGTCATCCCCTCAGGTCACTTCTGTACCCATCAAGCCCACTGTTTGTGTGGCTGCATCTACACCTGTTGTTACCACTCAGTCTGTAAGGACCACATCGCTTCCCGAAGACATCTACATAGCTTCTGCTATGCCGGAGAAAATCTCTCCTGAGGAGTATCGATTGTCCTTACAACAATTGAACCTTGAGGTCGGACAACCCCCTCAAGATCCCAACTGCTCATATTTTTTGCATTATGCACAAGATGGTACACCCGTGTACGTTTTTCCATATCAGTACGATGAGCACGGGAACCCTTTGCGTTTACCCACTCCTGAGGCTCAACTTCATGCTCAGGGTTTACCGTATAACCAGGCTGGGCAGCCTTATAACCTGCAAGGATAACCTTTTCAAGGCCAACCTTCGGGCCAGCCTGGCTATCCTTACAACTCGCAAGGTTACCCTGCGGGCCAGCAAGGGCCACTATACGGTCCATAAGGACAGTATTACAACCCTTCAGGTCAACTCGTGTAGCCTCTTCCTGGAGTCCAACCGGGGCAACCTCAAGGACTCCTAGGTCAACCGGGGTACCAACCCGGGCCGGTATAAGGTCCTGGGGGGGCAATTCCAACCGTCACAACCCATGCAAACTAAGTATCCTGTTGCTCCCAATGTTGCACATCAGCCAGGACCATCTTATGGTCCTGCTCCAGGTCAAACCGGTTATCAACCGCCACCTGGCTCTATTCCTCCACCAGGCCAACCGACCCAATCGGTACAACCTAGTGCTCCTCAACAGGCAGGTCAACCTGTACAACCAGCACAACCTGTTTATCTGGGTCAACCTGTTCAACCAGGGCAGCCCGTTCAGCCAAGTCAGCCTGCACACTCTGTCAACCCTGCCCAACAATCGATTTACTCTATGCTGCAACCGAATAAGCTAGTGCATCCTAATTATCAGGCTCAACAGGGTCCCACCTATCAGCAACCCGCTCAACCTCAAGGCGGTTACTACCCTCATGGTCAATCTCGATTGACTTATAATCCGCCCCAAGGTTCCCATTATTACACTCAAAAACCCGGCTACACTTATACTCAGCAGCCAAATCCACAGACTGCTCAAACATGGCCTACTTACAATCAGGGTCCATACTCTGGTTATCAAGCCTCGTACACTAGTTACCAGCAACTGAATCAAACTGGTTATACACCCTATACCCCCTACGATCAGAATCCTACTGGACAGAACCCATGGGGGCAAGGATATTCTCAACCAGCATGGAGTAAAGGTACTGGTCCTTATCGAGGGCCTGGCATGCTGTTCAATCCGCAATTTCCATTCTTGGCTACCTTGGAATTACCAGACGTTTCTAAATTAACCAATGATCCAATTCTTCATAATCCTTATTGGCCTCCGGTTCCCACCAAGGTGCCCGACGATTGTCCAAATTTTGAAGGTAAAGCTGGTGAAGACCCCCAAGCTCATGTAATGACCTACCATTTGTGGTGTTCGTCTAATTCCTTGGTCGACAATTCAATTCGTCTACATCTCTTCCAGTGCACTCTTATTGGTGCTGCCGCTAAGTGGTATATTGAATTACCCCGTGGAATCCTTCAAGATTTCAATACTTTAGCAATGGCCTTTCTGACTCACTTCCAATTACCTGTTCGCTATGAAGCCGGGATGCATCTCCTGACTTCACTGAAGAAAAATAAAGCCACCCACATATCTGATCACATTCATGAGTGGCGACGTTGTCGTAGACTAATCAAGTTTGATATACCTGATCAACTGCTAACTCATTGGTTCACCACGTCCTTCGTTAACAAAATCGCACAAGATATTGCTATGGGGGCATGTGTGACTGAAGAACAAGCCATTGTGTGTGCCCAATATCTTGATCTGGTATACTCTCAGTCCGGCACGCTTTATGATATTTTGACTGATGCTCCACGCCCAGGAACCTCTAAAGCTCCGCCTACCCCAACGGTGGATGGTGTTATTGGTTCCGTGTCTCAAATTCTTGAAAATCTTCGAATGGGAAGCAGAAGTCTAATTCTTCCAATAATTCTGCTCTTCTTTCCCCCCCAGATTCTAGGGAAACTGCGGAGGTTAACGCCGTTCAGGCTAATCCTACGGAAAAAGCCTCCAAAGGGAAAAATAAGGGCAAAGGCAAATCCAAACCCGACGCCCCAAATTCAGAGTCTTCTAAACCTCAGACTGAGGATGGTTCCCAACGTAAATCGAAGCACCCCTGCCTTATTTGTGAAGGATATCATTATACCAAGGATTTTCAATGACGATCTGAAATTAGTCAACTTCTCAAAGGCCCAAAAGGGACTCCGGTAGTCCTTAAAGAACCGTTCCCGTCTTAGAAGACCCAGATGGTTGAACATCCTTCACCATCTGCACCATTTGGGTCCCAGGTCTTTATGATGAATGGTTCTGCACCTATCTCCATCGCTACGTGTTCGAACGATTATACTGGATCGCGTCAGGCAGCTGGAAAGGAAGTTATGGATGGCCCACCTCCTCCACCTGTCTCCGGTTCTTTAGAAATTAAGAAGCCTACTGCTGAACCGGTTGTGAGGCCACCTTCTAAAGGTGTTCTACGAAGGTCTTCCTACAATTTAAATGCCCGTGCTGCTCAACACTACAGTATTGTTGAGGATTTGGCACAGGCGCCTTCTGCTATGTCCACATTGGAAGTCCTTCAAATTTTCCCTTCACAACGGAAAGCTCTATTGTCTGCAATCGGTGGAATCGATCCCGCCGATTCTAGTCTTCTCACCTTCGACTTGGAAAATTTTACTCCCTAACTTCCGCATCAAATTGCTCTCATTATTCAGGTCAGGATCAACGGTCTTAACATCCATAGGGCTGTTGTAGATGAAGGTGCTTCTACCTGTGTCATTTCATCCGCTTGCTGGAAGGCCATTAGCTCTCCGGCTCTCTCATCATCTCCCAATGCCTTAGAGGCATTCGATGGTCGGGAATCCAAACCCATGGGTGTTCTCGAGATTTTTCCAATTACGTTACAGGGGAAGATAGTCAACATAGAAGTGGAAGTGGTTGACGCCAAACTTAACTACAATCTGCTTCTCAGCCGTAGTTGGACTCACGCTATGCTATGCGTGCCATCCACCCTCTTTCGACTTCTTAAGTTTCCTCATGAGGGAAAAATCGTTACTGTGGATTAGTTGTCTTTCTTCACCCCTACCTCCGAGAACAACATTCCTTACGTGGATAAGATCCCAAATCCCCCTGACAGTGTAGGAACCGGTCTCTTCAAGGACCCTGTCCTCATGGGTATCTTTCCCGCACCGTCACCACACACCGTTCAAGGTAATATGGTCTCTAGGTCTGATGACCCATGGATCATCCCTTCGCCTGAACAGGTGACTGATTTTGGAGAATCGATGCCCTTAACTCCAGTAGAGATTAATTACTGTGAAATCGTTGCTGCATCCGATCCTCCCCCTCCTCAACATGCTCCCTCGAGCATGGCTTTAGATATCTATTCTCAATCCCCCTGGCTCGGTGAGGCTGACTCGCCTGATCCTCTTAAAGAGACGTTTCCTTCTGAAGAAGCCATTGTTGAAACCATGTCTCTTGAGGGGCTACCTTAGAGTGATACACATCATCGTTCCTCCTTTATGCCTAGCTTGGGGGCAATGTCAGATTTTGTAGAGCATTTTGCATCTCAGGTTCCCACTCCACCTCTCCAGATGCCCATCTTGACACATGAGGTCTTGTCAGAGGGAAACCTGAGCAACATTACTCAAACCATTCTGATTGAAATCTTTGTTAAACTGGGGATCATTGAAAATATACATGTGGGAGTAACTTGTTCTCTTAATGAGATACGAGTTTATACTAATCTTTTCTGAGAATTCAGAGATGTGTTTGCTTGGTCCTATGAGGAGATGCCTGGGATCGATCCCAGCATAGTCGTGCACGATATTCCTACCTACCCCGGTGCGAAACCCGTGCGCCAACGCTTACGTCTAGTGCATCCTCGCAAAGCCGCTGCCATTAAAGTAGAAGTTGAAAAAATTCTGAACGCGGGCTTCATTTACCTGATTCCCCTCACAGAATGGATCTTAAATATTGTCCATGTAGATAAAAAATAGGGAACTATAAGGGTCTGCGTTGATTATCATGACATTAATCACGCCTGTCCTAAGGACAACTATCCTACTCCCTTCATAGATCAAATCATTGACGAATTTGCTGGGAGTGAGATTTACTCCTTGATGGATGGCTTTTCCGGGTATAATCAGATAAATATTTTACCTGCCGATCAACACAAGACTGCATTCATCTGTCCGTGGGGTACCTTTGCTTATAAAAAAATCCCGTTCGGCTTGAAGAACGCTGGAGCTACTTTCCAGCGTGCTATGTCTTACGCATTCCACGACATATGCCATATTTTTCAGCCTTATTTGGACAATCTGCCAGCTCACTCAGCTCGGCGGGAGGACCACCCAGAACACCTCCACCAGATTTTCCTTCGTTGTCGATGCTATAATATCTGGCTTAACCCTCATAAATGCATCTTTTGTGTGGATTCTGGCCATCTCTTGGGGTTCATAGTCTCCAAGTACAGGATTCACCTCGACCCTCTAAAAGTCAAGGCTATTGTCAATCTCCCATCACCCTCCTCATTATATCAATTGCAGAGTTTGCAGGGAAAAGCTAATTTCCTTCGACGCTTCATCCCGAACTACGCATAAGTTGCTAAAGGTTTCATGCATCTCTTAAAGCAGAACGTTCCCTTCCATTGGGATGAGATTGCTCAATAATCCTTTGAGAAGCTTAAGACGTTACTTGTTAATGCTCTGTTGCTTCGTCCTCCAAACTATCACCGTGATTTCACTCTATATTTGGCCGCCGCATTTAGCACTATAGCTATGGTTCTGGTGCAGGGCGATGATGATGGAAATGAACATGTTGTCTATTATCTATCACGGAACCTTCTTGACACAGAGACACATTACGCTTATGTCGAGAAGCTGGCGTTAGCCACAGTGCAAGCGGTGCAGCGTTTTTGCCACTACATCCTGCTGCGTACAACAACTGTGGTTTCGGATTGCAACCCCATGACATATATTCTATCTCGACAATTACTGGGGGGAAAATACTCCAAATGGATTGTTATCCTTTAGGAGTTAGACTTAGAGTTTACTACTGCTAAATCGACCAAATCACTGGTTTTCGCAGATCTCATTTACTCCCTCCCGACAGACTCCACCCCATCTCATTCCGAAGAACATATTTAAGATGAAACCCTCTTCCTTATCAGCACCCATGACCCGTGGTATGGTGATATTATTGTGTATCTTCAAACGTCAACGTTGCACTCTGAGTTGACCAAATATGCCCGACATCGGATTCGGCATCAGTCTCAATCCTACCGTATTGTAGGAGATACATTATACTGGGTTGGAGTAGATTCAGTGCTCTGCCAATGCTTGACACTGGAAGAGGCTGAAAGAGTCTTGAATGACTGTCACAGTGGCACCTGTGGCGGTCACATGTCTGGATATGCCATTGCCCAGAAGATTCTGCGTGCGGGTTACTTCTAGCCATCAATCTTTAAAGATTGTATTGTTGCAGTCCGCAAATGTCATGCGTGCCAGGTTTTTTAGCACAAGATGCGCTTGCCACCTCTCCCATTGCATCCTGTCATTACTGTCAGCCCTTTCGCAAAATGGGGTGTAGATTTCATGATGTGTAACCCTCATTCGGCCGGGGGGCATGCATATATAATTGTCACTGTCGACTACTTTACTAAGTGAGCCGAAGCAACGCCTACACTAGCCGCCGACGGTAAGAAAGCTGCCCAGTTTATCTTCAACCACATTATTGCATGTTTCGGGGTCCCTCAGGCCATTGTAACCGATCATGGCACTCACTTTCGAGATTATATGATGGCCGAGCTAACATCAAGTATGGGCTTACGGCATGATAGCTCAACGCCATATTACCCCCAGGAAAATGGCTAGGTTGAGGCTGTGAAAATTTTTTTGGTCACAATGCTTCAACGAACAGTTGGTATTCATAAGTCCAATTGGAACCTCCAATTTTTCTCATCTCTATGGGCCTACCGGACGTCAGCAAAGAGTGCAACCCGATTCACACCATTCCAATTGGTGTATGGTCTGGAAGCAACTCTTCCAATTGAGTGCAAAATTCCTTCCTTAAAGTTGGCTGTGGAACTTTTGCCCAATACTTCTCCGGAAGAAGAGCATCTCTTGTATTTGGAACGGTTGGATGAAACCCGCCGCTTGGATGCTTTAGTCATTGAAGCACAGAAAAAGTGGGTCAAAGCCCACTTTGATCAATCCGTATCTCCACGTTCCTTTTTCGAAGGAGACCTTGTACTCCTATACGACCAAGCGCATGAAAAACTTGGAGCAGGAAAGTTCCAACCCATGTGGCATGGGCCCTACATAGTAAAATGAGTATTAAAAAAACGGGGCTTATGAGCTGATTGATTATGAAGGAATTCTGTTGGCGCAGCCTAGGAATGGGCTATACCTGAAAAAATACTACGCTTGAAGCTATTTTTGGTGTGGTGTGTGTACATAGGTGTGTATTTTCATTTGTGTGCATGTTTGGTGTGGTGTGCATGTAAGCATCTTTCTGCTGATCGAGTCTTCCTGATTGTGCAGATGTTTATTACTCCATTTGTGGGTTTCGCGGATGGTGCCTCTCACAGTACCAGGAATCTGTCTTCGATAGCCTGGGTAATCTATGATCCTGCTGGTGAGTTGGTTAACCTGCAAGGTGTGTGTCTGGGTCCTGCTACAAATAATATCGCAGAATATAGTGCCGTGTTGGAATTACTAACCGAGGTTGTGGACCTCGACATTCATGAATTACTTGTGTATCTAGACTCACAACTTGTAGTATTACAACTTAATGGTCATTATTCAGTAAGAAACCCGTCCATTTTACGTCTGTATCTGCGTATTCGCTTACTGGAGAGAAATTTTGATTATATAACATATCAACACATACCCAGACATATGAATACATTAACAGATGCAGTAGCTAATATGGTTTTAGATAGACATTTGCGTAATTTATAAACAAAACATCATCACATGTAAAAGAGATCCATCCAGAAATAGGTATATATATATGTGTGTGTTGAAATGTTTACATAGTGTGCATCACATAAGATCAAAAAATATACATGTTCGTCTTAATACAGCCGGAGATGACATGTCTCTCAAAAAATATGCAGGAAAAACCCTAATTTCTAATCTGCATGGTGCTCGTGGTAACAAGCCACTGCACGCACTAAGCATCTCAGTAGTTGGTGGAGGTGGCTGGGCACCCGCACAGTGTGTCGCTGGTATGATAGCGGAACATCTGCTAGCCGTGCATAGTCTGGGATCCCCCGGGCAATGCCCTCTAGGTTCTGAATCAGTTCACCTCCCTCGCCACCCTCAGCCAAAGGGTCATGATCGACATGGGTTCTCCGCGCAATGGGTGACATGCCGGCAGGCCTCTCTGGGCCGACGTCTGCATACACATAAAAACTGTTACTATAACAAACAGGTATTACCAAAAATCATAAAAATACATAAAATAAAAAAAGAATATCATACCCAACTCCTCATCCCAATCCTCCCCCTCTAGGAGCGGAAGATTGGGATCTCCGGTGAAATTGGTCCCAACATAGGGCCAATATTCGACCACGATCAGCTGCCGCTGTAACCACCCAAAAAATTCCAGCCTCCATGACATTTGTTGGCCTCCTCCTGACCTGGGCATAAGTGCTGCCCAGCGAGCCATCCTCGGCTTTCGTGGTACCGCCTCAGCAACTATGGCCCCTTGGCCCTGGAAGATAGGTAGTCGTTCCAGGATGAGCGATACCAAAATGGAACCGTAGCCAAACTGCTTTAGTTTGAATTTCTTGCATCTTGTCAGCTGCCTCTTGATATTGGTTGTCACCGTTGTAGCCCAATCGAACAGTGTAGGACTCATACACTCAGAGGCTAGTATGATTTGGGCTTTGGTTGCCTCATGTGGAGCTTGCGATCCCGCAACTCGTGTAATGGTGTGTAGCACTACTCTGAGTGCTAGATCTTGGACACTGTGGATGTCCACCTTCCCGTTTCCTGATCCAGTTTGTGCCTCTGGGAACACCCTCGCCATTACTTGCTCCATCTTTTCACCAGAAGGTATGCTGCCTGTCAAGATGGGTACTGGGCCTCTGCGCGACAACTCAGTGATAAAATACACGTTGGAAACCTCAAGTTCCAACACTTGGTCCCGAAGTTTAAATACTTCTTCGTTTTCATCCCAAATGCTGACCAAGTATTGTAGTAGCTCAGGTTGAGCTCGTAAACATGGAGTAAGAAATAATTTCTTGAGTCCACAATTCTTCAGTGCAGTCATACAGGCTTAATTCTCCATATCCATTTCATCTTCCTCTCTGTGTTCCCTTTCCTTCCATTCAATAACCATTGTGCTCGGTTACCTGCATCAACATGATCAAAAAACCCTTGTTAGATCTCTGTCATACCTGAAAATCCATATGGATGGCTCACTGTTTAGAAATTTAAAGTGGAAAATTATGTCGCGCCATTGGCGCGACTGTTTTTCTAACATTCGCGCCAATTGGCATGACCCCTTTGTGAGAAAAAGTCCATTGGTGCGGGTCCATGCCTGATACCCGCGCCAATGGCAAAGCCCTAAAATTTTAAAACGTTTCTTTCAGAGATCGACTGTGCAATGGGAACTCATAAAAAATGGATTAAAATGGAGCTGAAGGGAACACCTTTTACTTGGAACAAACGAGGATCTGAATGACGTCCCGGATTAGTCGCAATCGCCACCACAAGTTTGCACACAAACATACCACTGTTGCTCTCCAAGGTAAAAAGTAAAAGTAATTTTGTTTTACCATTTGAGACCTATTTATAACTTTTCAAGTCAAATTTAAGTTTTAAATGTCATTTTTTCTCAATATTTTGATATATTTTGTCGAAAATGGATTTTACACTTGCTTTTATGTGTAACGACATGTTTTTACGGGACTTGGATGGTGAAACGAGTTGTATTTTATACTTTTTCGGACTCGGTAAAAACACGAAAAAGTCATTTTGGAGTCATCTTTCAGCTCTTTTCTGACTCTCTAAACATGAAAATATTGCCGAGTCCTTTGTCGTTTCGATCTCATTAAAATGGACACGAAACGACATCTACCTAGTATACGTTTACCCCTTTTTCGGGCTGGGATAGATTATTTACGAAAAAGGAATACCCTAGCCTATCGCGACTAGGAGGTTTTCTCAGATATTGTTTTCTACCTTTTTGGGTCTGAGGAACTATTTACGAAAAGGTACCGTTGGAGTTTACTTTTCTGCTATCTTTTCAAACTCTCTAAACATGAAAAGACGCCGAGTTCTCCCTTTGTCAGACTCGTTAAACCCTGATGACATCAGATTCAGTCATAATGACGCTATTCGAGTTCCTCCTTCCTAGGGATCATTAAATGTACTAGGATGGATTTATATAGCAAGAAAATGGTACCCTCTTCAAGCTTGTGTAAAAATAAAGAGGTACTCGCCAGAAATGGTGGGGAAAATGGAACTAACATTATTGTCGTGTCGGCAGTATGTCGCTCTTGAAGATGGCACTTATCTGCATTCATGTCGGGTTGGGGACATCTCATCTCATTCTCTGTTTGCCTCAGTGGGTTTAGGTGATCCCTTTTGACCTCTCATATGCTCGTCGCCTCGCCATCATGACCTCTGATCTTTTGATGTCAAATACTGCCAAATCCACTATCGTGTTGTTTATATGTTCAAGAGAAGTTGACCTCTGCAAGTACCAACCTTCCTCTGATTCTCATCTGATCGTGATTCACAAAGACATTATGTTCCTATGTCTCGCATCGATGATGTGGGAAACACTATGGCCCACCTTTGATCAAGGTCACTTCCTATCGACTTCAGCTCATTATCCGGGAAGCTGATCTAGAGACTCCCTTCCGGTACCTTGGAGCCTGCATGCCTCAATGGCAGGTTCTTCACGTTCAATGTGAGGTTTTCATCATTGGCCTCTGATCGAGTGATTCTACGGGTGTTCAACGCCAGCTCATTGATTCAAATGTCGTATATTGTACCTGTAGTACCTTGAGGGCCATTGTCATTATTGGTGGTACCTCTCGCGTCTGTTAACAGCTTTCATCATTGGCTGGTAATCAGACGATGTTCTTGCATGCTCAACTTCAGCTCACTTATTTGCATGCTTGAACTTGTACTTTGTTCGGATTGAGATGGAGCGCAAGACCCTAGTTTCTTGTCTGTTATAATACAGGTTGTGATTTTGTTGATTATTATGATTAGTTAAATGAGTCACTGATTGGATGGCTGCGACCATACCTGAGTCTATTTATTGATCCTCATTGGATGGCTACACCCATACCTTGGATCGGGATTATTGTATACTCTGTTATGGATGGCTGTGCCCATACCACATATGTATCATGTGTTTGAGATATCAGTTGTACTTCTCTACGCAGGTTTTCTGACGGCGGTGTTTTCGGTTGGACACGTTCTCGTAAAGAATTTCACCCCTCTCTCTCTTTCGGGCCTCATGATTTAGGGGGCATCTGTTACACAACAATTTGTCACCGTCCCTGCAATTCCCCATCCCGCACATTAGAGGGCTCATTCCATGACCTTTTAGCAGTGACATAACTTGAAAACACTTTCATGGCATTCCCCTGGACATGTACTTTCATTGCCCTGAAGACAACTCCTTGTGAAAAACCCTAAAAATAACCTTTTTTGCATTGGCACGGTTACACAGTTCAGCCCTCGCGCCAATGGGGAAAATCCTCCAAAGAGGGTGTGTCAATTGGTGCTCTGTCTTAGAGTCGCACCCACGACAAGCTTAATAAAGGGTGTTTTTTAAAAATAAATGACAGAAGATTGACTTTAACCAACTCCTGAACTGGTCTCTAAATTGATTTGGGATGTTTGGCTCTGGATTTCCATGTAGAGGAAGTAGTTTTCCACCTCCCATGGAAGCTTCCTTGAGGATAGGGCCAATCCCATGATTGTAGGGATCCCAACTCCCCTTCCTCCATCTTTATAAGCTTGCCATTTCCCTTTGCAAGCTAATCTCCAAGAGCCTTCATAGCCAAAAGAATGATGCAAGAGCTTTGATAGTCCTCATAGTGCCAAATCTATATCCAGGAGATTGATGATTGCAGAGAGAGGCTTGTCCCCATTCCTGACAAGCTTTGCGAGACGTATTCCGCTGACAACCTGCCAAAGGAAGACTTCAGCGTCAGATCCAGGTTGTATCATCCTTTGTTTCATTAATGATAAGCGACTACGATTATAGTTCCACTTATATTATTCATGTTTTACGATCATGAGTTGTGTCCTCTCTAACTGACACATAATTGCAATTATATGGTTTTACGCTCGTATGTTCGTTGTGTTTCTTGTACGTGCAGTTGTTCGATCGTGTCAAGTGGTGTGACCTGTCGGAGCAAGGGATCGAGAGCACCATCCTCTCCACAACAACAACAGTGTTGGACCCGAGGTAGGCCTTCTATCACGATTTGATTTTGCAATTAGGAGCTTGCGTTGTAGCGTGTTTGATTGTTGCTAGACCCGATCTGGGCTAGTAGGGATCGCCTCTGTCTGCAGAGGGGATTTACCTCCACAACACCTATTACTCCAAATCATTGTCTTCGAAGACATACCAACTTGGGAAATTTGAAACTCATATCCTTGTCTGAAAATATACTTAGGTTCCATTCTCGCAATTATTTGGACTACCCAAGGATTTGGTTTAACTCTTGGAGAATCCAAGCTTGGGATCAATAGTGATTTCATGGTTCAACAAGAAGCAAGATTTTGTGGTACATAGATCAGTAGATGAAGTGTATATGGAAGAAATTTTGGCGAGTTATGAGGCTATTTAGCTTCACACATTGCACACATATTTGTTTGGTCAAGATTTGGAACATACGTGGATACATTGCGATAAGAAAAGTTGCATAAAACCCTCATATAATCCAATGTTCCATCACATGTCCAAGCATATTGACATCAACTATCACTTCCTTTGAGACAAAGTCCATACAAGAGCAATGGATCTTAAGTATATATCCATAGACGTGCAAGTTGTAGATATTATGACCAAGCCCTTAGTGAAGGGAAGTTTGTCTTGTACATATAAGCTAGGAGTGGTGGAGACTACCTTCCTCTTTGAGAGGGAGTGTTGATGTTTGTAGCAAGTGGATAGGGATTTTTGCATTGGTTAGTTGTTAGGCATGCAAGAATAATCCAAAGCCTCCTTAGAAAACTTGCTCAATTTATTGATTAAGTTTTTTTATGATTTTCCTAAGTATAACTTGGGAAAAGTGCAATAATTTAATTATTTAATGTTGGCTACTAAGCTAGAAAAATTGTGGAAATGTAATTTTAATTATATTAATGAATTTTTTTTAATCTCAAGTGAGTTAGGATTTCATCCTAGAAATTCATCACTTTGGAGATTAAGGTTAGGGATTTAACAAAATAAGAAATTATAGAAACAAGCCTAAAAAGAGTGGAAGGATACAATTTTGAGAGAGTATTTTTCTGAGTGTGATACTCAAGGCCAAGAGATAAAAGATGATGAGAGATATTTTCTACAGAAAGTAAGTCACCCTAGTGTATTCATCCAGTTAATTTTGCAATAACATGACATCTAGGTAAGGAGGAGGTCAATTTGGAGGATTTTTAGCCTCACACATGTTCCATATCCAGCCATGTAGCACATACGAGTTTACCATCATCTCACAGAAGGGGTTGTACAAGTTTTTGGACCAACGTTGATGGTTAGGGGTTTGATCTAGGAATTTTATGAGGATTGTATAGGCCATACAAGTGCCTAGTTTATTTCAAAAAATATATTATAGCTTGTAAATTTCTCAATGGGCCATTTTCCCGAATAGGGAACCTTCATGGTTCTAATAAATAAAAGTGAAGATCAATTGGAGTATAATTTTCTCCATGTGTCTAATTTCTTATATTTTGATTTTTTTTTCTAAATTTTATATTTGGTAACTGAATTAGTATTTTATGGATTATAAAAATTACTAGGAATTAAAATCAAAGCTCGAAATTAGAAATTAACACATACCACCGAGGCCAAGAAGAAATATCGTAGACTTTAATTTTTTGTTGCTCATCCAACCAAGTTTTGAGAGGGAGAAGAGACAGAAATTGATGCAAAGTTTATTTTCCATCATACCATCTTTCCAAATACTGATTTTATCACATTACCAAGGATCCAAGTTAACTTACTTGGAGGAGAAGGAGGGCTATAGAGAGAATCTTCCAAATCTACAATCCACTTCATGATAAAAGGGAGTGGTGATATAGGCTGCAAATTCATTCCCCTTCTACATATTTTTTAAGTATGTCCTTTTTCCACCATGAATTTTTCCGAACAACATCTTGGATCCCAACGCTATGTTAACGAGGGTAGGGTGTTTGACCACTAGGGTCTCAAACAATATTCCAATTGATTAAGTGATTTTTTTTTTATTGGGTTCCCCCCTCGCCACAAAAACCACCTTACATATTTTGCTATGGATGACATTGACATTATGCCATAAAAAGGTGCTTCACACAATATTTCATTTGGAAGGAAACTACTACTTTTTTTTCCAAAATCACACATATGGAAACTTTCAATAAGATGCAAGACTAAGATATCAAATGTTTGTGGTGTTTTACAATAAATAATACAAGGATGAATACTGATCATGATTATATTTATTTTTAAATTTTCTACCTACTAGCTTGTAATATGTATAAATATTAACAACCATTCTAACTTAGTAGTAACATTTGAAACTTTGCTAGTTAGATAGGAAGTATCATACCTTTGATGCTCCTTGGTACGCTTACAAAATTCTGTTACAACATCTTCACCTTCATAAGATGCTATAGGTTCCCATGGGTTGTGTGGGTGATGACATGCCACATCTGCATTTTAAAGAACCTCAGAAAGTCCTCAGATAGACACACTATGTTTCCTACATTTTTAACTTGAAAAAATTCAAAAATTTCTCAAGTATATAGACAGAATAGGTCAAATATAAGCTTTACGAAAAATAAAAATAAAAAATAATATATATATAGAGAGAGAGTGACACACACACACACACACACACACTTTTGATAAGAAAATAAGTCAACTTATACTCAAGGAAAGGTATAATATTTAAGAGTGTTGTATCATTTGGTTCAAGCTTTCATGGCTTAGTGGGTAGCGCATTCTCACAATTCATACATGTATCCAAAGCAGGTCCAGTCAAATAAATCACTTTTGCAGGATCGATATTCAACTTTGACAAATCTTGCAATAATCCCCTAATCCATTAGACTATATGCACCAGAATTAAATAACTAGAATAAATTAGAAATAAATAGTATATAATCTTCAGAAAGGACCAGTTTTGACACTATATAGAACATAATAAAGATATAAAATTAAGAGGAGAACATATATCAAACACTGTAAAATAGATCATAAAAGGAAAATGTGAGTTAAAAATTGAAGGCTCAATCCACATGTATACAATCTGTATAACTAATAATTAATTCATAAGGATATCGATTAATATATACTATGTAGTAATAAGAACAATGCAAAGTTTCAAATTTTTGTAGATCACACATTAACAGCTTAGGCTATAAATATATGAGGATTATATCAAGATTCAAGACTATCAAACATAATAATAAATCACGTTGCTTGGTTCATATAACATTCCAACATATGCTCGATGTCAACTTGATCACAAAAAACCAATAATGAAGAAACTTGATCACCATGTACAAAAAAAATGAAGTGTTTGATATAGGAACAAGGAGAGGAATATTCAAACCCCTAGAAATTTCATATATTAATAAAAATGCTTAAACAAAGTAGTTGATGCCCAACAAACTAAGAAAGGATTGAGAATTCTAGCCAGATAGGAAGGTTGTTGTGCCACATACAGAAACACAAGTTGTCTATGTAGGGTAAATAGAAACTTGATCTAAGGTGATATAGATAAGTGGGAATTTTTTTTATGAGAAAATTTGAATGGTCTTTGTATGATAAAATCCCATTGGAAAATGTTTAGGTTGTTCAACCCCAGAGCGAGGCACAAAGTGGGAAAATATCATTAGGAAAACCTGAAACAAAAGAATCTCAACTTTAGAAAAGTTCATCAATTCAATCCCCAATCTCTAATTATCACTCCTTTAAGAGATGCTCAGATTGAGAAGTTTGGAGAACAAACAAGTATTGTTGTTCTAGAGATTAATTATAAAACTCCTTTCTTGTCTTCTTGCGGTTTCATCCCCAAATGTAATTCATGTGGATTCCTTTACACCCATAGAAGAAAAATGTATTCCTTCTCATGATGTCTCGTCTGATAACCATGGATAAATGTATCTTTACCAATTAAGGTAGAAATGGCCCAAACGTGATATGAAACAAAATACAATGTGATGAACCATCACATTGTATATTGGTTACAAACACAATAATAATGAATTCAATGCATGCAACCATTAGCTATAAGAGAGAATATGGATGGCTAGTTAGGGTTATACAACATGCCTAACTTGTAATATGTATTTTAAACACATGCCTCTATTTAATATGTACTTCATCATCCATAATATTATTTTGTTTGATATAAATGATTAAGGAGCACTTCAAGAAATATACTAACTTGCAATCTCACATTGATTTTAAACAACAAACATTATTGATTATTAATTATTAATATCTTAAAAATCCGAGTACCATGTCAAGTACTTTAAGATATTTGTAGTTAAAGTATCTACTTTGAAAATTACTAAATTGAACAATTCCAAATGCATTTCAAAACTACATGACCTTTCATAGAATAACTCCTTGACAAATGCATATATTAATGTGTAAAAAGAGTTCTAAAAACCCGCTTGAATTTAGAAAGTTACATCCTTGAGTATAGATAAAATAACTTCTCATCATCCTTGGCATGATGCACTCTTTGAGAAATCAAATTCCAAATAGTTCATGGGTACAATGCTTCTCCTCATTAGCTTATTCACTATTTCAAAAAAATTGCCAACCTTGGGTGTAGAAAAGGGATTTTCTTGAGAGTAACTACAAACATGATTAGCTATGGAACAAACTCCCCTTTAATGTTAAGGACACGTAATGAAAATTTCATCTACAAGACGAAGGAAAAATCACAATAAACAATGACCTATTAAGCCCGCACTAGTAACTCATATATTTTCACTATTAATTATCTTATATATTAAAGTTCCAATAATAAACTAGGGTGAAAGTTTTCTTTGTAACCCATTACTCACTACTTTGTTCTTAATAATAACAATCTCATTAGTCCCATTACCACCTTTGGTTATATGCCGACGTATCATATTTCCTTCCTGTTTTCTTATGGATTCATGTCAATTTAAATATCTTTTCCTTAGTGTGAAAAAGAAAAATTGCACTAATACTAGTTACACTCATACAAATAGTGAAATGTGATGCACATTTGTTTTGTTTTCCCAAAATGAATAACTTATGGATGTCGTGATACCTTAAGCTTTGGCTGTATCCACATTTTTTAGAAGAATATTCATCTTAACTTAAATAAGATTTGTGATATCATATAGAACATTCCTATCTAGCTAATTAAAGCTAAAGAAAATTTATGATATATAGATGGCTAGGCTTTATGATTGATTTTGATTTGTGCATACTTGAAGTCACACATGTTCCGAATGCCCCGAAATTTCTTAAGAAATATTCTAAATAAATGACATGTCATCCATTCGAGCATCTCGGGAGCATGCTAATAATGGCCCTAATCTAAAAATAAATTAGGATCACTAATGTTATATCCTAATATTTAGGAACAAAACAATGTAGCTATTATTAGCCTAGTTAGTGTTATTTTATGGAATGCTTTAATATTGTTGTTATTTTCACTACATGTGGGCACAGTTGCTATCAGAAATTTCAAGATATAACAAAACTGGCACATTACCAAATATTTCATTTCTTTAAAATACCATCCATTTGCAACCCAACTATGCAACAAGAACATCTCAAACTATGCAACAATGAATACAACAAGTGTTGCAATATCTAGTCAATACTGTGAAATAATAAGTTGTATTTAATTACATGGGAACATCAATATATAAGTCCATAAAACCTCAAATTTCCCTTGATTCCTTTTGTCACTATTAGTGTGAAAAATCGATTAAAAACAAAGATATTCACTACAAGGAAAAGACCCTCTAGCAGATGTTTTTGAGGAACCCCACAGAACAATACCTCATACATCCGTTTCTAGCAAAGGTTACTAGAGGAGGTTGGCGGGCGCGGAGGGTTTTGTGGATGGTTTCCTCTCGGTGCGCTTATCATTACACATTGCCTCAGTGCACTCGAACCACGAAAGCACTGGTGCGGACCAAAACATTGGCACACCAGACACCATGCACTCCATACACACCCTCCCAGTGCATCTTATTATTCTATAGCACTGTTGCGCCACCGATATTCCGCACCGGTGCATTATAAAACATAGCACCAAAACCAAGATGACCCAGTGCAGTAGAAAGAAACCACACCAGTCCATCATAATACATCGCTCCAAAACACAAACCGACTGGTGCGTTTGTAAGAAACAGAACTAGTGCACCTATAAACAACGCGCATTGGTAAAGGGTTATATTAAAAAAAAATTACGGCAAAATAACCCATATTTTTCAGTTTTCCAGTGCTTCTGAGCTCTCAATTACCGATGCGCGCCCTACCATAGAACTCATCGATGCACACGAGACATTGGCACACCAGACAGCTTGCGCAATGTACACACACATCAGGGGCCTCCTATTTCTGTAACACACTGGTGCTTCACCACTCTTCCGCACCAGTGCATCATAAAACAACGCACCAAAACAGAAATGCGCCGGTGCGTTCTTATCAAAGAGCACCGTTGTGTCTATAAAAAACATGCACTAGTAAACGGTTTAGAAAATTACGACAAATTAACCCAGATTTTTTAGTTTTCCAGTGTTTCTGAGCTCTCAATTATCGGTGCACGACCTCCCATAGAACGCACCGGTGCACATGAGACATTGGCACACCGAACAACTTGCGCGACGTACACACACATCCGGGGCCTGCTATTGATGTAACGCACCGGTGCTTCACCACTCTTCTACGCTGGTGCATCATAAAACACTGCACTAAAATAGAAATGCACCGATGCGTTCTTACCCAAGAGCACCGGTGCGCCGATAAACAACACGCACAGGAATAGCATTACATAAGAAAAAAATTAAGGCCAAAAAACCTGTGCTTTACGACTATTCGACACTGATGCTTTATGGATTTGTCGCCCAGGTGCCTCATAAAATTTTTGTGCTGAAACTGAAACATCCTAGTGCGGTGTTAGGGAACTGCCCTGGTTCATTATAAACAACACGCCAAATTTGACACAGCCTGGTGCGGTTGTAGGTAAGCATACCGGTGCACCTATAAAACCCCACGCACCGGAACAGGGTTAAATAAAAAAAAAATTACGGCCAAAAAACTTCATTTTCACTTTCCTTAGTGCTCCAGAGCTCTCAAGCACCGGTGCCATTTCCCTTTTTCTGAGCCGCCTTGACATCAGTGCTCTCATTGCACCCATTACATGCACTGCTGCTCTGCGTTGGGCACCAATCTCCAGCTTGCATTTTTAAAAACAGTGGGAAAATTTTCTTTTGCAAATTTTACAGCCAATATGCCTCCTCGACGACGAAATGTATAGGTATTTTTCTAGTTTTTCAATAATAACATCTTTTAGCGGATTAGAAATTGAAATAACCTTAAAAATAAGCATTAAAAAAAAAAGAAATTGTCACGCGGTGCGCCAGATCTGTTCGGCTCACACTGGATAGCCATGCTGCCTGTAAAATTTACAGGCCGCACCGCCACTGATGCTAATGATAGCCACATCGTTTTTGGGGTGGTACCGAAAGGCACCCCGAATAATTAAAAAAATAAAAATTAACGGTGGTACCCTCATTTATCCAAGCGCACCGTTGACCATGGAAATCATAGTGCGGTGTGTTGACGGAATTATCCGCCTCGGTGTATATCAGCGCACTGCATTTTGGATTCCGAGAGGGTTAACAATGTGGTCGGGTAAAATACCACACCATCAGCTATGTAGTTGTCATGAAGTTGGTGCGCTGACAGGACTATACGTGCTGGGGCGTATATTTCAGTCAGCGCACCGCTATTCTAAACTTTGATAAAGTTAACGGTGCTTGAAAAATAGACAGCTGCACCGAGACTGGTGCGTTGTATTTCGTTAGGGGCACCGGGACCGATGCTATATATTCTTAAGATGCATCGTGACCGGTGCGTGACTGTTTTTATGGCGCACCAACTTGTCTGTTTGTTTTTGTTTCAAAAATATATATATATTTATATTCCTAAATACATGTCTATTTTAATAAATTTTTTTATTTAATATGGAAATAATTCAGAGAGAAGAGGAGGAACTGCAGCAACGACAAGCTGAACAGTATGACATGATTCGCCAATGGGAGGCCCAAGAAAGGGAGAGAGATGCATACCCTCACCTTATTACTGCAGATACCCAAGAGATCCTTAGGCAAGTAGGCCTCCTCAAGTTCTATGAGGAGGCTACTTCCCTAAAGGTGCACAGTGTGTTTTTGAGAAATCTTATCCACAGGTGGAATGCCCACCGACAGGATTTCCAGGTTGGTCCTAACTACTGGTACACACCCACTGAGGAGGATATTTATTTTATTACAGGACTATCGAGGAGAGGGGTGGATTTCCCTCATTCCTAGATCTACTAGCTGGTTGTGTAGTAGGGATTCAGTTAGTTTACTCCCAGAGATGCATTGGAGCACATGTACTGTCTCCTTCAGAGTTTCAGGTACCTGAAGGTCAGTTACGTATAGGTGCTTTTGGTAGATAAGACATGTAGTGCCTCTCCCTTATCATTTCGACCATTTCGCACAACATTAATGACGAGCAATGCATTAGTTTATCGCTTTTATATTATGTTGATTCTTTAGTACAACAACCACAACTTGTCAGGTGGTCTGCCTTTTTTTTCGGCAATTTTGTACGGCCTTGGATAGATGTCGTGCTCATGCACAAGGGAGGGTCAACTTCCCTTTTGCTTAAGAGTTGTTTTGTTTATTTTTTGAGAGGTTTCCAGAGATGAGACCTAGTTTTGTTCGACAGCCTCATAGGCCGATGTTTGAGGCCCGGATGCACATGTGGGGGCAAATGATGCCCAAGAGGGGAGACACTTTATTTCCTGCTAGGATATCACATGATTCATTCGACTTACTAGCCAGTGTTGACGGGCTGCATCCCTTCATTTTGGTCCCATGTCCTTATGATGGCTTAGATTGGCGAGGGTGTGCCAACATCCTCTTCACAGCTGATGAGCCGCCAGATGATAGAGATAATATTACTGTTTTATTTATATTTATTCTAACATGTTCTTAATTAACTTGTTTTTATTAAATTGTGTAATGAAATTGTCTAATTATTGCTGTGTACTTGTATATATTTTGCAGACATTGGCTCTTTTGATGGCGAGGAGATGCCAGGTCCACCACATGATCCAGGTGTGGATCCTGATGATGACGATTAGGATATGGCTAATGTCGAGCATGATAATGATGAGAATGAGACCGATGTAGCATAGAGACATGCTCCTACTCATCATGGTGCACTGGTGCCACCTTTTGCTAGGCGTGGTCAACCTGAGATCAGATATAGGATGGAGTTGGCCAACCAACTTTTTGCATTGATTGTTGATGTGGGCATCAAGCCTACTCATTACAGAGACATACAGCCGATGATAGGCTGTTACGGATGTGGAGAGGCATGCCACATGACATGTACGGCCTGATGCGGCATGTTGTAGGAGCTACGACAGCAATTACGCGGCTCAGGAGGATTGTCCGTAGCTATAGGCGTAGTCGAGCCATGACACATGATGGACATGAGTCTGCGATCAGTGACTCACATGCATCTCATGATCGTTCACCTCGCGACACCCCTGATGAGCATGACGCTCCACTGGTAGCATTTGACAGTCATCATGGAGATGAGGCTGGACCATCGGCCATTTCCAGTCAATAGCATGCAGTTACATCCATCAGTACTAGTCATGATGATCATGAGCAGGCTGGACCATTGACCGCTAAGTTTTTCTTTGAGGTGGACACTGACAGGGATGGTAAAATCACCAGTGAACAAGCTCGTGAACTTTTCCTGAGCTAGAAGCTTCTAAGAGGTATTGAAGAGACAAATGATAATCTAAATTTGATGATTATTTCCATGTCATTTGACTGAAGTGTTGGATTAATTAATTCATTATGTGAGTTTACTCAATATCTTCATGGTTGTTGGCTTCTTACAATTGGAATTTATTGTAACATTTCTGAAGGTTGATATAGACATGTTCGCGGACACATGAATATTTTCTAAAGGTTCTCAATTTTGTATAAAATAATAAATTAGTATTTAATTCTCATTTCATTATGTGTTTTATGTTGTTTCAATCAATAATTCTAACATAATAGCTAGCCATTAGATATTCTGGTTTCATCATTTGAGGATTGAAATCCATGTTATCATTGACATATATATAAAGAATATCTGCCTTTAATGGAGACTTTGTAGGAAATGTTTGTATGGCATCGCCATCACGCTATCCTCATTTTAATTGTTCGTGTTCTTTTGGGTGCATCATTTAGAGGTTTAAAATCCGGTTTGGGATTTGTCTAACGAGGATGCGGAAAGTATGCTTTCTCTAAGGGAGTTCTACATTTCACTCTATTTTATGTAATGGTATAGAGAAGGTCTTCCCATTCCTGCATTGCTTCCTCTTGGTATTTAAATTGATGAAGCACTGAATTCTGGAGCTAAAGTGCAAAATACTACACAACATTCAGTTATGTTCAGTCGAATGACCTGGCAACAAAACCCACATATTTTTGTTTTTAATACAATTTGTTGAAAAAATACTTATGGTTCAAACTCACACCTTCATTTCATCTTGTATTCAAGTCATGTAAATGAAAGTTCGTGCATCAATTGTTTTTCTGAATAGATGCAATTATATTTAGATTTCTTCAAAGTTGGTAATTTTTTATTGGATCTTTTTTAGTTGTACCATTCATTCGAAGAATATTTGTTTGTTTGGTTAATGTTTTTTGGTTGGTTTTGATCTGTTAAAAACGAACTTTGGTATGGCACTTTAACTTAACATAGGCTTACAAATACATGCAGTCATGGTTTCTCAACTTGGTATGAATGGTGATGTTCCTGGAAATATGTGAGGGAAATTTCAAGAACCTCGAAGTCATGGAATGGATATCGAACATTCATTTTAACAGAAGTCCTCAGTTCCATTTTTGGAAATGAAATTTGTAAATCAGCTAAGCTGGGATGAGCATAACACTTTGAAGTAAAAAAAGAGGATGCAGAATAAGCAGAGAAAAAGGTATTCTTACAAATATATCTCTTCAACAATCACTGCAAGGAAAATACCCTCTAGTGGAGGCTATAAAGGATGTTTTTAGTGTTATAAGCTTGGCCAAAATTGTCAAAAAAACATTTTCTACAACATCCGTTTATGGTTATGGATGTTTTGATGGAGCTTTTAATGTAAATTCAATACAACTAAAAAAATGGGCAGCCAGAGGTTATTACGGATGTTTTTTCATCGATGCGCTACTATGACTTTAATGCACCGGTGCATACATGCCGACGGTGCCCCAGGGCTGTGTCAGTCCAACGCATCCAGACATTTAGGTGTAAAACCACACCGTAGTGTTGGTCATTAAATGTACGGGGCCATTCTAATTGGTCTTGGGATTTGTGCAGTGCCCATAGGTCGTATCAATGCATCGGTGCGTCGTATCATAGAAAGGCACCAAGATTTATAATTGGTATCAGTATTCGTGTGGTGCTACGTAAACGCCCCGGTGCAAAGTATCACACAAATGTGCCAATATTGATAACTGGTATCGGTATTTCTGTAGTGTCCGTAGATCGTATAACAGCACTGGTGCGTATAGACACATAAATGCACTGGTGTATAGATACTGACACACACAGGTTTTCATGTTGTATTTTTTAGAAACATCGACCCGTGACAGTCCAATTATTGTGATTGTTTTAAATTCATTATTCATCAAAAGTCGACACATATTATAACAATATTCATATTAATTACATTTTTAGTAATGCATTTGAATGTGATGTTTAGATTAATTTGTTATATCATATCATAATTATTGTGGTTTTTTAAAATTCATTATTCATCAAAAGTGAACACATATATATATTATAACAATATTCATATGAATTAAATTTTTATTAGTGCATTTGAGAATGAAAATGGAGAACACAATAGAATAAATGGGACACAAAATGGGACAGTTATTGGTATCCCTTTGTCTTTCAATTGGGACACTATGTCCATTACATTAAACAAAATGTCTGATTTCACCAACAGATATATTTCAAAAAATAAAACGCCTTGCTTTGATATCCAAACATAGTGATCATCATTCTTCGCTTGAACTACTGTCATTGCAAGAGCTACTTCCATGACTTGGGTTATTTTCAGGAATGTTTTATTCATGGCGTTGATTGTTTTCTTATTCTTCACCTTACATCTAAAAACATAAAAATAAACTGAAATGAGTGTATATACATTGGTGAGAATAATCAAAATTGCAATATTAAATAATATACATCAATGTAAATCGAAAAGAAAAATGACGTACCATAGCAAAAATTGACTCATAAATTATACACATTCTTTCAAAACCATGTACCATGCCATCTTTCAAAATTTCATCTGTTGGCACAGTTCCATACTTTGTTTCTTGCAAGTTTTATACCCCATAACAAATCATATATTTAATATAAAAGATGTTTTTGTTCTATTAATTATAGAAGGAGCTAAGTAAAACAAGATCGATAGATGCTTACAAATTTCATAATTAAATTCTGATATGCCAACGTATACTCACAACCCATATTTAACCCAATTTCAATCAATTTGTCTGAGGGTTCTTCTTTGTATGTTAGCACATGTTTGAAGGCATTCGACAATGATGATTTTTGTAAAACAACCTTAAAAAATACAAAAATGAAATCTAGTTAAGTTGTTCTAAGGAAGTAAAAATTACTCAAAAACTTACAGATCAACCATTTTCTTCCTTGTTGTCCTGTTTTATGTGCTGAATGGGTTCCATTTTCTTTTCTTTTCTGCAAGAAAATTCTTGAAAATTAATATTTAATGCTAAATTGTTTATTTATTGTACCTAATAATCAAAAAATTCAATGATTACATATTACATTTGAAGCACATTGTTGTTGTTGGAAAGAACGTCAATACATTCATTCCACTAGATCCCTCAAACTTTTGTAAAAGTTTTTCCCCTTTCGTTAACTTCCAACACCACTCCAGATGAGCTAAGGAGCAATTGATTTTCATTTGCATGTTCTATTTTTTTTCTTTTCTTAGAACAACATTCCTTTTCTGAGTTGTTGGTCCCTGTACAACATTAAATAGATGTGAATTAGTAGACTGTTTGACACATGTTATCTAATAATTTAAGTATATTATTAATGCTAATCAAAAAAAGAAACTCATATTGGATTGATAGTATTTTTTCATTCACTTGATTCATCCTTTTGCAATTTTTCCATTAAACTTTTACGCTCTTCTGGTCCTAGATAAGAAATAATCATATTGAGCTTCGTCATTTTGTGGCAATGCATGATACACAGTAAACAATACATATTAGTTAAACTTACATATAGTTCAAAAATAATATTTTTTATAAATAATTTACAAATAACTTGTCTTTTTTGCTTTTCTTGATGTGTTAACAGTATTTTTGTTACTTGATCTCTTGTCAGACATTTATTTATCAATATGAAACCAATACCATATCATTCATTAATATATTTATAAATAAATTCTCAACTTTTCAGGTAGAAAATAAATCTCAAGGTTCTGGTGCGCCTTTCACGAGGTCCGCACCGCCACTGGTGCGTTTGGATATTAACAACGCACCGTAAAATAGTATAATACACCGTACGATGCATTGGGTATTGTAAAAGCACCGCAAAAAATAGTGTAATTGACCTAACGATGTGTGGGGTATTATAAACACACCGCAAAAATGATGTAATACACCGTACGGTGCTTTCCTAGCTAAATGGAGCATTGGTGCCCTATTTCAGATTTGGCGCACGGATTTAGAAAAAATGTTTTCATTTTTTTTTACTACAGTACTTTCGTGGTGCGCTGTATAATACAGAGCACCGGTTCGGTATAGTACGCAGGGTGCACCGATAAAGAAAAATCCATTTTTTCAAAAATTCACGCTATGGACGAATGGATTGGGATCTGACTATGCAAGTCGTCCCATGGGTTGGATGTCAATATAAAATGAAAAAACCTAATTCTGAAATCATAGAAACAGGGAGAAGAAAGGGAAAAAACAAAAAAATGAAGGGTTTAGTGTAAAAATGGATAAACTATAGAAAAAAGTAAAAAAAAATAATCAAATTTAATCACGAGATGGTTTCAAATTCTATGATGTAGGGTTTGAATCAGTAGAGGTTTGGTTTCTTATTGTCTGAATACTTATGTTCGAATGTATTTCACTGCTCTACAGTGTCCTCCTGCTCTCTTGCTCCAGGTTGTCTCCTGCAAATATCTGGCTGAAAATTTTAGCAAAAATAGTGAAATAATGAAAAGTGTTTAGTATTTAAAGAATTATTTTATGAAAATAGATTTTCGAAAATATTTTTCCGCCCATTTTTCAAATTGCCGCTTTTTTTTCACTTAAAGAAAATGGAGTTGCGTTTTTTTTTTATTTGCGTTTATTCGTTACCAGTGCGGAAGAGTTGTGACACATCGATGTGTCTTATTTATACAACGCACCGGTGCATGTTATGATAATAAGCACACCAGATTGTATAAAGTTCTTTTTTTTGTATGTAAGATCATGATTAAATAATGATAATTATAAAGTACATGAATTTATTTTCATTATTTTCTAAACTTTATTATGTTACAAAAAATCGTATTATTCTAGATTTGTTATTTTACAAATATTTGCAAATTTACAAATTTAAATATTTTAATAAAATCATTTCATATTAATACAATTAAAATTTTCACATTAATAGAATTAAACTTTTACAAATATTTTACATACAATTACAATTGAAAGTACAATAATTACAATTATAATTAAAATTACAATTACAATTTTACATTAATTTCATATACATGAATTACGATTAG
The DNA here is from genome assembly GCA_034641835.2 of Pinus albicaulis. Taxonomy (NCBI): domain Eukaryota; kingdom Viridiplantae; phylum Streptophyta; class Pinopsida; order Pinales; family Pinaceae; genus Pinus; species Pinus albicaulis. The sequence continues at coordinate 619,436,515 of CM076570.1, read as the reverse complement.
AATTATAATTACAATTTTAATTTTACATACAATTACATTTACAATTTTACATAGAATTACATTTACAATTACCATTACAATTTTACAAATATTTTACATACAATTCAATTAAAATTACAATTACAAATACAATTACATTTACAATTTTTCATATAATTACATTTACAATTACAATTTTATAAATATTTTACATACAATTCAATTAAAATTACAATTACAAATATAATTAAAATTTTATAATTTTACATACAATTACATTTACAATTACAATTTTACAATTTTTCATATATACAATTACAATCATTTCAGAATAAATTAAATATTACAATTAAAATTAAAATTTTACATTAATAAATATTTTACATACAATTACAGTTTAAATTACAATAAGTACAAATACAAATACAATTTTACAATTTTACAATTTTACATACAATTAAAATTTAAATTACAATTACAATCACGATGTTGTACCTTAAGAAACAATTCCTTAGCTGTGATAAGGAATCCGTGCTTAAGACATTATCTAATTATGTCACTGAATATATATCTGTCTCTGTCTTATAAACCCTTAAACATTGATTATGTAACCTTTAAATATCAAATTCATGCATTTTCTGCAATGCTATATTCCATTTATGCTGAAATGAATGAACGGGAGAAAATGAGAAGAGGATTTAAATCTGATATGCTATTTCAAACAAGATCTATCATTTTAAAACCCTGAAGAATTAAGGTAAAGCTAAAACAGATGAGCGCACATTAAGGTTTGTTTAACTCTTAAATACACATGTATAAAGAGACTTGCTGCTCAAATTACTCTATTTTAATCACAGATATGAAAACACAGTGTAAACCGGATAACTTTTCAGCATAAACAGAATGGTAGAAACTTGCATACTTCTTTCATTGATTTTCTATTCTTCAGTACAAAAATCTGGCTACAAGGTTCAAAAACTCGGAACCTTTTTTGTTCTTGGAATTTACCCTAAATACAAAATAACAAAATAGTTTTCAGCGATAAAACTAATTCTAACTGCTTTAACTACTTGCAGTTACGGAGGTACATGCCTCAAAAAGGTCCTATTACAATTTACATGATTTTGAGAAAATAACATAGCATGAAATTGAAAATTCCTAATCTATAAGAACAACCGCTTCTGATATGGTTGCTGAATCAACGGCTACTTTTTGTTGAGATGCTGGAATTCCTTTTGTTGAGTCCATTGAGAATGTTTTGCACTTTTTCCATATCTCACTTTGGGTTGTTGAAGAATTTTTGAAACTATGATATTCCAACTTGAATGCAACAATCTGACTGTGTGCAGGTATTTCTGTGAAGAGGGTCTTCACCATCCATAACAAATTGAAATGCCTTTGCAAGAAATTAAACACTGTTTCCCCTTTTAAGATCTGCGTCTTTTCATGCCTGTTATCCGCCTTGCTTTTTGCCAATATTAATGAGTCTTCATAAAATTTCCATATCATAATATTTCCTTTCTCTGTCCAACATGAAGGTAAACCTGTTCTTGTTAATTTATCAAATGATATATCAAACCTCTTCACTGTCTCCTTGATTTCTAGTAGCCTCTTTTCTGCAACTTTCCGAAGATCATTCCTAATTATCATCTTATTAACCTCCACAGCATAAAAATATCTATCTTGTATTCCCATGTCTTCTAATTCCTCATCTGATTTGGAATTAATAAAGTCTATGAACTTCCTAGCCCAATTGGCTCTTTTAATTCCCGTTTGCTTATCAGATAGCATCTCTTCTTCATGTTCTGAGATAAGGCTTTTCTCCTTTGCGACTATATTCAAGAAGTTCCAATTGGACTTCATTTCTGAGATAATTTCACCCCAAATGATATCTTTAGCCTTTATAAGTGAGATGTTTCCTTTTAATTTCTCTTTGAGATCTTTAATCTCAGCTTCAGCCTTTTGTAACTTCTATTTATTCTGATTAGCTTCATTTTCTAATGACCATATGATCTTTGTGGCCGTTTCTAATTCTGAATGAGCTTGCTTGCGATCTCTTTCTGCCATCTTCATTTCTAGGTCGAGTTGAGCAATATTTGCTTGGGGATCTGTGTCACCTGTAGGAAAAGTAAAGGTACAAGTATGATTCTCAATGTGATTTTGTAAAGAGATGGCAGTCTGCTTTACTTTGGACAACTCTTCATCCTTTTGTAACAATTTCTGACGAAGTTCCTCTTTCTCTTTCTCCACCTCTGCCACTTCCGCAGCCATTGAATGCTCTGCAGCAGGTAACTTCAGCTTTTTCCTCAAGGTAGATATCTCTATGTTAGCATTCTCCATGAGCTTCTGTACTGCAGATTTGTCGCTAGGATCTACACCAATTTTCATGATAATCTTTTTCAATTCCTCATTTTGAACTGATAAGGCCCTTGAATTGGCCTTCTCCAACTTGAACTGCTTGATAAATTTTGCTAACATATTTTTAACTTTAACAACCGTGGCATTGATCTTAGTTAGATCATTGACAATTAATTGTCTAGTCTGCATATGTAGATTCATCTTATCCAACAGTGGGATCTTTTTAACATCCATAGTTATATTTACAACATTAAAACTGCTTGAAGATCCAAGAGACATCCCTGTTGGATGTGTTAAAGCCATTATGAACTGATCCTTCTCTTCTAATTATGTCAGTCCAAAATATAACTGACTGCTTCTGTTTGTTGACATTCACTATATTTAGCCCCAAACTCATAAATTCCTCAACATTTTGATATAAGAATAAATAAACAATTAACGAGGGGAATTTAAAGTAAATTATGAGAGAAAAGCTCATCAACTGAGAGTTGACAATTTCCTGCCAGAAAGATGGAATATCCAGAAATGTCCCTGGTTTCATCATCATTGCGTACATTCCTAATACTAATTTATCAACTGTATGGTCATTATCTTTGCCCATAATTTCTGCAATACAACTCAGGACTGGTCGACTCTCAACATCAAAAATCTCCAAATTGAATTCTTCAGCTTCTGGTTGAAATTCTTTTGAATTCGGTCTCAAATAAAACATACACTGATTAAATTCTTCTCCTGAAAGGTTTTCAAAATAACTTGCTAATGAGATTTCTGAGAATTGAAGTGGTGATTCGTCTTCGGGGAAGAAAAACGCTTGGCGAAGTAACTGCGTCGACACCTGTAGAATATTCTCCCCCTGCAAATTCATTATAAATCACTTACCAGGATACATTGAAGAAACCAACCAACAGATAAATTTGGGAAAGAAATGAGCTTTTGGGATACATGCAGATAGGACATCAGATTTCTTCATGGCAGAAAATACTGGAAAATTCTCGAAATTTAGGGTTACTTGATGATAAAAGAGGGGATGGTTTACGGAAGACACAATATCCTGGATGTCTTGCTCACTGTCCATGAGGGAAATGTGGCTAGTCGAACCAAGTAGAGAAACTCGCTTGGCCATGGCTGAACAGACAATAGAAGCTAACCGTAAGGTAATGTGGAATAAAAAGGTGGAAATGACACGGCTCAAAGGGGAAAATAATTACAAATGATTTGAAAATGAAATAAGGATAAATTTAACAACTGCGCAAACCCATATTAAATTCCTGAACTGACGTGTAAAAAATATGTTGACAAGGCTTACCGTGGATTACAGCTGTCGTCCACATGGCTTCATGACGTCATCGTAGATGCTCCTAGAGTATGGCGGCAACCTTCGGCTAGACCCCCTGCAGTGAATCCACACCGTCGATCGTGTTTTACCTCACGGTCAAACAGGTCAACTGCGGGGGCACACGATTCAATAACTCTCGAGCTCTTTGCGCCTCCGCATTTGATCATCTTCTTCAACACTTAATACTTCCACTCGGAGACTTGCTTGACGTTTAAACATGGAACTATAACACACATTCAAATAAATTTTAACGATAAACTTAATTTGCATCGAGGTTGTAGAAACGTTTCTTTTTTATGATACAGTATAAAAACATTATACTATAACATATACTTTTTTTGAATTTCAGATTTTTTATTTTTATTTTTCGATCTTCAAAATAAAATGGAAAAGGATATGCAGAATATGCAGATGATCCACAACACACGACATAACATTTAATAAATATCATGGTCATTTAATATTAAATTAATTAATAAACATCATCACGATCATGATAAATCGTACAAACATCATATTCGACTAATAAACACATTCAAACATCAAGTTAACATTATATATTAAGATCATCACAACAAAAACATCAAATATACATCTTAATATGTCAAATAACTCATGCTATCACATATACACATATATTTGCAAGGTAAACATTAAATTAACATATCTAACATGACCTAACAATATGCGCCACATCATGATGATCACCAACATGAAAATTAAGTACAACTGCAACATGAACATAAAATACTTGGACCATATATATATATATATATATATATAACTGAATAATGTTAAAAATATACAACTGTAATATAAATGTCATGGATCACGCACTGGTGGTAGTATAACAACATCAATAGCAGTACTACAAGTGTATGCCTGCTCAGTAAAGCTGGGTGCAGCCTCGATAGTCGATGATCGAGCTGGCTCATGATCATGATCACTAGTACTGATGGATGCATCCACTGGTGGTAGTACAACATCAATATGAGAAGTAGTAGTGGGGGCCTGCTCTTAAGCATCAGACTGCACCATCCTTTGAAGGGACAATTGGTTGTTTCCTCCCAGGCTTGAATTTTTTCCACCAACTCCAATAAACAAAGGCATAATTGATGTCCTTTGTGATTTAACTAGCTCATTGTGCTTAGCTAGAGCTGGATTAGGTGTAGGTGGTGTTGGTACATGAGCCATAGAAGTTGAAACATTTTTGACTGAATACAAAGGCTGGGAAGCTACAAATTGTTTAGATTGAGATGGGTAGCAGAAAAAACATCTCCATAGAAAATTTAAAATGAATAAAAATCATTTCCATCAGCAGACATGCCTTTAACATCACTTAGTCATGTAGACAAGTTGGATTTGATGTTATCTTATAGGGGTTTTGATGGAACTGATGGAATTAACCCTTCTTGAAATTTTGAACTTGCTTGCTTGAGACCATCTTGCTTGAGTGGCAAGGGAGCATTTACACCTAATTTTAGCACCCTACGCAACATAAAAATTGCTAATAGTTCCAACTGGCTAGAGAGGTAGCATAAAAGTGATGCAAGAGAAATGCAGAAATTTTATCGGTAATACTATGAGAACTATGTTGAGGCACTCGATAATGTAGCTAATGAGGTTGATCGAGATCAACTAGAAAAAATCATATAAAATTGTTGCAGTACTGTTTGAATTATTGAAATAAATCACTAAGATAGATTCTGCTGAAGTTGCTTCAGATATTATGGAAGCCTCAGAGATTATGGAAGCTGGTAAAGATGTTGAGAAAACAATAGAGTTGTATGTGCCCTATACTATTCTTCAAAAATATATCGGATTCTATTGAGCCAGTGATCTCATAATTTATATACTAATGGGCTATGTACCATTAATTTTCTTTTACATTCTAAAGCTATAACTGATTGAATCATATGATATATCCAGCCAAAATATCTAAGTGATGTTATGTTAAGACATATCACTCAAGCAAGTAAGGACAAAGAACATCATGCTTTGACGGCTTTTCAAATCCTTCAATTTATAATATAAAAAAGAAAATTAAACCAACTACATAATCAGGAAACTCTGTTCTTGTGTGGTATGCTACCAAATTACTATAAGAGTTTAGCCCATCTCTAATATAAATTTCATTACCAATAAATTAATTGTGTAGTTAGTGCATTCGAAGCTAAATTTGTGAAAAAACAAAACAAAAATAACCTAATTTCAGTCAACTTAGATGAATCAAATTTTGGGGAAAATATTTAAAAGTGGGTAGATTGTTTGAAGAAATCAAATTCTAGGAAGGAATTAAAGGAGAGAAATGATACTTGTGCAAGAATTTACTGAGGTAAATTGGATAGCTTATGAATCACTAATCCTGCCATTGTCGTCCAAATTTTCCCAGCGAAAATAGACGTGGAACAAATCAATGTTTTGTCGGCAATACATTGAAGAGATCCTCCTCAATCTATTGATCCCTCAATGCATCCAAATTAAACCCTGAAACCCTAACTGTGAGCAACCACTGCTACATTTCATGTGAAAATATAGAACAAATTTGCAGCCAAGACGTTAGAGTTCAAACAATTTGAAGAATGGAAATAGATCTATAGATCCTAAAGATCGATCTAACGACCTGTACATGTTTCCATATAGTCGCAGGAAAGATTGGAGATCGATCTAGGTGCAGTGTCGTGCCCAACTATTGTTGTTCTCGCCTTTCCTTTTTTTCAACTCCTCAACATTCATTCGAATACACTAGCATACCCCTAAGGCATACACTAGATTACACCAAAGGTTGGGAAGAAAATGCGACATAAATTAAATTTTAAATTTTGATGATCGTTAAAGTTTTTAATCAGTGATTATTATTTTTTTTATAAATTTTAAAAAAATATATTTTATGAATATATAAAGATGTATTTAATGAAATTTTCTTATCTTATTATACTCATTTCAACCAATATTATTATTTATTTTCCAAAATTACAAAATAATAACTAATAACTAACTATGTTGTGAGTTATAATTTTAAAACAATCTGGATTTGGATTTTATATAATTAAAAAAAAACTATAAATACTTTTTATTAATGTTTAATTATCCAATATTATGTGTTTCCATGTTATGAACACAAGGAAATAGAACAGATATAGAGAAGGCTTAGGAAATAGAATCTAGTGTAGATATAGTAAACAGATTGAGCTCCTTTTCATTACTTATCAACTGAACTAATCGGAATTCCACAATACAAGGAGCTCTATAATTATTAAGTTAAATTTTAAAGCTACAAACAAAATTTTAATAATGTAATTCTCTATAACCAACTTGGATGTAGTTCATTGTTATGGTAGTAAAAAATGAATGCAATGAGTTCTGACTTCGCCTAAATCTTCTGTAACCAATTTTGTTGTAATTTATTGTGATGGCAGTAAAAAATGAATCTCATGAGTTCGGCCCCTGCCCACACATTCATACAGTTCTACTCTAGGCACCATTGGTCTTTCTCCATGAATTGATAATATTGTACCGAGAAGCATCACAATGTATGACATTTCTATTTCCCGCAATTGCAAAGCACCATCAATCCTTATACATAAGAATTTTTCTCCCATAGTGTTGAACTAAACATGGCAAGGTCCTCCTGTGGCAACAATAATTTCCCATATCCCCATGCCCACCACCCTCTCCCCCCCCGCCACTATCATAATATATCTTAGAATTTTTCATGTTGGAGTGTGGTACCCCTAGTGAGTATATAGGAGTGTAGGGGAACAAAACCTCAGAGAAAATGGATAGCCAAGGGGAAGGGTTTATGCATCAAATAGGGTGTCCTCAATTACATAGATGTGGTTTTCTAATATTTTGCATTAATAAAATGCATATTTAAGGGGGAATTCAACGAGAAAAAAATACTTGGCTGAATTTTCATACAAAAGGGTTGATTCAAGTTCAAATTTTGATACTTTGTGTTTACTCACATTAATTTCATTACATATAACAAATAATTTGCAAGTCCTTTTCTCATTCCATATAATTTATTTTAATTGTGAAGTGACTAAGCCTTGAACCCCAAATCCTCATAGCTAAGATTTACGAAGTATCATTGCCTCATTTCCTCACATTTTACTTCAGTTAAATGGAGCAACTAGGCCTTGAGACCCAAACGCACACAACTGAGCTTTGCACACTACACAAGCCTCTCTCTCCTTGGTATTTCACTTGGTTTAGATATATTTTTCTCAGAAGAGAAGCAATGCCTCACTAAATACCTTACATGTTAACTTATCATTTGATCCCATTACATTTTCCAAGCATTGAGGACATTAATAAAATTTCAGAATTCAATTTCAAACTCATTTTATGTAATCACCATGTTCCATCAATTTGAGTTAAACTCTACAAACAAATGTAAGTAATTCTTTTAATTTTTTTCATTGATTCTAAATTAGCAAGTGATAAAATTGTAGATACATCTTTATTTTTAAAGTACAATCATCCAAAAATCTCATCAAAGACTAAAGATAAGTTAAAAACTTCATGGAGTGAAAATTATTGTTGACATCCTCTAGAATAACATTACTTTCAGAAGCCTGGTCCATATTTTGCCACAAATACAAGAACCAAAGTGAGAAGCCTATTTTAAAGTTTTTATAGAATGATGTATTATAAAAATATTTAAAGAAGCACACAAAACAAAAAAGTTTTGTATCTAGTATCATTCCAGATAGAGGAAAGTACTCATTAGGCTATCTATGACATGAGTAAGAATTGCCCCCACCTACTTTCAAAATCATCATGGACATTTACAGATTAAAAAAGGAATTGATTAAGTACCTATGACCAACTAAGAGCAATTCTCGACCTTTCCAAACTATCATGTACATTTAAGCTATTAGATTTTATCAAAATCCCTTATATGATGCAACACATTACAACTTTCCATTATATTATGTATATATTATTTGAGTTTATATACTTGTAAGGTGCATAAATTCCAAAATAATTTTCCAAATACCCACGTTGCCACTAACTTAATTGTTTAAGTAAGAGACAAAGTCTATTGTAGGAAGCATGCATCAATCAAACACTAACCTACTCATAGTTTACAAACCCAACCAATTTTTGCATACACAAACACATTCAAGACTAATCCACAATAACAAAAAATGCTCAAAAAATTATCCTGATAGGGATTAAACTACTAAAAAATGCTCAAAACAATATATTAATAGAGATCAAACCACTAACAAGTAATAGTAGTTGAGCACATAATTAGCACCCTTTATGTGTGATAACATTTTTGTCATGATGCCCTTCAAACAAGAGGCCACATCAACATTAGCACAATTGGAACCCTTCATGTGTGATAACATTTTTGACATGAAGCCCTACAAACAAGAGGCCACCTCAACATTATCACAATAAGAAAATCATGTCTTGAGAATTTATAAATAACAATAATGATAATATTCAAATTTTAAGTTTAGGAGACCCTCTATGAGATCCCTTTGTCTCTTAGAAAAGGGACCCTCCCTCCATATAATTATTTAACTAATAAAATATATAGAGGTGCAGATGCTCTACTCCACTCTGAACTTGTGACCTTTTACAAGAAACACATGCTTTTAACCATTGGACCCACTTAGAATATATATAACATAAGTATTTTGTACTTGTTATACAAAAGGAACAAAATCTTGAAAGATCACTATCATTGGGAGGGCACATCAATGTATTGGTGATTTTGAGCATATAAAATGTCCTTGAATTGTGCACAAGAAAAAGAAAAATGCAATGCTTCAAGTGTGAGGTTGCATGGTTGGAGCAGAATTCAACGCCAAGAACCCAAAAAGACATCAACCCTTGATAGGTTCCATTGAGGCTAAGATTGGAAACTCATTATTTCATTAATTTGTATATTCAAACCAATTGTCACATATTGTGATAAATACAATAGTAAATGATGGACCATAATTTAAAAAATTTGAAGATAAAAGTATCATAACAAATAAATGTGTCATTTCAAAATTCAAACCATTAGATATCCTTAACAATTTAAGAACTATGTTGATTCTCGCAAAGTCACCTAAATTCCACAAAGAGAAACACCACGTGGACCAAATGTCAATATGAAAAGGAGTTCAAAAATTATGATTCTTTATGCTCTTCAAACAAAGAAACTACAATGATCCAAGTTTCCAAGGTGGACGAGCACTAGAAGAAAAAAGGAAATTTGTGAGGGGTGAAAAATGTCACCATAAGCTCATTGGTAAGGGTCAAAAGAGTCTTCATCACCAAAAATTGAACGTCAACAAAGGTGACATCGCCGAAAGTATAGGTGTTGTGGTGGCATTCAAGGTTCATCACCAAAAATTATTTATAATGACGGATAGTGACCGTCACCATTTCATATGAGCAATGGTGACGGACAATAGCCTCTGTCACCAAAAAACTAAATGTCACCAAAGGTTACATTGCGGAAAGTATGTGTTGTGGTGACATTCAAAGTTTGTCACGAATATTGATTATAATGATGGATAGTGATCATCACCATTTCATATGAACAACAACAATTTTTTTGTGATGGATCTTTCATGGTCGTCAATATTGGTGCATATATATATGGTGGCATTCATTGGTCGTCACCTTTTCATATTTGGTGAGGGTAAAAAATGTCATGATAAGCTCATTCATGATATCAAGGTTTGTCATGACTATAATGACAAATAGTGACCCTCATCATTTCATATCAATAACAATGATTTATGGTGACGAACCTTTCATGGACGTCACTATTAATGCGTATATATGGTGGCATTCATTGATTTTCACCATTTCATATTTTGGTGAGGGTCGAAAAATGTCACCATAAGTTCATTGGTGATGGTAAAAAAGAATTTGTCACCAAAAATTTATCGCTGCCATTCACTATGAATATCAGATCACGATGGAATCAAACCACCAATCTCCTGCTTGTAAAGCAGGTGCTCTTCCATTGAGCTAGCACCCTTTAAATAATTAGACTTTAAACTAGCAATTTCCCCTAAAGGTGCAAAAATACACCAAAGGAATAGAAGATCTAGGAAGATCAAAAGTTGCGAGAAATAACATGTTCAATATACATAATAAAAATACAATAAGAATAAATATGATATTCAATATACATAATAAAAAGACATTAACTCAATTTATTAATTTCCTCTATGATACCTAATATTTACCAAAACTATTCATGATTAAATAATTAATATTTACAAAAACTACAAGTGATTAAATACATTTATAATTTCAGGAAGGAACATGATTTTCCTGTTACAATTTTGTTGTCTTGTCATGTCATGATTTGATACGGAAAATGGTTAAATACATACTAATTGGGATTTAATCCGAGGAGTGTTTATTGTGATTATTTCATTGAAACTATGAAGATATTGTTCTAAATTTAATCCAGGGAGTGTTTATTGTGATTATCAGATTGTAACTATGATGATATTGTTCTAAATTTTAAAAATTATAGTAATAAAATCCATCTTTAATATGACTTAACATTTTATATCATATTAGAAAAATTTTGAGTGAGGGAACAAGTACAAGGTTCAAAGTTAAAATATTTGTGTTAAGGACAAGGAGATATCATATACAACTTTTTGAGTTGAGGTTATCACTAGAGAACATAGTCTTGAGTCTTAAACCAGTAATTAATGAGGGACTTCTGGAAATAAATGGGTACAAAATGTGAATTCATCCCTCATGACTCATGGCAAGCCATAGACAACTCCTGAGGCTTTACAACCACTGCAGCTGCACCCATCACACTACCTTTTTAGGTTGAATTGTCCTCACCTGAGGCTTTGCAAGTTGCAACCACTGCAACCGCACCCATCACACCACCTTTTTAGGTTGAGTTGTCCACATGTCCTAATCCACAGAAGATGTAGTTGAATAGTCTGTTGTGCTGAATTGCACATCTTTTTCCCACAACTGACCATAAGTCCTTGCATGTGATGAGTGCACAAGACATATATCATGGGAGCCACAAAACCTGCAAACAAAATTATCCATGAATTCCAAAATGGGGAGGATTTAACTGGCAAGAAGAAAGATGAGAAAATGCTCCCTTGCAATGAAATTATAGATGTGACTCATCATTAACAGAGAGCCATTCTGATCAAAATATTCTAAGAGAAACATGTTTTAAGGCTAAATGGATAAAATTTATTAACCGACTTGCCATCCTACTGTGTCATATCACCTTGAGCACCCCCCGATACAGTGACTCCCTTGGTAGAAAATGCCAAATAACTAAATAAGTTTTCTCAAAAATGTAAAAACGACATCCAGATATGGGAAGAATACACCAATGCCCAACAGGGTTGGGACTAGCACTTAGTAGTGAGGAGTTTCACATCTTTGGTCAAGATTCCATTTTCGTAGGCTTCACCCATGGGGGATAGGAAGGGATTGAACTTATGGCATTGGGATGTGATGAATTGTGTGCATATATTGCAAACCTGAGCCTACCCTCATTCTCCTTAAGGAAAACTGTTAATTTTGGACAACTAGGTCCAAACTCCATGTTATGATGCTTAGATGAAGATTCCAATATTTTTATTGGATTACTCTTTCGAAGAGGTACAAGATCGATCTAAAGATCATCTTGATCTGATGAGCAGAAAATTTATTTTGAATTTATTCAAAATATGTGCAGGTTGGCCTAAACTGAAATGTAGGCTTGAAGCCCTAGTAGTTGTGTGACACACCCTCATTGATGGATATAAATAGGTCAACATTGGAGGTAATTTTATCTAATCATCCTCACACATTCTCTCTTATCATCTGATTGGTTTGATCACCTTGGAGGCTCTTTGTTTGGTCAATTTAGTGTGTCCTAAATTGCTACATTAATTTGTCAATCCGGGATTCGTAAGCTGATGAAGTGTGGCGCACTATATGTGTAAGATAACCTATCTCTTACTTTTTGTCGTTTTTGTTTTTTTTTTCCTTTTTATCTTGGTTGGTTTCTTAATGTGAGATGGAAATTCTAAAAGACAAGTATGGTTATGATTTTTCAAGGCAATGATGTCCTTTATAATGATTTACCAAACTTCAAACTTCAAAAGGATTTTGAAACATACAATGAGAAAATTGGTTCCTAAAAGGAAATGAAAATGTGCCACTATTCTAGTTAAACAAACAGTGAACTATTGATCATGAAAACCATTACCCTTGCTGCTGTCTAAACACAAAAGAAACTGTACTCAAAGAAAAGATTGCAAGTAAAGTAAAACTAAAATCAAATTACATCAACTCATATTCTGACCCCTCACCATTAGTCTCGCTATGGCTTTCGAAGGTAATCATAAACAACTTGAGCAATCTGATATCTAATTTGCAGAAAAATAAACTAATATCAAATTATACACTCATACTTCAATCCCTCACCATTAGTCTTGCTATGGCTTTCGGAGGTAACTGAAAATGACATGAACAATTTAATATCTAACTTGCAGAAAATTAAACTAATATCAAACTACACACTCATACTTCAATCCTTCACCATTAGTCTCGCTATGGCTTTCGGAGGTAACTGATAATGACATGAGTAGCTTAATATCTAATCTAACTAGTAAAGCAAATGTTCAAAACTGAAATGAATAAAATAGTGTTGGAATTAAAAACTAAGAAAAAGAAATCAGCAGAAGGACAATATTGATTCCATGTCATTAGTCATTATAAAACTATGTGCAAATGCCCAGGCTACCATGAAAAATTATGGTAAAAGCTATGATTTCAGAAAGCAATCTAAGTAAGGAAATATGACAAAACAAAATTGAAAGCAACTTATCTAGAAAACATCCAAAACCTCCTTGAATAGCAGGGGCCCTCTGCTACCAATTTGGTGTAATCCTTCTTCAGCTCCTTAAAATTGTAATCAAAACACCATCAAGGAACTTATTTATTGAAAAACTTCACAAATCTACATCCCATTCCATCTTAAGCTTTGTTACAAATCTACTTCCTCATTACTTCCTCATTACTATGATAGGAGAAATCTTCTCCTATTTATACAAAATATGAGGAGTCATCTCATTAATGGGAGTCCATGAATCTCTCCCTCCATCTCTAGAGTTACAATCAAAATAGGAAATGATAAGACACATGTCTTTCTAAAGTTTCAACACAACTAAGAGATGATACACATATCCTCTTAGAGTTTCAATACAACAAGGAAGTGAGACACATATCCTCTTGATCCCATAATCTTCTCCAACCAAATTCGAATTTGGTCTTAGAGTGCCACATAAGGGTCTTCTAGAAATCTCCTTTTGATCTACACATGTCACAAAACTCATAACACATATATAGATATATGAAACTATGTTAATTTTCTAGTTTCTAATCATAAATTCACTTAAATACATAAAATAAATAACTTTGGAAAACAAGGATCCTAACCCATATATTTATGAAAATGGTTACTTGATGTAGGGTTTTAGGTCAAATGGCTATGAAATAAGAGCTAAATGGTTATGACATAATGGAAATATGTATGAATATGGAAAACAGTTTTGAGACTCAACATACCCCCCAACTGAAGTTGTTGCATGTCCTCATGCAACTATTGCAATGATTCATTTGTCCATGAGTTGATCTTTTATGATTTTTGACTCATATAGATTCGTTCCAAACTTTGCTTCTTGATATTTTCTTTTTTTTTGCAATAACACATTTTATTGCAACATTTCTTTTCTCAATGGTTGGTTCTTGTGTGACAACCATTTTTTTTTTTTTGAGCAATGGTTCTTGTGTAACAATGCTTTATTTTCTTTGTTGCATCAAAGTTCATGAAAACATTTAGAATCAATTACTTCATCAATGAATTGATCATTTGCAAGGCATATAATCTTTTGGATCATGTTGCAACAATAGTTGGTTGGGAAGTATATGTGGGTGGAAATGAAAATGTGTGATAGTGTATGACATGTGGATATGAAATGATGTCCCTTCCCCCCAACTAAAGATATGACAATGTGAAAAAGGGAGTGAGAAATTTTTCCAAAGTTACAATTTTAACATTCTAATGAATTACATGACTAAAAATTAGAAAACAACATACCTTCACTTACCTTAAATGTGGATGAGTTGTGTATGTGTGGTGGCTGTAAAATTCTGATCATATTCTTCTTCAAATGGCTGAACAAGAGGAGTCATGGATAAAGAGATAAGATGACTTTTTATTTCTTCTGCTAAAACTTGCTGAATCTGCTCCAAAATGCTGAAAGTAATAGTCTTCATGTCTTCAAAACTCATTGGCATAATTCCTACTATGTGAAAAGATGTTCTGATGTCGAACATAATAGAAAATTGTTGACTTAGTGGCTATTAATGGATGCCACTAGTCAACACGATAACTCTCACCATTGATGACAATGAGAGTCAAGATGCCCAAATACATCTTGCTAGGTACGAATGATTTTGCTGATGTCGAGTCACCTAGAAGATCTGACGAACAAGGGACATTAATGTATTCCCATTATTTGTCAGCATGAGAACTTGCCATTAAGGCATGCAAGCCTCAAGGTGTTTTTATAAAGAACTTAGACTCAAAGGACTATGGACTCAATAATTTGCATTGAAGCAGGGCTTATTTGCGGAATGAAAATGACAAGAAATGGAAGATGAAAATGGAAGATGGGAATGGGGAGTAGAAATGGCAATGGGCAATAAGCATGTGAATGGGCCTCTTACTTTTATTTGTGGTTATGAATGGACAAAAATAAATGGAAAGTGGATGTGAATGTAAATGGAAAATATGAAGTGAAATGAGGTGAATGGTTTATTATGAGGTATGGATGTGATGGAGACAATAGTATCTGAAAGTTTTTCAATTGTTTGGATCTGATTTTACATCAGCATATTTCCTCTTTGTTGCTGATTATCCTCTTATGAAACAAATTGGTCTCTTAGAGAGACACCATTCTCTTGTAGTCATTTGTCTTTCCTCCTGGAACCTGCAAAAAAAACTAATATTTCTTCTGCAATGGAATGTAAGATTATCAAAGGAGAGAGGTGATCAATCTCTCTAGTTATGATATTTACACACAAAACTAAGAATTTTTATTAATGAAACAAGTTCTCAAAGGAAAAATAAAAAAAATTTATACATGTTTTGGAATTAGTGCCTCAAGTTGAATGTAGCTTCTTTTCAGCAATTTATTTCATTATTTACCATTTTAAAATCTAATGATAGATTTCTCATTGTGTAGATCTTGTTGAGACCTTTCCAACGATACTTAAATCATCAAAATATGATTTTGTATGAGAAAGTTAGGCTGATTTGAACAATGAGGTTTTTCAGCTGCAGAATTGGAGAACAGCTGCGGAATTGGACTTTAGCTGCGGAATTGGAGAACAGCTGCGAAATTGGACTTTAGCTGCAGAATGTCGACGGTTTCTGTAGCTAAAAATCTTGAATAAAAAGTTAGCCATTCATCTTTCATCATCAGTCCAAAATTAATCAATACCTTCAGAAAAATGAGAAAATAACTTATTCATTTCATTGATTCAAAATTAATTTTTTATTTTTTATTTTTTTATTTTTTAATCAAAACAAAATTGAAAAGAAAGAAAGAAGAGAAATGCGATTTTTTTTTTTTTTTTTAATAACAGAATTGAAAAAGAGAAATGAAATTTTTTTTTTTTAATTTATTTAAATATGCATAACTTTTGGCTGAAGCACATAAATTTTCACACGACAAATTAAAAATGGTAGCCATTGGTTTCAGATAGTTTATGGCCTTCCATTGTATACTCACGCTTCCAATCTGTACGCATTGAAAAATTCTTTAGCTCAACTCGTTCAGTCTCTTGATTAACAGAAGTCATGTTTACCTGAGGCCATGGGAGCCTTATCTAATAGCCACGAGATTATCAAAAATATGGATCTGCATGAAAGAAACCAAGCGTAGATTTTCATCAGGAATCAACAGATTTGAGGACAAGATTGAACCCCATGTCGTTTGGTGCGAGAATCTTCTGCAATTGGGTTAGTCTGAGGATCTCAACAGAGTCGATGTTATTTCTTTGCAAACCACTTCGTGAGGCAACGTCATATCCTAAATAGATCGAGATTCTTGGGTGCAAGGCGAACAGAACCATTTCGAAGTTAGTGCAAAATTGTTTGAAGGCCCGCTAAGGCAGACCGAATGTCTTGAGCCTTGTAATCTTGGAATTCGTCGACTCATTTGAAGTCGGGTTATCCATACAAAGTCGAGCAAGACTCAATATGGTAGTTGTGGCTCTGCTATATTGCAGATAGTAGGCATATATGAAGCCATTTAGTACATAAAATTTCTCAAGGTCCAAATCGAAGGGAATATGTGGTTTTTCCCTTGTTCCTATAATTAATAGCAGAGTTCTAAACGTACCAAAACATTCTACGAAATCTAGTCATTCGAGGCTGGCTTAGTTGGGGCCTGAACGAGTTAGTACCATCTGAAGGTAGCATAATCCTCTTTGCTTTTGCTTGCAAATGAAGCCTGTAAACCGGTATGAGTTTCCTAAGTGCCATCTGACGTTAGTTCAATGAAATTTTGAAGCACCAAACCCGCTTGACAGAGGATGAGTCACCCGTTTCTGTGAGAAGATACTTGAAGTAGCGCAAGACCATCCAAATATTAACAAGAGCATTATTTTAAATATTGAGACCCATAATAGAACAACGTATCAGAAGCTTTTCTCATGGAATTAGTCAGTAATTACATATTACGGCTCTTGATTTCATTTATCTGATTGCCACGTATGAGTGGATTGAATCAAATTAATGGAATTCATTTTTTATTCTAATTGTACTTCCTGGAAATTAGGGAAACTATATTATCAATGCAGAGTGTCATTTTCAAACTCTCTACTGTGCAAAAACCGTTTTTCGTCACGCGGCATGCAAAAATGGGCTTCAAATAACCGATAAATTCTCCCAGACCACCATGAATTTCGTAAAACAATTTCTGGGTTATCTAACTGACCACGTTGGCGAGAGAACCCATGTCTCATTTTTTCAAAATTCATCCTCAATCGATCCAAAAATTCGTTTCAAATTGACGTGTCAAATAAAATTGCGTTTCTGGAGATGCTCTGGCAAAAATCGTTTTTCTCAGAATGTGGTTCAAAATTGCGTTTCGTGTGTATCATTGTTTTCATCCCTGGACTGTTCAGAAGCACAATCTGCCTTTTCATCTACAGGAATGGACAGAAAGATGCTCTGTCATCGCTATTACAGTTAATAGTATACCAAGAAGGTCGCTCTTCTTGAAACAACGGGTGGTTGCAAAGCTTTGGACATTCAACTATCAATGCATATTTTCATGTGGACACTTCTTTAATGGAATTAATTGATGGTTGATCAGAGTCCGCACACATAAATCTCATCTCTGTCTCTCTTGGCTCGTTTGTAAGGTCACAAATTGTGCCATTCCTATATGCATGATACCTTTGAGCAGCAGTTTTGGAACGAGGATCTTTCTGAAGGGACACATCTGGTTTTCATCAGGTTTGCAGAGTGCTGGACAACATTGTGGAACCTTCGATTGCATATTTTGTTTAACAATTGCAAAGGTTGGATCTGCTTCTTTGGTTTCGTTTTACCCAAATGCCATGGCCATTATCGTTCGCTGTTTTCAATTTGTCATGGGCCATGTTATGACATTTGTTGATTTTTTTTGTTTTGTTTTGTTAATAAAACTAAATGTTATATTTTTAAAAATTAAAAATACACATATATATATTCATTAAACAAAACAATTTATTGAAATCAAAGTTTTTCATGAAAACAATTTTTTTTTTTTTTTTTAAATTGTTGAATCAATTGAAATGATGAAGTTTTATTTTGTCTCCTTTTTTTTTTTCACATAATAATTCTTTTTTTGATCCTCCAGATCACACAAAGTGTAGGAGGATAGCATACTCAAGAATTATTATTTTTTTTACATAACAATCATTTTTCTGATCCTCTAGATCACACAAAGTGCAGGAGGAGAGCATACTCAAGAATTATTAATTTGTTTTAGATGTAAGAAATAAGGCTACCTAGTTACACTTCCCCGGCAACGGCGCCAAAATGTTTGGTCAATTTAGTGTGTCCTAAATTGCTACATTAATTTGTCAATCCGGGATTCGTAAGCTAATGAAGTGTGGCGCACTATATGTGCAAGATAACCTATCTCTTACTTTTTGTCGTTTTTGGTTTTTTTTTCCTTTTTATCTTGGTCGGTTTCCTAATGTGAGATGGAAATTCTAAAAGACAAGTATGGTTATGATTGTTCAAGGCAATGATGTCCTTTATAATGATTTACCAAACTTCAAACTTCAAAAGGATTTTGAAACATACAATGAGAAAATTAGTTCCTAAAAGGAAATGAAAATGTGCCACTATTCTAGTTAAACAAACAGTGAACTATTGATCATGAAAACCATTACCCTTGTCTAAACACAAAAGAAACTATACTCAAAGAAAAGATTGCAAGTAAAATAAAACTCAAATCAAATTACATCAACTCATATTCTGACCCCTCACCATTAGTCTCGCTATGGCTTTCGGAGGTAATCATAAACAACTTGAGCAATCTGATATCTAATTTGTAGAAAAAATAAACTAATATCAAATTACACACTCATACTTCAATCCCTCACCATTAGTCTCGTTATGGCTTTCGGAGGTAACTGATAATGACATGAGCAATTTAATATCTATCTTGCAGAAAAGTAAACTAATATCAAACTATACACTCATACTTCAATCCCTCACCATTAGTCTCGCTATGGCTTTCGGAGGTAATTGAAAATGACATGAAAAATTTAATATCTAACTTGCAGAAAAGTAAACTAATATCAAACTATACACTCATACTTCAATCCCTCACCATTAGTCTCGCTATGGCTTTCGGAGGTAACTGAAAATGACATGAACAATTTAATATCTAACTTGTAGAAAAGTAAACTAATATCAAACTACACACTCATACTTCAATCCCTCACCATTAGTCTCGCTATGGCTTTCGGAGGTAACTGATAATGACATGAGTAGCTTAATATCTAATCTAACTAGTAAAGCAAATGTTCAAAACTGAAATGAAAAAAACAGTGCTGGAATTAAAAACTAAGAAAAAGAAATCAGCAGAAGGAAAATATTGATTCCATGTCATTAGTCATTATCAAAATATGTGCAAATGCCCGGGCTACCATGAAAAATTATGCTAAAAGCTATGATTTCAGAAAGCAATCTAAGTAAGGAAATATGACAAAACAAAATTGAAAGCAACTTATCTAGAAAACATGCAAAACCTCCTTGAATAGCAGGGGCCCTCTGCTACCAATTTGGTGTAATCCTTCTTCAGCTCCTTAAAATTGTAATCAAAACACCATCAAGGAACTTCTTTATTGAAAAACTTCACAAATCTACTTCCCATTCCATCTTAAGCTTTGTTACAAATCTACTTCCTCATTAATTCCTCATTACTATGATAGGATAAAGCTTCTCCTATTTATATAAAATATGAGGAGTCATCTCATTAATGGGAGTCCATGAATCTCTCCCTCTATCTCTAGAGTTACAATCAAAATAGGAAATAATAAGATACATGTCTTTTTAAAGTTTCAACACAACTAAGAGATGAGACACATATCCTCTTGATCCCATAATCTTCTCCAACCAAATTCGAATTTGGTCTTAGAGTGCCACATAAGGGTCTTCTAAAAGTCTCCTTTTGACCTACACATGTCACAAAACTCATAACACATATATAGATATATGAAACTATGTTAATTTTCTACTTTCTAATCATAAATTCACTTAAAATACATAAAATAAATAACTTTGGAAAACAAGGATCCTAACCCATATATTTATGAAAATGGTTACTTGATGTAGGGTTTTAGGTCAATGGCTATGAAATAAGAGCTAAATGGCTATGACATAATGGAAATATGTATGAATATGGAAAACACTTTTGAGACTCAACACTCTTCTTCATCCATGCATGGGAAAACACAACAAGAAGAAATATTTGTTTTTGACCTAGGGTTTCAGCGCAGAGTTGAATAGCATTGAATTTGGTCAACGCATGGTCAAATTGACCCCAACTTTGGTCAAAATTCTGATTTCTACATATTTTCTAGTACAAAAATCGAGGTTGACCATTGAGTTTTGACTAGGCTAAGTTGACTTTTTGCTACTATTGTTTGCGTTGACCATTCACTGTGACAACATTGACTTTAGTTGACTTTTGGTTGACTGATCTTGCTGTCTGAGAGGGTTGTGTGACACTTCTAGTTGGTTGACCGTATTGAGACTTTGCTGGTTGAAGCATCCTATTGACTGTCGTAACGCACTAACAAACATAAAACTTTTGGCTTGTCTTCTGTCGATCTACTAGTATGTTCTATCAGCATTTTACTTTCCTGTTTATGTGATTGCTGGTTGATATTGGTGATAGAAAGTAAAGTTGCATCAAGCATAGAACATCTATGAAAATTTACATGGTATCAGAGTTGAGGTGAAGACAAAGCCTAAATTTGTAGCAATCACAAAAGAAGAGCATGGGTACCTCAAACTATAATGACTTTAAAGCTAATGACAAATTGACTGGGAAGGAAGACTTCCATGCCTATAAGATTACATTGGATCTTATTTTGGAAGACCAAGATGTCACAGAATATGTGTAGGGTAAAATCCAAGAGCCTCCATCCACTGCACCTACTGCCACCAAGTCAAAGTATAAGAAGGGGAAATCAAAGCAAAGCTGATGATCTGGGATTCAATTTAGAAGAGTTTGGTAGTCTACATATCTGAGCTACACACATCCAGGGAGATGTGTGATAAGTTGGTCAACATGTTCAAGGCCAACAATGCAAATCAAGTCCTATTCTTTAATAATCAACTAAAGAATCTAAAGAAAAACAGGGTTGAATCCGTCCAATCATACTTTCTGAAGCTAACCAAAATCAATAATAATCTTCTGGCTATTGGGGAGACAATAGTTGATCGAGAGATGGTTCTCACCGCTCTTGGAGGTCTCTCATCTGAATGGCATGTTTTCAACACTACTGTTCTCAATAACAATGTCATACCTGATTTTGACGAAGTACTATCAAGATGCGTACAAGAAGAAAAAAGGATGAAGGAATATGAAAATGAAGGAAATGTTGCTTTCACTTCTCGTAAGAAGAACTTTGGTGATCCAAGGAACAAAGGAAGAGTAGGGGCCCAAGGGAAGAAAGGTAAATGTTACACATGTCACAAGACCGACCACTATGCTAGAGAATTCCCTTTCAATAAGGATTCTCCCAATGAGTATGACAACAACAACAACCAGAGGAATGGAAATAAAAGGAACAACAGATTAAAAGGAAAGAGGAAGGCTCCCTCTGGTGGAAATGGGAAACCTTAAAAAAGGTCGAGAAATTCCAGGTATGAGGAATCAAATGTTGTTGGTGATAAAATAAATGAATTCATTCTTGTATCTGCCTTCTCTGCTGCATCTCCACCCAACACTATGGATGTGTGGTTGATAGATAGTGGTGCCTCAAGGCACATCACTAGGTTCAAGGAAGCACTTTCTGATATGGTTGAGAAGGATACTAATCTGAAAATTATCCTTGGAGATAATGCCTCATATCCCGTGAAAGGGACAGGGATTGTGACCCTCCACTTGTCTCAAGTTCACGTCCTCTGCCTGCAAGATGTACTATATGTACCTGATTTTGAAGAAGAACCTTGTGTCTATTTCGGCCATGGAAGACAAAGGTTTCAATGTGTAATTCATTGATGGGAAGGTGCATATCTGGAAGAAGAGTTTCAAGGAAGCTATCACGACTGGGTTTAGAGTTGATACACTCTACCACATTGGAGGAAGTCCACTGGGAGAAATGATATGTGATACTATCCAACAGATCGAACTATGGTACCGGAGGTTTTGACACTACAAAGCCCTTCTCGAAGAAAGGAAGGGTTTTACGGGGATGCCTAAGTTCACAAATGATCAGGAAGGTGTATGTCAGGGTTGTGGCGAAGGAAAGCATACAAGGGGACCTTTCCCCTCAAGCATCACAAAGACATATGATGTCTTGCAATTGGTACATTTTGATCTGTCTGGTATGATTCCCATGACATCCTTGGGAGGATGCTCTTATTATATGACGTTCATAGATGAATTCTCTCGCAAAACCTGGATATACTTCTTGAAGAAGAAGGATGAGGATTTCATGTGGTTCCGTACCTTCAAAGCCTTGGTGGAAAATCTAACAAGGAAGAAGATCACGATATCGAGGACCAATAATGGCACTGAATATGAGTCAAACGAGTTCAAGAAATTTTGCAGAGAAGTTGGCATCAAGAGGGAGAACACAATTGTCTATACTCCTGAGCAGAATGGCGTTGCTGAAAGAAAGAACAGGACCATTGTGGAAGCTGCCCGTTCCATGATATGTGACAAAGGTGTTCCAAAGTTTTTGTGGGGAGAAGCTGTGAACACTACTGTGTATATACAAAACCGATGCCCGCATTTCACTCTGGACTCCAAAACTCACGACGAGGTTTTCTCTGGTAAGAAACCTGATGTCTCACATTTTAGAGTTTTTGGATGTCCTTTTTATTTTCATGTGTCAAAGGAGAAGAGGAGCAAGCTGGATGCCTCTGGAAAGAAGGGAATGTTTTTGGGCTATAGAATAACTTCAAAGGCCTATAGAGTCTATGTTCCCAGTCAAAGGGAAGTGGAGATATGCCACGATGTTACCTTTGATGAAGAAGATTCCTTGTAGAAAGTAATCAATCTTCCGAGATCTGAGGAAGATCATGAAGCAAGGCTTGGAAATCAAGAAGAACTAAAGGATGAGACGATGCCCAATGTTGAAGGACCGATGGACCCGATTGATCCACCTCCTTCAATGAGGAAAATACCATCATGGCTTAGGGACACTCTCAACGATGGCGATAATCATATGGCCCCAAGGGGGACATTTCGTGAAAGAAAGAAGCTGAATAGATACCAAGGGTGTCTAGGAGCCATGAGTACAATCGTACAAATCTGAGCCTAGACCTTTTGAGGAAGTTGTAAAGCATCAAGTCTGGAAGGATGCTATGCACAAATAATATGAGTCCATTATGAAAAATGATGTCTGGGATGTGGTTCAAAGATCGGAGGACAAAGCAGTTGTCACCTCAAAATGGCTCTATAAGATCAAGCATGGATCTGATGGTAGTGCTAAAAAGTTCAAGGCAAGAGTCATTTCCTGTGGCTTCCCTCAAAAGGAAGGCATAGAATATGATGATAATTTTTCACCTGTGGCCCGATATACCACCATCTGATATATCATAGCCCTTGCTGCTACGCAAGGATGGAATATTCATAAAATGGATGTGAAGACCGCATTTCTGCATGGTGCGATAAAGGAAGAGGTGTATGTGGAGCAACCTCTGGGGTTCGAAGTCTAGGAACATGACACCCATGTTTGAAGATCGAAGAAAGACCTCTATGGGTTGAGCAAGCACCCAGAGCTTGGTACGAGAGGATAGATAGATACCTGATGAAGCTGGGCTTCACTCGTAGTAATGCTAATATGAACCTTTACTTCAAGGTTGATAGATAAAAGCCTCTCATTCTGGTGTTGTAGGTGGACGACCTCTTCCTGACAGGTGCTGACCCTCTCATTCATTAGTGTAAGAGGGAGCTCACTGCTATGTTCAAGATGAAGTACCTAGGACTGATGCATTACTTCCTAGGCCTGGAGCTTTGGCAGAGACCTAGCGAGATTTTCCTTTCTCAAGGAAAACATAATGTGAATCTTCTGGAAATATTTGGAATGGTGGACTGTAAGTCCGTGTCGACACCGATGGAGCTCAACTTTAAGAATTTGAGTGACAGTGTTGTTGGACTCGTACTAGCAAATCCTATTGAGTATCGTCAACTCGTAGAGGCCCTGATGTTCTTAGTGAACACTCATTGGGACATATGTTTTGCAGTGAACACTTTGAGTCAACATATGGTTGAGCCTCATCAGTTTCACTAGGTTGGTGCCAAGAATCTGTTAATATATCTTTGGGGCTGAGATACACTATCATGAGTGTGACACTCCATGGATATACTGATGCTGATTGGGATGGCAGTGTGGTGGATCGTAAGAGCACATCTGGATGTTTCCTCCCACTTGGATCTGCTTCGATATCATGGACGAGCAAGAAGCAGAGGTTGGTGGCTTTGAGCACCGCAGAGTCTGAATACATTGTAGCGAGTATGGCCTGTTGTGAAGAATTTTGGTTACGAAAGCTCTTCAGTGAGTTGTTCAGACATGTGCTAGATACCACCGTGATACTCTGTGATAACCAGAGTGGGATTCGGTTGTCTGATAATCCCGTGTTCCACGATATATCCAAGCATATTGATATCAGGTACCACTTTATCCAGTATATGGTACAACGAGGCATCGTAAGACTCGATCATATAGGAGCTGATGAGCAGGTCGCAGACATTATCACAAACCCCTTGGGGAAGGTCAAGTTCCTAACCTTCCATGAGAATCTTGGTATCGTGGAATGACCCTATGCTGAGGGTCTTGTTGGACAATGAGCTCTTGGAGCTTTGGGGGGCTTTGGGCATAGCTTCTCGGAGCTATGAGAAACCATATGGATAGGCCTGCCGAATCTTGTTTGTGTGCTTTTGCCCCACCGTTATGATGTTGAGTTGGTTCACCTCTCATGATCTGTGCCCCATATGCATCCTACCCAATGAGTCCCGGACTCATGGGAAGTACCTCTCATTTGGCCAGTGAGGTGGGAAAAGCTAGAGACTAGTAGAAAAGACTGAGGGACACATCAGATATTGTCGTACTCTCTATGTCCAGGATGGCACGTGTCCAACCACTTGATTTGGGATCAAGTCTAGTGAGGTTTCTGACCTCTTAATGACTTCGGGTCAGATAAACCAACTTCAGGTTGGTATGAGATTCTTTTTTATTCCTATAGAGGTTTTGGACCTCTGGGATGAATCTGTCAGTTGGGAACGTTTTTTTTCTGACTGACCCACTTTTTTTTTAAATAAAGAAGCCAAAAAATAAAGTTACGACATGATGATGCACGATGTTTGGATGGCACAGGTGGATGGAGTTCTATCTAGTTGAGAGGGAGTGTTAATTTTGGACAACTAGGTCCAAAATCCATGTTGTGATTCTTAGATGAAAATGCCAATAGTTTTATTGGATTCCTCTTTCAGAGAGGTGCAAGATCAATCTAAACATCATCTTGATCTGATGAGTAGAAAATTTATTTTGAATTTATTCAAAATATGTGAAGGTCATCCTGAAATGAAATGTAGGCTTGAAGCCCCAACAGTTGTGTCACACACCCTCATTGATGGATATTCAACATTGGTGGTCATTTTCTCAGATCCGTGCTCACACATTCTCTCTCATCATCTGATTGGTTCGATCACCTTGGAGGCTCTTGTTACACCATTTTCTGGTCATCTAATCCATTGTTATTAGATGGACCCAAGTACACCAAGTAAGACCAATTTTACCCCAAGTAAAATCGCATTCACTATGAAAAATAACTTAGTAAACCA
This sequence comes from Pinus albicaulis, assembly GCA_034641835.2. Lineage (NCBI taxonomy): Eukaryota > Viridiplantae > Streptophyta > Pinopsida > Pinales > Pinaceae > Pinus > Pinus albicaulis. The sequence continues at coordinate 619,410,241 of CM076570.1, read as the reverse complement.
CCTTTATTAAGTCGTTTATGGTCTAAACAGGAAACCCCATGGGAAAAATTAAACAAATCCATATTTTTTTGACTTCCCTCAAGGAATAATTAATTAAACAATAGTTTAATTCATATTCCTGGTTATATTTAACCCAAAACAAGAAAATTAACTAGATAAATGTAGGTTTTAACCCTGAACAGAAATTATCTACACACGAATCTTATAATAGAAAATAAAAATAGCGAGAACATAAAACATAAAACAGATAAACACAGATATTTTCCCCTGGATCCCAAATTGGGACGACCAGCTTGATTTTTCATTATATTCCTTTTAGTGTTACAGCACATAAATATACATGTCGAAGCATACATAAACCCCAATCCATTAACCTTTGATTAGAACATAGCCGTAGTTCCCTTGACCGGATCTACAAAATACCAGAGGTCAAAAACCATCATACCCCAAAACCATGTGCAAACTCATGCACAAAACATGGGTGGGTCCGCATATGAGTGGGACTGCATACCAAAAAAAATTTCGCCGGGGCGCTGCCGCAGACTGCAACAGGGGGGGCTGCCGCCCCCCCGCTGCGCCCGACGCAATGTACAACGCATGGGGCTAGTCGTGGAAAGAATATAACACACACCCAACAATAAATCAGTATTTATCTTATTATTTTCTAAGAATAATTATTTAAACATTACTTAAATAATATTATTTGTTAAATATGACTAAATCTCCCTTAAAAAATTAAATAAATCATTATTTATTTGATTATTACTCAACCATATCCTTAAAATGATAAATAAATCATTTATTTATTTATTATTACTTAATCACATCCTTAAAATGATAAATAAATCATTTATTCATTTATTATTTACAAATAAGGGGATTTGACCCAAGTCAAATTCCTTTTCCCTCCAACAAATATAATAAAATATTCCATAAAAATTGGATCTAGATTTGGTTAATAATATTTTAACTATGCACCAATATCTAGACTAACTCAATATTTTTTTATAAATAGAAGGGTTTTCCCATTCATTTGTCACATTTTGTTGCCTAAAGATCACTCTGGATCTCAACTCTTGGTCTGGCTATTGATCCGCCATCATAGTCATACTTTTCCATTTTTTTTCTGGGTTTTCTACACCATCAAGAGAGAGGAATTTTAAATCTGGAGCGCTGAGGACTTACAAGAACCCATCCCATTGAGGAGAACCGGGAACACCCTCTTGTGTTTTCCTCCCAGGTGCCATTAATAAAAAATTCATTGGATATATTCTTGTCTTTTCTATTGGATACATGGAGTAAATCTTGTTTCTTCTACTATTTAATGTCTTCTAATGCATAGATCTAGATTTTTGCAGCATTTATCTTGATCATCTAATTGCAGATCTGAAGATATTAGCAGTCATTTCTGCTGTTAGGGCTATTTGTTATGCGTAGCTAAAGTGGTCTTTTTTCATACGCTTGGAATTAAGATTCATACTAACAACTGGCAACCAAGAACACCAAGACTATTCACACCAAACACCCTTGTTCTTTGTGTGGTCTCCATGGCCATTAGTCTCATCATTTTCCCCGCCTTACGCATTACCGTGCCTCTTTAGAGGTAGTTATGGAGTACGATATTGAACATAACCAATCCACTTCTCCTGTACTTGTACAGTGTGCTGCAGGCCAGAATGAGGATTTACCTACTCCTATTGAAATTCCCCCCCTGATGTTGAAATGATGGAGCATGCGGCCACCATCCTCTACCTTTCATCATACTTGAGACCCTCAACAGAAGCTCCCTCTGAATCTTCTCTTGCTGTTTCGCTTGACCTCCTTTCAGCGATCACCCCAGGCTCAACATCAGTGGATCCTTTATCTTCTTGTTCTTACGTCATCCCCCATGATGATGCGCATGTGAGCCCTTCTTCTCATAAGGATGAGTCAGGTAGCTTTGTCGCGTCACGTGGTATTTCTTCCTCCCATCATTCCACCTTCTTTTGTGATGACAACATCATGGAAGCCATGGCCACCCCTGGCTTCATCCATCCTACCTATAAAAGGGATGCCATCATCCGTACCTGTGGTGACTTACGCAGCCTGAGCTCAAGCTACGCTTCCGGTAGCTCCCAGACTTCCCCTCCCCGACAGCATGTGGGTAGTAGACATCCTACCCAAATCACTCCCTTCTGCAGAGTGTGTTCGATTTCTACTATGCGCTCAGGTTGCCAACATTGTTATTTATCCTCACATTTATTGTCTTGTGGCACCTTTTAGAGAGACCCCCAGTCCACAGCTTATATCGGTTTTTCCAATGGTGCAAGTCGCTACTCCCGAAATTTAGCCTCAGCAGGTTGGGCCATTTTTACCCCCTTGCATGCGCTTGTTCTTTCAAACAGTGTATGCATTGGTACTGCTACCAATAATCAGGCCGAATATGATGCAGTACGAGGTTTATTAACCGATGCCCTTTTGTTGAAAATGCAGCAAGATGATGGAGCTTAGTGAAATGAAGTCGCCTTCACTAAGTGGGCCCGCAGGCAAATTCTGGAGCAAAGTCTATTTTTAGACTATGTCTATTTTTAGACTATGTCTATTTTTAGACTATGTCTATTTTTAGACATATGGAGCATGGTCCAGGGGTTGCAGTATGTTATTCTTGGAGTATTGGTCATGTTGGTAAAAATAGATGGACCTCTTTTTTTTTTACCTATAGGTCGAAGTCTATATTTAGATTGCCTATCCTAAAAATAGGGAAGTCAAATATTATTTACCCTTAATAATATTTGGACTATAAACTTCAGTTTACTCTCTTGGAGCACTTCAGTTCGAGCCTTGGAAGTGGCTCATGCATTTGATAGAGGAATTACACTATTCCTAAGGGTTTGGTGAGCTCATGCATGGTTGACTTCAGTTAGGACTTCAGTGGCAGAAGTTTGGTGGAGTTAATGAGACAGATGGTGGAGTTGTGTTCGGTTTAACTTAGTTGAACTAGTTGAGATTAGTTTAACTAGATAATCAACTAGTAATGAGTGGAGTGAATTAAATATTATTTAATTCATTAATTAGTAACTCATTATTCAACTCAAGAACACATCAATTCACTACAGTGCATGGACAGTTCAGTGGAGACCAGTGAAAGAGGTAGATGAAAGGGTTGAGTTAGCTATCAGTGGCGACATCAGTTGTGCATGAGATTTGCACCACACTTGGAGGAATTGCCCATGATGATTGCGCTGTCAAGACAAGGAGATTCAAACCTTGGATCTCTATTTAGACAAGCCATGATTGCGCAATAGAGGCAGGGAAATTAGTGGTGAGTTTTGAACCAATGACTTGTTCAAAACCAAGCTAGTTTGTGTGTAACTTCATGAGACAGTACTGAGTACTTGTGAGGAGTATTGTACTGATTTTTTTACATGATTTCTCCATTATAATATACACAATAGCTATGGGGTTTTCAGCTATAAGCTTTCCCCATACATACTGTGTTAATGTGTATGATGAATTGATGTGCTATCGCTTGTTTTATTTCCGCATGTGTGATGATTTGAGTGGAAGAGATTATGTGTTGCATATAAATTCGAATTGTATGTGATCAGGATAGTCTCGGTGGATAATTAATCATTATTCAGCAAATTTCTACATGGTATCGGAGCTATTGAAGCAGTGATTGATCATCACAGTGATTACAAACTTATTTCGGTAGACAGAGTCTGCATGCGGGCCAGGTAGCCTCCGGATTCATCTTTCTTCGGAAAGTGAAAGGTCTGGTAAATGCCCCTTGCAGTCAATCTCTGTGCTAGAAATAATTTTTTCTCATAGATCTAGAGCAGTTGAGCTTTGAGGTGAAATTCGAATTTTGCAGCAGTTTTGTTTTCTTGGTGCCGGTGTTGAAAATGTCTTTCAACGGTTTGCGACTCGAATATGCTCTTGAAGGCAGTTCGAATTATGTTGCATGGAAGGATCGCATGGAGGCAGTATTAGAAGATAATGGACTGAAGGAGTTCATGGATACGGATGTCCAAAGGCCCACTGATCCTGCTGAAGTCGAAGCATGGCAAAAGAAGATGGCGAAATGTCGAAGGATCCCGTTGGAGGGCGTCAAGGATCATATTGTATCCAGCCTGCATGGAAAGGCTACTCCATATTTAATGTGGAAAGCTTTGACGGATCTATTCCAGAGTAAGAGCGACCAAAGGAAGCCGGCGCTCAAAGATAAGCTCAGGAACATCAAGATGGAGAAAGGCGACAGTATCGCCAAATACCTCACGAAGTTCACTCAGTGCAGAGATGAGATGGGAAGTGTGGGGGTGACTGTCGAAGACGAGGACATGGTCGACTTGGCTCTCCTTGGTCTTCCAAAGGCTTGGCACTCATATCAAGATAGTGTCAATGGTCGGGAGAAGCTGCCGGGATGGGAGCGCCTTTGGGCGGATCTCATGCAGGAGGAGATAAGGAGGACTACTCGGGATGGATCTTCATCAAAGGGAGCTGATGAAGAAAATTGCGCTTTGGTTGCCAAAGCAAAGAAGGGAAAGGGTAAGAAAACTTCTCATTCTTGTGCAAAGGGCAAGAAGCAGGATATGGCGAAAGTGAAGTGTTTTCACTGCCATGATCATGGACATTATGCTACCAATTGTCCAAAGAAGAAGAAAAACAAGCAAGCGGGAAGATCTGCAGATGGAGAGGCTTTGGCTTCATAGTTCGAGCTTGAATTTTCACTGATCGCATGCTTGGTCTCAAGTGTGATGGGATCGGTGTGGTTCTTGGATAGCGGTGCGTCATTTCATATGACGGGAGATCGGGATTTGTTCTCAGATCTAGAGGACAAATATTTGGGTGTGCACATCGAGATGGGCGATGATGGTAGATACAGTGCGACTGGTATCGGTACCATATCCTTTCAGAGGGAGTCCGGTAAACCCTTTGTATTGAAGGATGTCATGCATGTACCTGGATTGAAGAAGAACTTGATCTCTGTGGCGATGTTGGAAGATACGGGGTATGATGTGGTCTTCAGTGAAGGAAAAGCCTTACTGCACAGTAAGACTACTGGAGAGACCCAGAAGATAGGGGTTCGAACCAAGAACCTTTACCGCCGTAAGTAGATGTGCGCGCAATGGCATGCAAGGCGGGAGAAGTGGTGAGCCGGGATGATGAGGGCGAACCGTGGCAATGCAGATCGGGCCACCTTCACCATGGAGCTTCGAAGATCCTGCAGCAGATTTCTACTGGGCTTCCTAAGGGCACTCTTGCGCAATCAGATCAGTGCAAGGGGTGTACCTTGGGGAAGTATGTGAAAGCCACCTTTCACGAGAAGGATAGTCGCGCCACGACGATCCTTGAGAGAGTTCACACAGACGTGTGTGGTCCTTTCTCAGTTGCTTCGACAGCAAAGCACAAGTATTATGTGATCTTTGTCGATGATTTCTCTCGAAAGTGCTGGATCTTCTTCATGCAGAAGAAGAGCGATACATTCGCGAAGTTCTGTGAGTTTAAAGCACTGGTCGAGAAGGAGTCTGGGAAGAAGGTGATTGCTCTAAGGAGTGATAACGGTGGTGAATTCATCTCGGCTGAATTCAAGGAGTTCTGCAGCGCAGAAGGGATTCGGAGAGAGCTCATCACACCCCATAACCCACAGCAGAACGGGGTGGCTGAGCGGAAGAACAGAACGATCATGGGTGCTGCACGGGCGATGTTGCATGATCAGGGCCTACCCCTTCACTTGTGGGCTGAGGCATGCAATATAGCAGTGTATGTGAAGAGCCATTGTCCTCACAAGGTTCTTGGCATGAGTACACCGGAGGAGGCTTATTCTGGCAAGAGGCCTGATATTTCCCATTTGCGGATCTTTGGTTCTCCCATCTACATGCTTGTGACGAAGGATGCGAGAAGGAAGCTGGATCCAACTGCTGAGGTTGGAATATTTGTGGGGTACACTGATACACCTCACAAATATCGGGTGTATTTGTCAGACAGTCGCAAGACTTTTGTGCGACGGGATATAAAATTTCAGGAGGAGAAAGCCATGCAGTGTTCGCTTTAGAGGGAGCTACACTTGCATGCAGATGAGGAGCTGTTAGTTCCTAAGGAGGAGCTTCCGAATGTGGATCAGCCACAAGAGGAAGTTCAGGAGGTGGAAGAAACCACCCATGCAGCGCCAACCATCAGAGGGCGCATGCGCACTACAGAAGCTGAGCGACTGGCTCAAGATGCAGAGAAGGTTGTAGGACCACCTATAGCACAGCGCAGACAGAGGAAATCACCGGATCGGTACACTGGATACATGGCTCTTGTGAGTCAATGTGTTGTGACGAAGCCATCCTCTTTTGAGGAAGCTGTGGAGGAACCCGCATGGGTAGATGCCATGATCAAAGAATATGATTCAATCGTCAGGAACAGTGCATGGGAGATTGTCCCAAGACCGGAGGAAAAATCAGTGGTGGGTTCGCGATGGATCTACAAAGTGAAGCAGGCGGCTGACGGGAGTGTGGAGAAGTACAAGGCGAGATTTGTCGCCCGTGGCTTCTCACAGATCGAGGGATCCGATTATGAGGAGACCTTTGCACCTGTCGCAAGGTACTATTCCATATGGACGATCCTTGCTCTCTCAGCGCAGATGTGATGGCACATCCATCAGATGGATGTGAAGACTGCGTTCCTCAACGGATTCATTGAGGAGGAGGTGTACATAGAGCAGCCTGAAGGTTTCGAGATCTTTAGTAGTGATTCGCATGTGTGCCGACTCAAGAGAGCACTGTACGGGCTGAAGCAAGCACCTCGTGCTTGGTACACTCGGATAGACAACTACTTCACTGGGCTTGGATTCTCCAAGAGTGAGGCGGATCCTAACCTGTACCAGATTGTGGTGGAGGGGAAGCTATTGATCATCGAACTGTATGTATATGATCTGATTTTGACTGGCTATGAGCAGTTGATACTTTCATGCAAGGAGGATCTTGCACGAGAGTTTGAGATGAAGGACTTGGGCATCCTTCATTATTTTCTGGGATTGGAGATTTGGCAACGCAGCGGAGGACTGTTTGTTTCTCAGGGAAAGTATGCCCGGGAGATTCTAGAGAGGTTCAACATGCAAGGCTACAAGCCTGTTGACACTCCTATTCCTGGTGGTTGGAGGAATGAGGATGCTACTTCAGCGGAGGTAGTGGATGCCACTGTCTATCGATAGTTGGTGGGGTCGCTTATGTATCTGGTCAATACACGACCCGATATATGCTATGTTGTTAACCAACTTTCGCAAGCTATGGTTAAGCCTACCAAGCTCTTTTGGAAGGCAGGAAAGCATGTATTGCGTTATATTAGAGGCACATCGGGATATGGTCTATGGTACAGACAGGAGGATGGAGCGAAGCTTTCTGGCTTCACTGATGCAGATTGGGCAGGGAGTCCAACGGACTGGAAGAGCACATTTGGAGGAGTTTTCAGCATTGGGTCGACAGCAGTTTCCTGGTACAGCAGGAAGCAGAGATCCGTGGCACTCAGTTCAGCAGAGGCCGAGTACATGGCAGCTAGCTTGGCTGCATGCGAGGCTATTTGGATGAGGAAGATCCTCGTTGGATTGTTCAAGTTGCATTTGGAGTGATTTGTTGTGATAACAGGAGGTTACATTAAACTCTGAAATTAATCAATATTTCATGATAGATCCAAACACATTGACATCGGGTACCATCATATCAGAGATTGTGTGCAGCGGAGAATCATGTTACTTTCATATATTCCCACGGAGGATCAGGATGCTGATATCTTGACGAAGGCGCTCACCAGGAGAAAATTCGAATACCACAGAGGCAGGATAGGGGTTGGAGATAATCCATATCTTGTTGAGAGGGAGTGTTGAGAATGCGGCAAGATGATGGAGCTTAGTGAAATGAAGTCGCCTTCACTAAGTGGGCCCGCAGGCAAATTCTAGCGCAAAATCTATTTTTAGACTATGTCTATTTTTAGACATATGGAGCATGGCCCGGGGATTGCAGTATGTTATTCTTGGAGTATTGGTCATGTTGGTAAAAATAGATGGACCTCTATTTTTTGGACCTATAGGTCGAAGTCTATTTTTAGACTGCCTCTCCCTAAAAATAGGGAAGTCAAATATTATTTACCCTTAATAATATTTGGACTCTAAACTTCAGTTTACTCTCTTGGAGCACTTCAGTTCGAGCCTTGGAAGTGGCTCATGCATATGACAGAGTAATTACGCTATTCCTATGGGTTTGGTGAGCTCATGCATGGTTGACTTCAGTTAGGACTTCAGTGGAAGAAGTTTGGTGGAGTTGATGAGACAGTTGGTGGAATTGTGTTCGGTTTAACTTAGTTGAACTAGTTGAGATTAGTTCAACTAGCTAATCAACTAGTAATGAGTGGAGTGAATTAAATATTATTTAATTCATTAATTAGTAACTCATTATTCAACTCAAGAAAACATCAGTTCACTACAGTGCATGGACAGTTCAGTGGAGACCAATGAAAGAGGTAGATGAAAGGGTGAGTATAGCTATCAGTTGTAACATCAGTTGTGCATGAGATTTGCACCACAATTGCAGGAAATTTCCCATGATGATTGAACTGTCAAGACAAGGAGATTCAAACCTTGGATCTCTATTCGAACAATTATGATTGGGCAATAGAGGCAAGGCAATTGAGTGAGTTTTGAACGGTGGTAACTGTTCAAACCAAGCTGGTTTGTGTAACTTCATGAGACGATGCCCAGTACTTGTGAGGTATTATCTTGATTTTGTTACATAGTTCTCCATTATAATAGACATATATTATTACACAATATTTGGTTTTTCAGCTATAAGCTTTCCCCATACATACTGTGTTAATGTGTATGATGATTTGATGTGCTATCGCTTGTTTTAATTTCCGCATGTGTGATGATCTGAGTGGAAGAGATTATGTGTTGCATATGAATTCGAATTGATATGTGATCAGGATAGTCTCGATGGATAATTAATCATTATTCAGCAAATTTCTACACCTTTCACATCGCATCCCCCACCTTGATGTTCGTTTACATTCCCTGCTTCTTGTCATGCAATTGAATGGTGTCTATCGTGTGCATAATCCTATCCTTTTCAAAAGATATTTACGAGTGAAGCTTTTGAGGTGTGAATTTGAAATCATTACTTTCAGTCATGTACATATAGAACAAAATCACTATGTAGATAACATTGCTAACCATATTCTGGATTGGAATTTAACACACACATTTAACACAAGACAATAACATTAAAATATCAAAATGATGCATATCCATAGTATGTGTCGTATAAAATGTTTTGGAGTTCATCGACTCTGATACATATGACATGCCCATAGCATGTTACAAAAACTCAAAACTGGGGGCACCACCTGCCCCTACACACTAATCACTATCTGAAGGATCCCAAGCCAATGGCTCTACCCCCATGGCTTGTAGATCATGCATACCCTGCCCGGCCATTTCCATGCACCGCATGACCCCTCGCCATTCCGAGGGTAAACCAATACATGGCTCTATGTACTGGTCATCTAAGTCTTGCCAACTATGCTCTGAAACACCAGTCAGAAGCCTCTCACATCTACGACGGATGTCCTCCAGAAGGTCTGCTGCATCCTCATTTTGTTGCGCCCTTGATCCACTAGATCCTGCGGCCCCTGATACTGCAGGTCGTCCCATTTACTGGGCCGGTTTTACCGGTGCTGTATCTGCATCCCAGAAGTAAAAGAATCAGTACCACATACACTATTATTGAAAATTTACATGCACATAAAAGATTAGAATTTTTTCACTTACCATTGGGTCCCCATATACAACCAGGTGGCAGTGGCAGATCCGGGTCTCCACAATAACTCATCCCACTATAGGGATAGTCGTCTATATACAGCAACATCTGATCCCAATGAACAAAGAAATCAGGATGAAACACCCGTCCAATGGCTCCACCTCCTCCTCTGCACAGTAGTCGCCCCCACCGACACATCCTAGGCTCTCTCGAGCCCCCATCTTGGAGCTGTATGCAAGGTCGAAGTGTCGGGATCTTCTCAAAGAAGAAAGAGCACAAAACTGTACCATATGCACAGTCATGGTTCACTTGCCACTTACATAGCGAAAAATATCGTTTTAATGAAGACAACATCATCTGGGCCCACCCATAGTAGGTCCCACTCAAAACACTCTCCACAAGCATCATTTGTCCCCTCGTGATGTGATGGTGCCTTGAGTTGGAGGGAAAATGCCTTATTAAAAGAGAAGCCCCTAAATTTTCCTTGCTATGCATTGCTTAGATAACTCCACGTTTATGACAAATTGGCCTGTGGAAATATCTCACCGAGGCCTAAAATGGGTATCTATTAGTTTTTAGTGATTTGATACTTAACCGGAACACATTTTCCCAAGAAGTGTCACTTCACCCTTCCTCAAAATCAAATTTCTTCACTTGCAACACTCCTGCTGGGGGCACCACGTTGCCTCCATAATTTTCCACGCTCGTGTCAACTTTTCTCGTGAGTTACCATCTTGTACTCATGCTTTTATGGTCCCCATTGACCCCTTTACATATGTGGCAGCACCATTGAGTCACCCTTGTTTATAGCATCCGAGTGGAGTCATCATTGCATTCATGGAGTCTATCCCGAGTACCTTTGCATCCCGATATAGTCCTCCATCATTCATTGCTTGGTCCCTCTCTCGTGTCACACATTATGGCCTTCAGTCTCACTGTCCCCTATCCCTCATGATGTTGTGTCAGTCGCTGCCAGTTCATCCATTCCCTTTATGCTCTAACAAGGGAAGTCATCTGTTCACTACTCATTCCCCCCATTTCATCATCATCATTGGTGTCAGTCTGTCAGTCACTCTACTATTTTCTCTCATGCCCTAGTTGAGGATCCCTTATTGTCTCACCTATGGCAGAACTCCTTCTATCGACATGAGCTCATTCATTCCAGAGAACAGGTCTAGAGGGCGGTGTACCTTGGTTCCAGCTTCCACTCTTTTTCGGTGCCTTGGATCGGGCAAAGAGACTCCTTATTTCCCTTTGACTTGATTATTTCTCAGCTCTAGCTCCTTTCAACATGATCGAGATCCATATACTCGATGGTTCAGTGATACAACAGCTGATATCGGTGATTCCCAGGTGTGTGTGAGATGTCTCAACCCTCATGAGGGGGTGGCCCTACAGGTAGCCCCCCACATACTTGGATGACTCCTTCACTTCAGCCTTCGATGCAGCTCTATAGATTTGACGATACCGACTGCAGTCACTTGCAGCACCTTCTTGATTGCATATATCAGTCAGATTTTCAGAGCCCTTTCCTGTTTACAGGGGCATATGGGTTGTTTTCATATCTCATGTACTCAGATATTATTGTACAAAGTCCTGGCTGTTATCCCAGGCACAATATGTATGTGGGATTCATTATTATGTTATTCATCTGGTTCATGTTTATGACAGCATATGTTTTATTTTTTCGTCCTGTGGTTTTCCGGATGCCTTATTGTTTGTACTATTGCCTTGGCGGGTATAGGTATGCCTCCCTCGCCGCCTATAGCAGGTACTCACTTATCAAAAAGACTCGTCGCACCTGCAAGTCACCTCCTCAGGGTCTAGTTCTTTCAACACTTTGGTCTACCTTACACTCCTCTCTCTTTGACTTCCCCTTTGTCGTCTAGTGATTGAGTTCTTACAACGTACTTCGGTCATACGATTAGCTCCTAATGCTCACACACTAGGAGCAATCTGTTACAACATTTTTTGGTCATCGAATCCATTGTTATTAGATGGACCCAAGTACACCAAGTAAGACTAATTTTACCCCAAGTAAAATCGCATTCACTATAAAAAATAACTTAGTAAACCACCTTTATTAAGTTGTTTATGGTCTAAATAGGAAACCCCATGGGAAAACATTAAACAAACCCATATTTGTTTGACTTCCCTCAAGGAATAATTAGTTAAACAATTGTTTAATTCATATTCTTGGTTATATTTAACCCAAAACAAGGAAATTAATTAGATAAATCATTATTTATCTTATTATTTTCTAAGAATAATTATTTAAACATTACTTAAATAATATTATTTGTTAAATATGACTAAATCTCCCTTAAATAATTAAATAAATCATTATTTATTTGATTATTACTCAACCATATCCTTGAAATGATAAATAAATCATTTATTTATTTATTATTACTTAACCACATCCTTAAAATGATAAATAAATCATTTATTTATTTATTATTTACAAATAAGGGGATTTGACCCAAGTCAAATTCCTTTTCCCTCCAACAAATATAATAAAATATTCCATAAAAGTTGGATCTAGATTTGGTTAATAATATTTTAATTATGCACCAATATCTAGACTAACTCAATATTTTGTTATAAATAGAAGGGATTTCCCATTCATTTGTCACCTTTTGTTGCCTAAAGATCACTCTGGATCTCAACTCTTGGTCTGGCTATTGATCCACCATCATAGCCATACTTTGTCATTTTTGCCTGGGTTTTCTACATCATCAAGAGAGAGGAATTCTAAATCTGAAGTGCTGAGGACTTACAAGAACCCATCCCATTGAGGAGAACCGAGAACACCCTCTTGTGTTTTCCTCCCAGGTGCCATTAATACAAAATTCATTGGATATATTCTTGTCTTGTCTATTGGATACATGGAGTAAATCTTGTTTCTTCTACTATTTAATGTCTTCTAATGCATAGATCTAGATTTTTGCAGTATTTATCTTGATCACCTAACAGCAGATCTGAAGATATTAGCAGTCATTTCTGCTATTAGGGTTGTTTTTTATGCACAGCTAAAGTGGTATTTTTTCATATGCTTGGAATTAAGATTCATACTAACATCGCTTCTTCATCCACACGTGGGAAAATGCAGCAAGAAGAATTTTTTTTTTTGGCCTAAGGTTTCAGCACAGAGTTGACCAACGTTGACTTTGGTCAACGCATGGTCAAATTGACCCCAACTTTGGTCAAAATTCTGATTTTTGCAATCTGCATTTTCGGGCATATAAATCGAGGTTGAGCGTTGACTTTTGACTGGCTTATGTTGACTTTCTGTTGCTATTGTTTGCATTGACCGTTGACTATGACAACGTTGAATTTCATTGACTTTTGGTTGAATGATCTTGTTGTTCGAGAGGGTTGTGTGACACTTCTGGTTGGCTGACCGTATTAAGACTTTGCTGATTGAAGCATCCTGTTGACTGTCATAATGCACCAACACACTTATATATATTTTGGCTTGTCTTATGTCAATCTACTGGTATGTTCTATCAGCATTTTACTTTCTTGTTTATGTGATTGTTGGTTGATATTGGGGATAAAAATTAAAGTTGCATCAAGAATAGAACATCTACAAAAATTTACATAAACACTGCTGACCAAGTTCCATTCACATAACATTTACCCAACATGTGGAGGCTGTCATTGAACTTACGGCATCAGGAAGTGATTACACTTGTGTACATGTTATGGATCTAGGGCCACCTCGTGTTCTCGTTAAGGCATGCCGAAATATATTTGTCAAGTGGGTTGTGATCAAGTGGTAAATCAAATGTGCTATCATTACAGAGACTCAAGTGTAATATCCCCTCAAGAACATGATGTCATGATTTAATGCTGCCAATTTTTATTATCATTGATATCTCATTGATAACTAAGCCTAGGCAATTGGTCCTAGGCAATGTCTTGCATAATTTTGATGAAATGGATACACCTTGGTCATGGAATTTAGGCCAAAGGTAGGCCCATTTTATTAACAAAGGCTTATTTAATAACCAAAATATAGGGGATGAATATGCCAAGGAACAAAGGAATAGGAGCAGGGATAATAACATACGAAGAAGGTTCAAATTTGGCACATATTGCAAAGTATATTTGTTAGGCCTAGAATCATGCAATCCATGCATGGAATGGTGTACCAAATAAAGCACTGGAATAGAATACACATCATACCATGTTTAAACTTAGGCAAGTGCATAATATTTCATGTTCTACTCTAATCAAGAGAGTCCACATCTTAAAGAGCTTACCATTGATTTTTTAGATAATGTTATTCTAATGGGAGTGGATGTGAATAAATTGCCCTGAAAAGCATTCCAATGAGGAGAAATACACGTGGCACAACAAACCATAACATTTGGTCCAATGAGCACATTTCATGGGAACATTTTGGCTAGGAGGGTGACAAAAGGCTTCATGCAAAAGTTCTCTTCATTGTAAAGGCATGGATGAATTAATGGGAAATTCCCCTTTGAGCCTAGTCAAAGATCTACTGGAGAAATAAAGTTCAAGTATTTCTTTTGTAATATGAGGTTCATCATTGCATCCATATTGTTGTTTTTCTATTGTTGGAAATTATTTAAAATTTTCCCAAAAAATTAGGCTTCATATTAGGGAAAAGTATGTCATTTGAAGAAGGGATTTGGTTTAGGTGTTCCTATCAATTTCCCTTGTCGATTACTATTAAGTTGGACAAATTGTTGTTGTCATTTCAGTTCATGGTAGGACATATTTTCAGTTTGTAGTAAAATCACCACTTTTGTTGCCATGAATGTGTCTTAAGGAGCACCTTGATAAGGGCCCTATATGTAATTTTTGCAATCTAGGAAAAAAACATTCATAGGTTGAATTTTTGGCATGTTGTAACAACACTATCATGCCATCCACATTTAAAATTTCAAACCCTCTGAAGGTTTCCGCTTGAATCCATTTGCCCTAACTGGATAGGCACTAATCCACACTAATCCCAGTCTTCCATCACAATCTATTTCTAAATCTATCTCATATTTTAATTAAGGAAACCCCACTTGTTCCAGGCGATAGATAGCCGAAAGCAAGAGAGGAAAATATTGTGGTGACAACAAACAAACTCTCTTAGTTACCCTAAAATTGTACATGTGTTTTCAAGCTTTACCACTTAAAGTGCAGGCTTGTGAGGTAACAATAATCATCAGTGTATCTTAGCATTTTTAGATAAACAAGCTCTTAATGGCTTATTCCTGCTTTCAAAATTTGTTTTTTTCTCAGCATAAAACTATATACATATATGGTGCAGAAAAATCATTAATACTCTAATTTATTTTAGACTAAACACCCAATTATCACAAAAATGAAAATCTGGAGCCTTGTCATTTCCAACTTTCAAGATAAAAGATCCTAGAGAAAAAAATACAGAAAAACACAATCCTTAGTGCATTATCCAAAAAAATAAAAGTGTTCAAGATGCCAAACCCTTTATGGTACATTCTCTAAAAAAATGCAAGCCATTGGGATACAAAAACCTTGAGATCCAAGGTAAACATTAGAACAAAATTTTCATAAATCCAATGCTAGAAGCAATCAAATGCAAGCTGTCCATAGGAAAATACACTTTGATTTCAAGATACTAGAAAACATGTCTCTGAGAAAGGCAATGCAAGAACCCAAATCTGGAAATTATCACGCCGAAGGCACTATTAACTTGACTGTGAAATATTTAAAATTTACTCCTTTTTATCCCTAGAGATACTAATGATTATTACTCTCTAAGAATAGCCACATCAACTTAGTCATAATTCAGAGATGATTTTAAACATTCACATCTAGGTACTATACATTTAAAAGGGCTGAGAAAATACCCATATGGTTGATCCCCCGTGTTCCTTCCAACACAAGTTGCATCTTTGTAAAGAACATGGTTTGATAGATCTGAATCTTTTATGCCAAACATCTTAGCTAGATTTTTGTGGAGTTCTTCATAGCTACTGAAGAGTGATAGATCAAGGGTCTGACCAACATCTTCATACTCCAAGAATGATTTATAATGTACAACGCCATCTTTAGATGTCTTACCTCCACTACCATTCTCCAAGGTCTGTAATGAAACTTGACGATATTTAAACCTCTATAGGACTCACAAAGAGTCTCATACCAAACTGAAGTTGGTTTATCTGGCCCGACATGAGTAGGAGGTCTGAAACCTCACTAGGCTTGATCTCAAATCAAGTGGTTGGACACGTGCCATCCTAGATAGAGAGTATGGCAATCTCTGAAACATCCATTAGTCTTTGCTACTAGTCTCTTGCTTTTCCCACCTCACTAGAAAAATGAGAGGTACTTCCCATGAGTTTGGAACTGAAATGGGTAGGATGCATACGAGGCACAGATAATGAGAGGTGAACCAACTCAATTAGCACAATGGTGGGGCAGAAGCACACCAACAAGGTTCGACAATCCTAGCCTCATGGTTGCTTATAGCTTTGAGAAGCTATACCCAAACCCCCCCAGAGCTCCCAGAGCTCATCGTCCAACAGGACACTCAGAATAGGGTCATTCCATGATTACAAGATTCTCATCGAAGTTTAGGAACATGAACTTCCCCAAGGGCATTGTCAGAATATCCGTGACTTTCTCATCAGTTCCTATATGATCGAGCCTTACGGTGCCTCATTTTACCATATCTCAAATAAAGTGGTACTAGCCATCATCATGCTTGGATGGATCATGGAACACCGAATTCTATGACAAACGAATCCCCCTTTGGTTATCACAAAGGATAATGGTGGAATCTAGCACATGCTTGAACATCTCACTGAAGATATTTCACAACCAAGTGACTTCACAACGGGCCATACATGTTGCTATTTATTTGGCTTCAGCGGTGCTCAAGGCTGCCAACTTCCGTTTCCTGCCCAAATAAGATCTACGTGTGAAGTAGCATCTAGATGTGCTCTTGTAATCCACCACACTTCCATCCCAATCGACATCAGAATATCCAAGGAGTGTCATGCTTCTGACAGTGTATCTCAGCCCATGGTTTATTGTGCCACAAAGATATCTCAGGAGTTTCTTGGCACCATCCCAGTGAATGTTATGGTCAGCCATGTGTTGACTCAAAGTGTTCACTACACAACATATGTTCGGACGGGTGTTCACTAAGAACATCAGGGCCCCTATGAGTTGACGATAATTAGTAGGATATTCTAACACGGGCCCAGCAGCGTTTTCACTCAAATTCTTAAATTTGAGCTTCATCTATGTTGACACGGACTTATAGTCCACCATACCAAATATTTCCAGAAGCTTCACAATGTATTTTCCTTGAGAAAGGAAAATCTCGCCAGGTCTCTGCCAGAACTCCAGGCCTAGGAAGTAGTGCATCAGTCCTAGCTCCTTCATCTTGAACTCAACAACGAGCTCCCTCCTGCATTGATGAATGAGAGGGTCAGCACCTGTCAGGAAGAGGTCATTCACATACAACACCAGAATGAGAGGCTTCTCTCTATCAACCTTGAAGTAAAGGTTCATATCAGCATTACTATGAGTGAAACCCAACTTCATCAAGGAGCTATCTATCCTCTCATACCAAGCTCTAGGTAGGTCTTTCTTCAACCTGTAGACATGGGTGTCCCGATCCAGGACTTCGAACCCCAGAGGTTTCTCTACATACACCTCTTCCTTTATCGCACCATGAAAAAATGTGGTTTTCACATCCATCTGATGAAGACTCCATCCTTGCATAGTAGCAAGGGTTATGATAGATCGAATGGTGGTATATTGGGCCACAGGTGCAAATATGTCATCATAGTATATACCTTCCTTTTGAGAGAAGCCACGGGCAATGAATCTTGCCTTGAAATTTTCAATACTTCCATCAAATCCATGCTTGATCTTGTAGATCCATTTCGAGGTGACAATTTCTTTGTCCTCTGGTCTTGGAACCACATCCCAGACATCATTCTTCATTATGGACTCATACTCTTTGTGCATAGAATCCTTTTAGACTTGATGATTTACGGCTTCCTCAAAATATCTAGGCTTAGATTGTACAATAGTACTCATGGCTACTAGATACCCTTGGTATCAACTCGGCTTCTTGCTTTCACGGAATGTCCCCCTTGGGGCCATATGTCCCTCAGCATCCTCGAGAGTGTCCTTGAGCCATGATGGTATCTTTTCTAGTGAAGGAGGTGGATCAATTGGGTCCATCGGTCCTTCAAAATCGGGCATCATCTCATCCTTTTGTTCTTCTTGATTTCCAGGCCTTGCTTCATGATCTTCCTCAGATCTCGGAAGATTGACTACTTTCCTCAGGGAAGAATATTCATCAAAAGTGACATCGTGGCATATCTCCACTTCCCTTTGACTAGGCACATAGACTCTATAGGGCTTCGAAGTTTCGTTGTAGCCCACAAACATTCCCTTATTCCCAGAAGCATCCAGCTTGCTCCTCTTCTCTTCAGCACATGAAAATAAGAAGGACATCCAAAAACTCTAAAATGTGAGAAGTTAGGTTTCTTACTAGAGAAAACCTCTTCGAGAGTTTTGGAGTCCAGTGCAGAATGTGGGCATCGGTTTTGAATGTACACAACAATGTTCACAACTTCTCCCCATAGAAAATTCGTAGACCCTGGTCACATAGCATTGCACACACAACTTCCACAATGGTCCTGTTCTTTCGTTTAGCAATGCCATTCTGCTCAGGAGTATAGACAGTTTTGGTCTCCCTCTTAATGCCAACTACTCTGCAAAAGTTCTTGAACTCATTCATCTCATATTCAATGCCATTATCGGTCTAATGGATAATATCACATGTCCTCACTCCTAGTGGACTTCCTCCAACCTGGTAGAGTGTATCAACTCTAAACCTAATCGTGATAGCTTCCTTGAAACTCTTCTTCCAAATATGCACCTTCCCATCAATGAATGCCACATTGAAACCTTTGTCTTCCATGGCAGATATAGACATAAGGTTCTTCAAATTAGGTACATAGAGTACATCCTACAAGTGGAGGACTTGAACTTGAGACAAGTGGAGGGTCATAGTCCTTGTCCCTTTCACGGGATATGTGGCATTGTCTCCAAGAATAATTTCTAGATTAGTATCCTTCTCAATCATATTAGAAAGTGCTTCCTTGAACCCAGTGATGTGCCTTGAGGCACCATTATCTATCAACCAGACATCCATAGTGTCGGGTGGAGGTCGGATGCAAGAATGAATTCATTTCTTTTATCAACAACATTTGATTCCTCATACTTGGAATTTCTCGACATTTTGAAAGGTCGACCATTTTCATCGAAGGGAGACTTCCTCTTTCCCTTGAACCTATTGTTCCTTTGATTTCCATTCCTCCGGTTGTTGTTGTTGTCATCATCATTAGGAAAATCCTTCTTGAAAGAGCATTCTCTAGCATAGTGACCCGGTCTATGACAAGTGTAACACTTGCCCTCCTTTCCTTGGGCCCCTGCTCTTCCTTTTTTCTTTGGACCACCAAGGTTCTTCTTTCTATAATGAGCAGCATAGGCAACATTTACTTCATTTCCATACTCCTTCATTCTTGTCTCTTCTTGTACGCATCTTGATAGTACTTCATCAAAGTCAGGTATCACATTATTATTTATAATGGTAGTGTTGAACACATTCCATTCGAACGAGAGCCCTCCAAGTGCGGTGAGTACCATCTCTTGATCAGTTATTGTATCCCCAATATCAAACATATTGTTCCTAATCTCGATCAGCTTCAGAAAATATGATTGAATAGACTCGTCCCTGCCTTTCTTCAGATTCTTCAATTGATTCTTGAAGAATAGGACTTGATTCCCATTGTTGGCCTTGAACATGTGGACCAAATTATCATACATCTCTTTGGATGTGCCCAGATCAGAGATGTATGCAACCAGACTTTGCTTTGATCTCCCCCTTCTTATACTTTTTTTTGGTGGCAAAAGTTGTAGTGGATGGAGGCTCTTGGATTTTACCCTGCACATAGTCCATAACATCTTGGTCTTCCAACATAAGATCCAATTTCATCTTCCAAGCATGGAAGTCATCCTTCCTAGTCAATTTTTCATCAGCCTTGAAGCCATTGTAGTTTGAGGAACCCATCCTCTTCTTCAGTGATTGCTACAAATTACGGCTTTGTCTTCACCTCTGCTTTGATACCATGTAAATGTATGTAGATGTTCTATGATTGATGCAACTTTAATTTCTCTTCAATATTAGACAACAATCACATAAACAATAAAGTAAAATGCTAATAGAACATACCATTAGATCGAGAGAAGACAAGCCAGAAATATATAAGTGTGTTGGTGCGTTACGAAGGTCAACAAGATGCTTCAACCAGCAAAGTCTCAATATGGTTAGCCAACCTGCAATGTCACACAACCCTCTATGACAACCAAACAGTCAACTCAAAATTCAACCCAAAAATTCAATGTTGTCAGTCAATGGTCAATGCAAACAGTAGCAACAGCTAGGTCAACGTTGAAAAGTCAAAGTCAACATTTTGCCATGGAAATAGAGCCAGAAAATGCAGATGAGGGAAATCAAGATTTTGGGAGAGTTTCGAGTCGATTTTAGCTTGTGTTGACCAAAGTCAAAGCTGGTCAAAATTTTCTGCAGAAACCCTAGATCGAAAACAAAAAAGTGTTGCTACCATATTTCCCACATGTGGAGAGAGAAGAGCCACCAAGGTCATCGAACCAATCAGATGAGGAGAGAGAAATGTGTGAGGATGAGATAATTTCCTCCAACATTGACCTTATTTATATCCATCAGTGAGGGTGTGTGACACATCTACTGGGGCACAAAACCTTAAGGCCGACCTGCACATATTTTGAATAGATTAAAAATAAATTCAAAATAAATGTCCTACTCATGGGATCAAGATGATCTTTAGATAAATATTGCACCTCTCCGAAAGAGGAACCTAATAAAAATATTGGTATCTTCATCTGAGCATCACAACATGGAGTTTGGACCTAGTTGTCCAAAATTAACACTGGTGCTACTAGAATCGGGTGACGGAGTCCTCATGAAACAAAGGGGCATGGCCATATCCTTCTTGTGGAGCAAAAATATTCTCAAGAGGGTATCATGGATGCTACATAGAATCGGTGCCCATGCGGGCATTACCAAAAATTTCATATCCCGGGGGCTTATTGGGTGACATTGGCACATACAACCCATGAGCAATAGGGTTGAGAGTCAGGTCAGCAGAATACATATTCGCCCTGGTGTCATAGGTACTCAGGGCTAATTAGGCCACAATTCCCTACTGGTGATGCTGCTAAGAGAATTAATAGGGAAAAATCTGCTGCTGATGTGGCTGCATTGAGCCGTAAGAACCAGTAAATTCCAACGGGTCCAAACTTTGTAACCCTAGAAATAATTTTCCATTGGAGGCCATACCATATGACCCAAAGCCAGTCCATGGAGAGTAAATTTCTTTGTGGGTGTTCTAAGAAGTGGGCGGGGAAAGGATTGGAGGGACTCATGGTATAGAATCCTTGACCTGAGGCTAAAGTTGGCAGAGCAAATGAATCTCCTCCCATGGCCTGTTGTTGATGTTTATGTTGTTGTTGAGACTGGGAGCACTACCACACAACCTTTCTCACATTCATGTTTTTCCTGAAAAGATTGAATTATGAGAAATGTCACCAGAATTTTCAACAACGTCAGTCTTGCCTTGGCCATTTCTCCTGGAACTTCATTGATTTTATTTGGATATTGCTGAAATCAACCTCAAATTAGATTCCATTTCACCACAGAGCAGGCAATTTATACGCCATCTAGTACATTGTGGCTTGATATAAATGTATATGCAGAGAACTTATATACTTCTTGGTTGCGGAATTTCTACAACTATATGACCCCTTACGTTTCAAAAAATCCGAGAGTGGCTTATGTGAATTATATGGACCTTGATGTGGGTGATTACACTACGCCCTTTTTAGGTCACTTGTGGACATGGGTAGGGCGTGGGGAGAAAATTTTTTTTTTGGGTAATTTTAGACGTCTGGCTGAGGTGAAAAAATCAGGAATGATCCACATAATGTGTTCAAAAATTTCCAGACTATCTTTATCTTTGGGGAAGACTCGCTCATTGGAGAAAATGTGGAATTAGGTTTTTGGTCACAGCTTCTTGTTCCTATTCTTTTATTTTTACTTCTTAAAAATAAATGTGGTTTCTCCACACTTTATCCAAGCAATAACATTGAGAGGGAAAGGAAATTTGAATGAAAAGAATCATTCTTAATATTATTTTAGTAGTTTTAAAATTTGTGTGGGAAAGAAAATTTCAATGAAAAGAATCATTCTTAATATAATTTTATTAGTTTTTAAGTTTGTTTTGGTCACAATTTTTTTTGTTCTTATTCTTTTATTTTTACTTCTTAGGAATAAATGTGGTTTATCCATATTATTTTATTCATTTTTAAATTTGGGAGAAATTTCAATTATTTTTTTTATTTTTTTCTTTTTTTAGAGATTCAAATTTAGCTCCTCCACTTTTAATTGTGGGTAGAGGTTCTCTAACCTTTATGGTAGAGATGTTGCCATGTCTACTTAAAAGTGTAATGTCTTATTAAACATTTTGACTCCGTAAAATTAAAAAAAATGAAATATAAATATAAATAAAAGAAGAGCATAATGGAAATTTTGTAATGTTTTGTTAAACATTTTGACCCAATAAAATTAAATTAAATTAAATTAAATTTATAATTAATTATAAATAATTATTAAAGTATCCTAGATCCATCTTAACTCCACATGTACCAAGCATCGAGAGGGATTAAATATATTGAGATGCAAATATATTTTAGAGTGAAAATAAATTTGATCCCTCTAAGTTCTTGGTAGATCTGTAATTGAGGTGGATCTAGGTTGGTGTAAAAGTAGGTTATGATTATTGAAATAAAACAAAAGAAGAAGAAGAAGAGAGTAAGAGAGAGGTATCAAACATATTGAGATGAAAATATATTTTAGAGTGAAAAGAAATTTGATCCCTCTAAGTTCTTGGTAGATCTCAAATTGAGGTGGAACTAGGATGGTATAAAATTAAGTTATGATTATTGGAATAAAACAGAAGAAGAAGAAGAAGGGAGTAAGAGAGAGGTATCACAATGACGTTAAAATTTTTATTTTATTTTAAAACATTCAAATATAATTATAAAAATTTAGTAATTATTTAAGCATGCTATATAATTATAAAAATTTAGTCATTTCATAGTAGTGATAGACTTTGCTAGTTAGGAATAACAATCTATGCTTAACCAACATGTTTTAATTGAACCTAAGGGAAGCATCTTAAATTATAAAAAATGTTGAAATTTCCATTTAGTGGTAATTAATGCTACATCGTCACCACCCAACCATAGGCAACATTCTACCACCTCCTCTAATCCAAGCACTCTTGAACAACTAACTACCCAATGTAGAATTGTGTTATTTCCATTAAGGTCAACCCGGTGTAGTTCCCAATGATCATGTGCCTAATGGAAACAAGATTCCACTTAAATTTCACTCATCAATGATGTTACCTTTCCATGGCTAATACATTATTCAACACATTGCCAATTTACATCATCCTCCCCTAAGGTTGTGTTACAATGCTTTGTCAATGATCAACCCTTGTTGAGGGGATCTCGTATTCCACAGAAAACTAGTACACCATCCTAACTACCTCATGAAACAACCTAAGTCACTCACAAAGTATAACAAACATATAAAATCAATGTCCACTCTTAGTCATGTTTACCCTACATGCCATCCATTGTGCCATTGTTAATGGCACCTCAAGTAAGATCCTTGCATTCTCCCCCAACTTTAATTGTTGGCATCTTCATCAACATGGCTTCATTGGCTTCTCTAATGGACAAGGCATTGATGGTAAACATAAACGCCATAATTTTTTCATTTAAATGTGGTTTTGATACCATTTGTCATGAGGGTAAACTTTAAAATCCACTTAAGCATCTAATACCACTCAAGAAGCCTAGTTTCTTTGTAGCATTGACATGACATTACTAGTGTGCATGACCATAAACCTCTTGTATCACTCCAAATATGCCTAGACAACATGTCCTAACCAAACCCAAGTTAGGAGCCTTACACTATAGGAAATGTTGTATTTATTGTTTCATTATAACTGACGTTGTGTCATCACCACCCACACATAAACAACATTTCACTACCTCCCTCAAGCCACCACACTTGAATAACTAACCACCTACTGTAATACTATGTTGTCTCCATCTAGACCAAATTCTTGTAATTATCTAAAGGTCATGTGCGTAGTGGAAACAAGCTTCCACTTACCTCTAATGCACTCATCAACTATGTTCCCTTTCCATGCCTAACACACTATCAATCACATTTCCAGGTTGTAATATCCTTTGGCGAATTTTTGTTGCAACACTTCATTGATCATCCATCCTTGTTAGGATAGGCATCCTTAATCCTCCTAGTCCACACCAAACTAGTACATCATCCTAAATGTCTCAGTGATCATTGTGAGTCGGTCATGAGGGATATGAAACATATATACTAGTCATTCACCCTTTATCATGTTTTCTTAGCATGTTATATAAGAGAAAATTTCCAGTGGAACCTCGAGGAAGCTCCTTACATTCTTCCCAACTTGAATTGTTAACATCCTCATCAATACAACCCCATCAAATTCTCCAATGAAATGGGTGTGGATAGTGAAGAACAATTCCACAATTTTTCATTCAAACATGGATTTAATACCATTTTTCATTTTTATAGGTCAATTTGGGCACCATTCCTAATGACCTGGTTAACTGGGCATCATCTCCAGGATCGATGATCAAGGGTCTATCATTCCCTATCATCTCAGTTGCTATATGCTCTAAGACAGAAAACAAGACAAATCAAGCAAGACTTTCATTAAGAAAAGGTTTCCATGGTTTGAAGCTTATTATTTAGCATATGAGAGCTCACCAACGTAGGCTTTAAGGGGCCTAAGTGCATTGCATATGCAGGTAGCCCCATGCAAGACTGCTTTGCAAAGCACTTCCCGACATTCAAAGGTGCGTTGGTCACAATGGGAGTGAAATTCTTATTGTTCTGGAATATCCACTTGGAAAGTGCCTTCTAGAAGAGATCACATGTGTCAAGATTCGAATCCAAGTTTCCATTTGACATCTACATGAATGGAAACATGTCTTGCCTATTTTTGGAAAGCTATTGATTGCAAAAAAACCTACAGTTCATCTATAAATTGAACACATATCTAAGTGTTTGAGAAGGAAGAATTTGAGTAGAGAAATGCTGGAGAATTTTCAATTGAGAGCTTGGTTTGTAGAGCTATTGCTGGAGAGATTTATGCTGTGATGAGACTTGGGAAATATGTTGGAAGGTCACTCCAAATCAGTCACTAGGTTGGAACCTCTCCTTCTATCATCAATAAAGAGTACTTCTTGTTTTTCCCTACATGTTAACTTTGATTTTCCATATTGTAAGATCTTGGTTGATGAATGTAGTTTATGCTTAATTGATTTAGCTAACTAGCTTGAATAGATATCTATATTATTGCATATTCTATTGTTTTAGTGTTCTTTCTTGCAGGAAGCATTCAGCCAACGAACCGCTTGAATTTGAAGCTGTAGCAGAAGCGATAGAAGGATTCATTTGGAAGTGATTGAAACAAGTAAGCCTCCAATCCTCTCTGTGTATCTATTCTGAGTTAGGAGAAATGGTAGTATAGTCTTTCACCTGTTGTTCTAGACTAACACCTATCTAGGGAAGCGTAATTTATCCGTAGATTACAATTATGGCCCAACAAAATGGCGAATCCACTGGGGAGAATTTATCTTAGTTTTAGGTGTTTTAGTCTCTGATTTGCTATCTAAATCCACCCAGTAGCTGTTACACATAAAGAATATATTTTTTAAGACCTTAATTTGCAAAGACAGTGAGCCAAACAGTAGCTTTTTCTTTCTTTACTGCGCCCAACGCACCCTTAGTCAGGGCACAGTGCTTTGCAGAGCACTATCTCCCTTCCAAGCCTGCGTTGCAGAGCACTGTCTCCCCTTGGAGATTGCATTGGTTCCTGAAAGGGACCAAATTACCTTGAATCTGACTTTGTAACTTGCCTCAGTTATGTTTGCTACTGTGTTTTGAAAAGTTTAATGCTCAATTGTCTAGTGATTCTATATATTTCTTCCTCCTTTGGCTGAAAATTTGTTCAATGTTTGTTTAGAAAAGTTTTTCTTTATCATTGAAAAGTTGATTTCAAAGTTTTTTTTTGTGGTCGCATTAAGAATCGTTTGCTTTCGAAATAGGAAATTGTTGTAAAATCTTCATTTCCTTGATAGGAGAAATTGTTGTTGAAATCCTCATTTTTCCTTCAAAAGATAAATTGTTGTTTGTATTATTCGTTTCTCAAAAGTAAAAATAAGTTTGATTATTGATCTAGTGCACCTAGTTTCTTTTCTACATTTATAACATTAAGGAAACTGAAAAGAAAAAATTGCATTTGCATGTAGGATTGTGTGTTTTTTGCAAAAGGAACATTAGGAAATCTGCATTTAGTTTGTGATTCATTGATTTTGTTTTTGTTCATTGATTTGTTTGCTCACAAATTATTTACTCTCTTTCCAAAAAACTAGCATTCTCTTACCTTAGTAGCTAGGTTCTTCATTGAAAAAGCTAAAAGTGAAAGTTTGTTTATCATTCTTAGCTACATTTTAGGAATTTCATATACATCATCGTGGTGAACCTGAAAGGAAAATTTTTAAGCAAGATCAACATAAAATAAATCTCAATTTACATAACAACGCTTTGGAACATTAACAATAATATTTAGAAGGTCTAGGCTAGAGACATGTTCCGGCGTCGTAAAACATAGCAGCTGCCATTAACTTGTCTGCGATACATTCCAAGTGTGATACCTCACTCCATGTACGTAAGAATATCATAGCTCTTCCATGTACTCTCGGGTATATCGAGCGGTGTTACAGTATGATAAGTATAAAGGGGTTCTCTCACTGTGTGGTTTTGCATCAAACATCGCTAATATGGACTTGGGCCTCCACGTACCTTCGGGTATATTTGGGAGGAAACTTTTTAGGTGTTATCCATCCATAGTGAACCGAGTCGGGCGCCCTGAAATTGTGATACACCAAACACAACATTAGGGGAGATTACCTACCCGTACTTCTTGGTTCGCCAGGAGGTATTCTGCAGTTCACAGTTTTTTGGTAAATCCTTTTACCTAGCATTACCCTCTTTTTGTTTATTTGTCTTTGGATAAAATAAATCAGTAATCGTGGAAGAACACAATCCTACCCCCATCGTTTGTGTAGATTAGCTTTAAAACCACCTTTACCGCCGGAAGTTACTTCTTGTAGGCGAAGGCGACCATGATCTGCCGAATCAAGTACAATTCGTACCTCTGGCGAAATATCATCATTTAAACCAGAGTTGGCTCAAATTTTTTCCACACATCTCGGTTCGTTTACTGTTGTCGAAAAGGAGTCTTCACAACTACCCGTGGTCATGATCCATTCAATCACTGAGACCATACCTCCTGGACCCGACGTTTTTCAATCTCAAATTGATCCAGATCCTATCTCTTCTTTGCCAAAAAATCTGAATCCTGAACAACCAGAAGTTATTCCTACCTTGGTCACTCCACAAATTTCTGTAGCCACTGAAAATCCTATATCACACAGTCAACTGTCTAAAATATATTTTGGGCCTGACAGTGAAGTTCTTCCTCCTGGTTTAATTGTGATTGAAGAAATCCCACAACCTGATACACCTTTAAGTCAAACCCACTTTGGGGGAGACATTTACCTATACCAGTATTTTCCTCAATCGTTTCCATCTGCTTTTGTTGATCCCATTGCCATTCAATCTCCTGTTGATTTCGGAGAGTATAAATTTGGTCATACAACCATGCCTCAACCAACATCTTCGGTTGGGTCTGCTATTCCAATTACGTTAGCTCCTACCCTCTCTACCCCGTTAATGTTCACAACCTCACCAAAGTCATATTTGCATGGTGGCCCTTCGGTCCCAACAAGTTACAAATCATTGTCTGGCACTTTCTTTAGTCAATCTTCAAGACCATGGTATTTACCAATGTCATCATCTAGTGTTTTAACTGGTAGTCGTATAGTAAGTACTGAATGACATGAATCATTACATCCATCATCAGGGAAATATCAAGTCGGTCCTTATGGTTTAATTCGTTTAAGTACCATATCAACTGGAATCCCAGCATTTGGGGAAAAATATTTTCTATCTTATTATCCTCCTTATGCTGGGGGGCAACCTATGGTCACCCAATACGACACTAATCAGTCACATTTTGGTCAAACTAATGTTGACATGAATGTTTTTCAATGGCAACCCACTCTTCTTGTGCAATCATGAACGGTTGTCCAATCGTATCAACCAATTCAACCTGTTACACGCACTTCAATACCGCTTGTTAATACATCTATACCCCTGTTACAGAATCAAAATCTTGTACATCAACCTTATCATGCAAGATCTTCAACTCAATATCATCAAATGTTGGGTCCACAGACTCAAAATCCTTTGGTTAATTTACAACAACCTGTATCAGGAATTATTTATTCACAATTTGGTGTACCATTTTATGGGGTGTCACAAACGCAATCTGGATATACATATCAACCGAATCCAACTTACACTAATTTGGGTTATAACATTGGTGGACAGGATCCTTGGCAGCCACAGACACAAATCCCTCAAACTTCATTTCAACAAGTATCATATCTAGGTTTTGGTCAACAGAACTCTCAAGTGTTTGCTATGCAAAACAACCCCTATCTGGGTTACCAACATCAAATCCCATATGCTGGTGCTCAAAGACCTGTTGCCCAAGAATTTCCATCTTATCCTGGCTATGCTCAACCTGACCTTAATCGATAGTTACCTTTTGTTGCAACCTTGGAATTACCAGATTTAAACCGGTTAACCAATGATCCTATCAAGTATGCTCCTTGGTGGCTGGTGATACCACATAAATTACCCTTCGACATTCGTAAATTCAATGGAAACCCTGGAGAAGATACATAAACTCATGTTATGACTTACCATTTATGGTGTTCATCAAATTCCCTAAATGATGATTCTGTTTGATTACGCCTTTTCCAGCGAATGCTCACAGGTCCGGCAGGTAAATGGTACATTGAATTACCTAGAGAATATTTCGACAATTTTACTGCCTTAGCTACTGTATTTTTGACCCATTTCCAGTTACCGATCAGATACGAAACTGGAATGGAACTCTTGACCAAATTAAAACAGAGTAATGCTACTCACATTTCAGATCATATTCATGAGTGGTGTCACCATCGACAAATGGTTAAGACATTTTTTCTTGATCAGCTCCTTGCTGAATGGTTCATTAAGTCCCTATTACCATCTATAAATGAGGATGTGGCTAAAGGTGGCATCGTCACAGAAGAGAAATTTATCACTCGTTCCCAATATTTAGACATGATTTATACTCAGTCTGGTAGGCTCTATGAAAAAATACCAAATGCGCCGCGATCTAATTTCAATATTCCTCCTCAAATAAAGGACTCTCATTCCGGAGATGGCTTGATAGGCATTGTGAGTACACACAACACTACTGCATCTAATCCTACTCCTACTTCTGAAATTAATGTCGTGTCATTTGACAAAGGCAAAAGTGATAAGAAACCAGGAGGTAAGAAAAAGGGGAAATCAAAGAAAAAACAAACTTCTAACTTGTAGGAACGATCATCTGATCAACTGTCTGGACCACAGAAACCTCGTTATCCATGCATAATATGTAACGAGGAACACTTTGTTAGGGATTGTCCTCACCGTGCTGAAGTCTCAAAAATCATCAAGACTTCTCATGCATCAGCTGTGTTGATAGACCCGTTTCCAAATCTAGACACAAATTTGGTTGCTACGGATCCAGCTCCTAGTTCCCAAGTGTTAATGTTATCCACCACAAAACCTTCACAAGATATTTTGGTGTTAAAGTGGAATAAATACTATGGTAGTCTGGCCATTGATCAACCTACTACCTCGACAACAAATCCATCTACTGAATTGGTACTACCTCCTGTTATTCCTGAATTGACAATTAAGCCACCGAAGGGAGTCATTCATAAATCAAAATATAATCCTCGAGCGAAAGCTACACAAATTATAATATAGTTGAAGATTTGGCTCAATCCCCTTCAGCTATGTTTGCTCTTGAGGTACTACAAAATTTTCCCTCCCAGAAGTAGGCTTTATTGTCGACCATTGGTGGAATTGATCCAACTGATTCTAATCTTGTCGTCTTTAATCATACGGGCTATGTTCCTTAATTACCAGCAAAATTGGCATTCTCCATCCAAGTAAATGTTCTCAATCACCTTGTTCATCGCACTATTATTGATGAGGGAGCATCTACGTGCATTATGTCTCTAAACTATTGGAAGTCACTTGGATCACCACGATTATCACAATCATCAATGACGTTGAAGGCTTTTGATGGAAGAACATATAAACCTTGTGGTATTATCAATAATATGAAAGTTGAATCAGGGGGAAAAATAGTAAGTATTGATGTTGAGGTTGTTGACAGACCCCTTGACTATAATATTTTACTCGAAAGACCATGGGTATATGCAATGACTGCCATTGTTTCTACATACTTTAGAATGATTTCCTTTCCACATAAAGGTACAATCACACCCATTAATCAATTATCCTTTTTTTCCTCTACTTCGCAGGTAACTGGAAGCATTCCGTATATTCACTTACCCCAACTAGAAATTCAGAATATTGGTGTAGGACTTTTAAAGGATTCCACTCTTATGGGAACCTTTGCATTACCACCACCCACGACATCGGTAGAAATTACAAGCATAGAGACCTACTACATGATCTCTTCCACTCTATCTGGCTTAAGGAAGAGTACGGGTGATTCTGATATTTCTATGTTGGATGATGTTTTACCGCTCAGACTTATTGAGCTACAATAGCAATCAATCTATTTGGCTTGGGCGGAAAATTCAAAATCAGCATCACCGAGTGTTTGGTTTGATCATTCATTAGATTTTGGAACTCCATCTGATCCATTTTCCTCAAAATTTTTGACAGATGAAAACATTTTGGAAGCTATGATGGCAAAAGGAGAACCATGGGAAGATTATCATCATTGTTCCCTTCTCCCAGATTATGAAGAAAATAATCATAGTGAACTATATCACCCATCCATTCAAAATTTATTTTCGAATTATTTTCCAATTAATGCAATTGAATCTGAGCGAAATTTATCTAATATTGAAGAAACAATTTCTATGAATATTTCGACTAAACCTAGCGTTGTATAAAATATTCATGTTGGTGTATCTTGTTCTCTATCAAAACTTGATTCATATCACTCTATTTTTCATGAATTTCATGATGTATTCGCTTGGTCTTATGAGGAAATGCCAGGCATAGATACTAGTATAGTTGAACACACTATTAATATGTATCCTGATGTCAAACCGGTGCGTCAACAGCTTCGTCTTGTTCATCTGAAGAAATCCGCTGCCATCAAAGAAGATGTTGAAAAAATTTTGCATGTTGGTTTAATTTACCATGTTCCGCTAACTGAGTGGGTTTCCAATATCATTCCTGTTATGAAAAAACAAGGAACAATTAGAGTGTGCATCAATTATTAGGATGTCAATTAGGCTTGTCCAAAAGACAACTATCATATTCCCTTTATCGACTAGATTATTGACGATTGTGCTGGATGCGAAATATTTTCATTCATGAATGGATTTTCCGGCTACAATCAAATCAATATCCGCCCAGATGACCAACATAAGACAAAATTCATCTGTCCCTGGGGTACATTCGCATATAGGAAACTTCCGTTTGGTTTAAAGAATGCTGGGGAAAATTTTCAGAGAACAATTTATTATGATTTCAATGACATCAAGCACATTGTTCAACCATATCTAGATGATTTACCATCACATTCATGAAATCAGACTGATCACCCAATGCATTTGAGAGCCATTTTATTACGCTGTGGACACTACAAGATACGCCTCAATATGCACAAATGTGTGTTTTGTGTTGGTTTTGATCGATTCCTCAGACTCATAGTTTCAAAAGAAGGAATTCAAATAGACCCACTCAAGGTACAATCCATTCTTTATTTTCCTGCACCATCAAACCTACTTCAGATACAAAAACTTCAACGAAAGGCTAACTTCCTGAGAAGGTTCATTCCAAACTACGCCGAAATGGCTAAAGGATTTACTCGATTATTGAAAAAGGGGGTTTCCTTCCATTGGGACCAAGTTGCGCAAGCTTCTTTTGATGTTGTCAAGGACCATATTGTCCGAGCATCATTAATGTATCCTCCAAATTATCAAAATGATTATTTCTTATATATCGTCGTGGCTGAAACAACCATTGCTATGGTTTTGGTCCAAGTAGAAGATGGAATTGAACATCCGATCTATTATTTGAGTCGTAATCTCAATGATATGGAAGTTAAGTTCTCATACGTGGAAAATATTGCCTTGGCAGCTGTTGAAGCTGTCCAAATATTTTTCCATTATATCCGACTCCGAAAGACAACAATAGTTTCGAATTACAACCCCATGACTTACATCTTATCACGTCAATTTCTGGGGGGGGAAATATTCAAAATGGATCATCATTTTGCAGGAATTTGATTTGGAATTCATAAAATCCAAGTCAAAGAAGTCTTTAGTTTTGGCCAAACTTCTCTGTGGCCTTCTCTCTGATAGTACTACAACTACGTCGGAACCATCTATTCCAGATGAGTCTATGTTTCTGATCGGATCATCTGATCCCTGGTATGGAGATTTCATCATTTATCTCCAAACTGAAAATTTTCGACCTAATACATCTCGTTTTGATCAGCGACGTATTCCATACCAAGCCAAAGATTATCTAATCATCGGTGATACACTTTATCATCATGGTGTCGATACCATTTTAAGGAGGTGCCTCACTCATGAGGAGGCCGAAAAAGTATTAAATGATTGCCATGCTAGGGCTTGTGTTGGAAATTTATCTGGATATGCTACCACGCAGAAGATACTCTATGTCGGTTACCTTTGGCCTACTATTTTTTGAGATTGTATCCTCGCAGTCAGAAGTTGTCATGCATGCTATATTTTTTATCGTAAAATCTGCAAACCGTTGGCGCCAATGCATCTTGTTGTCTCTGTTGGACCATTTACGAAATGGGGTATTGACTTCATGACATATAACCCTCCTTCATCCTAGGGGCATGGTTATATTATTGTTGTAGTCGACTATTTTACCAAATGGGCCTAAACGATGCCTACGTTCAACAACACAGGACAAAACGCTGCATTGTTTTTCTTCAATCATGTTATTGCATGGTTTTGGGTCCCACAGGCTATAGTTATGGATCATGGGAAGAATTTTCGCAACCATATGATGTCTGAATTGACATCCAAGTTAGGATTGTCTCATGATAATTCTACTCCTTATTATCCATAATCAAATGGACAAGTTGAGGCTATTAATAAAATTCTTAAACGAATGCTTCAACGAATGATAGGAGTCTGTAAAAGGAATTTGCACTTGATCCTATACTCTGCCTTGTGGGCATAATGAACCTCGGTGAGAAACGCGACCAGATTCACTCCTTTTCAACTGGTGTATGGTTTGGAAGCTATCTTACCAATCCAATGTGAAATTTCATCGTTAAAACTCACGATATACTTGTTACCTGACACCTTAGAAGAAGAAGCACGTATCCTTAACCTCATCCGTCTAGATGAAACACGTCGTGAAGCCCAATTTGCCAATGAAGCACATAAGAGATGTATAAAGGTGAAATACGACAAAAATTTCCAACCTTGCATCTTCTCAGAGGGCGACTTGGTCCTTCTTTAGGATCAAGAAGCTGATGTAATAGGTACAGGGAAATTCGAGCCATTATGGCATGGCCCCTATATTTTCAAAAGAGTTCTTGCTAAAGGTGCCTATGAGTTAGTTTATTACGATGGGTTTCCATTGGCACAGCCTAGAAATGGGTTGTATTTGAAACGTTACTATGCTTAATCATGAGCGTAATAATTTTTTGTATTATATTGTTTATATACTGTTGATTTGCGTTCACTATCTTAATTTGTTTTTTAGAGTTTTCTTGACGTTAGTAATCTGCTTTACATTTCATCACAGATGATTGAATCTTCAGAACCATTTTTTGGATATGATGATGGTGCTAGTCATAGTACACAGAATTTATCCTCTGTAGCGTGGGCCATTTTCACTCCGAACGACGAGTTAGTGAGTTTTCAAGGGATTTGTATCGGTAGATCGACGAATAATATCACTGAGTATAGTGCGTTGATCTAACTTCTCTCTGATGCAATTTCATTTGATATTAACCACATAATCATAAGGTTAGACTCACAAATTGTGGTACTACAACTTACTAGTATTTATACTGTTAGAAATCCAACACTTCTTAGATTGTTCTTAAGAGTTCAACTTTTGGAAAGACATTTTGTTTTCATTCAATATCAACACATTTATAGAAATCTAAACACTTTAATTGATTCATTAGCTAATCAAGTTTTAGATAGAAATTTGCAACATAGGTAAAGAAAACATTCACTTCATTGAATAGGATTGCATATTAAAAATCGGAAAAACTATGAAAACATATAGATAGATAGTTATAGGTTTTTTACAAAATTTGTGCCCAAGACACGTAGGTCATCTGACCTCAAAATGTATGCAAAAATATCACATGTAAACTAGTGGTGCTCATGGTAACATGCTATAGATGTAGAAATCCTACGGAGCAACTGCATCCAATGGTTAGGAAACCCAATAGTGTGTTGTTGCAGTCGCATGGGTAACTCTTCAAGCTGGCAATCCGGAATCCTGAAGGTTAATCCCTCTATGTATTGCTGAAGCTCAACTAGAGTCTCAGCCATATCAAGCTCCTGAAGGGTTGCTCTCTCGACAGCCCTATCTGCAGGTGCATCTAACTCACACTCTGGTTCCTCTACTGGTTGAACACGACCAATATCTGCATTACATTAAACATTTAGTTTAGTCTTGGAAAGAAATAAAAACACAAAAAAATTGTATAAACCTTATAAAAATAAAAAAACATGGTCAAATCATTCTTACCTATTGCACCCCACTGAGCGCTTTCTGGTAATACTAGATCTGGATCTCCTTGGAAGTCGATGCCTGCGTATGCGTAATCATCGATGGTGACAATTTGTCGCTGGAACCAGGCGAAGAATGTAGTCAAGAACACAACGGTCGATTGGCCTGCATCAGTGGAATATGTTCCAAAGCGAAGGAGATGAGGATGGAACCATAACTGAAATTTTTCTTCCTTCCTCCCTTTGATTTATACAGTTGTTCCTTTATCTGAGATAGAACAGCTTAAGACCAGTTGAAGACTATTGGCTCTAAGAATTCTAGCGCATACTGCATATACGATCTGTTCGCTACATGGAATGTAATGGTGCCAACAAGTTTAGCGATCGTGAAAGGGATGGTTCTCAAAGGCAAATCCCTGACATCCCGGATGTTTATTTTTCCATCTTTGCTAGGTTCTGACCTTGGATAGCAATACTACATAACATAATCCCTCACTATCTCTCCTTCAATGGTAGGCCCTGTGAGAGAAATGGGCAAACCTCTCCTTGAAAAAACTGTGAGAAAATACCAATCCTCAACTGTTATGGAAAACACTTGATTTTTTATGTGAAATGCCTCTATCGTCAGATCCCATGCTCGAACAAGGAACTCTAGGAGTTCTATTTGTTGCCTCATTCCTGACAATTTGAAGTACTTAAGTAGCCCACAATCTCTTAAAGCTCTTATAGTACCCGGATCATTCAAGGTAATCATATCTTGTTCTTCATGTTCTCTTTCTCTCCATGTAATCGTCATTATAATCCAATGAAAACTTGAAAATCAACCACAAGATCCATTAAATATCATTCATTGCAAAAAACTAGGCTAATTTTGGACACATCATGAAAATCTAAAAATTGAACTACGCCCAACGCACTCCTTGGGTTGAGACAGTGCGTTGCATATGCAAGTACCCTTCACTGTACCTAATATGCAACGCAAGTTTTGATGTTCAAGGGTGTGTTGCCCTCAATTTGGGCAGAATTTACCCTAGGGGCCTCAAAACCCTAAAAATTTGCAAGGAATGAGAATGAAATTAATACTGAAAGGAAGAGGAGGTTCATGCTACTAATCTGGATGAAACGACAACAAAATTTTTCCACAGAAATGACCACAATCAACGACTGAAGTTCGGGGGCAAAATCAGGTTCAGAGCTCAAAAATACAAATGGTAACTATGGAATGGTAAAAATGAATAGTGAAACTACTTTATATAGTCATTTAATTGATTGCAAGTTAAATTTATTGCTATGACTATAGTTTAATTATGTTTTTATCATGAAACAGGTATTTTTAATCCATTTGATGTTGTTCTGAACAGGAAATACAACTGACGAATATATTAGTCATGTAGATTTATTTCATAGAAAGACTTGAGCACAAAGCATGTTTTTTCTCCTTATTTTTCAAGCTTTGATAAAAATGAAAAAGGATTTGAAGCGCACTTTTATGTCTTTTTCGAGCTTCAATAATAGAGAAAAAGTAACCCTTGGATTCTTCTTTCAGCTCTTTTTAGACTCCGATAATGTGAAAAGATTTATGAGCACTTGTCATTTCGAGATCGTTAAAGTAAATGAATTGATATCTACTCAGTATAAGTTTAACCCTTTTCCAGACTGAGATAGATTATTTATGAAAAAGGAATACCTTGGTTAAACATGACCAAAGAGGTTTTCTCGGATATTATTTTACACTTTTTCGGATCTGAGTGACAAATTTACGAAAAAGTACTTTTGGAGTTCTCTTCCGTCCTCTTTTTTAGACTCTCTAAATATGAGAAAGGACCGGGCTATCACTGTCGTTAAGCTCATTAAAACATAAAATAGTTACGGGCTTGTCAATCATGGCAAGAATCGAGTTTCATTCATCGCTAGACTCGCTAAATTATTAAATAGTGATACTTTATTCGCCCGAAGGGTTGAATTATAGATCAAGCAAATGTTATCTTCCTCAAGCTTGTTAAAAAATAAAAAGAGGTACTGGTCGACAAATGACTGAGGAAATTTTGGGAAAAGCAAGTAAAGTTTCTTTTTGGTAGCAAGTTGCTCTTGAACATAACACTTCTTTCACTCCATGTTTGTGACTGTTTGGGTTGGGTAATCATCTTGACGGTTCATTCACACTTATGGTTCATCATACCTTCACTTCGTTTTTGGGTCAATGCTGCCAACTCATCACAGTGTCACCGATATGTTCAAGAGAATTCGTCCAGTGATTAAAAACTCATCCATATGAAATACTCATAAACCTTCATTTTCATGACCATCATCCCTGAAAATTGCTATATCAAGTCATACCCTTGTCTCCGAAATCAGTAACTCCTGTTTTGCAATAAGGTGACTTCCTGTCGACAACAAATCAATATCCAAGAAGTTCACTTAGAAACATCAGATTCCAGTACCATGAGGCTTGTTAAAGCATCAACAAGATCCTCGCTTCCGAACCTTTGACCGAAATATTTTGTTTGGCGTTCGACATCAAATAATCTATTCATGCCTTACAAAATGTATTGTAGTACCTTGAGGAACATTTTCATTAATGGTGGTTCTCTTTCATTTTTCAACAACTCACATCATTGGTTGGTAATCAAACTATGTCTTTCCATGTTCGACGAAAAATCATATATTTGCATGGCTAGACTTGTACCTGAATGATCGAGTGAACGAGATAAGAAGACCCCGGATCTAGTTTCAGCCATCTGGGCTGCGGTTTTAGGATTGTTGTACACATCATTTGTACGGTGACCTTAAATACAGATTTTCATCCAAACATGGGCCTATATCTGTAGGTGTGTCTGCATCTGGGCAACATTCCAATGTAGATGACCTTCTGAATTATGTACATGTTATTAGATTGTTTTATGTGTTGACTATGGGAATGCCTACCCTCAGGAATTATGATCAATAAAGGATATATCATGATGTAATGTATTGTAATATTGATGCAAGTGACCATTCCGCTTCGTTTCCAGGCTCATCACAGTGTAAAGCATCTCAATCAAATGTTCTTATTATTTGGATCTCATGCTTTAGGGGGCAATTGTTATAGGTCAATTTGGGCACCATTCCCAATGACTTGGTTAACTGGGCATCATCTCTAGGACCAATGATCAAGGGTCTATCATTCCCTATCATCTCATTTTCTATATGCTCTAAGATAGAAAATAAGACAAATCAAGCAAGACTTTCATCAAGCAAAGGTTTCCATGGTTTGAAAATTATTATTTAGCATATGAGAACTCACCAACGCAGGCTCTAAGGGGCCTAAGTGCGTTGCATATGTAGGTAGCCCCATGCAAGGCTGCTCTGCAAAGCACTTCCCAACATTCAAAGGTGTGTTGGTCACATTGGGAGCGAAATTCTCATTGTTCCGGAATCTCCACTTGGCCAGTGCCTTCTAGAAGAGTTCACATGTGCCAAGCTTCGAATCCAATTGTCCATTTGACATCTACATGAATGGAAACATGTCTTGCCTATTTTTGGAAAGCTATTGATTGAAAAACAACCTACAGTTCATCTATAAATTGAACACAGATATAAGTGTTTGAGAAGGAAGAATTTGACTTGAGAAATGCTGGAGAATTTTCAATTGAGAGCTTGGTTTGTAGAGCTACTGCTAGAGATATTTATGCTGTGATGATACTTGGGAACTATGATGGAATGTCACTCCAAATCAGTCACTAGGTTGTAACCTCTCCTTCTATCATCAATAAAGAGTACTTCTTTTTTTTCCATACATGCATCTATGTTAAATTTGATTTTCCATATTGTAATATCTTGGTTGATGAATGTATTTTATGCTTAACTGATTTAGCTAACTAGCTTGAATAGATATCTATATTATTGCATCTTTTGTTGTTTCATTTTTCTTTCTTGCAAGAAGCATTTAGCCAATGAACCGATTGAATTTGAAGTTGTAGCAGAAGCGATAGAAGGAGTCATTTGGAAGTGATTGAAACAAGTAAGCCTCCAATCCTCTCTGTGTGTCTATTATGAGTTAGGAGAAATGGTAGTATAGTCTTTCACTTGTTTTTCTAGACTAACACCTGTCTAGGGAAGCGTAATTTATCCGTAGATTACAATTCTGGCCCAATAGTCATGGGGGTATAATTTTTATTGCACTTTAGCATGTAATACCACTCAAGAAACATGCTCACCAAGCATATTCAATGTGACCTTACTAGTTAGGAATGACCACCAACCACTTGTATCACATATGTTGCACTTAACTACCATGTCCTAACAAAAACTAGGCTAGGTACCTCAAACATTAAGAAAACCTCAAACAACCACATAGATACTATTTAAGGGTTATTTAGATTTCAACTTGGATATGGGAGCCATGGCATGTTATTCTACATAAGAGCCACAAGAATTGTCAGTATGTATGGTTTTCTAAAAATAATGTGTGCACATTCTAAGAATGTGAATGTGCTATTAGAATTTGTGAATATTTTTTTAATACATGTATCTATAGATTTATGTATAGAATAATACGGCTTTAGATTAATATATCTTTATATTAATTGAACAAGTTAATTTTTTCTTCCAGCCCAGTGCTTGAGGCCATTTATGAGGGGCTTCAAAACTCTTCTTGGGGTTGTCTAGCTTTGAGTTTGGCTTCCTTTTCATCCTAGATATCAGAGAAATAAATGCAATGTATTATGAATTTCTTAGGGTTTTCAAAAGTTTTAGAAGTTATGAATTTCTTTGGTTTTTTTTCTTTTCTTGTCATTCATCTCAAGTTCCATTGGAATTTCCCTCCTTGGACAAACTAGTGAAGGAGAGCCTTGCCCCAATGAGGAAGGAAGGTCAATTGATGTTGAGAATACCTGAATCCATCTGCAGTGTTAAAATTTAGAGACAAAAGATATTTAGAAATTTAAAACTGTAGTTGGATTCAAAAACCCTTTTTTCTCTAAATTTTAACACTTCAGATGGATTTAGAGACCCCTGTAGTGAAATGAAACACTTTAGTCTCAAAATTGCAATTTTCCA
Source organism: Pinus albicaulis (assembly GCA_034641835.2). NCBI lineage: Eukaryota > Viridiplantae > Streptophyta > Pinopsida > Pinales > Pinaceae > Pinus > Pinus albicaulis. The sequence goes on along the minus strand of CM076570.1, from coordinate 619,370,273 downwards.
TTTTTGGAGTGACACAATTAAAAATTACTAACATAAATGACTCATTCATATACTTGTTGTACTTATTGTTTGGTCATATTTTTATTCTTGGACTATAGTAGTCATTCATGTTAATCATTATTAATTTTGTCACTTATTATCTAGTCATATATTTTAATCCTCAATTAAACTAGTCATTTTAGTTAGACGCTTTTCGTTTGGTCACTTATTATTTAGTCATATTTTTTATCCCTAAACTAAAATTGGTCATTTAAGTTATTCATTTTTAGTTCGGTCACTTAAAATTACTCAAATTTAGTAGTAATTCACTTGAAATAATTTTGGTGACAAACTTTTTTAGTCACCTAGTCACTAATTTCATCATTTTCTACTAGTGCATTATGCATGTTTTTGTTGATTCAAAGTGTGTGGTGTATTGGTTGTATGGAAAGGGCCATCTGAGGGTCCTGTTACAAGTTATTTTGTCACCATGACATTTTACTATCAATATAGGTTCATTATTACCTGTATTACACTCCCTTAGAAGTCTAAAACCCCAATGTTCCTAAAACGAAGTCTTTGAATTGGAGAAAAGCTCAAGTTAAAACCCTAAAAAGTCTAACTCCGCACTTTTCATAGCCCTTGCTCACAGATCTGTAGATATTATCTCTATAGCCTGTGGCACATCCCACACGTTTTGCGTATTAAACCTGTAGACCCCCGTAAACAATAAAATAAAGGAAAAAGTAAGTTCTAGAAGCCCAACTAGATGAATATTTTCCCAACTGGAAGTTTCTAGAAGTGCTTTCAACTCGAGCTTTATCCTATAATCATGAGTTATATCCCTTCACTCATGGATCTTATCCTTTGGTATATGGAACTCAAATCCCTTCATGAAAGGAATCCATTGCCCTCTTCATGGAACTGAAACTACCTCCATTTCCCTATAAATTGAGCTCATGTTTCAGTCTCAAGGGTAGCTTAAAAATGGTAGACATACATATTAGTTGCTGAAGAATTTATTTAAGAGAGCATACGCTCTATACTATCCATTTTTTATATGAGAACAATCACACACTCATGTCCATAAATTTATGCTAGTTCAGAGAGAAGAATGCTTGTCAATCTGAGAGAGAACGATTGTTCAGGACCTCTGAAGAACCCGTATAACATCAAGGCGAAAGGTTGTAAGGTTACTTCTTATTATACAAGATAATACAAATGGATTCTATTTTCTTATTGAATTGTTCTTGTATCTATTTGAGTATTTCAATTCTTGGATTCCTTGATCACTGAGATAGATTAGTGTTTTCTCAATTATTATATCTTGCAGGTGCTTTTAATCCTTTTATCTATCTTTGATTGTAGGTTTCACATGTTTAAGTGACCTCTTTTAGAGCGACTGGATAGAATATTTTAGTAAGAGTTGGACTTCAGGTAGGGGAATGTCCTCATACTTTGTTATTTAATAATTTTTAATCACAAATGATCTAGAGAAAATGGTTTGCATTTGGTTGTTTGTTTCGAGATATCCTTAGGATACTATGGAGATCATTCTTGTCTGCAAGAAGGATTTATCTGCATAACAAAATGGCGACTCTGCTGGGGAATAGAACTTAGTTTCTTGTTTTTAATTTTCAGCTTGATTTTTCAATTTTATTAGTCTAAAAACTGGGTTGGGTAGATAACTTACCAGAATACCTGAAAAGTAAATATGAATTTTTATTTTTTCTTTGTTTTTCATGGCCTCCGTAGTTTGTGTTTAAAAACAGTGTGATAGCCTCTGCAGTTTGTAGTTTAGAACAGTGTGGTACCACACTGTGCTCCATTGAAATCTGCAGACTTGTGGAAAATTTTTGAAAAATTAAAAATTCTCTCTTCAGGAGCAAGATAAATAGATTCTCTGTGTTTTCCCCAACTTATCTTGATTGTCAAAGTCTTATGTGTGAATTTCTTTCAGAAATTCTTGTGTCTGAGTGGTTTTTCATCTAATTTGCATTTTATAAGTAAGTGTTTGCCCTACTTTCTTGTTGCTCTTTATTAGAAACCATCATATACCTTAGCTTTTTGGTATGTTGTTGTTTTCTTGTTGAGCCATTGAACTTATTGCAACCCTTGCTTTTATGAAAATTGAGTTCCATTTTCATTTGCAAATTTAGAAAAATCTTAAGCTTACTAAGACCTAAATTTCACTTAAAACCATTATTGAATGTTTTGATTTTTGCTAAAGATAAGAAGAAATTATTCTTGGTTCGATCAGAAACTAAGTAAAACATTCTCAAAAATTTCTATATAGAGTTCAAACATTAGTGTTTTCTTTTGCTTTTGAATTCTATGTTTTTAGGAGTTTTCGTAAGGTTTTATTTTTGGAAAAAGTTTGTTAAAATATTTGTAGTTTCTGATCTGATTGATAAAGGATGTTATTTTGAATGAGTAATTGATCATCATATGAAATTGATTTCTCAAAGGAATAGTCTTATTTTCAAATATTTTTGTTTATAAGCGAAAGAATTGTTTTTTTTAAGGTTATCTAAATCTCTCAAATCTTTCCTTTAAATAGGTTTCATTGAAAAGAAAAGAGTTGCACTCTCATATTGATGCATTTAGTGTATTTTGAGTCGGGTCATAAAACATCATTGAAGTTTCACTTTCATACCTTCTATCTTAAGAAACAACCAAACTAAAAACAACGCTTTAATTAAAATCAATCTAGATATTTTTACATTTTCGAGGGCTCTTTTCCACCAACATAGCTTAGGCTAGTGTCTTGGAATAAGTTGTAATTAACATTCCAAGATAGTTAAAACAAACAAGTAGCAATCTTGCGGTAGGAAAATCCAATTGTAGCATGTATGCTCTGGGAAGTCCTTCTTAAAAGAGTCAAGCATGAGATCATGTCTGTACCAGTGAGGTAATCGTACCTATCTCATTGGGATAGATAGTATATGTGCACATATTAAAAATGGTAAACCTCGGATAGACCATTGTCGAGGAGCCTGGGGTCACTTGTCGATAAACCTTGGATTATATCAAGGAGCCTTCAAGGGGATTGAGCTTGTTACTCTGCCCTTGTGTGTATATCGGATCGTAGACTGCTCCCCCAGTTGTATTTGTTCCTATTGGTGACCTTAGTGGCTATAAAATTTAGGATTCTTTCCCAAGGTGACGGTGGAGGGAAGGTCCCACTGTACCTGGAGTAGACGTTGACTAGACTCACTTGGACTTTTCAGAGGGTTCTCTTCACTTCGAGATGGTTTAAGTGGAGAAACTTGCACCAAACTATTTCATTAAGCAGGTTGTTGGGGTAACTATTCCAACTGTTATTTTTGCATTAAAATTCTTCGAAGTTGGATTTCATCACCAACTAGTGTTTTTAGTGCAGAAATCTACTGTTTGTGTGTGCATTTCTCTCTTAGATTTTGTAGGCGTGTGATCAATTTGATTGTTTCCTTAGAGACTTTAGGACATTTTATTGAAATTTTCTTTGATTTCGTGTGTTAAAATTTTTAATCGTGGCAGAATTACCTAGAAAATGATCACGTAGAATGCAGGGGAAACCCCCTGAGTACACACCAAGCTAGTTAGAAAAAATTAAATATGAGAAAGGAAAAACATCAGGGATTGGATAAACTGAACATGAAGAAACATCAATAATTATTCATCCTGAATATGAATTAGATCAACCTCGAATAGTAGAGAGTACTCCAAGAAGAGTTTCAATTTCTAAACTAGCTAAACTTGTTTCTACAACTACTGAATTATCAAATTCAGATCCTGAAATTTCCGAACCAGAAACTACAATTGTTATATATAAGATTACTTCTCCGTTAATTACTCTAACCCCTCATCATCCTGATTCACCCAGAGTGAAGTATTGTATCACTAAAAATCTTCCTCCTAGTCTCATTAGTATTGAAGAAGTTACTGACATTGAAGAAGAAGTTGTTCTTCCTCCAAATCAGGAATTTTTAGATCTTAGGCCAAGTGAAATGATTTACTATAGCCCTTTCAAACAAGATCCTTGGTATTATCAGTTGGTAGACTTTCTACACAATACTGCTCTAAATTATTTGCCACCTCGAATTCCTTTTTACACTATACCAAGAGGTTATAGACCTCCATTAAACATGTCTCGTGAGTCATCCATGTTTTCTACATCACCAGAAACATATTTGTATGGTGGTCCATCTAATCGAGTAGGATACCAGTCACTCTCTCGTACATTCTCAAGAGTAGCTCCTTCTCCCGACAAACATATACCATCATCTGGTACAAATGAATCAAATACCAAAAATTTGAGTACGGAACACGTTTACATGATGTCTGGAAACATTCCTAACCCTGAACCTCAAGGTAGTAATTTACTGCCTAAGGGGCAACCTCAATGTGGTAATTTACCGATTGGGGGGTAACCTCAAGGACAGTACATACCTCAAGTACCATATCAACCACAAGGACAGTACATACCTTTAGGTCAGTACATACCTTAGGGTCAATATCAACCTCAAGGTTAGTACCCAACTTAGGGTCTGCAGCCTCTTCAAGGACAGTACCCTACACCAGGAAAACCATCTTTCCAGGGACAAAAACTTCCTTTAGGGCCATAGTTCTACCCATAAAAAAAATTGTTTCAAGGAAGTGGGAATTATCCAGCTAATTATCAAACATATGTTCCAAAGTATCAACCTGGTTATGGTCCTTATTATGCAACACAACCTTCATACCCCAAAGTAAACAAGGTGTGGGATTCATCACAAGTTCAACAGAATTTGCAACCTAATGTACAAGTACCTTATTATCAACTTGGTCAGCTAATGGGTTATAGTCAAATCCAACAACCTGTCCAACCTATTCAATCTACGATTTAGGTACTTGCATTTGGTACAGTTCAGTAGCCTGGTTCGAGTACACCTAAAACTCCAACTCAAACTGCTACACCAACTTCTATTCAAGCTACCGCACCTATTCCTAGAGTTTCTGCACCTCCTATTTCTACAACCCCTCAAGTATCACAACAAATCCCTGTAGTCTCTGCATCACAACCTGGACCTATAATCCAGACTATTGTTCAGTTGCCTACGGGACAACCTGGTACAAGTACAATTGTAACAATCCAACCTCAGTTTGTTTATCAACCATATCAAGGGAAATATTCATATGGGCTTGCAACACAAAATACAGTATACCAGCATCAACTATACCCTGGTTACACATATCATATACCATCTCAATGCCAATATGGTCTGGCTAATGCTAGTTACCCGAGAGGTATTCCAATCCCAAACGCATAGGCTATTTCAGGATATGCTGGATATCCTCCTCCTGGTATTGGTATAGTTCCAAAAGGTTATCAATTTTTTCAAGACCCTAACCGTCGGTTTCCATTCATAGCAACTTTGGATTTACCTGATTTGTCGCGCCTAAAAAATCATCCCATCTATTATCTTCCGTATTGGCCACCAAAGCCAAATAAGTTGCCAAGTGATATCCCTAAATTTGAAGGGAAATCAGGAGAGGACCCATCGAACCATGTCATGACTTACCACCTCTGGTGCGCATCCAACTCTTTGATTGATGATTCTATTCGATTACGACTGTTTCAGAGAACACTGGTAGGCTTAGCTGCCAAATGGTACATTGAATTACCGCGGGGCTCATTCAACAATTTTAGTGCTTTAGCAACTGCTTTCTTAACACATTTTCAGTTGCCAATTAGATACGACAATGGCACGGAATTATTGACTTCATTAAAACAGTCTACGTCTACGTACATATTCGATCACATACATGAATGGAGATGTAGAAGACGTTTGGTGAAAGTTTTTATTTCGGATCATATCTTGGTAGAATGGTTCATCAGATCATTACTTCCAAAGATCACTAAATATGTGGCTAAGGGAGGAGTTTTTGTTGAGGAACAGGTCATTGCTCAAACTCAGTACTTAGACCTTGTATATACACAGTCTGGTACTTTTTATGAAAAAATTTCTGATTTACCATGCCCTGGTCGAATAACTGCAACTCCTTCAGGATCTCATGCTGTAGATTGTGTAATTGGTTTAGTTAACACAAATAAAAGTAAGAAGAAGTCATCAAAAATTACTTCTCCTATAATAACTTTACCTAATTCACCGAAAGGAGATTCTTCCTTTGAAACTTCTTCCGAAATTCATGTTGTAGATTCGTCTACAACTAAATCCAAAATTGGTAATAAGAAGAAAGGTAAGAATAAAATAAAATTGACTTCATCGCCCAAAGATAAAACCGCAAAAACTGAACCATCTGACGATAAATGAAAACCTCGTTATCCTTGTCTTATCTGTGACAAGGATAACTTTACTAAAGTGTGACCGCATCGATCTGAGGTCTCTAAATTTGTCAAAGGTTCGCCCACACCCGTTGTATTGAATGATCCTTTTCCTACTCAAGATAGCAAAATGTCAGGATCTTCTTCACTCATCAAAATATATTTTAATGATGCCTGAGGTTATGGTTGCGACGCGATCGCAAGACTATGGAAGTAAAAATTTTGTTATTGGTAAAGAAGTAGAAAATTCTAATTCAACACCAGCTACATCTCCTTCGGTTTCTGATCCACTAAATATCAAGAAACCTAATCTTGATGTAGTAATTAAACCGCCCGCTAAAGGTGTACTTCAGAATTCATCATTCAATCCACATGCTAGAGCTTCTCAGAACTACATCATTGTTGAAGACCTGGCGATTTCCCCTTCAGCAATGTCGACCTTAGAAGTGCTGCAATCATGTCCAGCACAAAGGAAATTACTTTTATCAGCTATTGGAGCTATAGATCCTCAGGATTCTAACCTTACGGTCTTTGATTTAGAAAATTTCACACTGAGACTACCCCATCAGATGGATTTTCACATTCTGGTATAATTAGTAAAAAACATATGAATTTTTCGTACTGTAATTGATGAGGGGGCATCCATGTGCATTATGTCATTAAATTGTTGGAAAAGTCATGGTTCTCCAACGATCAACCAATCTCCAACAATTCTTAAATCTTTTGATGGAAGAGGATTCCATCCGTATGGAAGTTTACAGGATCTACCTATAGAGGTCGAAGGTAAAACTGTTAATCTAGATGTGGAAGTAGTTGATGCCCCTCTGGATTACAACTTTCTTCTGGGTCGAAGTTGGTCTTATGCTATGACTGTTGTCGTGTCTTCCATCTTTCAGTTAATCATGTTTCCTCATAAAGGAAATATTGTGAAAATCAACTAGCTATCATATTATTCATCTGATCCGGCCTCTACAAATAGTATTCAGCATGTTGGAAAATCGACTATTCCTTATGAAGATGTTGGAGTAGGTTTAGTAAAAGATTCTGTTTTGATGGGAAATTTTTCTATGCCTCCACCCAACATACCACATACCATTTCTAATATCAATATGATTTCATCAAGCACTATTCCATTCGATGATCCTTGGATAGTGCCTTTAGCATCAAAAATGGATTCATTCAATGGCAAGATGCCTTGGAGTCCTTTTGAGATAGCATATACAACAGTACAGTCATTTTCTAACACACCTTCAACTAATATTGATCCAATGAATGTGGTCACTGAATAATATTCTTCACTATCAAGCTCAGCCTTGACATCTCTTTCCGATCCTTTTCAACAAGTGTTTTATACTGATGAAAATATTCATGAAATTTTGTCTATGGATGAATCACCTTGGGATGATCTACACCATAGATCTTTGTTTTTACCTAAACTTGATAGATTTGAAAATGATTTTTTGTCGATTTTTACAATTGATTATGTCAAGGAACCATAGAATCCAATCATGATAACAAATTTGGATTCTGAGATTAATTTGGGAAACATTTCTACAACTGTTCCTATTGACATATCAGTTAGACCTGGAGTTGTTGAAAACATTCATATAGGAGCTTCTTGTATGATTGATGAAATTAATACATATAAATCCCTATTTCAATAATTTTGCGACATATTTTCGTGGTCCTATGAATAAGTGACAAGAATTGATCCAAAAATTGCCGTTCATGAAATAAAGACATACCCGGATGCAAAGCCTATTAGACAACATTTACGTCCAATGCATCCGCGAAAAGCTGCTGCTATTAAAGCTGAAGTTGAGAAACTACTAAGAGCAGGATTTATTTATCCAATACCATTAACAGATTGGGTATCTAATATAGTTCCTGTTACCAAAAAACAAGGGACTATACGAGTATGTGTCGATTATAGGGATATTAATAAAGCCTGTCCAAAGGACAATTATCCTACCCCTATATCGACCAAATCATTGATGATTGTGCTAGAAATGAGATGTTTTCATTTATGGATGGATTTTCCGGATATAATCAAATAAACATACTCCCTGTTGATCAACCAAAAACACCATTCATTTCTCCTTGGGGAACATTTTCTTATTGTAAATTACCTTTCGAATTAAAGAATGTTGGTGCAACTTTTCAAAGGGAAATGTCTTACACTTTTCATGACATCAAACACATTGTGCAGCCATATTTGGATGATTTACCTGCTCACTCATTACACAGGGAAGATCATCCTATTCATTTACGATCAATTTTTATGAGATGTTGGCATTAGAAGATTCATTTGAATCCACACAAGTGTGTTTTTTGTGTGCAATCTGGATGATTATTGGGATTCGTTGTTTCCAAATCTGGAATTCGTGTCGATCCCTCGAAGGTTTAAGCCATCATAAATTTACCTCCTCCTTCCACACTTCGCCAACTCCAAAGTTTGCAAGGGAAAACAAACTTTCTATGTAGATTTATCCCGAACTATGCTGAGTTAACAAAAGGCTTTACCAGGTTGTTGAAACAGAATGTTCCTTTTTTTGGGATGAGATTGTTGATTGATCTTTGATGCTCTAAAACACGTGTTAACCCATGCACTTTTATTGCATCCACCCAATTACAACTAGGACTACTTTTTATACTTAGCAGCCTCTAATTCCACCATTGGAATGGTTTTAGTTCAAGAGGATGAATTTCAAAATGACCATGTGATTTATTATCTAAGTAGGAATTTGAATCCAACCAAAATTAAATATTCACATGTGGAGAAATTGGCCTTGGCAGCCGTTCAAGCTGTCAAAAGATTTCATCATTACATACTGTTGCGCAAAACAACAGTAATTTCTAATTGCAACCCAATGATGTATATTTTGACAAAACAATTACTTTGGGGAAAATACTCTAACTGGATTGTTATCCTACAGGATTTGATTTGGAATTCAAAAAGTCTAAATCAAAGAAATCGCTGGTGTTTTCAGAACTTATGTGTGACTTTCCCAATACTGAGACGGAAACTGTGGTAGAGAATCCCATTGGAGATGAATCTCTGTTTCTTATCAGTACATTAGATCCATGGTATGGAGATATCATCATTTATCTTCAAACCCAAAATGTTACACTAAAATTTGTCACCATGACGTTTAGTTATCTATATGGGTTCATCATCACCTATTTATTGCTCCCTTAGAGGTCTTAAAACATAAAGTTCCTAAATCAAGTCTTGGAACTGGAGAAAAGCTCTTAAAAATCCTGAAAATCCTAACTTCGCACTTTTCGTAGTCCTTTCTTGCAGTACCACGGTTTATTGCTATAAAAAATGGGGCACATCCTGCACATTCTACTCATTAAAACTGCGGACCCCTATAAAAGGTAAAATAAAGAGAAAAGTATACTCATTAAAAATGCGGACCCCTGCAAAAGGTAAAATAAAGAGAAAAGTAAGTTTTAGAAGCCTAGCTAGTCGAATGTTCTCCTATTTGGGGCCTTCTAGAAGTGTTATCTGGTCGAGCTTCACCCCTTCCATTCATGAACCTTTATCCTTTCATAAATGGAGCTATCCCTTGGTTTTTGGAGCTGAAATACCATGATGAGAGGGCTTTATCCCTTCCTTTTTGGAGCTAAAACTACTTCCCTTCTGCTATAAATTGAGACCATGTTTCACTCTCATGGGCAATTAGAACTTGGTAGTTTTGAGGTGAATTGCTGAAGAAATCATACTCTCCACATTGAGCATCATTGGTATGAGAGAGATTACATACTCATGGCCATAGTTTCATACTAAATCATATAGTTGGAGTCTTTTCAAACTGAGGAAAACCATTGTATGGGACCCCAAAAGAACCTGTACAAACATCAAGGCATCAAGGTTGTAAGGTTTCTTCTTTTATTCAAAGTTAATACAAATGGATTATATTTTCTCATTGAGTTTTTCATCTATTTTTTGAATAATTTAATTCTTGCACTAGTACATTTGGCGGAAATTCCGACACTTTAGTTCCAACACTTTTGACGAAATGTCAGAAATTTCCCCAAATTTTATCAATTTTTCAAATCCCACCACAAAGTGTCGCTATACTGACGTTTGGAGACTAGTGTCGGTATTGCGACACTTAGAGGTAAGTGTTCGTCTTGCGACGTTTGCAAAAAAGTGTTGTAATTGCAACAGATTTATGAAATATGTTGTTATTGCGACGTTACAGAGACAAGGTGTCGCTATTGTGACATTTAGAGGAAGGTGTCACTATTGTGATGTTTAGAGGAAGGCGTCGCTATTGCGACAGTTGGTGGCAAAGTGTCGCTCTTGCGACAGTTGGTGGCAATGTGTCGCTTTTGTGACGGTTGGTGGAATGTCGCTCTTTTGACGCTTTGCAAAAGTGTTGCAAGACCAAAACTTTTCCGAACTGTCGCAATATTGATGCTTTGCAAAAGCGTCGCAAGACTGACGCTGGGAAGAAGTGTCGCAATAGCAATGAACATTTAATTTTTTTTTTTTTTAAATGGAACATTGCAAGACAGATGAAAAGGGAAAAACATATCTTTTCCACGTTTGGGAACGTCACTCTTCCGACGTTGGTAAACGTCGCTTTTCCGACGGCATAGTAAATTTTTTTTAAAAAAGGGACGTTGGTCTTCCAATGCTTACGCAGCGTCAGTCTTCCGACGCACGGCTTAAAATATTAAAAAAAAATGAATGCGACCAATTTCATTTTAACTCTCACAAGTGACAGAATAAAGTAAAGCTTATATAGGATTTGATATAGTTTAACTCTAACAACAATACATTCTTTGACTTTGTAGGCAGTGATACCACGCAGTACTAATGTGGATCCTTTCATGGAGCCGAAGCGAGTAAGACCGATACTTATTAATACTCTTGCTTCACCTTAGATTAATCAATAACTCATCGTTCCTGTAGTCTAGATGAGTAGATCATGAGTGAATTTAGCGAACAAGAGGAAAACTTTTGTAATATATGTATCTAAGCATTGCTTGCACATCAATAAATTGATAATCTATTTATTATCAGCTTTGATTTCATTGTCTTCTCCTCTTTTATTTGCAGTGCTGGGAATCATGGAAATCATTAATATTGAAACCTATGATTTGAAAAATAAAATCAAATGATATATCTTATGTAAAGAACCCCATTTCTCTGGACAATTATATATATGTTGCATAATACATAATCACAAAACAGATATGGACAGTAATCAAGGTTTATTTCGTGCATCAAGTCCTAGCATATTGTCTTCAACGTTGTTGTCACATCCATCTTGCTGTCAGGTAGATATATCAAGTGCCAAACCAGAATGTGCTTCACCGGACAGGTTATCTCAAGGCCAGGGTCACTGTTTCACTATTAAAAATATTTATGTTCCGAGTGTCGCTCTTGCGATGGTTGGTGGCAAAGGTTTTCGGTGGGATAATCCCACATTCACCCGGCATATAAGCGATATTGGTGTTTATATACGTGTTGAGGTTTTACATGTTTCGACTATGAGTTGAAGGCTATGCACACTCTTACAATTAGTTGGGACTCAGTGCATGCGCTCGGCCCCTCCCCTCATGACTTGGATTTGGTAGTGGCTTAGCTTGTGGTTCTTGGCCTTGGTCCCATGGTGGTTAGTGTAGGTGCTTGGGCTGAGCCAGGGGCTCGATGGAGTAAAAAGCCCACAATTTTATTAAAAATATAAACAATTTGTAAAAAGCCCACAATTTTATTAAAAATATAAACAATTTTATATTAAATATAAAATTGATATACACTTTTTTATTTTCCCAATAAAATAAGCTAGAATATGAACAATTTTATATTAAATATAAAATTGATATACACTTTTTTATTTGCCCAATAAAATAAGCTAGAATACGATAGGATTAGTGCATTTTGAGATTTTTTACAAAAATGGAAAAAGAGGGAAATAGATAGGACAATCATTAAGGTAGTTTAGGAAAAATAGGATTTCATATATTTTAGCATGAAAATGGCCAGATTGGGGTAATTTAGGGATTTTTAGAAAAATCGAGGTATACGATAACGACAGAAAATGGTGAATATAGTGAAGGCATAAGGAATCATAGCCAAAACATGATCATGAAAGACAACTTTCGAGGGTGAAAAAAATGACTACTAACAAGATGCATGCTCTGATTCTAGGTCAAAACCCAATAAGGGGAATGACAAAGGGAAGCATATGATTGATGCAGAGCCCAGTGCCACTGTTACCACCACCAAGATCCATAAGGATGAGCCCAAAGATCCAGAGGAGGGGGATCGCCTCTTCCACTCATAGATTGGGTGAAGGGTTCTCCACTGCAGTTCATTATCGAAAACAAGAGCCAAAAAGAACCTCATTTCAGTAGAGGTTGTGAATCAGCTAGGCCTACCAACCACAAAACACCCACATTCATACACCATTGGGTGGCTTCACCCGTAGTCATACACCATAGGCCCATTTTCCATTTGCTCCCTTGTGGCATATTCGTTCGGTCAGGCGCGTCGTGTCGCACCGTGTGAGGTCGCCCAACCAGGCGCGTTTGGGTCGTTCCATTTCGTTCGAGGGCGCTCGTATCAGTTTTGCTAAGTTGTGACCGCCTGGGTGCCTTGTGCACGTTCGGGCAGCCCATTTTCAGTTTTCTCCCTTGTGGCATCGTTCGGTCGGGTGCGCGGTGTCGCGCCGTGTGAGGTTGCCCAACCGGACGCGTTCGGTTCAGGCTATTTCTTTCAAGGGCGACCGTATCAGTTTTGCTAGGTTGTGACCGCCAAGGTGCCTTGTGCATGTTCGGGTAGCCCGTTTTTTGTTTTCTCCCTTGTGGCATCGTTCGATCGGGTGCATCGTGTCGCGCCATGCGAGGTTGCCCGATCGAGCGCATTCGAGTCAGGTTGTTTCAGTCGAGGGCGCCCGTATCAGTTTTTCTAAGTTTTGACTTCTCGAGTGCCATGTACACGTTCAGGCAGCCCATTTTCCATTTTCTCCCTTGTGGCATCGTTCAGTCGAGCGCGCCATGTCGCACCATGTGAGGTTGCCCGACGAGGCGCATTCGGGTCAGGCCGTTTTGTTCGAGGGCACCTGTATTAGTTTTTCTAAGTTGTGACTGCCTAGGTGCCTTGTGCACATTCGAGTGGCCCGTTTTCTGTTTTCTACCTTGTGGCATATTCGTTCAATCAGGCGTGTCATGTCGCGCCGTGTGAGGTCGCCCGACCGGGCGCATTCGAGTCGAGCCGTTTCGTTCGAGGCTACCCATATCAGTTTTGTTAAGTTGTGACCACCCGAATGCCTTGTGCACGTTCGGGTGACCCGTTTGCCATTTTCTCCCTTGTGGCATCGTTCAGTTGGGCGCGTCATGTTGAGCTGTGTGAGGTTGCTCGACCGGGCGCGTTCGGGTCGGGTTGGGCCGTTTCATTCGAGGGCACCCGTATCAGTTTTGCTAAGTTGTGACCACCGGGGTGCCTTGTGCACGTTTGGGTGGCTTGTTTGTCATTTTCTCCCTAATGGCACCATTCGGTCGGGCGCGTCGTGTCGTGTCGTGTGAGGTTGCTCGACCAGGCGCATTTGGGTCGAGTTGTTTCATTCGAGGGCGTCCGTATCAATTTTGCTAAGTTGTGATTGCCCAGGTGCCTTATGCACGTTCGAGTGGTTCGTTTTCCATTTGATCCCCTATGGAATCATTCATTCGAGCGCGTCGTGTTGCGTCGTGTGAGGTCGCCCGACCAGGCACGTTCGGGTCGGGTCGGGCCATTTTGTTCGAGGGCACTTGTATCAGTTTTGCTAAGTTGTGACAGCTCAGGTGCCTTGTGCACGTTCGGGTGGCCCATTTTCCATTTTCTCCCTTGTGGCATCATTCAGTCAGGTGCGACGTGTCACACCGTGTGAATTCGCCCGTCCAGGCGCATTTGGGTCAGGTTAGGCCATTTCGTTCGAGGGTGCCCGTATCAGTTTTGCTAAGTTGTGACTACCTGGGTGCATTGTGCACGTTCGGGTGGCCCATTTTCCATTTGATCCCTTGTGGAATCATTCGTTTGGGCACGTCGTGTCATGCCGTGTGAGGTCACTCGACTCGGCGCGTTCGGGTCGGGTCGGGTCATTTCGTTCGAGGGCGCTCATATCAGTTTTGCTAAGTTGTGATCACCCAAGTGCCTTGTGCACGTTCGGGTGGCCCATTTTCCGTTTGATGCCTTGTGGCATCGTTCGGTCAGGCGTGCTATGTTGCGTCGTGTGAGGTAGCCGAACCGGGTGTGTTCGGGTTGGGTCGGGCCATTACGTTCGAGGGCGTCCATATCAGTTTTGCTAAGTTGTCACCGCCCAGGTGCCTTGTGCATTTTCAGGTGACTCTTTTTCCATTTACTCCCTTGTGGCATCGTTTGTTCGGGCGCGCCGTGTCGTGCTGTGTGAGGTCGCCCGACCGGGCATGTTAGGGTCGGGCTGTTTCGTTCGAGGGCACCCGCATCAGTTTTGCTAAGTTGTCACTGCCCGGGTGCCTTATGCATGTTTGGGTGGCCCATTTTCCATTTTATCCCTTGTGGCATCGTTCATTCGAGCACGGTGTCGTGTCGCGCCCTGTGAGGTCGCCCGACCGGGCACGTTCGGGTCGGGTCGGGCCGTTTTGTTTGAGGGTGCCCGTATCAGTTTTGCTAAGTTGTGACTGCCTGGGTGCCTTGTGCACGTTCGGGTGGCCTATTTTCCATTTTCTCCCTTGTGGCATCATTCGTTCGGGCACACCATGTTGCGCCGTGTGAGGTCGCCCGACCGGGAGCTTTCGGGTCGGGTCAGACCGTTTTGTTCGAGGGTGCCCGTATCAGTTTTGCTAAGTTGTGACCGCCTGGGTGTCTTGTGCATGTTTGGGTGGTCTATTTTCCATTTTCTCCCTTGTGGAATCATTCATTCAGGCGTGTCGTGTGAGGTCGCCCGACTGGGCATGTTCGAGTCAGGTCGTTTCGTTCGAGGGTGCCAGTATCAGTTTTGCTAAGTTGTGACCGCCCGGGTGCCTTGTGCATGTTCAGGCGGCCCATTTTCCATTTTCTCCCTTGTGGCATCGTTTGGTTGGGCACGCCGTGTCGCACCGTGTGAGGTCACTCGACCGGGCACATTCGGGTTAGGTCGGGCCATTTCGTTCAAGGGCGCCCGTATTAGTTTTGCTAAGTTGTGACGGTCCGGGTGCCTTGTGCACATTTGGGTGGCCCGTTTTCCATTTGCTCCCTTGTGGCATCGTTCGTTCGGGCGCATCGTGTTGTTCCGTGTGAGGTCGCTCGACTGGGCGCGTTCGGGTCAGGTCAGGCTGTTTCATTCGAGGGCGCCCATATCAGTTTTGCTAAGTTGTGACCACCTTGGTGCCTTGTGCACGTTCAGGCAGCCCATTTGTCATTTGATCCCTTGTGGCATCATTCGGTTGGGCGCGCCATGTCGCACCGTGTGAGGTCAACCGACCGAGCGCGTTCGGGTTAGGTTGGGCCATTTCGTTTGAGGGCGCTCGTATCAGTTTTGCTAAGTTGTGACTGCTCGGGTGCCTTGTGTACATTCGGGTGGCCCGTTTTCGGTTTTCCCCCTTTTGGCATCGTTTGTTTGGGCGCGTCGTGTTGGGCTGTGTGAGGTCACCCGACCGAGCGCGTTCGGGTTGGGTCGGGTCGTTTCGTTCGAGGGCGCCCGTATCAGTTTTGCTAAGTTGTGACCACCCGGGTGTCTTACGCACGTTCAGTTGGCCTGTTTTCCATTTTCTCCCTTGTGGCATCGTTCATTCGGGTGCACTGTGTCGCGCCATGTGAGGTCGCTCGACCAGGCGCGTTTGGGTCGGACCGTTTCGTTTGAGGGCACCCGTATCAGTTTTGCTAAGTTGTGACTGCCCAGTTCCCTTGTGCACATTTGGGTGGCCCGTTTGAAATTTTATCCCTTATGGCATCGTTCGGTTGGGTGCACCATGTCGCGCCATGTGAGGTCGCCCGATCGGGCGCATTCGAGTCAGGTCAGGCCATTTCGTTCGAGGCCACCCGTATCTGTTTTGCTAAGTTGTGACTACCCGGGTGCCAACTTGTGCATGTTCCGGTGGCCCGTTTACCATTTTCTCCCTTGTGGCATCATTCGGTCGGGCGTGTCATGTCGCGCTGTGTGAGGTTTCCCGACCGGGCGCGTTTGGGTCAGGTCGTTTCGTTCGAGGGTGCCCGTATCAGTTTTGTTATGTTGTGACCACTTGAGTGCCTTGTGCATGTTCGGGAAGCTCGTTTACTGTTTGCTCCCCTGTGGCATCATTTGTTGTGTCGCGCCGTGTGAGGTCGTCGTGTCGCACCATGATCGGGTCTTGTCATGTGAGGCAGTCCAAGGAAACACATTCGTATAGGTCGGGTCAAGTCGTGTGATGGCACCCAATTAGCTAGAAACGAGTTTGGGTTAGGTTAGTTCGGTTCGTGTCTTATTGTAATTAAGGGCGCCCAAGGAAACACATTTGGGTGGGTCGGGTCGGGTCAGGTCATGCCGTGTG
The DNA here is from genome assembly GCA_034641835.2 of Pinus albicaulis. Lineage (NCBI taxonomy): Eukaryota > Viridiplantae > Streptophyta > Pinopsida > Pinales > Pinaceae > Pinus > Pinus albicaulis. Next base: position 619,353,505 of record CM076570.1, on the reverse strand, counting down.
AGGCCACCCAAGGAAACACATAGGTAGGTAGGTAGGTAGGGTGCCCCTCTCTCCCATCTCCATATAGAGTAATTTGGTCACATATTCTTTCTTCTACGATACTGGTTCCATCTCTCTCTTGAGTCCTATCTCTTGTCCTTCTTCTCTCTCCCTTTCTCTCCTTATACCTCCCTCTCTCTTCCCCAATCTCCCTCTATCTCTCTCTCTCTCTCTCTCTCTCTCTCTCTCTCTCTCTCTACCCTCCAATCCTCTCACTATATCCTTGTTACATTGAGATGCAAATAATAAGCAACTAATGTACACAAATAGAGACCAATGAAACTATCATCTTAACCCCTAACCCCTTAAACACTAATTCCCAACCCCTAACCCATTTAACCCCCTAAACCTCTAAAACCCTAACCCATTTAACCCCTAAACCATTAACCTCTAAACCCTTAACCCCTAACCCCTAAACCTTTAACCCCTAACCCATTTAACCCCCTAAACGCCTAGTAAACCCTTAACCCCTAACCCCTAAACCTTTAACCCCTAACCCATTTAACCCCCTAAACGCCTAGTAAACCCTTAACCCATTTAACCCCCTAAACAAGCCTAAACCTATAAACCCTTAACCCCTAACCCCTTAAACCCTAAACTGTTAAACCCTTAACCCTAACCCCTTAAACCCTAATTCCCGACCCCTAACCCATCTAACCCCTTAAAACCTAACCCCATTAGCCCCTAACTTCTAACCCTTAAAATCCTTAACTGCTAAATCCCCTAGACCCTAAACCCCTAACCCATTTAACCCCCTAAACCCTAAACCTATAACCCCTTAACCCCTAACCCATTAAACCCTAATTCCCAACCCCTAACCCATTTAACCCCCTAAACCATAAACCTCTAAATCCCTAACCCATTTAACCCCTAAACCCTAAACCTATAAACCCTTAACCACTAACCCTTAAACCCTTAACCCCCTAAACCCCTAAACCCCTAACCCATTTTATCCCCTAAACCCTAAACCTCTAAACCCTTAACCCCTATCCCCTTAAACCTTATTTCCCAACCCTAACCCATTTAACCCCCGTTTGCCGGTTTCTCCCTTGTGCCTTCATTCGGTCGTGCATGCCGTGTTGCGCCATGTGAGAGCAACCGACCAAATCTGTCACACTCCTTGAGTACCTCTTGTGACCGCATGGGTGCCTTGTGCACGTTCGCCTGGCTAGTTTTATTTTTTCTCCCTTGTGCCTTTGTTCGATCGGGCGCGCCATATTGTGAGGGCACTTGCCCAAACACATTCAGGTCGGGTCGTGTCGTTTCTTTTGAGGGTGGCCGCATCAAATTTGCTGAGTTGTGATCACACGGGTGCCTTTTGCACGTTCATGCAACTCGTTTTCTGTTTTCTCCCTTGTGCCTTCATTCGCTCGTGCGCGCTATGTCGCATCATGTGAGGGCACCCACCCAAACGCGTTAGGGTTGGGTTGTTTTTTTTTAGGGTGGCCATATCAAATTTTCTAAGTTGTGACTGCACAGGTTCCTTGTGCACGTCCGTGCGGCCCGTTTTTTGTTTGCTCCCTTGTGCCTTCGTTCAGTCGGGCGCGCCCTGTCATTTCGTTTGAGGGCGCCCGCCCAAACCCGTTCCCTAATCCCTTAAATACTAACTCATTATTCAACCCCTAACCCCTAAATGCACCTAAATCCCTTAACCCTTAACCCCTAATCCCCTAAGCCCTCCAAATTCGACGAATTAGCTTTGAAGAAGTAATTGTTTTCTGCAATATGGTTTGTAAGTTATTTAAATAGAGGTATCTTCTCTAGAGTTCTTTTTTAGATCCACAATTTCATTTACTCATTTTTGAACAAGGCGTATGACACTCTTCATGTCTATGGGATTTTTATCTTGAAGCTCATTATCTATATGAGTATTTGTTGCTTCAAGGGTTTCCTAAACCTCTAAACCCCTAACCCATTTAACCCCTAAACCATAAACCTCTAAACCCTTAACCATTAACCCCTAAACCCTTAACCCCTAACCCATTTAACCCCCTAAACCCTAAACATATAACCCCTTAACCCCTAACCCATTTAACCCCCTAAACCGTAAACCTCTAAACCCCTAACCTCTTTAAGAGCCCGCTTTGTAGCCTCCACAGTATTGAATGTCACAAATGCAAATCCCTTGGATTTTTTGGTATTCTTATCATATGAAACCGAACCTTCTTCTATCTCTCCATATTTTGAAAAAAATTCTAAAAGCTTATCATTGGCCATGTCATATGAAATACCACCAATGTAAAGTTTCCTTTGAGCCTAATCTATTCTTTGACCAGGACCTGTGCTTGCCACATCTGCCAGATTGCTTACAGTAATCCTCCCATCAATAGTCTTGCTAGGCTCTTTCAATGCCCTTTGAGCATAATCCATATGCTTAAATGAGTCATTTTAAAAATTGATTGCTTCATTGAGCACAACATGCAGCTTATCTAATACTTTATTGAAGCTAAGAGCTCCATCTTTGGGGCAAGCTTCTTTTCAGCTAACTCCACTGCTTTTAATCTCAATTTTTCCAATTTCTTTCTTCTCTCATATGATACCTGAGCCTTTACCTTTCTCTTCCCTTCTAATTCTGGAATAGTGTCATAGTGATGCCAGCCAACTTCTTTGTAAAGCCTTCCTAGTAGACAATACTTGTGCCTGGATGAAGCCTCAACACTTTCAGAGCATCTGGAATTACCATTCTCTTCTTCCAGTCATATGGTGGGGGAACCCCTTCAAAAGCCCTTAGCCTAGAAAGTGCTGCATCACCACGCTTGGTTTTGTGTGGAATCATTCCTCTAATTGTCCAGTAGTCAAATCCTTCTCTTACTTTATTAGGAAATATCATGGTTCCCCCTACCTACCTAGTAACTACATTACACTTATTTCATGACAAGACTACCCTACAACCCACCAAATTTCTATCATATCCTTGACGTCAACAACAATTTGTTGTTCAAGATATAGCTATGTTGGGAAAAACTTAGCTCTAGAGCTTAGGATATTTTTCCACCTCTAATGTTTATAAACCAATCGATATAAAATTTCTAAAGCACGTGGGAGCCCTTTAAGTATCACCTTTCCTATATTGACTCCATCTTAAAAATCATGGAAAATGTCCATAGATGAGTTATCCTTACTAAACCAAAAATTTCATTGAAAATAATCATTCGTACCATAACATTACTACTTCCCTTTTAACCACATAAAAATTATTTTAAGTTACCATAATTCATCTTTAATATCACATAATTAGATTAAAAAATCAACCAAAATCCTTAGTTTATGAAATAAAAATTCAACAATTTTATAATATTAATAATTTAAATAAATGTCTTAGATTTAATCTCATTAATAATTATTTATAATAAAAAATACCACTTATTTACCCAAACTAGTTTAAATTATTTAATTTATCAAGTTTTAATTTCTAAAGAGATTTTCAAGGTGTTTAATTCATTTATGTATTCAAAAATTGATTATAAACAATAAGAAATCACAATCTTGATATTGTGAGGTTTCAATCAAAAAAACCATTTCATCTATTAACTAGACTACACTATTATTTATTATAGAATATGTATCTAATTCCGGATGCGAATGCCTCCCGCATGTGATGGGACGCTCGTCCCTGGCTACCTCTCGAGGCCTTCGCTTTGGGCTGGCCATCTGGCCTCCCACAAATGCATTAACAGGGGAATTCAATATGCCACCCCACGCTGGATTAATTCCATTCTCTCGAACCGTCGACGCGCTGAGCATTTCACCTGGTCTTCTTCAACTCCTGTTATGGATGTTGGTCTCCCGTATGGCGATTTCTCTGTCTGCACCACCATTAAGCTTCACCGAAGTTTTTTCCCACCTGCTTGTGCTGAGCCTAGCGCTTGAACGCAGACAGGCAGACATTGTGAGCTACTTTGCTACTTGGAGACCGTTCCTGAGTTCCACCATTCGCATAGTAAGCTCTGTTGTTCAAATTCTCTGTGCACTTATTCTGGCCCTCCATTGTCACTTCTCCTATGTCCATTCCATCAACCTCTCCCTCTCACTATGCCTAGACTGCGCCATCGTATGTGATGTCGTTGTGGCTCCATTCGTGGTCGTGTCTATCACCCTCAGTATTCTCCCTCTTCGAACTCATCCTTTGATGATTTCCCCTGCAACCACATTCTGGAAACCAGAAGTCATAGGGGCAGGCCTCGCTCCCATGACACCGCCCATCCATCTGCGCGTCCTCCGCCTCCCTTTGTCTTCTCCTCTACGCCTCATGTCAACCCCTCTGTCACTCCTCTTGTTCCCCCTCTGCCTTCCTCCTCTTCCCTTCGCCAAACCTCCCAGCGTGTGGAGTTAAAATTCAACTGTGTGTTTGATAGGCTGGTCTTCACGGCGTTTTTCATGGTTACTGTCTGTGAAGAGTATACCCTCCTTGTGCCTCCTTTTACTGCAATTCCTGATCCCTCTGTCACATTTCTTAACCCCAATGCTCCTAATCCTGCCTCTGCTGAAAATGCCAAGGTTTCCTTGGCTCAATTACATATTGCCCATGATGTTTCAATGCAGGTCTAGACTATGGAAGGCAAGGACAAAGGCAAAGAGCTTCCCTCCACTGATGAAGGCAAAAGCAGCGACGAGTATAAATGCAGAGTTGTAGAAGAACCGCCCTCTCCAACAAATGAACAGTAGTCTGACAATCCCTCAGATGTTTTTGTTTCTCATTCACAATGTTTTTAGGTTAATTATGGTTTTCCTATTTATTCACCCTCTACTTGCAGAGTGGTCAGTTATACTTTCTGTATTTTTGTTACACTACTTGGTTGAAAGGCCGGTTTCCCCTATGAGGGCGGCAACTCTTAATTTGCAGGGACTGGTTTCCCCTCTGTGGGCAGTCCAAACTCTTGTTTCTCACAGCAGTCAAGCCCTGTGCTCAGGCTCTCTCAGCTGAGGCAGTGGCAGTTTTGTACTTTTATGTTACATATTAATAGAATTAGTGTTACTTAGAAAAAAAAGGAAAAAGAATATGTATCTAATATGAATGAATGAATACATAGATTACTATCATTAAAGAAAAAAAATGTAAATTTCACTTTTAAAGTAATACCTAAAAATAAGGAAAAAATAATACATAAATTATAAAGAAAAAATATATATAAAAAAAGAGATTAAAACTCCAAATATTTAAAGTACAACATAATTTAATAGTGCAAAATTTAAAACTCCTTTTAATAAAGCATGATGATTTAGTAGGGTAGAAGGATTACTATATGAAAAAATCAGTCCATTATTTACTCATATAACATTAATTGCTTCTCAAAAAGATATGTTTTATTTTTTTGATTGTAAATATTTTTAAACGATAAAAATAAACAAACATTTAATTATTTAGAAATTATTTTAATTATTTAAAAATGATTATAATTATTAAAAAATATTTATTTTTAAATTAATTTGAGTGGCCTTAACAAAACACACGTGTTTCATTTCAAAATGTAAAAAAATTTCAAATATCAAAAGTTTTAATTTCCCTCGTTCGTTTCCCTCCAGTTGCATGGTTTGTCCAGAGAAGGAGGGAGGATCTGATCCAAATCTGAGTTGGATCGATAGAAAAAATGCGAGAGATCCTTTAGAATCGAGGGGGTCAATGTGGTAACCAGATCGGCTCCAAGTTCTGGGAAGTGGTCTGTGAAGAAAACTGGATCGATCCTACTGGGAGATATGAGGGCACTTCGGATCTACAGCTTGAAAGGGTTAATGTTTATTGCTTGATGTCATTAGGAAGGAGGCTGAGAACTGTGATTGCCTGCAAGGTATGTGTCTTTTTCAGATTCGAATCCTTGACTTTGTGTTTTTGAAATGTAGGATTTCATTTTCTAAAATGATGTGGGTTTTTGTTGTGTACAAGGTTTTTGTTGTGTGGCTTTTTGATTACCTAGATTTCATATTTTTATCACCAATTAGATTTTCAGTTAATATGTAAAATGTATCTTATAAAATTTTCTTCTTGTGATATTTCTTCGTCTGCGAAAAATTCTCGGCGTGAGAAGTTTTTCGATGAAGATATTAGGATTGATGTGAAGATATTAGGATTGAAGTTTTTTTATGAAGATATTAGGATTGATGTGATTGATGTGAAGATATTCTACAGCTTGAGTGATACAGGGGAGTGATTATTTTGGGGAAAAAATCCATAACTGACATTCTATTGATCTGTGTGTCCATGCATTTGGTGACTTGAATCACCTGATCTCGGCAACCATGAGTGGAGTTACCTTTTGCCTAAGGTTTCTTGGTCAATTAAACTCAGATCAAATCCAATGTACTGTAAAACAATCATTTAGTTCCTTCTTTTGGTATCTGGGTAAGGCATTTCCCTTTAAATAGGCTTTTCTTAATTATCTTTTCGTTCTTACCATAAAATATGTTCATTCCCTCTTATTTGAGTTGGATTCTCAAGTTTTACTCTTCTATGTTTGGAATCCAAGCTGACTTGTTTCTCGGTTGGACTCAGCCTCAAGTCATACCACAATGCTAAATCCATTACCATCTTTAAAAAATCAAGAAAAAAAAATACACAATAGTTCAAACACTTCCACTATTCCACTATTGATTGAATTTTTTGATTAAAAATTAGCTAAATTCATGCCAGAAAGTGTCGTCCCAGACAGATTGTGACATGAGTAAACAATGCCTTAATAATCGAACAAGGTATGACAAAAGTTCAAATCAGATCCTGTAGTATTTTTTGGAGAAGTCCCTGATGTTGGTGGAGCAGAGGAGATTGCAATTACAACAGAATTAAGAACCCCATTACCTCCATAGCCTTTGGCAAGTCTCTGCAAAAGGGATGAGCGGTATTAAAAGAAAGTATCGATCTGGTACTAGGTACCTAGTCTAAAGGCTACAATCCAGAGAAAGTATCGATATGGTACATCCTAAGTCAACCCTCCTCAGGACTTTGCCTTAGTAAATATATCTGGATCACATAGTGAAGTACTTATATTGTCCCTCTAAATTTTAGCCTGGATATTAGCTTCATAATGTAAAGAGTAAAAAAAAATTCTCAGAGAACTAGAACTAGTTCTATTTCTTGGTCTAGAACTAGATCTGAGATGGTGATGCATTGAGTACAAGTTTAGGGTTATAGAACTTGGAGAAAGAGTATACTTCAAACCTCTGCACAATACTTCATTCTTCATGTATCTTCAAATAATATGGTTTTACTTGAGTGAGGGCTACTTCTGTGTTATTGAAAAGGTGTATCTAAAATTTGCATCATTATGTACCTGTTGACATTCATTTTAGCACAATGAATCAGACCACAAAGAATTATATAAAGAGAGAGATATGTCATAGAACTCAACTACCACATAGGCATAATGCCACAAATATTTCAAAACTTGTATGTCAGAGTGTCACAAAAATTCAATATACTATAATGCCATAAATGATTCAGATGCCACCAAAGAAGTCATAGGTTCAGATCTATCGTGAATGCTTCTTGTGTTTTTCTATTGTAAACAATTCTCCCAATATTTTGAGATTAGATGCTTCAACAAATTTATTGTCATATGATCTTTGATACTTCAGATCACATGTCACATATATATGGTACTCTTCCAAATTCTGTTCTGCTTCATTTTCTACCTTCATTTGCCCATAAAATATTTATCCTTTTGTAAATATGATTATCATAAACTTTACCTTCAACCTTAAGCAAGAGCGAGTTACAATATATGGTTAAGAGGTTTCAAAATTCATTGGATATTATTTCATCTTCTTCCATAAATCACAAAGAATATTGTATCGAATGTCATGTGCAGTCACATGTAATTGTTTGGTGTCATCATAAGTGCTTGTTTCTATAACTTGGTTGAGAGATTAGCTTCAAAGAGATGTAGGATTTATTCTTTCATTCTTGGTCCTAGATTCCTTTAGGATTCAACCTACATAAATTTTGGAAAGATGCTTCAGACCATAATCTCAAATTAGGATATAGACTTTTGGATTGCAGACATAGAGCATAGAGGATAACTTACTTGTAAAATGAAAGAGAATCTATCAAGAGTATTGATTTGGCTTCCAATAACGTCTTTCAATGATGGCTACTACAGAGAAGATGATAACATAGTGAAGTACTTATATTGTCCCTCTAAATTTTAGCATGGAGATTAGCTTCATAATCTAAAGAGTAAAAACAAACTCTTGGAGAACTAGAACTAGTTCTATTTCTTGGTCTAGAACTAGATCTGAGATGGTGATGCATTGAGTACAAATTTAGGGTTATAGAACTTGGAGAAAGAATATACTTCAAACCTCCACACAATACTTCATTCTTCATATATCTTCAAATAATAGGGTTTTACTTGAGCGAGGGCTACTTCTGTGTTATTGAAAAGGTGTCTCTAAAATTTGCATCATTATGTACCTTTTGACATTCATTTTAGCACAATGAATCAAGCCAAAAAGAATCATATAAAGAGATAATTTCCAGCATGTTCGTTTCAATTCTATGCTATATATAGTTGGAGAATGTCATTCATGCTTTCCACAAATGTAAATCAAATGATTATGCCTCTTTTTGTATGTTTAATTGAAAATGAATTCTAACTCAACTCTCTGGTTTGTTGGTAAATTGAAGGATATGCTGTATTAAATATATATCATGCCTATCGGGTCTGTTTGGACAAGTAAACCTTCATATTGTAGTTTGTCTCACTTTAAGTCAATTCCAAATTGTGACTCTTATGCTCTATATGGCAAGAAAAAGCATTCTACTTTCCTGATTAGGATAATCTTAATTGTTATGCTTCCTTGTATGTATTTGTATTAAATTTGAATATTTTATTTTATGTTTTCTTGTCAAATTGAAGTACATGTTTCTTTTAAATAATTTTCTCAGCTACTCAATGTGTCTGTACATTGGTTTTTACAAGTGGGTTTCTAATTTCCTGTCCCCTTTTGCTACTAGTTTTGTAGTATCCAAACCAACTCCCTCCACCAGGAGAGATTCCATGCAACATATGGCCAAATATGAGTGGCCATCTACTCTTATGGTGAGCTTGGTAGATTATTATGGGGGAAAATGTACTGTATCAATTGACCAGCAAGGATCTCTTACATCTGAAACTACAGGGAAAGGTAAGAAAAACCATTTACCTGTTGTAGAAGGAAAGGACTTTCAAGCTGAGGCTCATCAAATTTTGGATTTTGTAGCAGCAAAACTGTGTGCACTTTCATGGTTATCTGCCACATCTAAATGATGCTCTTCCAATTTCTTTAAAATAGCAATAGTGACGCACAACCTTTTACCATTTATTCTAAATGCAATTATGTTGAAATTTTGGATGACAGTGGTATTGATGAAAAATATCAACTCAGGAATGTTACATAGATCATTACACTTGGGTAACTAATGTTAGGATATGAATTTCCTCCTACATGGTCCATTTTTTTGCAAATTATTTTTATCGAACAATTAATTTATGGAGTCTGGACAATGAATTTATTTTGGATTTGGGGGTAAGGTTTCAGTTCTATAAAAAAATCATAATTCAGCTCTTTTGAAGTTTGCAACTTAGCCTTCAACAATCCTGTAATTAGGCCTAAGTAAAATCCTGAATTCCACTCCTCTTGTAGTCTACAACTCGACTCTATGACCAACGAAATTCACTCTGTGGAAGCCTGTAATTTTGACCCATGTGCAAGCAACTTTAGACCTGCAACTGTTGCAGGTCTAAAGTTAATAGGCTCAATTTCTCCAATAGTCACATCCTTTACAATAGTTGAACAACTATATATATCAAACTAAATTATACACTTTAGAACATGAACTTGACCAAGAATTCGGTGAAAGCACAATAGAATATTTCAATTATGAAGCAAGAAAGAATAAGAAATCTCTGAAGCATATTTGAATCAATTAATTTATGGAGTCTAGATATATATAGACACACACAACACAACTGATGGAAACCTTTGTATATCTGTTTGTCATCAGAGCTCTTAAAGGCATTCTTGTGATCATCAATGGTCTGTCAAGGATCTTAGAAATGCAATCTTTCATGAGACCAACTCTGTGATGTATAGAAGAGACACCAACTTAATAAATTAGGGTGTTTTGCATTGGGAGTTATAATTTTGGTTGTAAAGGATTATCATCAGTAGTACTTGCATCCCTTCTGTGGCTCATAAAAATGCTTTGTTGACAATAAAATAATGACCCTTCCTGACAGTGAAAACTTGTGAACATAAATAATTTTAACAGTGAAACAGTGACCCTGGCCTTGAGATAACCTATCCGATGAAGCACATTTTGATTTGGAAATTGATATATCTACCTGACAGCAAGATGGATGTGACAACAACGTTGAAGACAATATGATAGGATTTGATGCACAAAACCAACCTTGATTACTGTCCATATCTGTTTTGTGATTATGTATTATGCAGCATATATATAATTGTCTAGAGAAACGGGGTTCTATACATAAGATATATCATTCAATTTTATTTTTCAAATCATAGGTTTCAATATTAATGATTTCCACGATTCCTAGTGCCGCAAATAAAAGAGGAGAAGACAATGAAATCAAAGCTGATAATAAACAGATTATCAATTTATTGATGTGCAAGCAATGCATAGATACGGATATTACAAAATTTTTCCTCTTGTTAGCTAAAGTCACTCATGATCCACTTCGCTAAATTCACTCATGCTCCACTCATCTAGACTGCAGGAATGGTGAGTTATCGATTAATCTGAGGCGAAGCAAGAGTATTAATAAGTATCAGGCTTACTCGCTTTTGCTCCATGAAAGGATCCACATTGGTACTGCGTGGTATCGCTGCATGCAAAGTCAAAGAATGTATTGTTGTGAGAGTTAAACTATATCAAATCCTATATAAGCTTTACTTTATTCCGTCACTTGTGAGAGTTAAAATGAAATTGGTTGCATTCATTTTTTTAAAAATATTTTAAGCCATGCGTCGGAAGACCGATGCTTCGTAAGCATTGGAAGACTGGCGTCCCTTTTTAAAAATTTTTTTACTATGCTGTCAGAAAATCGACATATACCAACGTTGGAAGAGCGACGTTCCCAAACGTGGAAAAGAGACATTTTTCCCTTTTCATCGGTCTTGCGATGTTCCATTTTTTTTTTTTTAATTTCAAATGTTCGTCGCTATTGCAACACTTCTTCCCAGCGTCGGTCTTGCGATGCTTTTGCAAAGCATCGATATTGTGACAGTTCGGAAAAGCGTCGATCTTGCGACACTTTTGCAAAGCGTCGGTATTGCGGCACTTTAATAAGTGTCGAAAGAGCGACATTCAAAACGTCGGACCACATATCGTCGGAATTGCGACAATTTACAAACGTCGGAAGAGCGACAGTTTAAAAATGTCGGAAGAGCGATGTTCAAAATGTTGGACCACATATCGTCGAAATTGCAACAGTTTACAAACGTCGAAAGAGCGACGGTTTGAAAAACGTCGGAAGAGTGACGGTTTTTTGGAAACGTCAGAAAAAGTTTCGGTATTGTGACACTTTGGCAAAGCGTCAGAATTGCGATGTAATGGCTAACCACATTTTGTCTGGCCTCAAATTGTCTCTCTTGCGACGACTATGTGTCGGAATAGCGATGAATTTGCCGTCGAAATTTGGGCCAAATTTTCTAGTGTTGGATTCCTTGATCACTAAGATAGATTATTGATTTTGAATTATCATATCTTGCAGATGCTTTTGATCTTGTTTTCTTGTCTTTGATTGCATATCTTACACGCTGGATCAATATCTTCTGGAGCGATTGGATTGAAGACTGAGTAAAGCGTAGGACTTTAGGTAGGAGCATCTCTCCAGAGTTAATTAATAATTCTTAAGCATAATGGTCTAGAGAAAATGGTCTACATTTGTCTGTTTGTTTATAGATATCCTTAGGATACTAGGGAGATCTCTCTTGTCCGCAAGAGGGATTTTTCCATCCAACAAAATGGTGACTCCACTGGGGATTTATCTGAACTTAGTTTTCTTTTTATTTTCAATTTGATTTTTGAGATTTATCTGAATGATATTAGCTCAAAACTTGATTGGGTAGAAAACTCAATAGGATCCCTGATTGTAAATCTGTATTTAAATTTTTTCTCTACTTTTCCTACCTTCCGCACTTTTTTCTTAATAACAGAGCAGTAGACTCCGCAATTTTTAGTAGAATACAGTGCGGTACCACACCTTATTCCATTAAAAACTGCGGACCTCTGGAAAAGTTTAGAAAAGGTAGAAATTTTGTTTTCTGACATCCCATTACTTGATTTTTGGTTCTTTACCCAATTTGTCTTGACTGTCAAAGACTTCTGTGAAAAGTTTCTTGCAGTAATTCTATGTTTAAAATGACCTTTTCAGTTAGTTTTCTTTGATGAGTAAATGTTTCCTTGTCCTCCCATTGACCTGAATCATAAACTTCTGTATACCTTAGCTACTTTGTATGTCATTTTTCTATTGAGCTATTGAACTTGATGCAATTATTACTCTTATGAAAATTTGATTTTGTTTTCATTAGAAAACTTAGAAAACCTTCTGCATAGATAAGGTCTAAATTTCATTTTTAAAACTGTTATTGGATGCTTTATCTTCTTGCTGAAATAAGTAGGAAGATCTTGGTTAGATTACAAACTAAGTTAAGACATCCTACAACTTTTAGATAGAGTTCAAGATTAGAAATTTCTTTTAGTTTTGAATTTTGTAGTTTTAAGACTTTTTTATTTTCTTTTGGAAGAAGTTTATATTTTCTTCCAATCTTAATGATATAGGGAATTTCATTTTGAGAAAAAGATCTTTTTGGAATTGAACTCTCTGAATTGTCTTCTTTTCAAAGTTTCTCATGTAGGAAAGAAAGGATTGATATTTTGAAGGTTTTTGAAAATCTCTTAACTCTTTCCTCTAGTTAGATTTCATTGAAAAGAAATGAGTTGTTTATCATATAGATGCATTATAGTTTATTTTGAGTCGGGTCATTAAAACATCATCAAAGTTTCATTTCATTACCTATTGTCCTAAGAAATTTCCAATTAAAAGTAACGCTTAATTAAAATCAATCTAGAAATTTTATATTTTATAGGGCTATTTTCCACCAACATAGATTAGGCTAGTGTCTTGGAATAGGTTTTAGTTAACTTTCCAAGACAGTAAAAACAAACAAGTAGTTGATCTTTCAGTACGAAAATCCAATTGTAGCATGTATGCTCTGGGAAGATCCTCGTAAAGGAGTCAAGCAAGAGATCATATCCGAACCAGTGAGGTAATCATACCTATCTCATTGGGAATGATAGAAGATGTGCACGTATTAAAAATGGTAAACCTCGGATAGACCATTGTCAAGGAGCCTAGGGTCACTTGTCGGTAAACCTTGGATTATGTCAAGGAGCCTTCAAGGGGATTGAGCTTGTTACTCTACCCTTGAGTGTATATCAGATCGTAGACTGTTCCCCTACGTATATGTGTTCCTGTTAGTGACCTTAGTGGCCATAAAATTTAGGATTCTTTCCCAAGGTGATGGTGGAGTGGAGGTCCTACTGTACCTGGAGCAGACGTCGGCTAGACTCACTTGGACTCTCCGAAGGGTTATCTTCACTCGAGATGGTTTAAGTAGAGAAACTTGCACCAGTTTGTTTCATTAAGCAGGTTGTGGGAGTAATTGTTCCAACTGCCATTTCTGCTTTAAAATTCTACGATGTTGGATTTCATCACCAACTAATGTTTTTAGTGCGGGGATATATTGTTTGTGTGTGGATTGATCTCTTAGATTTTTTATAGGCATGTGATTCATTTGATTGTTTTCTTAGTGACCCTAGGATCATTTTATTAAAATTTTCTTTGTTTGCATGTGTTAAAAGTTTTAATCATGGCAGAATTACCAAGACAATCACGTAGAACTCAAGGGAAACCCCCTGAGTATACACCAAGCCAATTAGAGAAACATAAATACTTGATACCAAATGTTATCGGTAGAACTGGATTAACAGAACACAGAGAATCGTCCATAATTATTCATCCTGATTCTGAAGTAGATCAACCGCAAATAGCAGAACATACTCCACAGACAATTTCAATTTCTGAATTAACTGAAGTTGCTTCTGCAACAAGTGAGTTATTAGCTGAAAAACCTGAAATTTCTGAACCAGAAACTGAATCTGCTACATTTGAACCTACTTTAGAGTTCGCTACTCTCACTTCTATTCATCCTGATTCACCCAGAGTAAGAAACCAGATCACAGAAAATCTTCCTCCTGGTCTCATTAATATTGAAGAAATTACTGATATTGAAGAAGAAGTTATTCTTCCTTAAGCTCAGGAATCTTTAAATCTTAGAGAACTTGAACCAATTTTTTACAGTCCTTTCAGACAAGACGCTTGGTATTATTCATTAACATATTTTATACAAAACGTAGGTCTAGAGTATTATCTACCCTGAATTCCCTTTTTTCCTACACCAATAGGTTATAGATCTCCTCTAAACATGTCTAGTGAGTCATCTGCATTTACTGAATCGCCAATTTTTTTTTTATATGGTGGTCTATCTATTCCTGTAGGCTATCTGTCACTCTTTGGTAAATTCTCAGGAGCATCTCCTCTTCCCAACAAACCAATTTCATCATCTGGCCCGAATGAATCAAATAATGGAACTTTGAACAATGAGAAAATTTATTTGATGTCTGGAAATATCCTAAAGTCCAGTTCTCAAGGTAGTAATTTATCACCTGGGGGGCAACCTCAAAGTATTCAAATACAATCTGGGGGGAAACCTCAAGGACAGTACATACCTCAGGGTCAGTATCAACCTCAAGAATAGTACATACCTCAAGGTCAACCTTAGGGATAGTATATGCCTCAAGGTCAGTACGTGCCTCAAGGTCAATATCAACCTCAAGGGTAGTACCTAGCTCAAGGAACGCAACCTTATTTAGGACAATAGTTCTATCCAGAACGACAAATGTTACAAGGAGGTGGAAATTATCCAGTCAATTATCATCCATATCTTCAACTAAGTTACAGCCCGTCTTATGTACAACCTTCATTGGGACCTTCATATCCTGGAATGGTGTGGGATCCATCTAAAGTCCAACAGAATTTACAACCAAAAGTGCAAGTACCCTATTATCAGGCTGGACAACAAGTTGGTTATAATCAAACCCAACAACCAGCCCAACCTGCTATTCAAATACCTACATCTGGTCCTGTTCAAGAACTTGGTTCGAGTACACCTACGACTCTGCCACAAAATTCTGCTCAGACTTATGTTCAACCAACCACACCTATTCCTAGAGTGTCTACAGCTCCTATTAATTCTACACCTCAAACATCGATATATATTCCTCAAGCCTATATTTCGCAGTTTGGACCCACAATTCAGTCTATTTTTTAGATGCCAACAAGAAAACCTGGTACAAGTACAGTTATAACAAGTCAACCTCAGTTTACTTATCAACCGTATCAGGGGCCGTATCAATATGGACCTGTTCAAAATCTAGCTTACCCTCAACAACCATACCCTAGGTATACATATCAGACACCCTTTCAACCCCAGTATGGTCCAGTTATTCCTGATTACTCAGAAGGCATTCCGATTCCCAATGCACAGGCTATTCCTGGATATCTTGGTTATCCTCCTCCTAGGACTGGTTTAGTCTCACAAGGTTATCAACAAGACACTACCCGTCAATTACCATTCATAGCAACTTTAGATCTACCTGATTTATCCTGCCTTACGAATGATCCTATCTATTATCATCCGTATTGGCCGCCTATGCCGCATAAGTTTCCCAGTGGTATCCCTAAGTTCGAAGGAAAATCAGGAGAGGATCCTCCTAACCATGTCATGACTTACCACCTTTGGTGTGCATCCAACTCATTAATCAACAATTCAATTCAACTTAGACTTTTTCAGAGAACGTTAATAGGATTAGCTGCCAAGTGCTACATTGAATTACTACGAGGCTCATTTACCAATTTCAACACTCTAGCAATTGCTTTCTTAACTCATTTTCAGTTTCCAGTCAGATATGACAATGGCATGGAATTATTAACTTCACTAAAACAATCTACGCCTACATACATATCAGATCATATACATGAATGGAGACATAGAATATGTTTGGTAAAAGTTTTTATCCCAGATAAAATATTGGCAAAATGGTTTATTAAATCATTGCTACCAAAAATCACTGAAGATGTCGCTAAAGGAGGAGTTGTTACAGAAGAACAAGTTATTTCTCAAGCTCAATATCTTGACTTGGTATATACCAGTCAGGTACTTTGTAAGAAAAAATTCCCGATTTACCGCGTCCTGGTCAGATAACAACAACTCCTTCAGGGTCTCATGTCGTTGATGGTGTAATCGGTTCAGTTAGTGCAACTAAGAGTAAGAATAAATCTTCAAAGGTTACTTCTCCCATAATAACTTTACCTGATTCACCAAAAGGAGAATCTTCCCTGGAAACTTCTGCCTATACTCACATTGTAGATTCATCAACTGCAAAGTCAAAATCTAGCAACAAGAAGAAAGGGAAGAATAAAAGTAAACATAATTCATCTCCCAAGGAAAAAAATGATAAAAATGAATCAACTAATGATAAATGGAAACCGCGTTATGCTTGTCTTATCTGTGACGAGGATCATTTCACCAAGGAATGTCCACATAGGGTTGAGGTATCTAAGTTCGTCAAAGGTTAATCTACCCCTACTGTTTTGAAGGATCCTTTTCTTGTTTAAGATAGCAAAATTATTGGATATTCTTCTAATGCATCAGCAGATATTTTGATGGTTGCGACTCGATCGCAAGATTATGGTAGTAAAAGTCCCATTGCTTGTAAAGAAGTAGAAAATTCTAATTCTCACCAGCTACATCTCCTTCGGTTTCTGATCCATTGCATATCAAGAAACCGAATCCTGATTTAGTAATCAAACCGCCTGCTAAAGGTGTACTTTGTAAATCAACTTTCAATCCACATGCGAGAGCTACTCAGAATTACAACATTGTGGAGGATTTAGCAATATCTCCTTCAACAATGTCATCTTTGGAAGTGTTGCAATCATGCCCAACACAAAGAAAATTTCTCTTATCAGCAATTGGAGCTGTAGATCTTCAGGATTCAAACCTCATGGTCTTCAATTTAGAAAATTTTACACCTTGCCTCCCTCATCAAATGGCTTTTCAGATCCCATTACTAATAAAAAACAGACGTTGCTTTCGTACTGTTATTGATGAAGGAGCATCTGCATGTATCATGTCATTAAAATATTGGAAATCACTTGGTTCTCTAACCCTTAACCAGTCATTGACAATCCTCAAAGCTTTTGACAGAAAAGGATTTCATCCATTCAAAATTTTACAGGATCTACCTATAGAGGTCGAAGGAAAAACCGTTAATTTAGATGTGGAAGTATTTGATGCCCCTATATATTACAACCTTCTTTTCAATCGAAGTTGGTCTTATGCTATGACTACTATCTTATCATCTGTATTTCGAATAATTATGTTTCCTCATCAAGGAAAGATTGTGAAAGTTGATCAGCTCTCATATTATTCGTCTGACCCAGCTTCTACTGATAGTATTCAACACGTTGGAAAAACGAATATCCCTTATGAAGATGTAGGAGTAGGTTTAATAAAAGATTCCGCTTTAATGGGAACTTTTTATATGCCTCCACCGAACGTACCCTGTAATATTGCTAATATCAATATGATTACATCATGCACTATTCCATTTGATGATCCTTGGGTAGTGCCTTTAGAATCATAACTGGATTCATTCAATGATGTGATGCCTTTGAGTCATTTTGAAATAGCATATCAAGCAGTATAGTCATTTTTTGATCCGTTATCAACTGATGATGATCCAATGAATGTGATCAACGAAGAATCATTTTCATCATCAAGCTCGGCTACAACATCAATTCCTAATCCTTTTCAACAAGTGTTTCATATAGATGAAAGCATTCAAGAATTCTTGTCCGTAGATGATTTACCATGGGATGGTCTCCATCATAGGTCATCATTTTTATCTGAGCTTGATAAATTCAAAAATAAAATTTCCTCTATTTTTACAGCTAACTATGTTGAGGAACCTTAGAGTCCAATATCGATCACAAATTTGGACTCTAAAGTAAATTTTGGGAATATTTCTTCCACCATTCCTGTTGATATATCACTGAAACCTGAAATTATTGAAAATATTCATATAGGTGCTTCGTGTACGTCAAATGAAATTTCTACATATAAAGCCCTATTTCAATAATTTCGCGACATGTTTGCCTGGTCTTATGAAGAAATGTCAGGAATCAATCCAAACATTGTCATTCATGAAGTAAAGACTTACCCAGATGCTAAAACTGCTAGACAACGATTACGTCCGATACATCCACGAAAAGTTGCTGCCATTAAAGCCGAAGTTGAGAAATTACTGAGAGCAGGTTTTATTTATCCGATTTTGTTAATGGATTGGGTATCTAATATCGTTCCTGTTACGAAAAAACAAGGAACAATACGAGTATGTGTCGACTATAGGGATATTAACAAAGCTTGTCCTAAAGACAATTATCCAACTCCTTATATCGACCAAATTATTGACAATTGTGCTAGAAATGAAATGTATTCATTCATGGATGGATTTTCTGGATACAATCAGATCAACATACTGCCTGCTGATCAACTATAACATCATTTATTTGTCCTTGGGGAACATTTTCTTATTGTAAATTACCTTTCAGATTACAGAATGCTGGGGAAACTTTTTAAAGGGCAATGTACTATGCTTTTCATGACATTAAACACATTGTGCAAGTTTATCTCGATGATTTACCTACTCATTCGTTACACAGGGAAGATAATCCTACTCACTTACGAGCGATTTTTATACGATGTAGGTATTATAATATTCACTTGAATCCGCATAAGTGTGTTTTCTATGTACAATCTGGTAGGTTACTGGGATTTTTCATTTTGAAATAAGGCATTCCTGTCGACCCTTCGAAGGTTGAGGCCATTATCAATTTACCTCCTCCTTCCACACTCCACCAACTCCAAAGTTTGCAGGGGAAAGAAAACTTTCTGCATAGATTTATCCAGAACTATGCTGAGTTAACCAAAGATTTTACCCGGCTGTTGAAACAAAATATTCCTTTCATTTGGGATGAGATCACTGATCGATATTTTTATGCTTTAAAACATGTGTTGACCCATGCACCATTACTGCATCCACCAAATTATATCCAGTATTAATTTTTATACTTAGCAGCATCTGATTCCACTATTGGAATGGTATTAGTTCAGGAGGATGAATTCCACAATGAACATGTGATTTTCTATCTCACTCAAAATCTCAATTCAACAGAGATTAAATACTCGCATGTGGAGAAATTGGCCTTGGCAGTAGTTCAAGCTGTCCAATTTTTTCGCCATTAAATTTTGTTACAAAAAACAACTGTGATTTCAAATTGTAAACCGATGATGTACATTTTGACTAAACAATTGCTCGGGGGAAAATAATCTAAATGGATAGTTATCCTTCAGGAGTTTGATTTAGAATTTGAAAATTCCAAATCAAATAAATCACTGGTGTTTGTCGAACTTATGTGTGACTTCCCGAATACTGAGACAGAAACTGTGGTAGAGAATCCGATCGCTGATGAATCTCTGTTTCTTATTAGTACGTTAGATCCTTGGTATGGGGATATCATCATTTATCTCCAAACCCAAAATTTTCAGCTTGAAGTTTCACGTTCACATCGACGAAAGATCCGTTACCAATCCTAGCAATATAATATTGTTGGAGACACACTTTATCACCATGGTACAGATTCTGTATTTCGACGCTGTTTGACTCATGAAGAGGTTGAACGAGTTTTGAATTATTTCCATTTTTTAGCATGTGGTAGTCATATGTCTGGGTATTCCAGAACCCAAAAGATATTGTGCACTGGTTATTTTTGGCCTTCATTATTCAAATATTTTATTCTTGCGGTCCGAAAATGCCACAACTGTCAACTTTTTGATCAAAAGATGCATGCACCACCAGCTCCTCTTCACCCTATAATTTCTGTCGGTCATTTTTAAAAATGGGGCATTGATTTCATTACATGTAACCCTCACTCGGCCGGGGGGCATGGGTATATTATTCTCGCAGTAGATTATTTTACCAAATGGGCTGAGGCGATGCTTACATTTGTGGCAGATGGAAAAACAACAGCTACATTTGTATTCAATCACGTGATTGCTCAATTTGGTGTACCCCAAGCTATCATTACTAATCATGGGAGTCATTTTCGAAACATCACAATGACTGAACTTTCTGACCAACTTGGCTTGCGCCATGATAGCTCTACTCCATATTACCCATAGGCTAATGGTCAGGTTGAAGCTGTCAATAAATTTTTAACCACTATTATTAAATGGATAATTGGAATTCATAAATCGAATTGGCATACTATGTTTTTCTCAGCACTTTGGGCATACCGAACCTCAGTAAAAACTGCAACAGGGTTCACTCCTTTTCAACTGGTCTACGGTTTAGAAGTTGTGTTACCGATTGAATGTGAAATACCGTCACTCCAGTTAGCCATAGAGTTACTACCAGCCACTTCTGAAGAGAAAAAAGGCTTTTTTTACCTGACACAATTAAATGAGACTCGCCGCACCACTGCATTAGCAACCAAATCTCATAAAAAACGCGTTAAAGCTTAGTACGACCGAAGTGTTACACCTCATGTTTTTTCAGAAGGTGACCTAGTATTGGTATATGACCAAGCTGATGATAAACTAGGAGCTGGAAAATTTGAACCCATGTGGCATGGTCCTTATATTGTCAAGTGAGTGCTTGCAAAAGGGGCTTACGAATTGATTGATTATGACGGGGCCTCTTTAGATAAACCCATAAATGGACTTTATCTGAAGAGATATTATGCTTGATTTTTTGTGTGAAGATCTTACCTGTACAATAGTCATTTTTCTAAGATTAGTTGCTTTAGATTAGATGAGTGTGTCTAGTTTAAGTTTGCGTTAACTACTATTCCTGCTTATTTTGATTACTCTCGATATTGCAAATGTCGATGTCCCTTCAAGCGTACATTGGTTTTGCTGATGGTGCTTGTCGTAGTACACAAAATATCTCTTCCGTGGCCTGGGTTATCTATTCACCCATCGATGAGTTAGTTTCTATGCATGGGGTAAGCCTTGGTCAAACAACGAATAATGGTGCAGAATATAGTGCAGTGATTGAGTTATTATCTGATGCCATTTCATTTTTCATTTGGCGTTTGATCGTTAGGTTAGATTCAGAACTCATTGTATTACATTTAAATAGAGTATACACAATTAAAATACAATGTTACTAAGATTATTTTTTAAGGTCATCTCTTGGAAAGACAGTTTGATTAAATTGAATATCAACACATTCCAAGAATATTAAAAACATTGGCTGATGCATTAGCTAATAATGTTATAAATAGAAATTTGCGACATTAAAAAGTAAATTAAAACAACATTCGATATGTGTTGAACAAGATAGCTGGCAAAAGTAGTCATATCATAGATAGAGTCGTGTTTCAAAAAATATTACATCGTTCAGGACCATAGGTTTAAACCACCTTATGATCCGAAAGATATTGATACAAAAAACAAAAATATAGTAACCTGCGATGATCATCCACTATCCATGATGATGATGATGATAATATACTATAGCTCATGCCACTCTATGCAGGAATCTTTGAAACTGGACAGGAACACCAACGACATGCCTCTAGAGATGAAGAGGAATATCATCCATCGTAGTCTCTGAAATGTCTCTAGTCAACCTCTCCAGATTCTACTCTAAATCAGTGAGAATCTCTGCTGCCTGGTTTTCTGGCAATGTAGTAGGATATGCTCGCTTCCTCTCGAAGCGGCGAAGATTGGCTGGTCTTCATGGACCAACATCTTCATTTGAATTTTTTTTATTAGTATTGGAAGATTAAAAAAAATAAAAATAAAAATTAGAATTAAAAACACATCAAAATAATTCAATTACCTAACTCTTCCCATTGTGTCCCTGGAGGTAAAGGCATCTCGGGATCTCCTCGAAAGTCTATACCTACATATGGGAAATCCTCGATAGAAAAGATTTGGTTCTCTTACCAACGGAAGTATGATGAAGTGAACCAACCACCATGGAGAGCCATCAGTGCTACCCATAGTACCTGCGAAGCTCTCTGAGTTCACTAGGATCAACAGGGATCAGCTGAGGGGCAAGAGACAGAATCCTCTCCAAAGCGATTGATACTAAAATCGCTCCATACCCAAAGTTTTTCAACTTTGAGTTCTTCGCTCTGGTTAGTTGACCTTTCATGTTGGTCAACACCCCCTCACACCAATTGAAGATAGTGCCTCTAAAACAGTCAACAACTATCTGCATTTGTGACTTGGTAGCCATGTGTAGAGTTTCACTCCCACGTAATATGGTAATAGTAAATGCAATGAATTTCAGATCAAGACGTATGATAGTATTTATGTCTATCTGGTTGTCCTTGGGATTAGCTGCCTCATTAGAAAAATCTTGTTTGTAGCTAGTGATAGGAGGGCCACCTTGCCTAGCCCCGAACAAAGAAATTGGTTCACCTCCTTTTGGTAAACTGGTGAGGAAGTAGATATCTTGAAGCTCAATTTCTAGCTTGTGATCTCCAATGATAAAGCATTGTTCCTGAATGTCCCATTTATTTAATAGCCAGGTCATTAGCTCTACCTGTGCTCTCATACCATGAAGGGCCCAGAATTTATATAAACCGCAATCTCTCAAAGTGAACATTATGGCCGAATTATTCATGGTCATATCATCTACCTCTTCATGTTCACGTTCTCGCCACTCCAAGATTGTGCAATGACTTGCAAATGGACGCATTTGATGGTTAGAAGCTATTAGAGTAAAAAATTTTAACAATTTTTGAGAGAATTCTTCAATTTCTTTTTCTTATGGGACCCTTGCAATTTTTATATAAAGATAGTGTGGACCCCCGCACACATCATTCATGAAAAATTTGGTTTCCTAATAATTTTATTTTAAGAAAATTATCGGGGTCCACAAGTAACCAATGGGTGGCCTGTGGACCCCCGTGAGTGAAATTTCAAACCATATTTCCCTTCAAAAATGAATTTAAAAACTTCAAAAGATAATGTAAATGGATGAAAATGAAGAGAAGAGTGTTTTGGATTACCTGGATTCGACGGAATTCAATTTTACTAGCCGGTTCTCCCGTTATCACCTCCGGAATGTTTTTTGCCTAGAGCTCTCAATTGTCAATTCTGAACACAAAAGCTAAAAATGACTTCGTTGAGCTGCTTTTTATAAGATTTTTTAAATAAATAAAATAATATTTTATTTATTTTCCACTTTAAAAAGCTACTTTTCAAAAAATTTTACTTATTGGAAACATATATGTTTAATTTTTGAGTTTATGTGCAGAAAACAGGATTGTCAAGTAAAAAAGGTTATTTTGATAATGAGTATACTTTTATCACTTTTTTGGGCTCTCAAAAATTACGAAAAATAAAAACCCTGGAGTTATTTTTTAATCCCTTTTCAGACTCTCTAAAATGAAAATATTGTCGAGTACTTGACTATTCGAACTCGTTAAAGGAAATGAACAGTTGTCCCTTCAGTATAAGTTTACCCCTTTTCCGGACTGAAATGGACTATTTACGAAAAATGTATACATTGGCTAATCATGGTCAATAGAGTTCTCTCCTGCATTATTTTATCCTTTTTCAGGCTTGATAGACTAAATTTACGAAAAATAATAACCACAGAGTTTTCTTAAGTTTTTCTTCTGACTACCTAAAATTGAAAAACACCAAGTTTCACCTATACTGGACTCGTTAAAACTTAACAGTAAAGGACCTGTAAATTATAAACAGGAACGAACCACTCCTTATCAGGGTTTGATTTTAATACTAAGTTGGACTCATCTAAAGGATGAGCTTATATAACAAGTAGATGTTATCCTCCTCAAGATTGTCAAAAATAAAGAGGTACTTGCCAAAAATGGTGGGGGAAAAGAGAGAAAATGAATCCAGTTGTCACACTTCGTTTCAGAAAGTTGTATACCACTCTTGAACACGACAATTTTTTCACATTCGTATTTAGGTTGGGAAAATCCTTTGGCCAAACAGTCAATTGAACCGCATTGAAAGTCTTCAACCGGTTTCTGGGTATTAGCTTTAGGTCAATCGTCACCATCTATAGTGTCATTATGTGTTCAAGAGACCAGTTTAATAAATAATTCATTGCAAACATTTGTCTCCATTCGCGTTGACCATCCCTGAGTTAGTCCTTACTTAAAATTTCTTCAAAACTTGATCTAATGGTTTCTTGTCGTGGGCTTTCATATGACAGATCACTTTCTATCGATGACAACTCATCATCTAGAAAGTTGATCTAGAATCCTAACAGTACCTTGGAATTTGCATGCCCTAATGGAAGGTTTCTTGCCTTCGACGATAGGTTACATCATTGACCTTCGATCAAACGATTCTGTGAAATGTTCGACTTCATATCACAAATTCACATTTCATAGACTTTATTGAGTACTTTGAGAACCATTGTTATTATTTGTGGTTTCTCCCACACTTGTTAACAGTTCACATCATTGACTGGTAATCAAGTGGTTTCTACCATGTTCGACTTCGACACAATCAATTGCATTGATAGAATCGTACTAGTTCGAGAAGCAGGAATCAAGACCCCAGATCTATTTTCCACCATCCAGGCTACGAGGAGTTTTATTATTCATCATACAGTAGAGTACTTCTAACAGATGGTTGCGTCCATGCTGTGTCTACTACTTCATGTAATTATAAAATCATTTCTATATTAGAACATGTAGTTAGTTTTGATCTGAGTATGGGAATTCCAACCTCAGCAATGATATACATAGATATATGCTTGCATTGAATGTTTTTTCAAGATTTCAACCGGTGTGCCTGCAGCCCAATCCTCGGAATGATAAAGCACTTCACTCTTCAAAACTCTTCAGAACTCTTCAGACTTCGCACTTTAGGGGGGAATCTGTTACACTAAAATTTGTCACCATGATGTTTAGCTATCTATATGGGTTCATCATCACATATTTTTTGCTCCCTTAGAGGTATTATAACATAATGTTCCTAAATCAAGTCTTGGAACTGGAGAAAAGCTCTTAAAAATCCTGAAAATCCTAACTCCGCACTTTTCCTGGTCCTTTCTTTAGGTACCGCGGTTTATTGCTATAAAACCTGCTACACATCCCACATGTTCTGCTCATTAAAACTGCGGACCCCTATAAAAGGTAAAATATAGAGAGAAGTAAGTTCTAGAAGCCCAGCTGGTCAAATATTCTCCTAGTTGGGGCCTTCTAGAAGTGCTATCTGGTCGAGATTCACCCCTTCCACTCATGAACCTTTATCCCTTCATAAATAGAGCTATCCCTTGGTTTTTGGAGCTGAAATCCCATGATGAGAGGGATTTATCCCTTCCTTTTTGGAGCTAAAATTACTTCCCTTCTGCTATAAATTGAGACCATGTTTCAGTTTTGAGGTGAATTGCTTAAGAAATCATACTCTCCACATTGAGCATCATTGGTATGAGAGATATTACATGCTCATGGCCATAGTTTCATGTTGAATCAGAGAGTTGGAGCCTTGTGAAACTGAGGAAAACAACTTTTCGAGACCCTAGAAGAACCTGTACAAACATCAAGGTGTCAAGGTTGTAAGGTTTCTTATTTTATTAAAAGTTAATACAAATGGATTCTATTTTCTCATTGATTTGTTCATCTATATTTTGAATAATTTAATTCTTTGATTCCTTGATCACTAAGATAGATTATTTCTTTTAAATTATAATATCTTGCATATTCTTTTGATCTTGTCTGCTTGTCTTTGATTGTAGATCTTACATGCTAGATCAATATCTTCTGGAGCGACTGGATTTAAGACCAAGTAAAGCGTAGGACTTCAGGTAGGAGCATCTCTCCATAGTTAATTAGTAATTCTTAAGCATAATGATCTAGAGAAAATGGTCTACATTTGTATGTTTGTTTCTAGATATCCTTAGGATACTAGGGAGATCGCTCTTGTCCGCAAGAGGGATTTTTTCATCCAACACAAACCTTTCATCCTGAGCTTTCATGTTCAAATCGACGAAAGATCCATTACCAATCTCAGCAATATAATATTGTTGGGGACACACTCTATCGTCGTGGTGCAGATTCTATTTTTCGACGTTGCATAACTCATGAAGATTCTGAAAGGGTTTTGAATGAATGCCACTCTGGATCATGTGGTGGTCATATGTCTGGGTATGCCACAACCCAAAAGATATTACACGCTGGCTATTTTTGGTCGTAATTATTCAAATATTGCATTCTTGCAGTCCAAAAATTCCATAACTGTCAAATATTTGATCGGAAAATGCATGCACCACCAGCTCCTCTTCACCCCATAATTGTTGTCGATCCTTTTGTGAAATGGGGTATTGATTTCATTACATGTAACCCTCACTCGACTAGGGGGCATGGGTATATTATTCTTGCAGTAGATTACTTTACCAAATGGGTTGAGGAGATACCTACATTCACGCCAAATGGCAAGACTGCAGCTACGTTCGTATTCAATAATGTGATTTCTCATTTCAGTGTTCCCCAAGCTATTATCACTTACCACGGGAGTCATTTTCAAAATACAATGATGATCGAACTTTCTGATCAACTTGGCCTGCGCCATGATAATTATACTCCATATTACCCGCAGGCTAATGGTCAGGTTGAATTTGTTAATAAAGTTTTAACCACCATGATCAAATGGATTATCAGAACTCACAAATCAAATTTTAATACCATGTTTTTTTTGGCATTATGGGCATACCAAACCTCAACAAAAACTGCGACAGGGTTCACTCCTTTTCAACTGGTTTACGGTTTAGAAGTTGTGTTACCCATTGAATGTGAAATACCGTCACTCCAATTAGTCATAGAGTTACAACTAGCCATCTCTGAAGAGGAAAAACATTTTTTGTACTTAGCACAATTATATGAGACTCGACGCACCACTGCATTAGCAACTGAAGCTCATAAAAAACGCGTTAAAGCTCAGTATGATCGAAGTGTTACACCTCATGTTTTTTCAGAAGGTGACCTACTCTTAGTATATGATCAAGCTAACGATAAGCTAGGAGCTGGGAAATTCGAACCAATGTGGCATGGTCCTTACATTGTCAAGCGAGTGCTTGCAAAAGGGGCCTATGAATTGACTAATTATGATGGGATCTCTTTAGATAAGCCCATAAATGGTCTTTATCTGAAGAGATGTTATGCTTGATTATTGTGTGAATATCTCACTTGTATATTAGTTATTTTTCTAGTTAGTATGCCTTAGATTAGATAGGTGTGCTTAGTTTTTACTACTATCTCTAATTATCTTGATTACTCTTGATATTGCAGATGTTGACATCCCTTCAAACATACATTGGTTTTGCTGATGGTGCCTGTTGTAGTACACGAAATATTTCTTCCATAGCTTGGGTTATCTATTCACCCACTGATGAGTTAGTTTCTATGCATGGGGTAAGCCTTGGTCAAACAACGAATAATATTGCAGAATATAGTGTAGTGATTGAGTTATTATTTGGTGCCATTTCATTTGGTATTCGACATTTGATCATAAGGTTAGATTCAGAACTCATTGTATTACATTTAAACAGAGTATACACAATTAAAAATCCAATGTTATTAAGATTATTTTTTAAGGTTCGTCTCTTGGAAAGACAATTTGGTTATATCAAATATCAACACATTTCAAGAAATTTAAACACATTGGTTGATTCATTAGCTAATCATGTTCTAAATAGAGATTTGCAATGTTAAACAGTAAACCAAAACAACATTTGATACATGTGAACAAGATAGTCAAAGAAAGTAGTAATATCATAGATAGAGGTTTTTGTTTTCAAAAAATATTACATCGTCTGTGATCATAGGTTTAAAACACCTTATGATATGAAAGACACTGATACAAAAAAAAAAAAAAATGTCAATCCACGATCGTCATCGACTATCTGTGGTGATGATAATGGTAGTAGACTATCGCAGGTGACACCTTGCACAAGAATCTCCTAAACTGGACTGGAACACCAGTAACATATCTCTGGAGATGAAGAGGAATGTCGTCTGTCGATGTCTCAAGGATATCTATAGTCAACCTCTCTAGGTTGTGTTCTATGTCAGTGAGGATTTATACTGCCTAATCCTGTGGTTGTGCTATGGGCTTTTTTTGCCGCCTTTCAAAGTGGCAGAGTGTAGCTAGTCATCGTGGACCAACATCTGCATTTAAAATTTTGTTATCAGTATTGGATGATTTAAAAAAAAATAAAAAATTAGAGTTAAAACATATAAAAATGATTCTCTTACCTAATTCGTCCCATTTTTCCCCTAAAGGTAAGGACATCTCGGGATCACCTCTAAAGTCTATACCCACATATGGGAAACCTTCAATTGTGAATATTTGGTTCTAAAGCCACATAAAATACGCAGGAGTAAACCGAACTACCGTACTACCATCGCCACCATGGCGGGCCATCAATGCAACCCATCGTACCATACGAGGATCTCTAAGTTCACCACAATCAATAGGAATAAGCTTAGGGGCGAGGAATGGAATGCTTCCGAAAGCAAAAGAGATCAGGATGGTGCCATACCCAAATTTTTTCAACTTTTCATTTTTTTCTCTTGTTAGTTGGCCTTTCATATTGACCAATACCCCTTCGCACCAGTTGAAAATGGTGCCTCTGAAACATTCAACTGCGGTCTGCATCTGAGACTTGGTGGCCACATGTGGAGTTGCACTTCCACACAACCTGGTTACTGTGAATGCAATAACTTTAAGATCAAGTCACAAGATTGTCTTTATATCGATGCAATTATCTTTGGGATATGCTTCATCACTGCAAAATTATTGTTTGTAACTAGCAATGGGTAGGCCACCCTTACTAGCTACAAAAAAAGAAACGTTTTCTCGTCTTTTGGATAATCCAGTGAGAAAATTAATATCTTCGAGCTCAAGTTCAAACCGATGATTGCCAATGATGAAACACTAATTTTGAACATCCCACTTGTGCACTAGCCACTAACCATGTCATTAGTTCCACTTGTGCCCTCATACCTTGAATTGTCCAGAATTAATACAAACCATAATTTTTAAGCGCACGCATTGTGGCTTGATCATTCATAGCCACATTGTCTATAACTTCATACTCATGTTCTCTCCACTCTAGCATTGTGGAATAGTCTACAAATGGATGCATTTGAAGATTATAAACTTTTAGAGTGAGAAATTTTAACCATTTATTAGAGAAATTATCATTTTTCATTTTGGTCATGGTGCCTCCGCAGTTTTCATGTAGAGACAGTGCGGACATACACATGCACTCTACATGAAAACCATAATAGCCTGATAATTTTCCTTTAATAAAATTATCAAGGTCCGCAGGTTACACGTGTATAACCCGCAGACCCTCGAGAGAGGAATTTTAAACCTAGTTTCTCCTCGAAAAAATAATTTTAAAACCTAAAAAGAGAATTCAATTGGATATAAATGAAGAGAATAGTGTTTTGGATTACCTGGGAATCTCGATTTGAGCGTTCAGTTCTCCTGTTAATAGCTTCGGAAGTTTTTTGCCAAAAGCTCTCAATTTACAACTCTGAAGACAAAAGGTGAAAATGACTTTGTTAAACTCCTTTTTATAATATTTTCTGAATGAATAAAAAATTATTTTATTTATTTTCCACTTTAAAAAGTAATTTTTCAAATGTTTTTACTTATTGGAAGTAGGTATGTTAAATCTTTCGAGTTTTTGTGCAGAATACAGATTTTTCGGGTGAAAAGATTTATTTTGATGATGAGTACACTTTTATCACTTTTTTGGGCTCTTGAAAAATTACGAAAAAGCGAAACCCTGCAGTTCTCTTTTAAACCATTTTCAGACTCTCTAAATATAAAAATATCGCCGAGTACTTAACTATTCGAACCCGTTAAAGGAAATGAATAGTTGTCCCTTCAGTATAAGTTTACCCCTTTTCCGGAATGAAATGGACTATTTACGAAAAAGGTATACATTGACTAATCATGGTCAATATAGTTCTCTCTTGTATTATTTTATCCCTTTTTAGGCTTGAGAGACTAAATTTACGAAAAAGAACAACCACAGAGTTTTTTTATGTTTTTCTTCTGACTCCCTAAAATTGAAAACACCGAGTTTCACCTATACTGGACTCGTTAAAATTTAACAATAAAGGACCTATCAATTTTAAACAGGAACAAACCATTCCTTCTTAGGGTTTGATTTTAATACTAAGTTGGAATCATCGAAGGATGAGCTTACACAACAAGTAAATGTTATCCTCCTCAATCTTGTCAAAAATAAAGAGGTACTTGCCAGAAATGGTGGGGGAGAAGAGAGAAAATGAATCCAGTTGTCACCCTTGTTTTGAAACGCAATATACTACTCTTGAACATGACACCTTTTGTCACACTTGTACCTGGGTTAGGAAAATCCTTTGTCTAACAGTTAATCAAACCACATTGAAAGTCTTCAGCCAGTTTCTGGGTATTAGCTTTAGGTCATTTGTTACCAAACCATCTACAGTGTCGCTATGTGTTCAAGAGATAGTTCAAATAAAACCATTCATTGCAAACATTTGTCTCCATTCACGTTGACCATCCCTGAGTCATTCCTTGCTAAAAATTTCTTCAAAACTTAATCTAATGGTTTTGTGTCGTAGGCGTTCCTATGACGGGTCGCTTTCTATCGATGACAACTCACCATGTAAAAATTTGATCTAGAACCCTATTAGCACCTTCGTATCTGCATGCCCTAATGGCAGATTTATCGCCTTCGACGATAGGTTGCATCATTGACCTTTGGTTGAATGATTATGTGAAGTGTTCGACTACAAATCATTCATTCACACTTCATGGATTGTATTGAGTACTTTGAGAGCCATTTTCATTATTGGTGGTTTCTCTCACACTTGTTAACAGTTCACATCATTGAATGGTAATTAAGTGGTTTCTACCATGTTCGACTTCAACAAAATCAATCGCATGGATAGAATTGTACTATTTTGGGAAGTGGAAATCAAGACCCTAGATCTAGTTTCCGCCATCCAGGCTGCGAGGAGTTTTATTATTCATGATACAGTAGACTACTTATGACAAATGGCTGCATCCATACTGTGTCTACTATTGATGTAATTTTAAAATCATTTATGTACTAGAGCATGTATTTAGTTTTGATCTAAGTATGGGAATGCCTACCTCGGAAATGATATACATATATATGTTTGCATTGAATGTTTTTATAAGCTTTCGACCGGTATGTCTGCAATCCAATCCTCGGAAAGATAAAGCACTTCACTCTTCAGAATTACCTTAGACTTCGCACTTTAGGGGGAAATATTTTACACGTTATTTTGTCACCATGACATTTTACTGTCAATATAGGTTCATCATTACCTATATTACGCTCCCTTAAAATTCTAAAACCCTAATGTCCTAAAACCAAGTCTTGGAATTGGAGAAAAGCTCATTAAAACCCTAAAAAGTATAACTCCGCAATTTTCCTAGCCCTTACCTACAGATCCACAAATATTTTCTCTATAGCCCATGGCACATCCTGCACATTTTATGTATTAAACCTGTGGACCCCCGTAAACATTCAAATAAAGGAAAAAGTAAGTTCCAGAAGCCCAGTTGGATGAATATTCTCCCAACTAGAAGTTTCTATAAGCGTGTTCAGTTCGAGATTTATCCTATACTCATGAGTTCTATATGTTCATTCATGGAGCTTATCCCTTGGTATATGGAGCTCAAATCCCTTCATGAAAGGAATCCATTCCCCTCTTCATGGAACTGAAACTACCTCCATTTCCCTATAAATTGAGCTCATGTTTCAGTCTCAAGGGTAGCTTAAAAATGGTAGACATACATATTAGTTGCTGAAGAATTTCTTTAAGAGAGCATACTCTCTATATTAGCCATTTTTGATATGAGAATGATCACACACTCATGTCCATAAATTTATGCTATTTTAGAGAGAAGAAGGCTTGTCAATCTGAGAGAGAATGATTGTTCAGGACCCCAGAAGAACCTATATAACATCAAGGCGAAAGGTTGTAAGGTTACTTCTTATTATACAAGATAATAAAAATGGATTCTATTTTCTCATTGAATTGTTCATGTATCTATTTGAGTATTTCAATTCTTGGATTCCTGGATCACTGAGATAGATTAGTGTTTTCTCAATTATTATATCTTTCAGGTTCTTTTAATCCTTTTATATGTTTTTGATTGTAGGTTTCACATGCTGAAGCGACCTATTTTGGAGTGAATGGATAGAATATTTTGGCAAGAGTTGGACTTCAGGTAGGGGCATGTCCTCATACTTTTTTATTTAATAATTTTGAATCAATTATGATCTAGAGAAAATGGTTTGCATTTGGTTGTTTGTTTCTAGATATCCTTATAATATTAGGGAGATCGTTCTTGTCCACAAGAAGGATTTATCCGCATAACAGGTCCTCTCACTGAAGCACTGGATGGAATGCATTCAAAATCTCAAATGTCTCTTTAAAAATTTGTTCTTCTAACACATCTTGAGAGAATGGAATCAGCAGGAAGACCTCCTGCCCAAAAAATCTTTGCAGGTGGAGGATCATTGCATTCTTTTTTAAGAAAGAAGAGGTAGAAGAAATTTAACATTTTTTCTTGATTATTTTAATTTGTTGCTCATTCTATTCTTTGTTTATTTTAATTTCTCCCAAATACCTATGTTGAATCCAACAAGGGTGAGATTTGAAAGCAGAGCTGTTGGGACTCTGAAATGTCATATTTTTATCCACCTTTTCCTTCACTATTCCTTACATGTCATCATCCCATTAACCTTTTATCATATCATTTTCATAAATACATTTTGGTTTCACCTTCTTATTTTCCACTTTATTCATTTTTGTATTATAAGTGAATTTATGATTAAATATTAGAAAATATACATGTTTTTATATATATCTCAAGAATATGTGAGCTTTGTAATGTGTAGGAAATATGTGAAGGATTAATTCCAAGAGACTTCCAAATATCTCCTCCACCATATTAAGGAGAAAAAAAATTCAAGTCTATTCCTAAGGAGAAGATCATGGAGGATTTGGTTGGCATATCTTATCCAAGATATGTGAGAGATGTGTGGAGGATTCAAAGGGATCATATTTTGTAATAATGGGAAAGTAGTTGAGAGTGCTTGAGAGAATAGTGGATATGTCATTATGAGATGGTTATCTTCTTCATGTATATAAGAGAGTTCTCTCTCTTCATTTCATAAGTTTAAAAGTTTAGAAGTTGACAAGTTTAGAAGTTTATAAGTTTTGAGTTTGGAGAGATAGTCTTGTAATTAGGAGAAGGGGATTCTTAACTTTGATTCATATTGTACACTTTCATGATTTGTCATTTGATTCTTGTAATATAATTTGAGATAGCTTTATTTTTGTGAGCTCACATATGTGTTTGACATTCAACTCTTCACATGTTGTATTTCTTTTCCCTTATGCAATTTCCTGATTTCCTAGTTAGTGTTTCAATGCCTTCCTAGATTAATTTGATTTCAGTAATTTAGATTAAATTAGTTCCACTTTATTCCTACATATATAGTGCATGTGCCTCGTAAGCCTACGAACCTCGGATTGAA
This sequence comes from Pinus albicaulis, assembly GCA_034641835.2. Lineage (NCBI taxonomy): Eukaryota > Viridiplantae > Streptophyta > Pinopsida > Pinales > Pinaceae > Pinus > Pinus albicaulis. The sequence continues at coordinate 619,319,700 of CM076570.1, read as the reverse complement.
AAATTAAATAGTTGGGCAAGTACTACAACAGAATTAAACGATAATATTTTCACCCAACATTTTGGCGTCGTTGCCGGGGAGGCACAATGGATTGAAGTTTAGTTTGATTTTTCATGCAAGTGTGTTTAGACATGTTCTTAACTCTAAGGTGTTAAGGCGGTAAGACGTGGGGAACAGCCTACTCATCGCATTCGAGATACCGTAACGGGCTCGACCTCTTATGGATCAGGGCATGTAGGGTGTGTTTACATTTATGCAAGTGTGAATTTCAATTTCTGCAAGTGTGTTTGATTTTTGCAACTGTGAAGAGTGTTTGATTAATTTATGAATTCATGGTTCATGGTTGTAATTGAAGAATTCAATTACTAAATTAATGAGTAGTCCTTGTAAGAGGGTTTAATTGAGTATTGAATTCAAGATTATCTCTGTGGTTTCGGTTTTTAATGAATTCAATTTTTAGTGTGCTGATTTGAAAGAGATTTTGTGAACTAAAACCTTGTGAAAGGATTAAAAGCTCAGACAATTATTAGCACTCTGTTTTTAGTATGTAAGAATCCCTTTTTCAACATGGTTTAACAATGAGTTTCAGCTTGGAACTACTCACTCAGATCCTTGCAGAAGTCGGAATCTCCTCTTCCCTGGAAAAGGAGATCTTGACAAGACTTAAAGGTTCAACTACTCCCCAAGAAACAAATGAAGATTCAACATCTGAAGAATCCTGCATATTTGATGGCGAACAATCATTCGAACAAGAGATCGAGGAAGAAGAACAGTAGATCGGGGAAGAAGAACAGGAGTTACAACATGATCTAAGTGAGAGAAACTGTGCCTATCAAAGCTTTATCGAACAATGGTTCCAGGTAAGTAGTAGATTAGATTCATCTTTTTATTTTTTAGTTGATTTACAGTTAGAGCAACTAGACCCATTCACTCTCGAATATTTTCATCCATCATTTAAAAAATTGCTACTGGATATATTGTTGTTACTGCTACGTGAATGGCTTCATTGGAAGTTTAATTACACGTAACTAATTTTTTTTTAATTAGTATAGAGTAGGTAGGCTTTCATTTTTAGTTTTTGCTTTCATTTTCAGTTTTTCTTTTACCTAGAATAAGTATGCTCTCCTCCGCGCTTAGTGCGATCGTGAGGATCAGAAAATAGGGATGATTTAGACTAATTTCAGGAATAAAGAAATTCATGTTTTGCAATATGCTTGATCAAAAACATCTTTCAATATGCAAATCATTGTGTCCATTTGTTAAAAAAATTAAGTCTAGAGAAAGTTTAGTTTCTTTCTAAATTTTAGTTTTTCATTGATTAAAAGAAAAAAAAAATATTTAAAAAAAAAACTAACCATTTTTGTTTTTAAAGATAGGTTTAATTTCATTTTTTTAGACTTTTAATAATAAAAATAAAAAAAATAAAAATAAAAATTTTTGATTTTGAAAACTAACAATTTTTCTAAGATAGGATACAATTTCATTTAAAAAAAAAAAAAATTAAAACAACAAAAATAAAAACAAATCATAAAAAAAAAATTAAAAATAATAATAATAATAATAATAATAATAAAACAGTCAACCAGCGCACATAAAAAAAAAAAAAACATAAAACAATATAACGCACCATATAAAGGGCCGAGAGGAAAAAAATGCACTGCATTGCAGGCCCGAGAGGAGAAAAAAAAACGCATCGTCGAGAGAAAAAAACGCACTATAGATTGCAGACCGAGACTGCAGATTCAGAAACGCCATTTCTCAACATTTCTTAATGAATTTTGGTGGCAACGTAAGGAATCAATGCTTCACCAGGCCTTGCTACGGCAGAACAGAGACATGCGTATTTTACGGGCACAGAAGAAACCATTGCTTCTGCTGCATAATAAACTTGGAATTCAATCACTGCACCTACACATTTAAAACAATTTTGTCATAGCGCAACTCGAAAAATGTAAACGAATTGACAATACAAAAATAGAAAAGATGCCCTCCGCCATCAATGCCCACAAAATCCTCCAAAACATAAATTCAAAATCCGGCTTTTTGTCCAGAAAATCAGGAAACGATAATACAAATTCCAATTTTGCAGGAATAAATCACTACATGATAAGTCAAATTGGATTTTTCTATCACTAAATCGAAAGGAGGCTTTATTGTTAACGCAAATTGCAAGGAATTAGTCACGTGCTGCATGGAGGGATTCAACGTTTTTTCATTCAATATTGAGACTGAGGCTGCGTCGATCTTCAGCTTGATGATGAATCTATTGCCATCAGTGCATGGCATTGGCAGTTACTGACAGTTTAGTTTCAGTCACTTCATGCCAATTGATATTGGAAAAGACGATGGGAGGAATGCCACTATGTATTAAGTGCGGAACCCATGCCAATCCCTGCAGATGCAAGATAGGTGGCCCAACGTTAGGATTTCTAGCATTCCTGGTGGCTTCACTGGTGGAACGGCCAGTGGGGGCTGTTGTCTGGTGTTTTCACCATGCGAAGGGAAGGAGGATTATGGGCCAGCCCGTCACCCATGTCTACCCACCTGTGATTTACGGTAAATTCTGGCCTCTGCTCATTCACTACGGTTTCAGGTTGGGCCATCCACCAGCTTAGAGTCTGAGCAATATTTTCATAGCAATATTTTTTTTTCATCAGATTTTGGTTCCGAGTTGCAGCATCTTATTAAGCAAATTCATGAATTTGTTACGGTTTGTTGGGCTATCGTCCAGTGGTGTTCATTAAACCTTCCATCGGGGAAGTTTGAGATCAGTTGAAGTATTGTATAATATAGGACGGTGGGAATTTTCTACTAATTGTGCGGAGATCACTATTGTCCTCTGTTACTTTCAGCTGTGTAGTGAGGACTACCACTGGTGGTGGAGATTTTATCTAACTTCAGGCTCATCTGCACTTTACTTATTCCTGTATGCAAGTCGAAGATAGATAGGGAGAACGTCATGGAACTCCTCCAGAACGAATGCTTGCTGCAAGAAATCCTGCGATATTCGATCAGCTACAATCTCCCAGTCTTGCTGCCAAGATTACTATTTACAACAATCGCCTCTCAAACCATGACAAGACAATGTTGACTACCACGGACTTTTAATGGTGATGTTTTTGCAACAAAAGGTTTGTTTCTTAAACTTTTAGTTAGGGGTAATAAAAATGTTGGTGATGCGTTGATTGGATGTATATAATTAAAAAAAAATAATAAAAAATAAAAATAAAAAATAAATAAAAAAAAACCTTCATAAATTTGTTGTTGAGTTGTAGTTTCTTTTATTATTTTCATTATTAGTTTTGTTTAAAATAAAAATAAAAAAAAATCAACATAAATAATAAATTAAAAACTTTTGTTTTTTAATTTGTTATTTATTAAAAACTAATATAAAATAAATAAATAAATAAATAAAATAAAATAAAATAAAATTGCCCACATTCATTCATAAACTAATTACTTGTTCCCTAACAAATGCAAAAGCCTTTTCAATTGTTTTAAATCAATTTTACTGCAAACCAATAAAAGCATTTTGAAAAAGTACATTGCATGGGGACATGCAATATTTCTAGATTGGGGGGAAATAAAAGTATGTTGGATTTTATCATTTATTTTAAAGTGAATTTGCGGGCAAAAGTTAGGATGCATATACTAACAAGTGAAATAAGATTGGTATTATGTGTAGGTCAACAAGAAGCTTATGCAGAAAGCTCAACATTACGATGCGACACCTTTTTCATCCATAATTAGTGTAACTTCGAAAAATAATTAAAAAATGGACATTTCATAAATTCTTGAAAATGAGCTAATTTGTTTTTGAGTCACTTCATACAGGAATGATCGACGAAGATGGCACACAAGGGCGAAAATTTTTATGCAGGTATTGAAGACAATCATGAAGGCGAGATCTCTAGAGATCACATGCATCATGTCGTGACATTTACCATTACACAAAAACCCTTTTGCATCATTACATGATTACTCAAATTTTTCCTTCCAAGCGCCTAAATCATTCCTATGTTGCAGCCCATCTTCCATTACCTTATCTTTCACGATTTCATGCACGCCTATTTTTCTGAATCGCATACATTCCTTTATCCTTTTCAATTTTTCCTTCTAGTTTTCCTTCTGAATAAAACTCATTCCCTTTCCATGATTACATTGCCTTGTTTTCCTAGCCATGTTGATCCACACTGCTTGTCTGTGAGTTCTTTCCATTTATAGTCCTACCAAATCTCTTTGTACAAACTCGCGTTGACTGATGTGGGATTCCTTAAGGCCCACCTTTCAACAAGTCTTGCCCCATCGACATCAGCACCTTATCTGGGAAATAGACTAGAGTTCATTTTGGGTACCTTGAGACTTGCATGCCTCAATGGAAAGTTCTCTCGCTGACAATCATGGGAATACATCAATGTCTCTTGATCATCAGATCTTGCAAATGGCTCGACGTCAACCCCATGCAACCATGCATGGGTCTCTTTAAGAACAAACCCAAATACATGAAAAGAAAACCTTGAACACAACAAAACGACCAGAACTAAATGAAATGCATGCCAATAAAACATAATAGTTGATGAAATGTATCCATTTTTGTCATGGAAAAGGGGCATTTTGAACATATTCTGAGTTGCAAAGCATATAGAGGTGTTGACAAAAGAATTATCCAAAATTTTAATAAAATATTTAATTGTAGATGTATAAATATTATTAATAGGTACATACATTACATATTTTAATTGAAAGGGTTTACTTGAATGTCTCTGAAAGGTAATATTACCAATCCCGGTAGCACTGTACCATCCATCATCCCCCATTTCGATATGCATATGGAGGTCCTTCTCCTCCAAGCTACTGAAAAGTTCCTTGTCTCTCGTCATGTGAAAGGAAGCACCATTATCCAAGTACCACACCGAACCCATTGCACTTGAAACCATGCATGAAATGAGTGATAATTCAAGCTCAAATTGTGAGGTCAGAGCCTCACTAGCTGCAGATCCTTAAGCCTTCTTTTTCTTCTTCTTTTGTGGAAAATTTGTGGCATAGTGTCCATGTTCGTGACATTGAAAAAACTTCACTTTGGACATATCGCGCTTCTTGCCATCTTTACCCGACTGAGATTTGGAATGAAATTTCTTTACTTTCCCTTTCTTCACCTTGGAAACCAAAGCAGAATATTCTTAATCCTCTTGCTTGAATGAAGATCCATCTCTGGTATTCTGTCTAAACTACTCTTGCACCAAATACGACAATAGTCATTCCCAATCTGGCAATTTTTCCCTTTCATTGACAGAGTCTTCATAATTGTGCCAACTATTGGGAAGTCCTAGATGATCTAGGCTCACCAAGTCATCATATGTGACTATTATTCCAACTCTCACTAGCTCATCCTAACATTGGACAAACTTTTTTAGATATTTTAGAATGGTGTCGCCCTTTTCCATTTTAATATTCCTGAGCTTGTCTTTCAGCGCCAATTTCCTATGGTCGTTGCTGCTATGAAATAGATCCGTCAAAGCTTTCCAAATAGCATATGATGTTGATTTTCCATGGATACTTGAGACAATGTGGTCTCATACTTCCTCCAATAGGATCCTCCTCGCCTTTGCAACCTTCTTTTTCCAAGCATCAAGATTTGCTACATCTGTAATAGCGGGTTTGGGAATGCCATTGTCAATGAATTCCTTCAAGCCATTGTCTTCGAGTATTGCCTCCATCCCGTCTTTCCAAGAAATATAGTTAGAGCTTCCCTCGAGTGCATACTCGAATCTCAAGTCATTGAAATCCATTTCGATCCTAATTTTCCTATCGCACCAAGAGTACCTTTGCAAATTTGAATTCTATTCAGTCACAAACTCAACTTCTTCTTTACTACAGTAATTTCCTGTGCTATGATACCATGTAGAAATTATACAAAATATATGTATATCATGGATTCAAACCAATCTAATAATGTGCTAAAGCTAGATACTGAATCACTTCTACAAATCAATTTCGGAAATTAAACACAATCGCAAATTACATGAAGCAAAGAAAGAATCAAATCAAACTACAACACAGATAATTTCCCCGGGAAAGCTTGCTTCTCAAAACCCCACTATATTTTATTGTATATTCAGCATGGATACATGAAACAAATACAATTTCCTCTTCTCAAAAGAGTCTCCAATACTCATCTATCTGTCTCACACTGTCCTGGAAAAAACAGGCCAACACTTAGCCAATTCTCAGCCTCTAAACATCCTGCCTTGCTTGCATAATTCCTGATGGATGCAATCCCTAAAGAATAGGAATTTTGGCCTTCCTTAACTGCAAAAGGATCATGGGAAATCTAATGGGTGTTTGGTTGCATGGGTGCAACCTAATAATCCTACAAGTGATAGTTAACATCCCTTTCACCTTAGTCTCAAATGGGTCTCCACTGGAACTGACATGCATGCAACTCATAATAGTAAATCCTCAGTTGCATGTGAGATCATTAATTGTGAACTAAATAATATTTAATTCACTTGATCTCCCACTATTGTATCAAACAAGTACAACTAGCACAACTGAGTTTAACTCACCTAGACTGAGTTAACTTATTACAACATGCATTAACTAATGCACTAACTACAACTTGGACTCAATAACTTTGCATGTCCTAACAACTACCCTCAACTCGAAATTCATGAGATAACTGAGTTTATCACACTCAGTTAACTATTACAAGTATTTTTTAAATAAGATTAAATTTTATTTTCCATTTTAATTAATGGATAATTAAAATAGACATGCACCAAATTTATCCCACACCAGTGTAGCTGCTTTTTGGAACGGGGTCTCCTAAACAAGCTGTGAAACCAGTCCATTTTGGTTATTTTGGTGATATTTATTATAGCGCTGGGGTTTTGGGTTGGGTCAAAGCCCCGAAAGAATTGTAATGGGTTAAAGGGTAAACTAGGGGTCCGAAACCATGGGTTGCGGACCATAGGATTGTTAAAGCTAGATTGTTATAAATAGATAATCATTTCAGATTGTAAGAGGGAAGGATTTGATAAGATATTGATATGATCTATTGTGTAAGCAATCTGTTGGGGTTTTTGGGGAACAGACTCCTGCTGGCTGTGTGCGCGGAGATCCTAGTCCAACTATGTGTGGACCCTGCTACTGTGTGCGCAGGTTGGGAAGGGAATTGTAAGGGTGATGAATGAATGAATATGCTGGATTATTAGATATGAATTTGTGAGTACTATTGTATGGATTTCTAATAATTATTGTGTTATGCATATTATGTCTTTGCACTGTGAAGGTATTTATCTTTAATGATTGGATCTATTATGTTCTGGTTCTATTATGTTGCGGAAGTTTGTGTATTGAAGTAGATCTATAACTGAATCTGTTCGAGTTATGTATTGTTGTGTTGATGTTATAAGAAGTATATAATAATAGATCTAGTGCATGTGGATGCGATTGGATATATATCTAACCCTGCGCAGAGACTCGATAACCTGAATAAATGCAGCCTGCTTGCCTTACCCTTCCTTTCTCAGGGTGCGGAAACCTGGTTCCAGCACCCACCCATACTACTTCGGGTGAGACTGTGACCTGTGCAAGTAGGTCACTGCCAAAAGGGCCAGTAGTATAGGGGTTTGTTAGCAAACCTTGCACATCGAACCTAGGTTAGGACCCCTCAAGCCAACAAATGGTTCTATTGCCAGGACAGATCTGAGAAAGGGAACGGGTAATGACAAGAGAATACAAGAAGCCTGAAAGAAAAGAGATCGAGGACTGGTTCGAAAGGAATATCCAAGAGTTTGTAGTAAGAGAAAATCGAAGCAAAAAACTAACGGCAGAAAGATGGAAGAATAGGTATGTTCTCACTGAAAGCTACGAAATATTATTTGTAACCTTTGCAATTGAGCTTCAGGAGTGGCTGGCTAGGCTGGTAGAATTCCAGAAGTGCTGGAAGGATGAGTGAGTCACTCAGTGGACTCCAAATCTGCTTGAACAACTGGAAAGAACTGATAACACTATTACACGCACAGTGGATCACTGGGTAGATAGTGTGCTCGGAGGCTTTGTGACAGAATTCGTGATTGATCAGTATGTATCCTACTCTGAGGCCGAGCGACAATTTTTCAAAGGATTCTGGGGTAAGTTTCTAAGGACATTACCCTTACTGATCAAGAATCTGTTGTGCGAAAATACAATTGTGTGTAGCCATACCGACTGAATGACCTCAGATCCTGAGGGGAGTGCAACACGCAATGGTAAGTATTATCGAACCAACCTTGACGGAGGAAGGGTTTCCTATAGCCCAGTAATGGAACCAACCACATCACCACCTAGGGCACGCAGAGGCAAGAACTCACCTATAACGTCGTCCCTAGATAGTGATATGGTTGCGCATCAAAAACTACCTACCTTCAAGGGGGTGGGAGATGATGACATGGATCAATTTTGGTTCGTTGTAGACTCTGTATGGATTATGCAGAACGTGGCGTGTGATACAATAAAAAGGGCACAACTATCTTTAGCATTCGAAGACAGAGCTCTGGACTGGTATATGTGATATGTTTCCTAGAATGGAACCGCCTCCATTCAGGATATTAAGGATGCTCTGAAGCAACAATTCCGCAGACCAAAGTCCTATTCCCAGTTAGTGGCAGACGTAAAGGACTTCAAACAAGGTGCATATGAGTCAGTGTGGGAGGTGGATCAATGGTTAAAGAAGGAACTCAGAAAATGAGGGTTTGAGTATGATGATAGGTAACATATGGAATGGTTCATCGCCATGTTGTTACCTCACCTGCGCACACCTATGAATCAGCAAACCTTTGAATCGCAGGAGAAATTTGTAGAAGCCGCTATGAAGTTAGAAGCCGCCCCCCTGGAGGATACCTCAGGAGTCCAACAGATCCAGGAACAACTTGGAGCTATGCACCTAGAGATACAGAACTTAAGAAAAGAGCGAGGAAAGGACATATGCGCGGATCTCTGGTGTATATGTTGTCGAGCATTTGGTCACACAAAGGATTAGTGCCCTCTACTAACTGATTATATGCAAGCTGGAGGACCTAGCCTGCTGCGCCCAGGGGTAAGTATGGAGCCTGTCCTATTGCGACCAGGATCAAGCAAGTCTGCGCTCTGGTGTGATGAATATCGAGTAGCAGGCCTACACGATACGAACCATTGCCCATGGTTGGGTGCATATGTCCCACAACTAAAAAAACAATGGTGCCACTTTTGTCGATATTTAGGGCATGATGAGAACAATTGTCGAATGTATGACTTGATTATGGATCGCAGGAACCTATATCGGGTGCAATCAGACCCTGCATTGCCTAGACTGGCTACGCACTTTGGAGGATCACCAGCCCAAGGCAGAGGAGGCCGGGGAGGAAGTGCAGGCTGAGGACAAGGCCAACTAATTTTTTATAATTGTGGAGAGATAGGGCACTTTGCCAGAGAATGCCCTAATCCCACTAGACTGTCATGTAAATACTACAAACAGCTGAATCATGAGGTAAAAGACTGCCCGATCTTAATAGCCAAAATGCAAGAAAAGCAGCCTACCCCTACATAGAACGTACAAAGGGTTAAGACTGAGCTAAGAGAAGAAGATCCTGCATATAGAGACCCCCTTAGCCAGATGGGCCCCAAAATCAGTCGACCCACATGGTGACTTGCTCGCTCAAGGGTGTGCTTAGCCCTTGCCAGCCCAGATTACGGATCTGTCTACAATCATGAGTAGCCAAGAGAATTTACGGATGACTGGAGAATTAAATCGCCTACAGACGTCTGACGCAGTTGTCTTGCATAAAATTAATCCTTCCACGACCGACATAACTACCTAGAAAAGACTCCCAATCAACTTAAAGGCTCACTATGCGTTAACTATTCGCCGAAGTACGAAAGGACCTCCAACACGTCCGTCACACCCTAGCATCATGATGACGCGACCTTGGATACAAAAGAAGAATATCAGCTCATCTAGAGTTAATGCGAAAAGACACTTACAAACATAGGCAAAGGGCGGTATATTATTAATATCACCATTTATGATCAAGGGTATGTGCCACATACGACCTACATTTCCATTAAGTAACTTCGATTGGGGTGCAGATGGCTGGAAGAGGCTATCTCGGGCTATTTATTCAACTGTCAGGTGGTATTTTCTACCTACCTTATGTTTCTTTCTACTTATTTTTCCGATTTATGCCGCTTGTCTCTCTGGTATGGACCCCAGCGCATAGGAGGAATAGATCAGAGGGCCAAAAGAAGCTAAGTACAGCAATAGGAGTGCACGAAGGTCGCCTGGAAGGATTAGCTACACACCAAGTTTGGCAGGAACCCTGCGGTACCGAAATCTGCTACGACATCTCCGTCATTTCCAGGCCCCGCCCGCTAGAAGCAACATATGCTTAATCCCCCACATTTTCACTTCTGAATCATATTCTAGGGACATACAAGCTGACTTAGCACAACTCTCTACTATAGAACTATGAAACCTATCTGCAAGCGTTCTATAGGAGGTACACTGCCGCGAACGAGAAAGACGCAAGCAGTATGACCTGAGCCCGGAAGAATGCGCCCAATTAATCTTTGTGGTCACTAACACCACACACACTATTCAGGAACAACTAGTGCAGGGATACCAATTGTTTGAAGAGGCCACGCAGCTATGGATGAAAGCACTGCACCACCCCATGCTTCAGCATGTCCAAAAGGAGTTGACATAGGCAGAAGATGCTCTAGATCGACTTCGGGCTTCCACACCTCCCCCCAGCCACGTGCAGTGCCTGGCCACCATGCACCAGGTTGAGGACCTTCACCACTCTAAGAAGGTTGCGTAAAAAAATTTGAAACTAGGGACTGATGTTGCCCTCCAGCTTGTGCAACATGCGCAGTCAGCCATTGCACGCATCCACCGATTGTTGGAATGTGTTGGTTCGGATCTCGATGGGCCTACTTATCTGAGAATGATCAACATTGCGCAACACGCATCGGCCCAAAGCAAAGAAGTGCTTCCACCCCTCCTTCACTCCTTGGCTACCTTACGCGCGCAGATTAAAGGCGCGCCCCCAAAGTTACTCGGGACGAGTCACAAGATTGTGTTGGGGGACTGTTGGAACGGGGTCTCCTAAACAAGCTGTGAAACCAGTCCATTTTGGTTATGTTGGTTATATTTAGTATAGCGCTGGGGTTTTGGGGTGGGTCAAAGCCCCAAAAGAATTGTAATGGGGTTAAAGGGTAAACTAGGGGTCGGAAAACCATGGGTTGCGGACCATAGGATTGTTAAAGCTAGATTGTTATAAATAGACAAGCATTTTGGATTGCAAGAGGGAAGGATTTGATAAGATATTGATTCGATCTGTTATGTAAGTGATCTATTGGTGTTTTTGGGGAATGGACTCCTGCTGGCTATGTGCGCGGGAGATCCTAGTCTAGCTGTGTGCGGACCCTGCTGCTGTGTGCACAGGTTGGGAAGGGAATTGTAAGGGTGATGAATGAATGAATATGCTGGATTATTAGATCTGAATCTATTCGGGTTATGTATTGCTGTGTTTATGTTATAAGAAGTATATAATAATAGATCTAGTGCACATGGATGCGATTGGATACATATCTAACCCTACGCAGAGACTCGATAACCTGAATAAACGCAGCCTGCTTGCCTTACCCTTCCTTTCTCAGGGTGCGGAAACCTGCTTCCAGCACCCACCCATACTACTTCGGGTGAGACTGTGACTTGCGCAAGTAGGTCACTGCCGAAAGGGCTAGTAGGTTAGGACCCCTCAAGCCAACAGTACTACTAAGACCTGTGCTCCCACACTAGTGTAGGTGCTGCTTGGACCTCTTGGTCCCACACTAGTGTAGGCGCTGCTTGGACCTCTTGGTCCCACACTAGTGTAGGCGCTGCTTGGACCTCTTGGTCCCACACTAATGTAGGTGTTGCAATCTCTTGTTGAACTTCAACATTGATTGTGCAATCCATCATGGCATCCCAATGAATTTATAATTGCACATGGGAAATTTTGTATAAATACAACTGATATTTATGTTCCCTTTAACCTCTATCTCAACTGGGTCTTCCTCAGAACTAACATATATGAAACTATTAATGGTGAATTATCAGTTATATGATTGATCACTCATTGTGAATTAAATATAATTTAATTCAATGGCCAACCTCTCACTAGCTCATCACTTAGTTAGAACTATTTAAACTAATTTTAACTCATTTAATTGAGTTAACTAATTCACACCTTCACCACAATAATGCATCAACTGCAACTGGACTCCAAAAATATTAGATTAATACCTATACATGCCTCATCTTAGACCCTCAACTCGAATTCATTGAGCTAACTCAGTCATCACGACTTAGTTAACTGACACAAGTTGTTATGAGATGAAATTACAATTTATTGTCCAATTTATTTAAGGGAAAAATAAATTGGACACCCCACATTCATCACTCCTGATGCATCAAAATTCCTCACCAATGTGGGTGCAATTTTCTTTTTCTCCTTTCTGGTTTCCAATTTCAATGTTTCTTGTTGCAAATTTCAACATTTCAAAATTTGATGCGCCTTCACATAGAGACACCATTGAAATCACATGCCCAAATTCTCATGAGAAACCTCTCTGAAGCTCGATTTTACATAAGAGAACCAAAAATATTCCATCCTACTTCCTATCTCTAACTAACCATTAAGGTATGCAACATTCTTGTGAACCCTCACATGATGATCTTGCTCTTGGAGGATGGTCATGGCCTCCCTTTATCAACCCTTACTCAGCCCTCTTACTCGACCTACTTTAGGAATACATCTCTCTTAGCCCCCTTGATCAAATGAGCCCCTTCTCACTTGATGTTCTTTCCTTCATCCTAAGGCCTCATTAAATAGTTTTCCTAGACCTCTTAGGAACCCTCTAGAATTTACGGGTTTTATCCACTTAGACCTTAGGAAATATTAACTTTCCTTTTTCATTTTCTTTTATATTTTAAACCCCATATTGGGTCCAAAATCCATTTTCTTGGTTTCTTTGCCCACAAAGCCTTTTGTGACCAAAATCACACAAACCCATCTCACTAGACTTATGGAGTACCTCTCAAGCTACACAATTCAACAACATAGTCTAGTTGTAGTAACCGTAACTTGGTCAAGTGAGGGCTTGTTTGGGTTCCCAAGTTGAAAATTAATTAAGGATAGTTGTGAGGCCTGATAGCTAGGGAGGGTCAGGGCATGCACATTAGTAATGAAAAGGCATGTTATCACATGTCGTACAATGTCAGTGTATGTTGAATATTGTTAGGGAGTGTCAGGGCATATCAAGGGATAACTAGGTCAAAATGCATGGAAAGGAACGGATAAGTGTGTGTGCCAGGGAGTGTCAGCAAATTCAAGTGTGCTAAGGATGAAGTTTGTTAGGAGAGGTTCAAAATAGGATTTACAGGAGGCAAGGCTATTATTGTTATACATAGATCGACATAGCAATTTTAGACAAAGGGAGATCACTTTGTGCTAGGCACAACATTTTTTTTACTTTAGATATTTTTTTAATATGAGATGTGGCACACTTTGGCTACATTCTCATGTTTTAAACTATTCTATATAATTGCATATTATACATTGTTGTGTATAAGTTTTGGGGCACTCAACTTATGTCTTCTTATATCTTGTGTGCCTTGTGCATCTTGTTTTTCTTGCAAACTCTTATTTAATTTTCTATTGTTTATATGAATTGAAAATACATGTGAAATATTTCCTATGTAAGCTATGTTGCTTAGTTGTTTTATGTCCATGGCTAGATCATGTGATCCTTGTCTTGGTAACTAGTCAAGTGGGACAAGTTGAGCTTGGACATGAGTGGCATAAGATGAGTTATAGCCATTTCTTAGGTGAGCAAGGCACAATCTACTTGTAGTAGGTGCAATTGGTCAAGTTGCGCTTGAAGCAATAAAATATTGTCACATGAACTGCAATAGCCAAGGAATTGATTGGGTGCCCAAGTCGTGAAAAAATGTAAAGGCTAGCTTTGAGTACATGAGTGCCAAGGTGTGCTAGGGAATTCTAACATGCGTAAGATAGTGTGAAGGCATGTCAAACATGCCAAGATGTTCCAAGTGATAAGGCATTCCAAGATGTGCAAGGGATTGTCAATACGTGCCAGGGACTATCAAGGCAAAAAAAGGGAGAAAAAAGTTAAACTACAATGAAATGAACACATAAGAGGGTTAACAAGTCATCAATTTACCTTTTCCAAGAGGGGAATGCTAGGCACACCAACACTAGGCACCAATAGGTGCCAAGTGCAAAGTCTTAGTGCATTCCAAGTGCCAAGTATTCCTTTGTTGCTTCTCATCTACTTTCTAACAGTTGATCCATGCCAAATTATACCAAGGCATGTCAACGTATTCCATACATGCTAAGACTTTCCAAGCGCCAACACGTTCCAAGTGGCAATATGTGTCACATAGTGTTATGCATGCTATGAATTGGAAGGGCATGTTGAAGAGTGCTAAGGTGTTATAGAGAGTGCTAATACATGTTTATGAGTATTAACGAGTACTAGGAAAAAAAAATAAGGGAGAACTAGGTCAAAATTCATGGAATTTAATGAATATGAGGAACATGTGCCAGGGACTAGTGTTAATGAGTGCTAGTTGTCATGCGAAGGAGGGAGTGAGAAGGTATGATAAAGATTGGTAAGGCATGCTAGGAAATATCAAGGCATGTCAAGAATTCTCAAAGTGTGTTTGGGAGTTACAAGGTGTGCTAATTATATGTGCCAAATAGTGCCAATATATGCCAATACATTCCAGGTGCTAAGGATGTGTAGGGTGCCATGGTATGTCAATATGTTTCAAGAAGTTTCAAGGAAACAAAAGGAAGAACCAATAAGAGGGTTAATAAGTCGGGACTTTATCTTTTTCAAAAGGGGCATTCTAACCACACTAATAATAGGTCCCAATACATTCCAAGTGGCATTGTGTGCCAAGTGGTAATGTATGTCAATGCACTCAACCAAGGTGTTCCTGGGCATGCTAGGGACTACATGCATGCCAACACATGCTAGGACAATTCTATGTTGTGCTAGTGCATGCCACCATGTGCTTGGGCGTTAGTGTCATGACAATATGTTCCACGTACAAATATGTTCCAAGACATGCGAAGTGCTAAGAAATGTTAGTGTGTGCTAAAGAATTAATTTAAGGTATGCCTGGATTGTTGAGGAGTGTTAGGTCTTTCTCATTAATAGAATTAATAGATCTTGATTATGTATTAAATAATATATTTCCTACACACACTATCGGGACTTTCTCTAAAGCGAATTTTCTAGATAGTAAACTTAATAGATATTAATCACGTGTTGAATCATAGGAAAACTCTATTCGAGTAGTAATTACTTGCGGGAAATGATACACACTAATTACTTCTTAAAAAATTCACTGATTCTAACCACTATGGCTTTGGACATATTATAAAAAAGACTCCACAATAATGGTATTAAATAGTTATCTTTTGAAAAAAAAAATATTAATAAGAACATAACCTCATAAAAAAATCATTGTAATGATCAATGGTGATGAACATTTTTTGACCGTCACCAAAAGTAACAAAAATAACATCGGTGAGGGTCATTAAAATTTTGTCACTAGAAGTGTCACTAAAAAGAGAATTAGTGATGGGCCTTTAACAACCCTCACCAAAAGTGTCATTGAAAATGGCTTTGGTGACGGACCTTAATGGACCATCACTATATACACTTACAACGATGATCTTTTAAGGACCATCACCATATGTGATATTGGTGACGGACCTTAAAGGTACGTCACAATCATGACCCTCACCAATGTATTTTTTTCTTGTAGTGGAGGCTTCCAATAAAAGTACGAAGTGTATGTTAAGTTGATCACATAAGATAACAAGGCAGTTAGTTGATAAGTAATTCTCGTTAATCCTTTTACCCATACATTTGCTGAAATATTTGTACTAAAACCTTCTATGGAGTAAACATGAATAGAAAAAATAATGCATCCCTCACAGTGACCTTATCCTTCCTAAGGAGCACCCAATGTAGTGTAACAAAATGTGTAGGCTGTACTGATTATAATATCGATTATAATCTTCAATCCTCTTGCCCCACACATGAGGAAATTTTTCACATCAGTAATTAGGTCATATAATATGTTATTGTTTAAATTCATTTTTATGTTACACTTGGGATAGCTAGAAAGGAGTACATTAATGACGCAAAGTTTCTTTTTCTCCTTTTAAAATATTTCTTCTAGGCATTATGATCTTAACAAAACCTCATACTTCTCACTCATTCAACCATTTTGTAGTGTTTTTGTTTCACGTTTGTTTCCATATTCACTAGACAATTTTGAAGATATAGATTCCACATACAACTCTGGGAGGTCCTAAATTTTAACAATGGTTTGGATCATTTCGATTGTTTGGGATAAATAGTTAGTGCTTAGTATAAGGGATTGTGCTTTCATCACCACTTTATGGACCATGATTAAGGTTCTATATATTTTATTTTGCTTCATTTAAAGATCAATAAATGAGAAGCACATGCATTAAACTACCTAAAAGAGATACCATGATTTTAGCCTTGTGATTTTGAAAATGTATAATTTTACAAATTATATTCTTCTCATTCCTAAAATATCAGTTGGTTGATGAATCATATGAAAATGTTAATGAAGAAGTTTAGTTTGGTTGTTGTTATGAAAAAGGTTTTTTTTTTTTCATTGTTTATGAAATATTTATAGGCCATTGCAAAAAATAAAAAAGGAAAAATCCTCAACTATAAAAAAAAATTAAAATGATCGATAAAAAATAAAACAAATGAGAAATAATTAAAATTAAAATTAAAATAACTTTTAAAAACTCAAAATAAGAAGAAGAAAAACCAAACTTTGAGACTCTGATAATTGCGTGTCTTAAAAAATTTTGGTTCAAGCTTCCTTTAAATCATTCTTACACATGGAGAAAAATCCCAATTGAAGTGGTTATTTAACAACTTCCTCACCTTCACTAATTTTGCACATTATTCCTTGAAAATTGAATGTGCACAAATTACGGGGAGATGAAAAATCAAATCATATGGTTTTGTTGAAGGGATGGAACCATAGTTCAAAAGGTAGGGCAAGAGTTAGAGAGGGATGTGTATTAGATTTGGTGGTGGCAAGGACATGTTTCTTCTTAGGGGAAAATTTTGGAAGTATTGCAAGGATTTTGTCGATTCAATCCCATGTATTCCTTTCCTAATTTCATAACTCCCTAATGAAGATGAGGTGTTGAGAATAATGAAAGCAAGGTGTTGATACCTATACAATTATTTCTCCTTTTACCCAATTAGGCAGACAATGAAAATCATGGTTTGGTTAAACACATGCCTATTCCCATTTCAAGAACTAGTAAAAAGGGTAGTTACATTCTTATATTCAGTTGTGAAAACACTAGAATTGAAAATATCTATAGCTAAAGGAGTTGTTTCACTAGAAAATGTTCTAGTGTCTTTAGGTAATAACAAGTCTATGCATGCAGTTGAAACAAAGACAAAAGTAGGAGCATCGATTCCAGTGTATGAATGATGGGCCCCGGTGGAGGGAGAATATTCTTCGGATCGAGCAAATTCAAATCCATTTCCCCTTTGAATTATTAGTAGTCCCTTCTCATTAGAGAAAGTATATACCTGGAAATAGCTTATGTTGACCGAGTTTCCTAGGTACCTCATCCAACAGCAAAGACAAAGGTTTAACCAGTAGTGCATCACTTGAAATTTCTCACTGCTCACATCTTCATTCTTAGAGTATGGACCAAACAAAGAAACCTAAAAAATTTGATTAGGGGCATCCTTGATCAATTCATAACCAATTTGAGATCAAGGCCTATTCCAACTTCACTATGGTTTTATTCATTATTTGGTTGCGCATTGGGCCTTGAACCCTTCCTGTTCTATGATCCTACACAAAAAAAATCATATCTATGGGATTTGGTCAAGGTTATGCAAGAACTAAACTTGACCCTCATTTTGTTGCCATGTAGGCGTGAAACCAAGAAAACCACCGAATAAGTATGAGGCTAGCTGAAGACTATCTGAAGGATTGTAGAAGATAACCATGATGCTGACAAGGATAAGGTTGAATCCCCTCCCTTCTATTTTACAATTACGACTGCTGGTAAGAACTTACTTTAACTTCTTTAGTTTAGGGGTAGGTGGGGGGGAATTAGATTTACGTTCTTAAGGAAATGTTATGCCCCATTTGGTCTGCAGATGGGCTCAGTTCTTGTTTAATTAAATCGAAAGGTGGTGCATCTAGATAAGTTAACATGGATTGAGAATGGAATAAATTTCATATACAATAGGCTTCTAATCTCAGGATCCATATTAATTACATTGATAATTAGGTGGTTTAAATCCTGGAAAAATAACATACAAAAACTTGTGGAAAGATGAGAAAGAACAAGGGAACCATCCATGCACCAAACTATAGGTTCAAGTGCACCCACTATCGTTGATAGGTTTTATTGAATTGGAAATGATGATAAAAAAACCTTATTTTTAGAGGGTCCCAAAAGTATAACTCTAGTCTGCTCTTTTTCCCCGATGCCATAAACGGATAATGGAAGGAGAATCCACCTCAAGCAGTTGGATAAGATCTCTACTTGTAACATTAGTTTCACAATAAAACCATCTCTTTCATGAACAACACCTGAAATTTAAGAATTAATAATGATTCCAGAGAGTCCTTACATTGTTTGTTCATAATATGATAATAATGAATTTCGTACGATTGCCAAAACACAACGAGGATAACTAAGATTTCCCCGTCAGAGCCTTGGCTTGAATCCTTTCACAAAACCCCTGCTACTTCAATCACACTGCTAATAACCGAAATCAAAACCTCTAAATGTGCCAAACTTGAAAAGAAACACGACAATAAGGGAAGATATAACAGATAAAATTCATAAATCAAATTTGCTTATATTTTCAAACTTCATGCATGCTTCATTTTATGCAAGTGAAAATGTTGACTTGACATGGAGTATTAAGTAATAAATAAGAGATAGAGAGGAGGAATGGATTTTTTGAATGATTCTGGGAAATATTCGTGAACAATTGAATTCACTCCTACTTTTATTTCTTTCTCTAGGATTTTCTCCTTGTTTTCGTCTTCAGGGAAAATGTAGATGCAGGCAGGGGGGAACCCTTGCTCTCTCTAGTGGGAAAAGGTAAATTTTATTATTTTATTTATGTTAAAAAAATCTCAGCCTTTGCCTCTCATTCTATGGAAGGGAATAGGCTATTTCAAGTGTTATTTGAACTTCAAGACAATGATTTGCTTATTGTTTCTAGTTGATGTAACATATTAACTACTTTAACAATATCATCCAAGTAATATTTAGCCTTATTTGGAATCTTTGCATTTGTAGGTAAGGCTGACATTACACTATCAATAATCTCAAACATGTATTCATCTAAACTATCATCTCCTATACAGAAGAAAAAATCTAGAGGATTCCCAGGGTAGCCATCGTTGTTAGATTCTCTCTTGTTAAAGGTGGAGCTGAGACGGGTGGGATTGCAAGAAAGAGGAAACATGGATATTTGTACTATCTAAAGAGAATAGGTGAATAAATACCAAACAAATAATTAGGGTGCATCCCTACTCATGTAGGTGCCAAATAAATGGACCTGGAATTTTAAGCGACCAACTAGACAGACTCCAAACTGGCCAAAACAAATCTTGTTAAGTTTGGTCCAAGATAATTGTTGTGCACTGATGGAGAGCTTGGACAAATTTCAAGAACCTTTGAAAATTCATGGTGCGCATCAACAAACCTCTTTTTTTTCTAATATAGATTCCCTAATTTTGAAAGAACACTATATTCATAGGTAGTAAGAGAGAGTGTTTGCTTATATACATCTTCAACCAAAGACAAATATTTAAACAATTGCAATGTGATACCAACAAAGAATAACCAATTGTCAATATTGTTGGAAGTATCTAATTTCAGTCTTCATAATTGTTGTTGTACTCATTTCAATATGTATCTTATGTAACAAACAAAATAAGAAAATAAAACGTTATTATTATAAATCATGGGTTTCATGATTTTATTGATGCTCTTCTAGGTATAAGCATGCTCTTCGTGCTTCTATATTTTGTTAGGTAATAGGATATATTTTCATGAGTCAAGAGAGTCAACCTCATGTTTATAAAACCCTTATGGGAAAAAAATATATTGTAAAAGAATTTATTTTGAGTCTAGAAAGCCCTGAAAACCTCCAAAGTACAAGTCAATGCCGAAAGCTTCAAGTTGACCTAAAGGAGAGAATTCAACCCCTTGGAAAGGTTATATAAAGGAGTAGTTTGACCTCATTTTACACTCACTCATCAAAAAGTTCTATCTATATTGAAAAATTTTGATCTACAACTAGAAGAGATAAGGAATGTTGAGCGAAGGTCTAAAAGGCAAAAGAAGTCAAAGAAAACTTGTTTTTGGGCTCTATCCCTCTCACACTTGCGGAATTACATAGTTTCTATAGCTACAAAGGAGCTCAAAAATGTAGGTTCGAGTTGCATAAGAGTGAAGTGCAGTATCTTTATTATGGAAGGAAGAATATTTTATCTTGACCCCATTAACCTTGGGAAGAGTTTCCTTTTTCAAGGAAGGACTCAAGAAGAAGCTATATTAGGGTTTCTATAGCATCTACAAGGTCGAAATTGCAGGACAAAGTTGTAGGGAAAAGGTTGTGGTTGAATTTTTAGTTCAAAGTTGGTTCTACTACAAATACTGACTTGGTTTGTGTTTTTTATCTCATTTGAAGAAATTTTTATAAGAAGAGAAAAGCTTTCTAGGTTTTCCCTTTGGAGGGGTTTTTCCCTGGCTTGGAGCATAAATTTCCTGTCCACTATCTTTACTATTTTGTTCTTAATATTTTTTTGATTAAGAATATCTAATAAAGAATCACAAGAAGAATAATAAAGTTCACAAACAAGTATTAAATTTAAGGAAAACTGGAATTAATAACTACTTCATTGCATTTTCAAACATGGTATTAGAGCTAAGGTGAACAAGAAGGCAACTAGAAGGATCATATTGTGGATACTAGAAAGGTTTGTTAAGGGGAATAAGGAAGACTTATTGATCTAGAAGAAGGGCCTCATCAAAATAAAGCTTGAAAATGAAGACTAAAAGAAGGTTGTTTTTCTCTCTTGAGAAAAAGATCTAGTTGAAGACTCATTGGAAGACCTCCCGTGAGGAAGCAAGAATCAATTTTTTTGGATCCATCACTTTTGAAAGCCATCATTGAAGTCTCTTTAAAAATATTGAAAGCCTCAAGATAGTTGGATACATCATAAAAAAAGGGAAGACTCTTGATCATCAATTAAGTATCATATTGTTACTGTATGTCTGAATCTACATGTCATATGGGTTCTTTCTGTAAGGAAAGAAATAAGCTCATTGGGGCATCAAATTTATTACCATGGAAGAAAAGAATTTACCTGGAACTTATATAACATGAGGAAATGTAATATGTTATAGGTAAAATTACTTAGCCTACCAAAGAAAAGACTCAAGAACTAGCAAAGTACAAGAAAGGATAAATAAGGGTGTAAAGGATCATAGTGGAATCCATTAA
Organism: Pinus albicaulis; assembly: GCA_034641835.2. Lineage (NCBI taxonomy): Eukaryota > Viridiplantae > Streptophyta > Pinopsida > Pinales > Pinaceae > Pinus > Pinus albicaulis. The sequence continues at coordinate 619,298,043 of CM076570.1, read as the reverse complement.
GGATCCTCTTATTCCATTTGTTACAAATTCAAAAAATTCTAAGGCTATCTCTGACAAGCTAGTTATTTTTTACTCTGTAATTACATTAGGAAAAAAGATGCATTTGAGTAATAAGTATATAAAATGAATAAATTAAAGGATGAAGACATGACATCCTTTCTAATGAAGATCTCTCAATTAAGGGATTACTTGTAGGGGCTTGGAGAAATAATTTTTGATTCATAAATGGCCATCTGTGTATTTCCACCATAATGGAGCAACTTTGCAACAAGTATATACTCCAATAAATATTCAATTCCTTGATGAGTTGCAGGCACAATGCATCTTCAAAGAAACAACGATCAATGCAAAGGATGACATTGGATCAGAGGAACAATCTCAAGCCTTGATTGCTAGAATCAAGATGTTGAAGAAGGGGTTTAGAATGTCCAAGAAGAAAGATATGTCCATGGTTCAATGCATTAAGTGAAATGAATATCGACACTTTAAGAGGTATTTTCCGAGACAAAAAAGAACAAAATAAAGGAAATAAGTGAGCTTCACGTAGCTGAAGAAATGGGAAAACCTAAGAAGAAGCTGAAGAAAGAAGACGCGAAAGATATTTACTATTGAAGAAGGCACCTTGTGTGTCAGGTTCTTTGTGAAGATTAGTATTTCCTTTAGAATAGTATGCATTATTGTTGTATAGCATCATAGAGAGAAGGATGTCATAGTAGCATATTTTGAGTCTACTTAAGTAAGTTTCATTGTAGAAATCATCTAGTCTTAAAGGATAGATAGATAGATAATTTTCATATATTTCATCTAGGCATTATCTAACATCATGTTAGAGGTATTCATCTTGCTAAGATGGATCATCATGATCTTGTAGGAACCATCATTTTGGGAAGGTTCTTGGAGAAAATAATTATGACAAGGTTAGTATAAATTCCATATAGAATGGAAACAATACTTTTCAAGGGATAAAGGAATGTAATTGGTCAGGTTGCAGTCTCATTACGATACATATAGCTAGATGATGTAATAAGAAGCATAGGTATGCATGTTGAAAATAACCCTTGGATAAGATTCATATGTGCATAATATTGTAATATGATTTGTATGATTATGTGATGTTTAAAAGGGAATAATTTGAGCTATGCAAGGATAAATAAATAATTAAGGCTTTCTCTAGATTATGTATAATAATATTAACATCCAATATAATCTCTAGAAGAAAAATTCTAAATTGGAAATAATGTTTGATCCTTGGGCACTCTAATGCATGAAGGAATATTTAAGTGGAGATGGACCATGAGGATGTTGATTCTTGGATGAGATGGTCATTATGGTGAGGTAAGTATAATTTTAATTGTTGTTGGTTATCTGATTAACATATTATTTTTCTACCTAGAAGGATATTCTAGGAATATATGAAGAATGTTGAGGGAAGCTCAACATTGGATACTTGGAAATTATAAGGTTAAGATATATTCATATTGGGATTGAAAGGTAGAAATGCGAGAAGATAACCTTAAGGTCAACAAGGAGATCAATTTCCTATAGAAGCTATTAGTGACTTGAATAAAGTGATGATCAAGAGAAATGACATGGATCCTATTACAATATTGAAGAGTGAAGATGGCTCCATGATACCTTGGAAGGTAGAAAGCTCGATACAAGAGATGTGAAGAAAAGTGGGAGCCATATAGCCATGAAGAATAAGTAGTTGACACTATTATGAATACATGCCTTAAGGATTGTGGTGCTGACTTCCAAATTGAAAGGAAGTCTAAAATATCCTCTAGATTTGAGGGTATTTAAGAGAATCTCCTTAAATAGGAGCAAGGATGTATTCCCCAATCAAGATGGAATAGGGATATCCTCTCTAGGTGAAAGGGAGTGATGTTGGAAATCACATGTGAATTCTCTTATTCATGTGTCATGCACTTGACCATGACTATGAATTGTAATTTTAAGTGAAGGTCATGAAGAAAGAATGGTGGAGGATTGGATAAGCATTTGTGGTTTCCTTAAGGATAAAGTATCCAAGAATGGAAATGTACCGACACTCTTCGAGGATGGGATAGGTATCCAAGGTAAGTGTGGTAAAATAGGATTGATATTCTTTGAGGATTTAGGAATGGACATACAAGATACAAATAGTACTAAAAGGACATACCTTGTTAGATCTAATCCTGATGATGTGATTAATCTGAAATAAATTTATCTATAGGACATACCTTGTGAACATCCAGATGGGGTATGTGCCTTGTAGAGGTAGTGTGGTATGACACATAAATCCTCCCAGCATAATGATCTCGAATGAATTTGAGCTTGTCTATTAGGCCTTAAGGACAACATTGGCCATAATTATGATACTTACAGTTTTTCTTATCAATCTGACTCTTCTTATGAGAACTCTTCAGTTTGAGAATGATGTTGTACTTGTTGTACAATTATGAATACCTCCCTAGTTAAGATGGAGTGTTGGAAATCTAACTAGTTTCAGTCTTCATAACTGTTTTTTTATTCATTTCAATATGTATATTATGTAACAAAAAAAGAAGAAAATAAAAGTTTATTACTATAAATCAAGGGTTTCATGATCTTTATTGATGGTCTTCTAGGTAAAAACATATTCTTCATTCTTATAGGGTTTGTTAGGTCATAGGATATATCGTTATGAGTCAAGAGAGTCAACATCATGTTTATAAGACCCTTGTGGGAAAAATATATCTTGAAAAATAATTTATTTTGAGTTTATAAAGTCCTAGAAACCTCCAAAGTACAAGTCAACCCAGGAAGCTTTGAGTCGACCTAAACGAGGGAATTCAACCCCTTGGAAAGGCTATATAAAGGACCCCTTTGACCTCATTTGAAACTCAATCATCAACAAGTTTGATATCCCTTGAAAATGTTGGATCTACAACTAGAAGAGAAAATTAAGGTTGAGAGGAGCTCTAGAAGGAAAAATAAGTCAAATAAAACTTGTTTTGGAGATTTTTCTCTCTCACACATACGAAATTATAGGGTTTTTGCAGCTACAAAGGAGGCTAAAACTACAGTTCTGAGTTGCATAAGAGAATATTGTAGTATCTTGGTTCTGGAAGAGACACTCTATCTTAACCACATTGAACTTGGGATGAGATGTCTTTCTCAAGGAAGGACTCAAGAAGAAGTTGGATTTGGGTTTCTGCAGTAGCTACAAGGCCGAAATTGCAGGATGAACTTGCAGGGAGTAGGTTGTGGTCAAAGTTGTAGTTAGAAGCTGGTTTTTCTTGAAAGGATGACTTGGTACTTGGAGAAGGACTTTGTCCAGGGTTTTGTTTTTTGCTGTCTCATTTGAAGCATATTCTATCATAAGAGAATATTTTTTTGGGTTTTCCCTTGGAGGGTTTTTTTCCTGGCTTGGAGCCTAAATTTTGTGTTCTCTATCTTTAATATTTTGTTCTTGATATTTGTTTGATGAAGAATATATAAGAAAAAAACACAAGAAGAATAATAAAGTTTAAAAACAAGTATTGAATTTAAGGAAAATTGGAATTAATAGCTCCCTCATTGCATTTTCCAACAAGGTATCACAACTAAGGTGAAAAAGAAGGAAACTGGAAGGATCATATTGTGGACACTAGAAGGGTTTGATAAGGGCAAAAAAGAAGAAATATTGATCTAGAAGAAGGGCCTCATCAAAAGGAATCTTGAAAAGGAATATTACAGAATGTTGTTGTTCTCTCTTGAGAAAAATGATCTAGTTGAAGAATCATTAGAATACCTCCCTTAAGGATTCATCAAAGGTTTTTAGAATCATCACTTTTGAAATTCATCATTGGAGTATCTTTGAATATCTTGAAAGCCTCAAGATATTTGGAGACATCATAAAAAAGGGAAGACTCTTTATCATCAAGTAAGTATCATATTGTTACTTTATGTATGGATCTATAGATCATATGGGTTATTTCTACAAGGAAATAAATAAGATTGTTAGAGAATCAAATTTCCTAGTGTTACACCAATTTTTGGTCATCTAACCTATTATCATTAGATGGACCCAAGTACACCATGTAAGACCAATTTTACCCTAAGTAAAATTTCTTTCACTATGTAAAATAACTTAATAAAACACATTTATTAGGTTGTTTATGGTCTAAATAGGAAACCCCAAGGGGAAATATTAAACAAATCTATATTTGTTTGATTTTCCTCATGGAATAATTAATTAAACAGTAATTTGATTATTATTCTTGATCATATTTAACCCAAAACAAGGAAATTAATTAGATAAATCCCTATTTATCTTATTATTTTCTAGGAATAATTATTTAAACCTTATTTAAATAATATTCGTTGTTAAATTTGACTAAATCATTTTTAAATAATTTAATAAATCATTATTTATTTAATTATCATTCAACCACTTCCTTTAAATGATAAATAAATCATTTATTTATTTATTATTTACAAATAAAGGGCTTTGACCCAAGTCAAATCCCTTTCCCCTCCAACAAATATAATAAAATATTCCATAAAAGGTGGATCTAAATTTGGTTAATATTATTTTAATCATGCACCAAGATCTAGAATGACCTAATATTTTGTTATAAATAGAAGGGTTTTTCCTACCATTCATCACCTTTTTTTGCCTCTTAGATCACTCTAGATCTATACTCTTGGTCTGACTTTGAGCCATTATCATTTTCATATTTTCTATTATTTGCTTTGTGAGCTCCCTTTGAGTTCTATGTTTGTCTGGGTTTTCTACACCAACAAGAGAGAGAAATTCTAGATCTGAAGTGCTGAGGACTTCCAAGAAGCCATCCCACTAAGGAGAATTGGAAACACCTTCTTTTTTTTCCTCCCAGGTGCCATTAATATAAAATTCTTCAAAAAATGCTTTTCTTGTCTTGTCTATTGGATGCATGGAGCAAAACCTTATTTTTACTGCTTAATGTCTTTTTATGCGTAGATCTGGATTTTTGCAGCATTTGTCTTGATCAACTAACTGCAAATCTGAAGATATTAGCAGCCATATTTTGTCGTTAGGGCTGTTTGTTATCCACAGCTAAAAGGGTATTTTTTCGTACACTTACGCTAAAGATTCATCCTAACAAATGGTGACTCCACACGGGTTTTCAATTACAACCGCTATCTTTTTTCATATTCCTGCATATCTAGCTGCTTAAAACCCTAGGGTTTCTCTTCAACTTTTTTTTTTCCTATTTTTATGTTGTTGTTCACCCATAAAACCCTAAAACATTAAAATTTCTAACTTCTGTGTGTTTCTGGCCCTATTGCGCAGGTAACAGACATCAGCCGCAACTGAGACAACAAATTTTTTTGAAATCTGCTACCGAGAGACCCGGAAGTGAAAGTCGCACTTTTTGGCCCTAAACCTATGACCTGGACTGTAGGACGCACCTTTCAGCCTCAAAACTATGACCTGGACATAAAACAGGTCAGAACCTGCGACCTGCACATTTTTCTGCAAATTTTCTGAAAGTTTTCTAGTTTTGTTTGAAGCTTCTGTCAAGGTTGTCTAGCCTCTGTCTCTGCCCGTTTAGACCTGTTCTTGTTCTATTTTACTCAACTAAGTGGGAATATAGCCCCCTAGGGCTTCAATACCCTCCACTTTTTGTGGAAGATTTTTAGCTGTTGCAGGTGTCTAAATTTTCAGAGTTTCAGCCATTTCTTTTATAGATCTAATACCTCCTCTTCAGATCCCTTTTAGATCAGCTATTTTTCCATCCAAATCACCTCATATAGTTTTTTTTGGGTTTTCCTTTAGGGTCACCTCCTTTTCCCTACTACCTTTAGCTTTTTTCCTCCTCTTTCACAGCAACTTTTCCTTTGTCTCTTTGTTGTTTTCTGCACCTCTTTTCATCAAATTTATCCTTTAGATCCCTGTCCCTCCCGACCTTAGATCTATTGGCTTATTTTTAGTGTGTTTTGACTATATTTTTTCCCTCTGTTAGACTATTTTTTTAGAGACCCACCTCCTTGGGTTAGATTGATGCATTGTTAGCTGTTAATTTTTTGTTATTTCAGTATTATATACTGTTCTCTGCAGGTTTATTTTAAGTTATGCAACAAACTTTTTCTTTTTCTCTCAAAACATCTGGGTTTAAAAATTAAAATTAACGCACGCAACACACTCACCCTGAGCGAAGAAGAGCCTGGTTAACATCACCAGGCAAAGACTTTAAAACATTGTAAAATCAATTTACACTGCACCTCTTTGCCCTTGTTTCGACATTGTAATCATTTGATTCTGCACCTCCCTGCCCTTGTTGGTCATTATTCTTCCCTCTGTGTCGTGTTTGTGTTGTCATCATTGCACCCCCAAGGTGCATATCTAGGAGACTTCTTGGCCTTCATCCTCAGTTTCCGGTTGGTCGACCTACTCCTTCCCATCGTCGTCGAGTTAGTCCTCCTCCGAGTCTGCACTTCGACTCCTCTTCTGATTCTTTGGGTTCTCCTTTTACTTCTGGTTCTCCCCCTGTCACCTTCACTATGTCTGGTCCAGGGCCTAATGCTAGCGGTAATCCCGGCCCTACTGTCGGGAATGCTACTAGCAGAACCACCACAGGAACTACCTTGGCTGTCCCCTTGCTCCCTTACATGATAGGCCTCAGTCTCCCCGATTTCAATCAGTTGATCAATGACCCTATCTACCACGATGTTGGTTGGCCTACTATGCCAACCAAGCTCCCCTTCGACATTCCCAAGTTTGAAGGCCTTGCTGGAGAATATCCAACCAGCCATATCCAATCTTTTCACATGTGGTGTTCATCCAATTCCATTACCGATGAGTCCATCCGTCTTCGGTTGTTCCAACACATGCTTACAGGCAAAGCTTCTAAGTGGTATGTTGATAAAACCTCCTCTTCCCATACCACCTTTGCGACCATTTCCCAAGCCTTCCTATCTTATTTCCATCTCCCTCTCTGATACGACACTCGTACCGAACTCTTGACTTCTTTCCACCAAACATCTGTGACCCGCCTATCTGACCATGTTCAAAAATGGTGGCAAAGAAAGAGCTTATGTCGAGCTCCTACCTTTAAATATTGTGTCTACATGGATTGGTTCCTTAGATCTCTCTTAACTGCCATCAGCAAATATGTCGCACCACATTTCCCTCAAACCAAAGAAGCCGCCCTCCAAATAGCCTTGAAATATGACCTGATCTATGCTCAATCTGGTTATGTTTATACCGTCCTTCCTTACCTCCCCAGACCCGATGGCGCTAATGCCCCGGGGGCATCTCATTCTACCGACGGTATCGTTGGAGCTCTTTCTCATCCATACGCTCAACCTCCTATGGGCTATGGTCTCCCTCCAGGAGGGGCTAGCACCTCCAGCACTTTTCCCCCTCCAGGTAGCATGTATCCAGGATATAGCATGCCTCATCCTTTTTCCCAATCTCCTGCTTACCTCAATGTTGCCCAACCTAACCATTATCCTTATCCACAGCCTGGTGCCCCAGCTCCTCCAGTATTTGCACCTCTGCCTCCCTTTCCTTCTCAACCCCAGCAACAGCAACTACCACCCCCTCCAGGGCAAGTATTTGCACGGTAGGGCGCGACTAATCCTCCTTCCTCTCAAAGGAAGAGGAAAGGCAATCAAAACCAATCTGCCCCTGGTACTCGTGGACCTAATCCTTAAGGTATTGACTCTAACGCTGCTAACCAGCAACAGGGCACTCAGCCCAAGCCGAACAAGTCTATTCGTACAAATAAACCTTGTTCGTGTTGCGGTGTTTACGCTCATTACACTCATGATTGTCCCATTTTACCATAGATGCAACAGATGTGGGAGTCTCAAGCCACATTACGAGGACAACATGCCTCCCCTACTGCTCCCCCTAATGTGACCACTACTCAACCAGTTGTTTTTACCAATCCTTTCCCCTAGCAAGGATTCATGGCTACCCAACCACCTGACGGATAGGTGGCCACTCAACCTTCCCCTTCTGGTTCCTCCGATTACCAGATCCTTATGATGAACTCTGATCAACCTCTAATCGTCGACATTAACCTTCAAACTTGGTCTCGTCAGTACCCCAAGCCTCCTACTCCGTCTGTCCCCGAGTCACCTTCTTCAAGTTCTACATAGCCTCTTTCGACATCCAATGGTCCCTTGCATATGCCTCAGCCCAAAGTTGAGTTTCATACCAAGATTCCTAAGGGACCATTACTCTGAAATTTTTCTTCTGGTTGAGCTGCTTATTCATATAGCATAGTAGATGATTTGGCACAACCTCCTGCTGCCATTTCAACACTGGAACTCCTCCAGTCATGTCCTTCTCAAAATAAGGCTCTACTATCCACCATGGGTGCTGTAGACCCTGCTGATGACCAATTGATTATTTTTGACACCCATCAATCAGAACATCCTCCTCTTCCTGCTTCCATAGCTTTCCAAATCCCAGTCAAATTCCAGAATGCTAACGTTTCTCGGTGTATCATTGATGAGGGGGCATCCACCTATGTGATCTCCGCTTCGGTTTGAAAACAACTCGGATCTCCTGAGTTGGCCCCTTCCATGATCACCCTTCGAGCGTGGGATGGCCATGCCTCCCAGCCCATTGGCCTATTCCGTAATTGTCCTATCACTCTTGCAGGCAAGACTGTTTGTGTTGACGTTGAATTCATTGATGCCCCTCTTGATTATAAAATTATTTTGGGGCGTAGCTACACCTATGCCATGTCTACTGTCCCATCCGTGGTATACCGCAAGATTTCTTTCCCTCATAACGGAAAGATAGTCACCATTGACCAGTTGACGTGTCATGAGCCAAAATCTCAGACCTCCCCTGAGACGACCATCTCTTCTATAACCAATAAGAAAATCGTTGATTCTCTTACCAATGTCTCTCCCGGCTTCTACAAAGTCTCCTCTTTGCTTGGAACCTTCCCTGGTCTTCCTCCTCCCCCTATCTCTGATCCCAGCTTATCAAGTGTTTGCATGATCCAATCATCTCGGGCTGCCCTTAAGCGGCCCACTTCGGCTAGTCAGCAACCTCAACCTCACCCACCACAACCTGCTCCTAGCCCTTCATCTCAGCCAGCCGGACCTACTCCTTCTGGCCCTTCTCCTACAGCTGGTACCCATGAGTCCCTTTATCCTCCTGGGTCGGTTCCACCAGGCCTCAACCATCTTGGAGTTGTCCCTCCTGGTCATTACCCTACTGGTCAGATACCTTTCCTTGCTTCCCCTCCTGGAGTCTATTCGGTTCCCATCATGGCCACCCTTTCTCTCCCCAACTTGACCTTGGTTATACTCGTCTGGTACCTTAACCCTCCCACCGCTACCCCACTTGGTCACCCCAAACCCTACCTTGCTTTGACACCAATTCAACCAATTACCCTAGCTTATTCCATTGCTACAATTCCACCAGCACCTCAACAGGACTCTTCTCCTGTTGATTCAGCTCCGGGAAAGAAAGGCAAAGCTTGCAAGGGGGCATCCAAAGACAAGCCCACCCTGAATGACCCTTCCCCTCCTCCGCCTGGAAAGCCTTGCACCTTGTGTGATGTCGTCGGTCATGCCACCCATACTTGTCCCAAATTTCCCCGTATTAAACCCATGGTTAAAGTCACATTCCCTGATTCTACCGTCCCTGAACCCTCTGTTTCTTCCTCGTCCGCAGCCAAGAACCCAAAGACTATTCGCACCAAAAAACCCTGTGCTCTATGTGGTGTCCATGGCCATTATTCCCACCTTGTCCCCACCTAACGCATTACCATGCCTCTTTAGAGCTAGTTCAAGAGTATGAGGTTGAACAAAATCAATCCACCTCTCCCATACTTGCGTAGTATGCTTCAGGTAAGCTTGAGGATCTACCCTCTCCCATTGACATTCCCCCTCCTGATGTCGAGATGATGGAGCCTGCTACCACCATCCTCTACCTATCATCATCTGTGAGAAAATCCGGGAAAATTCCCTTTGAATCCTCCCCTATTGTTTCGCTCAACCCCCCTTCAGCAAGCACCCTGGGTTCAACATCATTTGACCATCTATTTACTTGTTCTTCTGTCATCCCCCGTGACGATCTGTATGTAAGCCTTTCTTCCCATGCTGATGATTTAGGTAGCTTTGTAGCATCATGTGGTTTCCCTTCCCCTCGTCATCCCATCTTTTCCCGTCATGATGACCTCCTGGAAGCCATCTCCACCCCTGACCTTCTCTTTCCCGCCCATAAACGGGATGACACCATCTGTGTCTATGATGTCCTCCGCAGCATGAGCACAAGCTACACCTCTTGTAGCCCTCATACACCACCCTCTAGTTGGTATATGAGTCATAGCCATCCTACCCAGACCAATCCTTCCCGTAGTTGTCATTTGATGTCTACTTTGCACTCACGCTGCCATCCTTGTTCTTCGCCCTCCCATTTATTGTCTTGTGACACTATTCCGCAGGACCTCCATCCACACCCTATATCAGTTACACTAATGGTGCAAGTCACTATTCTCATAATATAGCCTCGGCAGGTTGGGCCATCTTTACCCCCTTGCATGCACTTGTTCTCTCAAACGGGGTCTGCATTGGTACTGCCACCAATAATCAAGTCGAATATGATGCAGTGCGTGGTCTCTTAGCCGATGCCCTCTCTCATCGCATCCTTCATCTGAATTTTCGTTAGATTCCCTGCTTCTTGTCATGCAACTAAATGGTGTCTATCGTGTGCATAATCCTATCCTTTTTAGACAATATTTACAAGTGAAACTTTTGATACATGAATTTGAAATCATTACTTTCATTCATGTACCTTGAGAACAAAAGCACTACGTAGATAGCATTGCAAACCATGTTCTAGATTGGAATTTATCACACGCATTTCATACAAGACAATAACATTCAAAATCATCAAACCGATGCATATCCATAATATGTGTCGTATAACATGTTTTTAGAGTCCATCTACTCTGATACATATGACATGCCCATAGCATCTTACAAAAAACTCAAATGGGGGGCACCACTCACCCCTACATACACATTGGGGGCACCACTTGCCCCTACACACACACTAGGGGGCACCACCTACCCCAAAACTAATCACTGTTTGGAGGATTCTGAGCCAATGGCTCTGCTCCCGTAGCTTGTAGATCACACATCCCCTGATAGGCCATTGCCATGTGCCGCATGACACCTCGCCATTCTGAGGGTAGACCAATACATGGCTCTATGTACTGGTCGTCTAAGTCTTGTCGACCACGCTTTGAAACACCGGTCAGCAGCCTCTCACATCTATGACAGATGTCCTCCAGGAGGGTGACCACATCCTCATTTTGTGTCACTCTCAATCCACTAGGGCCTGCAGCTCCTGATGCTGCAGGTCGTCCCATATATCCGGCCAGTTTTACTGGAGCTATATCTGCATACCAAAAGTACACGAATCAGTACCATATATAATATTTAGAAACTTTAACATGCACATAAAATATTAGTCACTTGTCACTTACCATCGGGCCCCCATACTCGACCAGGCGGAAGTGGCAAGTCCGGATCCCCATAATAACTCATCCCACTGTAAAGATAGTCATCTATGCATAATGACATCTGATCCAAATGGGAAAAGAACTCGGGTTGTAACACCCGTCCAACCACCCCTCCTCCTCCTCTGCACAGTATTCGCTCCCACTGATGCATCCTGGGTTCTCTCAGGCCCCCATCTGGGAGCTGTATACGAGGTCGTAAGGTCGGGATATTCTAAAAAAAGAATGAGCACAATAAGGTCACATACGCACAATCATGGTTCACTTGCCGCTTGCAAAGCGACAAATATCATTTCAATGACACCAACATCATCTGGGCCCACCCATAGTAGGTCCCACTCAACACTCTCTCCACAATCATCATTTGCCCTCCAGTGATGTGATGGAGCACCTGGTTGCCCAGGATCTGCAGCACCACTGCAGCCACAGCACGAGTCTCTAGTCTCTCTAGGTCCCCGATCGATATTCGAGTCCCTTCGACTTGGAGGCTTGGTAGACAATGTCGTTCTACAAACTCCATGATGTTACTCCCCCGCGGTAACACTGGTTGTGTATTTCCCACCATCCCTAGTGTTGGGAGACCAGTCAGGAAATATAGATCCTGGACTTTCAACTCGATCCTCTTCCCCTGCACTATAAAGACCTCATGATCTGGATCCTAATAACTAACAATTCAGGCCAACAAGGGCTCCCCAGCTCTCATCAGAGGGTTCTCCACAAACTTCAGAACCCCAAACCTGGCCAATGCACGATGGACACCCTGATCCACTTCGATCTCTAACCGTAATGTACCCAAGTCTCTCTCTCTCGAGTTGATCCATATATCTACCACATCTTCACAAAAACATCGTCTTTTTCAATATACAGATAGGAAAAACTGTATCCAACCACAAAAACCCAAATCTCAACCCCAAAATAGCACTGAAACCCCCTCCATCTAACAGGTCGCACTTTTTAGCCAAATCCTGGGACAAGTCGCACTTTTCTGCTCAAAACCTGCTTCCCAGGTCGCAGCTTTTGGCCCAAAAAGTGTGACCCGGTCGTGAATATGAAGGAGGGACTGTTCCTGAGATTTAGAACCCTAATCTAAACTTTCAATCCATCAAAAAGAAAGAGTAGGGCTAGGCCTCTTACCTGCCACTGACGGATCTTGATTCCAACGGTCGGTTTGTATGCTATGATTGCCACAAGATTTAGGGCCTTCTCTCCTCTCTACATTCACCACAGCTACACAAGCAAATGAGTGAATTTGGAGGGAAAATGCCTTATTAGAAGAGAAACCATAGATTTTTCTTTCACCTGCTGCAGCCAAACCATAGCTCAGTTTGATAAACCATCTGCACGGTTGGAAAGCCCTCACCGAGCCCTCAAATGTCTGTTAGTTTTTCATGATTTGATACTTCACCAGGATACATTTTGTCCAAGAAGGGTCACTTCACCTCTCCTCAAAATCGGATTTCCTCACTTACAACACTTGTACTTGGGGCACCACTTTGCCTCCATACTTGTCCTTGTTCGTGTTAATTTTCTTCATGAGATACCATCTTGTACTCATGCTTTTAATGTCCCCTTTGGACCTTCACTCTGTGGCAGCATCATTGAGTCGCCCTTGTTTAGAGCATCCGAGTTGAGTCATCATTGCATTCATGGAGTCTATCTCGAGTCCCTTTGTATCCCATTATAGTCCTCCATCCTTCATTGCTTGGCTCCTCTCTCGTGTCGCACATTATGGCCTTCAGTCCCACTATCCCCTATCCCTCATGATATTGTGTCAGTTTCTACCAGGTCATCCATTCCCTTTATGCTCTAACAAAGTAAGTCATTCGTCCGCTACTCAATACCCCCCATTTCATCATCATCCCTAGTGTCAATATATCAGTCGCTCTACTATTTTCTCTTGTGCCTTAGTTGAGGATCCCTTATTGCCTCACCTATGACGGACCTCCTTCTGTCAACATCAACTCATTCATTCCAGAAGACAGGTCTAGAGAGCGGTGTACCTTGGTTCCAGCTTCCACTCTTGTTCGGTGCCTACGATTAGGCAAAGGGACTCCTTATCACCCTTTGACTTGATTATTTCTTAGCTCCAGCTCCTTTCAACATGATTGAGATCTGTATACTGGATGGTCCAGTGATGCAGCAGTTGATATCAGTGATTCCTGGGTGTGTGTGAGATGGCTCAGCCCTCATGAGGGGGTGGCCCTACAGGTATCCCCCCACATGCCCGGATGACCTCTTCATTGCAGCCTTCGATGCAGCTCCATATATTTGATGATGTCGCCTTAGCCGCTTGTAGCGCCTTTATGATTTGCATGTATCAATCAGATTTTACGATCCCTTCCCCATTTATAGGGGCATTTGGGTTGTATTTTTATCTTATGTACTCAGACATTATTTTATAAGCCCTGGCTGTTATCCCAGGCACATCATGTATGTGGGATTCATCATTATATCTTTTATCTGGCTCATGTTTATGCCAGCCTGTACTTTATGGTTCGGTCCCTTTTTTATTGGATGCACTATTCTTTTGTACTTTGTCTCGGCGAGCATAGGTATGCCTCCCCCGTCGCCTTTAGCACAGGAATCCACTCATAAAAAGAGACTTGTCGCACCTATAAGTCTCGTCTCCTCAGGTTCTATTTCTTCAGCACATTAGTCTACCTTACATTCCTCTCTTTGACTTCCCTTTTGATGTCTGGTGATTGAGTTCTTACAACGTACTTCGGTCATACGATTTTCTCCTAACACTTGCATGCTAGGGGGCAATCTGTTACACCAACTTTTGGTCATATAACCTATTATCATTAGATGGACCCAAGTACACCATGTAAGACCAATTTTACCCTAAGTAAAATTGCTTTCGCTATGTAAAATAACTTAATAAAACACATTTATTAGGTTTTTTATGGTCTAAACAGGAAACCCCAAGGGGAAATATTAAACAAATCTATATTTGTTTGATTTTACTCATGGAATAATTAATTAAACAGTAATTTAATTATTATTCCTGATCATATTTAACCCAAAACAAGGAAATTAATTAGATAAATCCCTATTTATCTTATTATTTTCTAGGAATAATTATTTAAACCTTATTTAAATAATATATGTTGTTAAATTTGACGAAATCATTTATAAATAATTTAATAAATCATTATTTATTTAATTATCATTCAACCACTTCTTTAAAATGATAAATAAATCATTTATTTATTTATTATTTACAAATAAAGGGCTTTGACCCAAGTCAAATCCCTTTCCCCTCCAACAAATATAATAAAATATTCCATAAAAGGTGGATCTAGATTTGGTTAATATTATTTTAATCATGCACCAAGATCTAGAATGACCTAATATTTTGTTATAAATAGAAGGGTTTTTCCTACCATTCATCACCTTTTGTTGCCTCTTAGATCACTCTGGATCTATACTCTTGGTCTAACTTTGAGCCATTATCATTGTCATATTTTCTATTATTTGCTTTGTGAGCTCCCTTTGAGTTCTATGTTTGTCTGGGTTTTCTACACCAACAAGAGAGAGAAATTCTAGATCTGAAGTGTTGAGGAATTCCAAGAACCCATTCCATTGAAGAGAATTGGAAACACCTTTCTTGTTTTCCTCCCAGGTGCCATTAATATAAAATTCTTCAAAAAATATTTTTCTTGTCTTGTCTATTGGATGCATGGAGCAAAACCTTATTTTTACTGCTTAATGTCTTTTTATGCGTAGATCTTTATTTTTGCAGCATTTGTCTTGATCAACTAACTGCAGATCTGAAGATATTAGCAGCCATATTTTGTTTTTAGGGTTGTTTGTAATGCACAACTAAAAGGGTCTTTTTTGTACACTTACGCTAAAGATTCATCCTAACACCTAGCATGGAAGAAAAAGACTGACCTAGCACTTATAGAACATGAGGTAATGGAATATGTTACTGGTTAAATTATTGAACCTAGCAAAGGCAAGACTCAAGAACTAGCAAAGTAAAATAAATGGGAAGTAAGGGCATAAAGGATCATAGTTAAATCCATTAAGGATCCTCTTTTTCCATTCATTGCAATTTTGAAAACTTATAAGATTATGTATGACAAGCTAGTGACTCTTTACTCTATAAGTACATTAGGACAAAATATGTCTTTGAGGAATAATTGGATAAAATGAAGAAATCAAATGATGAAGACATGAAATACTTTCTAATGAAGATCCATCCATTAAGAGATCACTTGTAGGGGATTGGAGAAGTAATTTATAATTTAGAAATTTCCATCTGTGTATTTCCACCATAATTGAGAAGCTTTGCAACAAGTTTATACTTCAAGAAAAATTCAACTCCTTTTGATGAGTTGTGGGCACAATTCATCTTGGAAGAAACAAGGATCAAGGAAAAGGATGAAATTGGATTAGAGGAACAATCTCAAGCCTTTATTGTGAGAATCAAGAAGCCAAATAAGGTAAAATTTAGGAATTCCAAGAAGAAATATATGTCTAGGGTTCAATGATTTAAGTGCAATGAATATGGAAACTTTAAGAGGGGTTGTCCAAGCCAAAAAATTAACAAAATAAAGGAAAGAATTGAGGCTTATGTAGCTGAATAAATGGGAGAAACTAAGAAGAAGCCAAAGAAAGAAGATGTGAAATATATTTATTATTGAATAAGGAACCTTGTCTGTTAGGTTGTTTACGAAGATTGGTATTTCCTTTAGAATAGTATGCATTGTTTTTGTATAGCATCATAGAGAGAAGCATGTGCTAGTAGCATATTTGGACTCTACTTAAGTGAGTTTCTTTGTAGAAATCATATAGTCTTTAAGGATATATAGATAGACCATTTTGCATATTGTTCATCCAAGCATTATCTAACATCATATTAAAGGTAATCATCTTGCTAAGATGGATCATTATGATCCTATAATAACCATCATTTTGGGAAGGTTTTTGGAAAAAAGAATTATGACATGGTTAGTATACATTCCATATAGTATGGAAACAATAATTTTAAAGGGATGAAGGAATGCAATGATTCAAGTTGTATGCTCATTATGAGACATATAACTACTAAGATGATGGAGTAAGAAGCATATAGATGCATGTTGAAAGTAACTATTGGATAAGATTCATATGTGCAGAATCTTGTAACATGCCTTGTATGATTATGTGATGTTTAAAATGGAAGAATTTGATTTAATCAAGAACAAATAAAGAATTTATATATTCTCTAGATTATGTATAATAATGATTAACATCAAATATAATATGTGGAAGAAAAGTTCTAACTTGGTAATCAAGTTCTATCCTTGGGCACTCTAATGCATGAACAAATATTCAAGTGGAGATGGACCATCAGGATGTTGATGCTTGGATGAGAAGATCATCATGGTGAGGTAAGTCTAATTTTAATTTTTTTTGGTTATCAAGTTAACATATTATTTTTATACCTGAAAGGATATTTTAGGAATATATGAAGAATGTTGAGTCAAGCTCAACATTGGATACATAGAAATTATAAGGTCAAGATATATTTGTATTGGGATTGAAAGGTAGAAATGTGAGAAGATAACTTGAAGGTGTCAACAAGGAGATCACTTACATGTAGAATCCATGATAATATTTAAGAAAGTGATGAGCAAGAGAAATGACCTGAATTTTTTCATAATATTTTAGAGTGAAGATGGCTCCATGATACCTTGGAAGGAAGGAAGCTCGGTACAAGATATGTGAAGAAAAGTGGGAGCCATGTAGCTATGAAGAACAAGTAGCTAATACTATTATGAAGACAAGCCTCAAGGCTTGTGGTGCTAACTTCCAAATTGAAAGGATGTATGGAATCTCCTCTAGATTTGAGAGGGAGTAAAAGAGTCTCCTTAAATAGGAGCAAGGATATATTCCCTGTGTAGGTTTTAAGCTTCTATAGAAATTACCTGCAAAAGAATTCTTAAAACAAAAAATAAACAATGGAAAGAGCATAAAACATAAAACAAATATACACAAATATTTTCCCCTGGGGAGCTCTGAGGAAAAGTACATACAATGGACTATGCTATGGCAGCAAAGGGATGGAGATGTGCATGAGCTGACGAATATGTTCCATACCATGTGAAAAAAATTGGGTATCAAAGATTCGAAGAAACATTTGGTGCTAAAGTACCACAGTTGTCTGCACAAATACATTTAGGAGGAAATAGAGTTCCTTGACATCTCTTTGGTTGGTCCAGCATACCGATATGCTGCCAAGATTGAGCAAAAGTTCAAACAAAAGAAGTGAGACTTTGGATCTACGAATTAGAAGCAAGGGAAAGGTGCCCCAAAACCATAGAACAAAGGAAAAAGCCAAGGCATGGCAACCCACAATAATATTCTAAGGCCAAAAGAAAATAAAAACACCGCAAAGCCAAAGAAGGACACGGGAAAGTAGTGTGAGTTCCATAAGTGCTCCACTCACAACACAAGTGAGTGTCAGGTCAAGTAATCACTAGTGGTCGAGCTAAAGGCTTCTAAATCATATGCATGATCCAAATCTGAATCAGAACCTGACAAGGGGAATGACAAAGGGAAAAATATTATCGATGTGGATTCCAACACCACCATTTCCACCACCAATATCCAGAGGAGGTGGAGCGCCTCTTCCATTCCCATATGTGGGTAAAGGGTTCCCCGCTACAGTTCATTGTTGATAGTGGAAGCCAAAATAACCTCATTTCAGCAGATTTCATGAAGATGTTGGTCTTGCCGACCACAACAAACCCACAATCATACAACATCAGCTGGCTTCACCAAGGATACGATCTTCGTGTCAGCCAGTAGTACCACCTTACGTACCACCTTCCATACATCATCAAGCCCTTCATGGATGAGGTATTATGTGAAATTTTTCCTCTTGATGTTTGTGATGTATTATTAGGAAAACCATACTTGTGGAAGTGACATGTTTTTTATGAGTCTCGGCCTTGCGTTGTTATTGTTACTTTTGGCAATAAGTTGTATAGGATATCGGAGGTAGCACCGCTTATTGCCATCTCTTTGGTTACTATAAAAAAATGTAGTAAGCTCATTTCCAAAACTGGGAATTTTCTTTTCCTAATGATTTGCCCTCAGGGCAAGAAGAATATTATGGCCACAACCTCCAGAGAGGGCTCCTCCGTGCAACATCAACAAATGGACAAGGTCATGGAGGATTATAGGGACATCTTCACCTCACTCATAGGGGTGCCTTTGCACTGCCAGGTAAAGCACCCCATCGATCTAATTGCAGGTGCACCACTGCCTAATGGACCAATCTATTGATGCTCTGTTATGGAGAACAAAGAAATCAAGAGGTAGATTCGAGAGCTGCTATAGAAATGTCATATTCAGTTGAGTTCATCACCCTGTGGGAGCCCGATTGTGTTGGTGTAAAAAAAGGATGTGACTTGGAGACTCTGTATTGACTATCGAGGGTTGAAAAATATCATTGTCTGGTATAGGTACCCAGTCCCATAGATTATTGACCTTCTGGACCAACTCAAGAGGGAAAAATATTTCAACAAGATCGACTTGAAGTTCGGGTATCACCAGGTACCAATCGAACCCTCTAATGTGTAGAAGTCTACCCTCAAAGCCAAGCAGGGCCTTTTTGAATGGCAGGTCATGCCTTTCGGGTTGACGAATTAACCCACAACCTTTATGAGGCTGATGGATGAAATATTATGGCCATTCACCAACTCATTTGTATTAGTGTACTTGGATGACATCTTAATCTTCATCCATACTTGGGAAGAGCACCTCCACCACATCCGACAGGTCCTCCAAACATTGTGGCAAGACAATTTGTCTGCCAATTTGGAGAAGTGCACTTTTGGCATGACCCAGGTTCAGTATCTAGGATACATTATTGATGAGAGGGGGGTGCATGTGGATCTAGCCAAGATCGAAGTCATTTGGGATTGGCTAGCCCCAACCACTCTAACAAAGCTCCGTAAATTTCTTGGTCTTACTAATTTCTACAGCAGGTTCATGTTCGTAGAGCGAAACACCGCTCTCTCACCCCACCACATTACCGTACTCTGCACTACCTACTTGAGATTGAGATAGATTCATCTGACTATGCTATTGGGGCAGTTCTTACTCAACATGGGAATCTGGTGGCATATCATAGTCAGACATTGTTCGACATAGCTCAAAATTATCCCACTTATGACAAAGATATGTATTCCATTGTGCAGGCTTGACGACAATGGAAGAATTACATTTTTGGGAAGGAAACAGTCATCCACATAGACCACCGATCCCTAAAGTTCATATAGACACAAGGGAACTTGAAAAATGATCACCATCAGAAGTGGTCTACATATTTGCAACAATTTCATTTTAAAATCAAGTAGAAGAAGGACATCACCAATAATGTTGCATACTGCCTCAGCCGATCACCAATCATTGGGCTAGCCATAGTGCTCAACTCTTGTGGGAATGAGACTTATGATTGGTTGCTTCTCTACAAGAGCGATCCAGAATTTAGACACACATACAAGATGCTCTTGGAGAGTAAACAAGTTCCAAAATTTCACCTCTAGGATGCACTATTATGTCACCTGGGACACATTTTTGTTCCTTCAAGTGAGTGTGCCAAGATAATTTGGGAAGTGGACTAAGTCAAGTCATTGGGAATTTTAGGGTCGAGCAAACAGTGGTAGTACTACAGACGTATTTCTATTGGTTGAACCTTAGACAAGATGTAGGGAAAATTTTAAGAAACCCCCAAAATTTATATGTATAATAAATGGGCGAATCTCCATGGTATATAGAAAAATGTATAGGCTATTTTTTCATTAATATAATATACATATATAATTTTTTGGCGAATCTTTCACTAAATTATAAAATTTTGTTAAATATTGGTGAATTTTTCACCAGGTTATAAAGTATTGAAAATTCTTGGTTAATATTCTAAAAAATTAGAAAAAAATGTAAAATATTAGTGATTTGCTACCAATGTATAGAAACATATGTAATAATAAGAAACATATTTAGTTAAAATCTACGATATATAATTTTCCATGTTTTGGAAAAGAAAAATCATGGGTAATGTTGCTCTAGGTTCTTGTTATACACTATTTCAAATCTTTTTGAATGCCTTTATTAAGTTTTACCACAAACGTCTTATCACATCCCAAGGGGAAACTAATTGGAAAGGCACCTCCAAAAGCATGTGATGTTGAACCAAATAAATTCTTTTGCTCAAACTTGGTCTTTACACATCTAGATAACCCTGCCATATTCTATGTAATTCATATTCTGTAGGCTTCACATGAAAAGAAGGTCTATGAATAGCTATATCAAAATCATGAATATTTACATAAAATTCTTTGTTTTCTTATACATCACTTTTCTAAATGGTAGATACTTCTCCAATTCCTTAAGTTCAAATAAACCAACAACTTTAAAATATGGCATTTCATAACTATTGTAGTCGTAGTTTCACTTTATTCTATAGTTAACAACTCTAATAATGTTGACTTGGTAAAACATTATTTAAAATCGCAGAAAATAAAAAATGAGAATGAATGGAAGATGAATATGCATTGAAACTTAATTTCCTACACGATGAAAAAAAGGGCAATAAAAAAACTCATTAAAAATCTACAATGGGTGAATTAAAAAATCCAACACAAATATAAAAAATAGTCTATGCATGTTCATTACTTGGAAAAATATGTCACAAAACATTAGGGGGTTTTTCACTTGAAGAATGGTACTACACTAAACAATCTATCGTTCTCAACTAATTGCATGTGATGTTTTTTTGTATTGGTATCAAAGTATAATTGCATTAGATGAATGTCCTTCTCATGATAATATGAATTCTATGATGAACACATAGGATCCTAGTGCATGGACCATTTTTTCTTCAGTGAACTAAGCAGAGCTCATTTTCCTCTCCTGACAAACAATAAGTATTTTAAAAGAAAATACAAAATAAAATAGTAGATTCTAAAAGGTGAAGATTCTTTTGTGACACCACAACATGCAAGGAAATAAAATAAAACATATCCTTCAATAATCAAATATATAAAGAAAATAATAATAATAAGGGAAAACACATTGAATGCCTAGATAATAAGTGAAGTCATATATTAATCCTAATACCATATCATTCTCAAATTAACATGACAAAAAAACAAACAAAAGACATTTTTAGTCAACAAAGGTCTTTAACTTTAACCGAACCCCTTAAATCAGTAAAATAAGATGAAAAAAAGCATGCTTTAACAAAAGGATCAATTAAAATAAAATAAAAACTAAAAGAATTTAAGAGATCATAATTTTTAACCAAAATAAACTGAAAATTTTCAAATTTGGAAAAATGATCCAAATGCAGCAAACAAACTACCATTAATAGTGACCAAGATATTATAGCTACAAAAAAAAAACTCATCTAATCGGAAATGAACCCATTCTTGCTTAGTAAAAGCCTTGTTAAAGTACTTATTTATCCTTTAATACA
Source organism: Pinus albicaulis (assembly GCA_034641835.2). Classification (NCBI taxonomy): domain Eukaryota; kingdom Viridiplantae; phylum Streptophyta; class Pinopsida; order Pinales; family Pinaceae; genus Pinus; species Pinus albicaulis. The sequence goes on along the minus strand of CM076570.1, from coordinate 619,276,083 downwards.
AGGACACTACCTATGTCAAAATATAGATCATCACCTCATAAAATTATTGCTTCATTTTCTATCACATATAAGAAAGGGATAAAGTAATAGTTAACTATCAAGACATGAATCTTAAAAAAAATTGCAGCAAGGAAATGTGGCTTCAATGTTACAATAAATAATATAAAGTATAGAACACATTCTTACCTAAAATTCAATGTCAAATTGGCATATAGTATTAGTAATGTCGTTGTGATAAATAATTTAGAACCTGCACCAAAAATAGTGGAACAACAAATTTAATCAAATAAAAGGAATCACCTCATTTGTACTATCCATTAAATTTTTCTTACACAACTTATGGAACATGTATACACTAATAAGTGTCCTTTGGGACTTCATATATATTGGAATAAATAAAATATTGTGGTATATCAATTTTTCACTTCTCAATTTGGTCCTCATTTGATTCATTCTAAACACAATATTTTCCACATGAGTTGTAATTTTGATCCTCCAAAGCATCATGTTCCATATCAATTTTATTAGAGATTTTTGTTGTATTTTCCTCACCCCTTCTATGAAAATATGATTTCCAAAGAGTTAGTTCTCTTTCATATGGAAAATTATTAATATCATACTTTGTTGCATATAATTTTAGACATATATCCATATGTTTATGAAGTTTTTTCCTCAAATTTGAATTAAAAAATGATAGTGCACTAAATATCATCTCATCCTCTACTGTTCAAAAAATCATGGTTTGAAATATTCCAAAATATTGTTATTGCACCATATTCTAGAGGATTCTCCAAAACATGAAATTGTTTCCACATTGTTTCAGCAAAGTGCATGTCTTGTTGAAACAATTTGATGAATACAAAAAACCTTGAATTTAAAAAGAAATAATTTAATATTCTAATCCATATTTTAATATTTTTTTTGAATCCTTTAATTATTTTATAAATATTTTTCTTCGTTGGCTTCTCAATAATTTATGCCTCAAATTTCTCCTAAGGTATATTTTATTCTTTATATTATTTAAATATCTTTTCCATTTTTTGGAACCCATTTTCTTATTTCATGGTTAACTCCTTTCTGTTACTTTTATATTATATTTTCATTACTAAACCCACTTCATATTTTATTTCTTTTCTTTTCCTTGATGATGAATGGAGTGTCCACTCGAAACATTGGACATTTCAAATATTGACACACAATTTATACTAAAAAAAAACTCTACGATGGTTGAAAATGTTGATGATGAAGTGACGTATGATAGAAAACCTTGTGAAAAGGACAAAGATGATTGGATTATTGTAAAGAGGTTGATTAAGGGATCATGTTAGTTCCCATGAGATATCAAATGATCAAGTAATATTAGGAATGCTGAAGGAAACTATCCAAATATGAAATTAATCATGCCAATATATATGACTTGTAATGATTGGAGTAAGAATTCCTTTAGGCATACTTTATATATTCATTTATTTGTTTATGATTGAACACATGTCTGCTAATGATACCTAGGTGGGCAATGATGAATGAATAATCTTTTGGTATGGCCAGAATTTTATAATCCTTTTGATTCAACCATGAACTAGTATCTCATGATTGATTCACTTATAATGAGTTAATAAGTAACAAAATCATGTTATGAATTTGTATAACACATGATAGTGAATTCCAATAGAGCTAATGCGCAAGACCATATTGTTGATGGATATGGAAGGATATAGTACTACAAAAATGTCAACTTGTCTCCCTGCTTATATTGGCATTGTAGACTATAACCTTCTTGCAAATAGTGAGAAGCACCTATAAAGGATAGAATACCTAAGGTAATATATATTAGATAAGGGAATTTCCTTGTAGTATGTTCGAGGTACATATGGGGGGTGACTAGATGACATGTTGAAGTGTTGGCTAGACCTTCCAATTGATGATGGTGGAATACATGATATAGAAATGTAGGATTTTGAAATCAAGAAATAGGGATGGATTGAGTAGATTTGATCATGAGTATTAGAACATCGGTTTATTGGAATAAATATTTAGTTTCATCCTATAATGGTAGGTATGCTAAGTAACATGTGTACATTGAAACATAGTTCCATTTAATTGAGTATGATTAACAACTAAAAATGATTGAATTATTACTTTGTTAATATTATTCTGAGAACACATCATGGATGGTACTAATGTTGAAAGAAAGGATTATAGGCATATATAATCACTTTTATTTGGTTGATTAAAAAATTTAGGTTGTAGGTGGAATTTTCTCAAATATGAAAATGAGTGTAATTTTGTAAGAAATATGAGGTGCTATGCCACACAAGAGCCAAAAACCATGAGAAGGAATCTCATACTTATGAAATATGATATTATTTATGAATTAGACTTAGAATTTGTAAGTTGTATTATTATGAATATACATATTGTAAATGTATGTGTATGATACATGATATATGATGGCTATTGAAGATCGAAAACCTTGAAGGAAGGTCACTGTTATGACAAAGGAATCCTCTGATTTACACAAGTTATGTACTTCTAGTGGATGTATAGTAATAAGTTGGTGCTCTCCTTACATGACAAATCCATGAAAAGATGGATCACCTAAGGGATTGTTTAGTAGACAAGGGGACATATAAGCCTAGAGGGGGAGTGTATCAAGGAGGAAGAAACTTATAATTTCATGTGGGATGGTGGCTAGAACCTTGAGGGTGTGTTATAAAGGATTAACAAATTAATTATGTCCCATGGAATCCATTATATGGGATAGATGCATATCCATATAGATAAGTATTAAATAAAAAATACGTACATATCTTTGAATAGATGCTTACATCATGGAATTGAGAAATATTGTGCATAATATAAGTGTTTCTTGATAATTGTTATCATATGTATGCTTACTTGATTACTAACATAGGAATATGTTGGAATGTTGAAGGAAGGTGGTACACCAAGATATTGAATAGGATGGCACTGCAAATACAACTAAAGAATGAGGAAAAGAAGTGTTGTTAATGAGAAGACAACATTGAGGATTGTGTTATTCAAAGGGGGATATGATAGAAGGTCCTAGTATTGAATCCCATTGATTAACTGTACTTAATTATGATTAAACGTTTTATTTTTTTTGTAATGGATATTTTAATTACCATGCTTTATTTACACCATGAGGAAGAAATTTCATGGTGATTTGAATAATCTAAATATAATTTTTCTTGAATTTAATAAAATAGTAGAGATACATGAGGTAGACGCACATAAAAATGGGGTTATGATAGCATGATATGGGAAAGGTGAGAGGTTACTAGGTGTTTATACATGCCAAATAATCCTTATTTGTCCTTTTTTCCAAACTTTACTTCATTTCCTTCATCACCGTGTTCCTTACTAAAAATCTAGAAACCTTAACTACCAAACATTGAATGCATGTGGTGGTTGTGGATATGTACACCTTCAATAATTATGAAATCAAGTGGATGAGTAACTTCATCATGGGAATTGTGATATAAGTGGTAAAACCTATATTTTCTCACATTTTCTTTGAAAAAAATTATGTCCCCACAATAAGGGGGAAAATGAGGTCTCGTGGGGTGTTGGGGATAAGGTGATTTTTTTATTCATTCATTCATCATTATAACCCCCACCCATGTGATTGATGGGGAGAGAAAAAAATCATGATTGGAAGTAGGAAATTGATTGTAGAGAGGCAATGATTCATGTAGTCTAAGAGGCATGTATGTTAATAGTTGTAGGGAAGAAGGAATGATTCATTACTGGTCATTCTTGTACTAAGACAAGCAACATAGTCCAATATAATTCTCACCTAAATGATATAATCAATTTTGGTTCTAAGGTCAATAGTGGAGGCCATTCTGTATTCACATGAATGGTGTGTGACCATTATGAACTCATGCAAAGAATATTGAAGAGAGATGCATGGAGCTAGACATAGTAGAGAAGGAAAATCAAATGGAAGAGAAGTAAGTTATAAGAGAGAAATAAATAGAGGGAGAGGCAAATTCATTCTCTCTTGGTTGATGCTAGCATCCATGAAAGTAGTTGTAGAGGTATTAGTTGCTACTGTAAGGGTGATCAAGGAATGATAGAGGAAATTTTGAATTCATGTGATGAGAACTACATAAATATGTATAGATTTTGAAAATAGATAAGGAAGAGATTCAAATGGTTAAAATATATTTTTTGTGAAAATAAGTGAATTCTAGAGAGGGAGAACATATTGAGATTCAAAATTAGGGTTGGAAATGGATCCAGGAAAGATATCAAGCTATGTGATGGAGAATCCATGGATATAAGCTAAGGAGTAAACCATAGTGTGGGTTGAACAACCAATCAACAAAGCCTTTAAAACATGAAAAAGGTCAAGAACTAAGTAAATGTTGTTGGAGTTAATGGATAATATCTAGAACCTCTATGTACATAGAGAGGGAGAGCTTAGAGACATTTGAGATACTATTGAGTAGATAAGGAAGGTATTCTCCTTATGCTATGTAAGGCAAGAAATGTGTGTCACCAAAATAGTTGTGTTGTTCCAAGAAAAAAAATAGCAATGAGACAATGGGATAGGTAATTGTTTATCTTGAGAATGATTTCCATAAAAATGTTCTAATTTTCCTTAGCAGTGTCATAGCTTCAATTAATGTGGCATATTATAAAAATAATTAGTGCAATAGAGTCTATGATTGGGTGGAACATTTCTCTACCTAAGTTAACATTAGCCTTCAAATTTCAACTAGATAAGTTCTTCCTTTGGTTTGTTTATGCTTGATGAACTTTGCTGGAGTATTTTACTATCTCAATTTTGAATACTACTACAAGTTTACTATTTCTTCATAATGGTAAATCAATGTCATATGTGCCAATATAATTCTTGTAAATATAATTTTATATGATGCTACAACATTTTTACGAAGTATCATTACCTCTATTTATTTTTGGATGTGAGTGTGCCAGTAAACATACATAGTGTTATAACTTGTGATGAATATGTTATGTGAATCAATATTATGGTTATAGGATACCATTAAGGAATCATAAACCATGGATGGAATATATGATTTCTTTGGTAATGTTATGTAACATATTCTTTCTTTGCTAATGTTAAGCATGAAACTGGAGGTATATGTTATGTCCCGTCTACTTAATCATACTCATTCACCTTGTAATATTTTTTGATTAAAATAATAACTCACTTTTTATGTTCCAAACTAGACCTAAAATAAATATAGGCTATTTCCAATAATTTTTTGATTAAAATTAATTTAACAAAAATTTAGATATAAAACATAATTGTATAAGGGATCCAAAAGACATAGTTCCTCTATGTGCCATGGTTTTGAAAACTAGGCTATACATGAATATTTTATTTTATGGAAGTGCTTCTTGAGCATTTTAGATAAAAATACATATGTACAACACCTCAAATTATTATTGGGAGAAATCATGATGCTCTTTTTATTTGCATGTATGTTTTCATAAGTGAGATATGAGGATCAATTCTTTAACTAGAAACTTAACTACAGTACTTGGCACTAAAAAACAATATGTGCACACATGATCAACTCGATGTACAAGTACATGTTTGTATTGGTTTATATTAGATTTCAATATGGCAGAGGGAATACATATGATTTTTTCTAGGGAGAAAGAAAGTCTATCTATCTATCTATATATATATATATATAAACACACACGCCACATGTAATTTTTCATTGTTTAAACTATATTCTTGAATGTAAAAAATGGATTCAATGTCATCAAAATTTACTTGAGAACTTGGATTTTATAAACTACATAGCTTAAACTTGAAATTTGAACACATTTTCTTGATTTGAAACAAAATTGACCAAAACATATTCTTAAAAAAGGGCCACAATGAGACTACTTAAAATGATTTAGCCATAAACAATTATTTTTTCAATTGCTTGATATATTGCATATATAGTTTTTTTTAATCATATAAATACATACATATCTAAATTCTTTTCTTGAAATTTTTTATTTGTGGATAATATTTTCCACATTAAAATATTTTCTGTTATTAATATATTTTTTAATACATTTCAATATTAATTAACCATCTAAATTAAAATATTTTATTTATGGGTCACATTGAATATTTTATTATTAATTATATATTTTTTAATGTTTCATTTTAATTTGATATTAAAAATTAAATAAATTACATATATCCTTGAACAATTTTCTTTTAATTACTCCTCTTACAACATTGAATTTTTTTATTATTGTCAACATTAAAATGATTTGTTATTTACACTTTCTCCATATACATATGCAAGAAGTTGAGATTCAAATAAATTATTCGACATGCATATTAAAAAACATTATTTCGTGTACTAATTTTTTTTTTTAAGTTATTTAAGTCATGTACTGAAATATTTTTAGAAAGTATAAGAATTATACAATTTCTTGTACTCAAAAGTATACCATTTTTATTACTTTAAGTTACTTTATTTCTCTATGAAATTTGTATAAGATTATGATAGTTTATATGGACATTGAAATATTTTATTTATGGTTGAGTGTAAGAATATAACATGTATACACTTTTTTTTATGTTACAGCCCACATTTTTTATTTACAGTGAAAATTTTAACTAAATATTTTGAACACAGCACATTTAATCCCTCTGGAAACCTAATATATCTATAATTAAAATTGATATATATATATATATATATATATATATATATATATATATATATATATATATATTTATATATATGTGTGTGTGTGTGTGTGTATATATATATATATATATATATATATATATATATATATATATACTAGGTGTAAATTTTCATTGTTTAAATTATATTTTTGAATGTATAAAATGGATTCAATGTCTTAAAAAAATTAAAGTGAAAAAAATTGACTAAAAAATTTGCACATAAGAGATATAATATCTATCGAAACCTAATAAATATGTAACTAATATTGATATATATTGGTTATATATATAAATATATACACCATGTGTAATTTTTTAATGTCTTCAATTTTTTTTTAATGTCTTCAAAATGTTAAATCTCTCTCATCTTCATGGCTACCATGTATATGAATAATAATCATTGATGTCTATGGGAAACCATAAATAAAATTGCACTGCATATATAGTGATGTGGATTGCATATAGAATCTCTCAAAATATCTCCTCCATCTTCATCTTTCTAATGAAATTTATTTGAAGTAAATAGTTTCAAATTTATTCTTCATTTTCTTAAATTCTCATTTTAATATATAACTTCGTTAGTTTCAATCTTGAAAATTTGGATGACAATCCTTATTTCAATAATACATCAGTTTTGAATATACTTGGTTAATATTTTTTTAATAAAATGTCTTCAGGAATCCATTCAATTGTATTCCAGCTGAATTTTTCAAACAACCAACACCTTACTATTCCAATAATAACAACACCTGCTTTATCAATTCCTGGTAGAAACATAATGGATAAAATTTAAACAATTTTAGTGAAATCTGTTTTTTAATAGGGTGTCTTCCAGCAAACGATCTTCTGACAGAGTTTTTAAAACTGCCAACACCTTGGTATTCAAATAGCAACAACTACTTTATCATTTATTTGTAGAAACATATTTTCATAGAGTGTACATTGAAAATAAAGGGTAAGTAACAAAATAAACCATGAAATTTGGGTTGTGAAAGTGAGGTATCATGTTTTTCGAATGATTTTTTTTAATTTTTTCATAGATTTTGACTTAACGATGAGTTGAAGTTAAAAAGAAAGAATCAAACATCAATTATTTTAATGAGATTGAAAAATAAAAATTTATTATCTAAATGATATTTGAAAATGAAAAGTATATATCATAAAATTATAATTATATATACCAAAAAGTTCATTATCGAGGGGAAAAGAGAGTCAAGTTCTAAATTTATATAATGGACACATATAATTAATGATACTTATTTTATGAATATTTTTAATTTTTTCATAGATTTTAACTTAACGATGATTTGAAGTTAAAAATCAAGAATCATACATCAATTATTTTAATGAGATTGAAAAATAAACAACCTATTATCTAAATAATATTTGAAAATGACAAGTATATATCATAAAATTATAATTATATATACCCAAAATTCATTATCTAAGGGAAAAGTGAATGAGGTTCTCAGGTTCTGTAATGGACACATATATTTAATGATATTTATTTTATTAAGAAAACCCAATACATTTCTAAGAAAAAATTATTATGGTTCTGAAAACTGAAAAAGAAGAAGAAGGAAAATGTAGAGCATGCAAGAGGAATTGCAACATAGAAAAAATACACAGACTTATTTGTACCATTGTACGTTGGTTCCTCACTTCTTCATTCAAATTATAGTACTTTGCGAACAACCCTGTACCCCTATACCATTGTGTGCTCAATTCTTTACTTCTTAATTCAAATTCTACAACTTTGTGAACAACTCTCTTGCATTAGATATGATTGTGACTAAACATATGCAACAAACTTGGAAGATGAAAAAAAACCTATTCAATTCTTTAAATAGACATGAAAAGAAGACTCTTGAATTTTTAAATAAGGGTGAATAATTATTTTACTACCATTTGTTCCAAAAAATGAGGATTATTCTCTCCAAATTAATCATAATACCATGAAATACGAGTGAATGAAAGAAAGAAACATTTTTTACACCAAATGTGGAGGGTGAAATAACTATCATAAATAATATTCTTTAAAATTTGGGTGAATGGAAGGTTTTAACTCCTAATTTCAAGGGATATTTTGTTTTTACCCTCTCCCTTAAAATAAGGTGGGCTAACATCTAGACCTAATTTTTTTATAAAATAAATTTGTGGCGATTTGAAATATAAATTTACTTTTTTTACCCTCTCCCTTAAAATAAGGTGGGATAACCTCTAGGCCTAATCTTTTATAGAATAAATTTGGGGTGTTTTGAAATAATATACTATGATAAAAAAAATTCGCCCAATAAAAATTTAAAACCCCTTACCTTAATTTCACCCAAGGGCGAAAATTCGCCCCTAAAATTTTCTATGACAGGATGTTTGAAAGTACATAAGATCTTGCACTGTCTGTGGAATTGCCAAACTGACCATCAAGAAGAAAGGCCTATATACTCCACTACCTACCCTTAGTCTACCTTAGGAATCCATCTTCATGCAGGATTACATGTCGAGTATTCCTTCTACTAAGCATGACAACGACTTTGTTTTCGTGTTCGTCAACAGATTCTCGAAGATGGCCATTATGATGGCCTGCAAACAAAATATCACAACAGAAGCCATTGCTAAACTCTTATTTGAATGAGTATGGGTACACTTTGGGATCCCACTGTCTATCATCTCAGATCGAGACTACAGGTTCCTCAGCACATTTTGGTTCATCCTCTAGTCAATGATGGACACCAGGCTCACTAAGTCCAAATTTTTCCATCCCCAAACTGATGGCCAGAAAAAGGTCGACAACATAATGATCATACACATTCTATGCATGTACAACTTAAGCATCCATACACATGGGATGAGAGCCTCCCCTATGTACAAAACATGTATAACGAGTCTCTCCACAACTTAACCATCCACAACCCCTTTCAAGTGGGCTTGCGATTCTAGCCACCATGTCCCATTGATGTAACCATTCCATTTGCAGCTACTCAGGCCGATTAAACTCATGTCCGGTCTGAAGTTGACAATGTGATCTAAAAGGAATGTATTAGTTCTATTGTGCTAAGTGTCCTTTCAGTAAATTAAACATGTACAATTTGTCTCCATAAGTTTTCTTAAGGAATGAGTGTTTTAACCATGAATCATAGATGAATTAGTGAACTTTAAGCATGAAAATAAGCATTAAAAACACTGAACAACAGTTTATAATAGAGAAAAACAATCACACATGAATTTTACACAGTAGGCATGATGAAGCAGTTCACCCCTCTTGGGCTACATTTGTTGGTCCAGCTCCCAATGGCATGTCCCTCTTTGTCATTATTCTCAAAATTGTAAATTACATATGTTTACAAGCCTCTAATGGTTGTTTTCTCTGCACCAATGGCTCCAAAATTCTCAAATTATTCTAGGTAGACTCTTGTTTCACCAAAATTGGTCGAAAATTGACATCCCAATGAATTTTTCCCAATGACAGCTAGAAAATCTCCACTAAATGTGGAGACAAACACTTAACTGGAGTTAAAATTAATGAAAACCTTAAAAATTAGGGTGTCGCTACCTTTCCCGCCGGTCGAAACCATATGAATTAAATTCTTAAGGTTTGGGCGCATGTGACATGTCGACCCTAGCCCGAAGGTTTTGGTTTGTTAAACCGTTAGTCCAAATGTACAACATGAAGTGGAATCTGGAGTTAGTAGGGTTTCACAAACCATGGCATTATATGCCATAACTCCCCTGGGTGAAAATGTGAAGTTGGGTTACACTTTTTGCCCTTTATTTGAGAAATATATATATATATATATATATATATATATATATATATTTCTTTTTTTTCTTTTTTTCTTCAACTTTCTACAATCCAAACCAATTTTTCTATTTAGAATTTCATTTTGCGATAAAATTAAAAATTGTTAGAAATTTTATTAGCTTTCTATTACTTATTTTTTGGAATTTTTTTATACACATTTGATATGTCAACCTAGCGTTTCTTTGAGTGTGTGCTTTTTAAAAATCAAAGGATTCGTAAAAACCATGCTAATACGCGCTGGTGTATTCTTTGAAAATTTGTGTTTTTGAGAAACAAAATGTGTTACAACAATCTAGACAGAGTCTACTTCAGTTTCATTATATTTAGAAAACCAACTGATGCATATCATAATTACTAGAATTTTTTGAACATATCTAATATGAAAAATCTGCATATTTTGAATACGTTTCGCGACACACGAAATTTCCCAACATATAAGTTATAAACTAAAAATCTAAAAACTCCCCTTTACATATGACGAACCAATGTAATGCACCATAATTTTTTCAAATTTTTTTACAGTGTATTTTCAAAGATATAGAATATTGATTTCACTGAATCATAATGACCCTCAGAAATTGTTTGCACCCATTTTATTACAAAATTAATTAAAATTAGTAGATATTTATGAAATTCCATAAAAGTTATATTCCCTAAAAGTAGATTAAATTATGAAAATTCTTGTCTTGGTTCCAACAGTTAATTTAGAATGTTTCATGGATTTTAATCAGTGCAAAGTTGAAGATATGTATTCAGAGTTTGGCTCTGCATAATTGCAGACGTGTTAGTTCGGCAGAAATTTTAAACAAAGTTCGGCCGAATTGTTCTTTACATCGACGACCCATCAAGCCTAATAACACAAAATTTCGGCCAAACTTTTACTTGACTTTCCATCGGCCAGAAAATACAATAAAGCCCCTCTAAAAAAACATTTCGCGGCAATATAAATTGACATAAAAGCATTCATTATTTTCGCATAATTTCGCATATTTCTTCATTTGGTCTGATTTTGCAAAGGATTGTTTTGGGTTTAAGGACTTTTCTTAGTGGTACATTCAAAGGACATTTTTGCAAAGGATTGTTTTGGGTTTAAGGAGTTTTCTTGGAGGTACATTCAAAGGACATTTCTTGGAGGTATGTGATACATTTTTTGGATTTTTTTGGGCTTCATTTCTTTTGAAGGCATTTTGTTTTTAGAGGTTTTGGGCTTAATTTTCATTGTTTTTTTTCAAGGTATTTTGTTTTCAGAAGTTTTGGGCTTAGTTTTCATTGGGTTTTTTTTAAGTATTTTGTTTGTAGAAGTTTTTGGCTTAATTTTCAAAGGACATTTTTTTGGATGTAATTTTTTTAGAGGTTTTTGGGCTTAATTTCCAAAAGACATTTTTTGGTTTTAAGTTATTTTGTTTTTAGAAGTTTTGGGCTTACTTTTCATTGCTTTTAGAGGTTTTCGGCTTAATTTTTAAAGGACATTTTTTTGGATGTATTTTGTTTTTAGAGGTTTTTGGGCTTAATTTCCAAAAGACATTTTTTGGACTTAATTTTGAAATGACTCTTTTTAGGCTTAATATTCAAAGGACATTTTTTAGAGGTATTTTTTAAAGTGATATTTTTTTAGAGGCTTTTTTGAAGTATTTTCTAAAGTGGCATTTTTTAAGAAGTTGGAATTAATTTTCAATGCACATTTTTTGGAGGTATTTTTTGAAGTGACATTTTTTTAGAGTACGTGTTTTGGGTTGAAATAAATCTTTTATAATGATTTTTTAAAATGAGTTTTTGTCTAACTTTTTAAATGAAATTTTTTTGCAGGACTTGGAAGGAAATATTTTGAGCTTCGTTTCATTTTTATAAGACATTCTTTTCTCAAATTTTTTAAAGTAAGTGTTTTGGATTGAAGTATGTATTTTTTGCAAAATTTTTAAAATGAATTTTTTTAAATTAAATCTTTTGTGATGTTTTTTTTATTGAGTTTTTGTCTAAATTTTTGAAGGAAATTTTTTGAACTTCATACTCTATTATCATGGGAAATCGAAGGAATTTCATGAGAAAATATGATCAAACAAGAGACCATGTGGAACATAGAGAAGAGGGGAGAGAATCTCGCAAGAGAAAGAGAGAAGCACTCTCAAATATTGAAAGGAAAAATCAACGTCAACTAGACGTTGAAGCAGGAATGCAAATGTAAATATTATGAATTTGATATTTAAAATTTTCCTAATGTAAAATGTGAAGCTTAATTTTTATTTGATGAACTAATTTGAATTTTTTTTTTGCAATGTAAACAGAGAGAGATATTCCTCAAAACATTGATGATGGGATACAAAATTTTGACAGAGAAAGTGAAAGAGATATTGAACCAATGATTGAAGATCGTGAAAATGTTGAAAGAAATTCAAGTGAAGAAATTGAATCACAATATATATATATATATGTTGAACACATGCACGTATTATTGAAATTATAAATATTTATTAATTTAGTCATTTATTGAATATGTAAACTTATTATGTACTACTCATTTGAATATATACAGATGAAATCAGTGTCGATGATGAGATGTTAGAAAATGTTGACACTCATACATATGGAGATAAAAGAGATGACCATGTTATACGATATCGTGTTAAACATATTTTGATATGTACTTCAGAAAGTAAAATGTGACAGTTCAAGCCCAAATGTTGAAAGTTTTCCTATCATTAAGGAAATTAAAAGAAGCTATGACTTTATTGGGTATTCAAAAATCAACAAAAGATTAAAAAAAGAAGGAAAATGTGATACAAAATATAAATTTTTCTATAAATTCAATTAGAATATCTAGACAGAAAAATGTTTCAGTTGTACATAGAGAAATACATATGGCAGTGGTTTCATTAAGTAATAAAGAGAATGTCTTGGTAAAATCTATTGCACGAGCATTAGGAACCTCATGAAAAAATTTGCGCAAACATCGAAAATTTCGGTTGCAATTAGATGTAAATGATGAAATCGCTTGTTGGAGAGCTATTTGTAGGCAACCATACAAAGATAGAGTTCGAGAAAATGTAAAAAAAAAACAATTTATGAATATTGGAAGAAAAATTCACATTTTTCGCCAAATGCAAGGGATGTGATGCGAAGAAGAATAACACGAAATCAATACGAAGAACATGAAAAACATTTCTTGGACACCACTTAGATAGAGTTTTTCAACAAGTTCAAAGAAGAGAATCGTGAAATTCATGTCTCAATCAGTGCTTTTGTTCAACAAAAACCATGGTATGTAAAACCTATCACCGTACGCGACACTTGTTGTTGCCGTTATCATGTGGAATTTCAGTTATATTATGACACATTCCTTAATTTTGGTAGAAAATTTTGGAAATATTCACCTCCTCCTTCCACTATCCATGATTTCATATCTCAAATTCTATGTGGAAGGGAAAGCGATGAATTATTTTACGAAAAGAAACGTGTTGGTGGTAAACAATGCGATGATTGTGGAAATTTGACTAAATTTCAAAACAAATATCATACTGATATAAATGATCAATCATTTTCCAACATGAAAGTGAAATAGAAGAGATATGAATATATCCATACATCGATTCAAGGTTCAAAATAGTGCTAAAAGAATTGAATTACAAGAAGAATAAATCTTTGTGATAGATTTTTTGAGAAAGTTTGAGGCAGAAATTTATAAATACACCAAGCATTCCCATAGATCTCGATGGAAAGACTCGAAATTCAAAAAATCCCGTGAATTGTTTCCACCAGGGACCATTTTGTCAATAATTGATTTTGTAGAAAACTACACATTTGTTCCACAAAAAGAAATTCAAAGTGAATATTATCATTCTGACTAAGTCTCCATGCTTGTCCATATTCTATATAGACATGCTGAACAAAACATCGATCATATATAAATCACCAGTGAAAATCGACATGTTATTAAAGAATATCACTTTTGTATCAGTGACGATTATACACATGATACATATTTTGTAAAACACTATTTTGGAAAGATCTATGACTCCTTGAAAAGTTGTGGAATAAAATTAAATGAACATTGGATATGGTCAGATGGATGCACAAGTCAATTCAAATCTTCACAATCATTCTTTTGGTTGTGTTGTCTTCATAAGAAAACCCGCATTAAACATTGCTGGAATTTCTTTGAGACTGGCCATCGAAAAGGAGAACATAACAGTGTAGGGGCATGCATAAAATGAGCACTTCAAAGATATCAAATGAAACCCTTTGCAAACTAACTTGTGGACACTAAAGATGTTTTTCAATGGTGCATCGCTGCTCTAAGCCATGAGACTAACTGATAAAGGGAAGTGTGAAGGTACATTCAATTTAATTTTTATTGGATATCCAATTTTAAACAGTGTACATTTATCACAATGATTATCTTTTTTGATATTTTGATATCATATTTACATTATTCTTTGAATTTTCCATATATAGTTTTTTTGGCATATTGGGATCGAAGATGTAGATAGATCAATTGGAAATGACATTGAAACGATAAAAGGGACTCAAAAATTGCATTCAATTAAAACAAAGTTGTCGACAAATGTGTTTGCATTGGATAAAAGAAAATATTCTTGTTTTTTCATGTTTGCATAGACAACACAGAATCCAATGATGTTTGTGAAAACAAAATGTATGTAAAAGATGGAAACACACAAAGTTAAATACAAAGGGAAAAATATTCGCAGCAATGTTTGAAGAAATGCAATCAGAGGAGACTACAATATCATTTGATGGTGATCGAGTTTCTGATCTTGTTAGAGAAGGTAACATTTCAATTGCTTTCAAATGATAGAGATCTAGAAATAGATGCTAAAATTATTTTAAAGTTAATTTTTCATGTTAATTATGATCTAAATTTAAATACATAAGTTTGTTTTATTTTGTTGGAGATGTTTTTGTTGTAATTGCACCCACTGACAATGATGAAAATGTGAAGTATTATTTGACATGTTGCACTGAACAAAAGATGAAATTATTAGAAAAATATAATAATCACGAGTTTCCATATGACAAAGGATCTATTGGACTGAAAGGTTATTTTTTCAAACAAACTAATCAAAGTGGGGATTTTGTTTACTTTGAAGACTATGAACCTGATGTCATAAGTTGTCAATATAGTCACTTGGTGTGTGGAACACACATAAAGTTGATAGAGGTTCAATCAAAGAAAAAAACGAAAATTAAGAAATGGAAAATGTCAAATCCGATCATGAACAGATCATTGAAGATGGCATTCCAATGGATTTTTTTTAATTAAACTGCCCAACAATTTCTTCTCTTTGGATTCATGTTTTAGAACTTCCAGAACTCAACCAAAAATTGAACTGCCTTGTTATGTTATCTGTGCAAGTGTTTGCACATGTACATTCTTTTGGTACATGCACACTAGTATCAACTGAAAGTAGCTTTTCTATGTGAATTGATGAAAAATGTTGCAAGTACTGGATATCTATGTTCTAGAAGTATTGGGATATATATATGTTCTAGAATGCAATTAACTGAAAGTAGCTTTTCTATGTGCATTAATGAAAAATGTTGCATGTATTGGATATATATATATGTGTGTGTGTGTGTGTGTGTGTGTGTATTCTAGAATGCAATTAACTGTTCAAGTAGTTTTACTATGTGCATTGATGAAAAATGTTTCATGTACTGAATATATATGTTCTAGAATGAAATTAACTGAAAGTAGCTTTTCTATTTTCATTTATGAAAAATGTTGAAGTATTGGGTATATATGTTCTAGAATGAAATTAACTGAAAGTAACCTCTCTATGTGCATTGATGAAAAATGTTGCACGTACTGGATATATATACATTATAGAATGCATTTTTAAAATTTTATGATTGTTTGACACATCTAACAAGACCTAGAATCTTATGATTATATATGTGTGTGTGTGTGTGTGTGTGTATTGTACTTCAATCGTTTTAACATATATATTCAAACATGTACTTAAATCATTTCTACATGTACATATATTCATGTGAATTTTTTTTTGTTTGGAAAATGACAACTTGAATTTAAAAAAAAAACATTATATCATAATCACATGCCAAATGTAGTTCGACCATCCAAAACTTGAGTTTTAAAAAAAAAACATTATATCACAACATTACTTCACATGCCAATTGTAGTTCAACTATCCAATAAAGACAAAACATTATATCACATGACAAATGTAGTTCAACCATCCAAAACTTAAGTTTTAAAAACAAAACATTATAGATCACAACATTACTTCACATGTCAAATGTAGTTCAACCATCCAAAAATTAAGATTAAAAAAAAAAACAAATTATAACACAAGATTACTTCACATGCCAAATGTAGTTTAACCATCCAAAACTTGAGTTTTAAAAACAAAACATTATAGATCACAAGTATCAAGTATCAAGTAACATTACTTCACATGCCAAATGTAGTTAAACCATAACACTGTAGAAACAAAACAAATTATAACACAACATTACTTCACATGCCAAATGTAGTTCAACCATCCAAAACTTAGGTTTTAAAAACAAAACAAATTATAACACAACATTACTTCACATGCCAAATGTAGTTCAACCATCCAAAACTTAGGTTTTAAAAACAAAAAAAAATTATAACACAACATTACTTCACATCACATGCCAAATGTAGTTCAACCATCAAAAACTTGAGTTTTAAAAATAAAACAAATTATATAGCACTGTAACATTACTTCACACATGGCCAAATGTAGTTCAACCATCCAAAACTTGAGTTTTAAAAACAAAAAAATTTATAGTTTTAAAAACATTATACATCACATTCACAAGTACCAAATGTAGTTCACATAAAATATGTCCAAATTTTATATGTCCAAATTTTGTATATTTCACAAGTATCAAGTGTTGAACCTCAAAATTATCCTCTCTCTGACATCCTTTCTCACTTTTTTCCTTATTTTCTCATAAGTTTACATACTCCAATCAATGATAAATGTCATGTTATGTCTCAAGGAATGCATTTAAATTATTTTCATGTTATATTATGATTTTCTTACTATTTGAATGGATTCTTGTAATTTGCCTACAGAACGTAGCCTATTTTGTAGCTAATCATGGGTTCCGTAGCTAATTCCATGGTATGATAGGTTCTATGGTTCAAATGGATAAATGAGCCACATGGACATTTCCATAATCATCTCCACATGGATTTTTTCCTATCAACTTCATCCAGATCGATAGAAAATGAGGCCTGAGATTGTGGTCAAAGGCATGGTCAAAGAACGTTAGCCGAGAACAGAAGGGATCTTGATTTGATCTATCGTAGCAAATCAAGAGTTAAATAGTCAAATTGAAATTCTATAAGTCAGTTAAGATTAGCCACCTATAGCAGAATTAGCTCATAAACAGTTATGTTTGTTTTTATAAATACTAGTTTTACAGAATTGAGAAGAATTAAGTTTTAAGTTAAGATTTTCTTGAAATGTTGTGTATTTTTTTAAGACTTTGTTCTGTTATAATACAAGGATCGTGTTCATGCCAATGATTTCTTAACTATGTATTTAACCAGCTAGGATTTCAACCGAATCTGTTGCAGAGGGCCTCTGCACAGGAGGAGGTTTTTCATTCACTGTTTTAGTTTAATTTCCTTACTCTGTTTTTGTCAATTCTGTTTTCTGAAGTAGATTAATGTTACATTTCAGTTTTGATTATTAGCATAAAATTAAATCATAACTGTGTAATAATTTTTCTTTTAAAACATTTCATGAAGAGATATCTTTCTATTTTCAAATTAAACTAAGTTTGAAGCAATAAGAATTCACAATTATCTAGTTTCTTTTACTTTTTTGTCATTTTCTTTCTTAGATTAGAACTATCAATTAATTGTATCAATGGATGTCTTTAAAGGTCATTTCAAGATGATAATTCTAAACTAAATGATTGAATGTCTAATTCATACAGTTATTGAGCCTTTCCTCTGCACATTTTACTTGCTTTCTAGGAACTTAGAAACTAAGGTATAATTGATTTCTTACACAGCCTCTCCAGAGGATAATACTTCATATTGAATGTTGGAGTAAATAAAACATACATTAGTTGTTTACAATTAGTTAAGCTTTAACTTTGCATGTTTTTACATTTTCTTTTAGATCCTCATTTAATTGCGTCACTGATGTTCCTAAAGGTCATTCCAAGAAGTTGATTTTATCATATTTCTACACTGAATGATTGAATATTTAATTCATGCAATTACTGAGTTTTCCTTTGCATACTTTACTTTATTTTTTTCTATATCATTAGGTATAATTGGTTACTTAACATCATATCAAGAAGGTGAAACTTCATAATTGAATGCTGGAGTAACTAAATATACATTAGTTGTTTTCCTTTGCATACTTTACTTTCTTTTCTAGAATATTAGAAGTCAAGGTTTAGTTAGTTGCTTACACGTCATCTCAAGAAGGTGACACTTCATATTGAATGTTGAATTAACTAAACATACATTATTTTTTATCTTTTTCTTCTTTCACTTAGAATATCACTGCAATTTCAATCTCAGATATAAGGTTCATCCATGGAATAGAACTAATATTAAGGTAGAAATCATTAAGATAGATACTCTGTTTTTCAGATTAGATTCTAACTAGCCAACAGTATTTGATTTATTTTTATGTAAATTAGTTTAAATTAGGAACACTTCATTTTCTTCCTTCTTAAAATTCAGTAGATTCATTTGATTCCTTTCATAGTTTTTAGATTAGCATTTTTAAACATCAAGAAAAAAAACCCCAAAACAATATAAAAATACATACAACGAAGTAAGAAGAAGGTTAACTAAGCACATACAGTGCACCACACTTCATCAGTTTACAAACCTTGGTTGATAATTTATGTAAACAATTTAAGACATTAAATTGACTAAATATTTTGGTGCCATTGTCGGGGAAGTGTAATTAGATAGCCTCATTTCTTACATCTAAAAAAAAATGATATGCATAGAGAAAGAGACTCTAGGGGTAGATTCATAGCTAAAGGTAAGAGTTTAACTCCTACAACACCACTCAATCCACCAATATTAATAAGTGATACACCTCCATCTCAAACTCATATTCCATTCTTCACTAGCCATAGACTTCCTAAAGTTCTGAGGTCAGAAAACCAATTAGGAGGATATCCTACTTCATCCACTGAGGCAGTATTAGAGGAAGAAGATCCTAGATCTCCCACAAAAGGAGTAACATTTTTCACCTCTACAGGGGAACATATTTTAGCTGAAGAGTTAGAAATTCCTGGTGGATAGGAAGAGGAAGAACCTTTCTTCAACATACCACTGATATAAGAACCAGAAGAAGAGCAGTTGACCTTGTAGGTTGAATCTTATATTAGCTCTAAAGAATCAATAATGGCAGGAAGAGGAGAAGGAGGAGGAGGAGAAGGAGAAGGAGAAGTCCTAAATGGAGGAGGTAGAGGAAGAGGTAGAGGAAATGCAGAAGGAGGTAGAAGAAATAGGGAAATTGGTAGTTCTTTTGGATTCCTTATAGTTGATGGAGAGACAAATGGCACAATGAAAAATATTTCGCTTTTTTTCCTTCCAAATTTTCATGGATTAAAGAGTGAAGATCTTGAAACTTTTTTGTTCGAATTTTAAGTCTTATGCAAAACTTATGATTAGTTACAATACTCTCAAAAACTTAAATTGTTTCCTTCAACATTGAAAGGATCAACTTTAAAATTGTTCATGAGTTTAATCACTTAGTCTATCAGAACATGGAATGACATGAAGAGAGAATTTTTAGAGAGGTATTTGGATTATTACATACCCATCAATCATAAGGATGAAATATTTAAAATTATGCAAAAAGATGATGACAATTTGGAGGATTTAATTGAAAGATTCAATTATAACATAAAAAGAGAAAAATGGATAATTTAGATCAAGATACTTTAAAAGCTCTTTTTTTAAAATCCATTAGAGATGAATGGATATACATTCTCAACATGATCGGGAAAGGGGATATCTCTCAACTTCCATTACCTGATATTGGTGAATTATGTATCCATCTCTCAAGGGGAAAATCAAAAATTGGGAAAAGTCTAAGAGATTGTTAGTATGATTCTTTCGTCGTAAAAGATCACTTTAGCTATGCATAAAAAATAGCCCTAACATCGATTGTGGCTGCAAAATATCTTTAATTTTGCTGCACAAATTCAGATCTAAGCACAAAAGACATTAAGCAGATAGAATATAACATAGCTCCATAAATCCAATGGACAAGACAAGAAGAATGTATTTAAAAGAATTTTGTATTATATTAAAGAATGTGGCACCTAAGAGGAAAACAAGAAAGGTGTTTTCTGGTTCTCCTCAGTGGGATGGGTTCTTGAAAGTCCTCAGTGTTTCAGATCTAACATTTCTCTCTCTTAGTGGTGTATAAAAACAAACATGGAACTCAATGGGAGTTCATGAAGAAAAATGGAAAATGGTGACCAAGAGTAGATCCAGAGTGATCTAATGCAATGAAGGTGACTAATGAATGGGGAAAACCCCCCTATTTATAACAAAACATTGGGGCGATCTAGAACTCGGTGCATGAGTAAAATATTATTAATCGAATTCTATAAGCACCTTTTAGGAATATTTTATTATATTTGTTGGAGGGAAAAGGATTCTTGACTTGGGTCAATTCCTTTATTTATAAATAATAAATAAATAAATGATTTATTTATCATTTTAGGGGAATGATGGGAATAAATAATGGTTTATTTGATTATTTATGGATGATTTAGTCAAATTTAACTAAGAATATTATTTAAATAATGATTTAAATAACTTGTTCTTAGGAAATAATTAAATAAATAAAGATTTATTTAATTAATTTCTTTGTTTTGGGTTAAATATGACCAAATAAGTTATTTTATGTGGTGAAAGCAATTTTACTTGGGGTAAAATTGGTCTTACATGGTGTACTTGGGTTCATCTAATAATAATAGGTTAGATGACCAAAAAAATGGTGTAACAGAGATCCTTCTCTTGCTAGGGTAAATAAATCTGCAACTGGAACAATAAGTAGGGCATAAATTGAAAACATTCTTGATGAATTTAAAACAAATATTTTAGGGAGTCTTAGTGAATAGATAGACACCCTTAAATTAAAAAACAAGTAGAAAGCCGATACTGATGCTTTAGCTATTTTCTGTCCTAAATGCAAAAAGAATCATGTTTTAAGAGAATGTCCTCTTGCTGCAAAAGTCATAGAGACCTGTATGATTTGTTCAGAAAGTCATGAGACTAAGAGGTGTCCTTCAATTCCAAGTCTTAAGGTTGTTCTCAAGAAGAAACAACTTCAAATCCAACAAAATCTCTTTGCTTTGTTTCTATAAGACCATGTCCGGGGCCACAAACTCAAGGCTTTAATAATCAAATGTATACTCACTCCCCACCAAATTATTGGAATTCTTGGCAGCAACCTTGGCCTCAATCTCAATCTCAATCTCAATCTTAGGCACAAGGAATGCGAAATCCCTATGGAATATTCTCTCAATACTACCAATATCCTCCATCATTTCCAAACTATCCTCCCCAACAAATTACTCAACAAAATCAACAGCCCCAACTCCAAAACCAAAATCCATAACTTTCACTACCATTTCCACAGAGACCAAATCAACTACCTTCCCAACCATTACCAAACCCCGATAATAAAAATCCTCAAAATACCTACATGATAGGAGGATAGAAATTTATAACCTATATGATTACTCCTCTAGATCTTAATGATGTCCAACTTAGATTTGGTAGGATACTAGAAAATAAAAAACCTTTTGTAGTTATTTAAGAACAAGATAATTTTGAGGAAGATTCTCTACCGCAAAATAAAATTTTTGAGGAAGGAACATCTCTTCAAAACCAGAATTCTGAAAAAGAAAAACAAAAATAAACAGTAAAATCAACTCCTATCATAGAGAAACCGTCAGTACTTACATATACACCTCCTTTTCCTGAGAGATTACAAGTTGATAAAGGGGTAGAAAAGCATATTATGTTGCCCAATTATGATTTTCTAGATGAATTGAAAAAATTCTGCATCAAAATCCCTTTGTTATAGGCCATTAAAGAGATTCCAATTCTAGCCAAAACAATAAAAGAGTTGAACATGAAGAAACCAAGAATAAAAAACAAAATAAATAAAAAGAATTCAGCTCGTAGGAAAAATTGCAGACATAATGATGGGAAAAATTGCGATACAAAAATATTTAGATCCAGGGAGTCCAATTGTAAAGACACATATCAATGGAGTTGAAATTCCAAATACATTGATTGATTTAGGAGCAACAATAAACATCATGAGAAAACAAACCATGGAACATCTCGAAATTCCTAATCTTTTGTACACACCTACATTATTGCTATTAGCAGATAGATTTGTAATCAAGCCATATGGTGTGTTAGAAGATATTTCAGTATCCCTAGACTCTCGGGAGTATCCTGTTGATTTTATGATCTCAACCCCTAAGAACAACCTAGGAGGATATCTAGTTATATTAGGAAGACATTGGTTGGCTACCACTGATGCTTTCATTAGCTTTAGATCTGGTGACATGTATATCTCTGATGGTAACTCAACAAAGAAATTCACTCTATATCCTCCAGCAAGAACAATCACAGATTTAGATGACAAAGAATGGATTGATGATGACAATGATATAGAAACTCTCTTTACTATTTCAACCATTAGTGAATACAGTCAAATCTTAAACTCAATGGAAAATTTTGAATCATCCCCAGAATATGAACATGATCAATTTCAAGAAAAATCCAATATTGAATATTTGTCATCTAGGAAGATGTCTTTTTATTCTATGGAAGAATTTGGTAGCTCTACAGTTGAAATATTTCTAGGGAAAATTTTTAACATAAACAATAACTTGGAGAGATTACAACAAGAAAAGTTAATCAAAACATTACAACAACATTCTTATGCATATGCATGGGAATACACTGACATGAAAGGAATTAGTCCTAATACTTGTATACATCACATCTATATTTAGGAAAATTGTAAACCTATCAGACAACCTCAAAGAAATATGAATCCAAATCTTAGGGAAATTGTGAAAGAAGAGTTGCAAAAATTATTGAATGTGAACTTCATTTACCAAATTTTAGACAGTCAGTGGGTTTCCCCTTTAGTGATTGTTCCAAAAAATAATGGTAAATGGAGGGTATGCATTGATTATCAAGAATTGAATAAAGCTACCCTAAAATATCATTTTCCTTTACCCTTTATAGATCAAGTATTGGATACATTAGCATGTAAGAAGTATTTTTTATTCTTGGATGGTTTTAGTGGTTACAATCAAGTTCAGGTAGCACCTGAAGACCAAGATAAAACCACATTCACCTATCCATGGGGGACTTATGCTTATCGAGTACTTCCTTTTGGATTGTGCAATGTACCTGCAACATTCCAAAGGGCAGTACTAGGAATTTTTTCTGATCTAATACATGATTGTGTAGAGGTGTACATGGGTGACTTTACAATTTATGGGAATTCATTTGAAGAAGCTTTAGAAAATTTGGAAAAGGTTCTTAAAATATGTAAGGAAGAAAACCTTTCATTAAGCCACGAAAAATGTTTTATGATGTTTACAAAAGGGATTGTTTTAGGACGTCACATTTCAGAAGATGGAATTAAAGTTGATAAATCTAAAGTTGAAGTAATCTCCAAACTATCAATTTCAAGTTGTCAAACGGATGTTAGAAGTTTTCTAGGATTCATAGGATATTATAGAAGATTTATAGAAAATTTCACTAAAATAGCATCTCCACTCTTCAAATTACTTATCAAATATCGTGAATTCAGTTGGAATCCTGATTGCCAATTGGCATTTGAAACTTTAAAGAAAAAATTTCTGAAGCACCCATATTAAGAGGTCCAAATTGGAAAATACCTTTTCACATTTCAATAGATGCTTTAGATACAAATCTAGGAGCTATATTAGGACAAAAAGATTTGATCCCCTATGCCATCTATTACAAAATCAAGAATTTGACTCCCACAAAGTTAAATTACACTGTAGCTGAAAAAGAATTCTTAGCTATTGTTCATGCTATCAAAAAATTCAGACATGATATTATAGGCTATGAAACCTTTGTTCATACATATCACTCTGCAATCAGATACTTAATAAATAAATCTATTACTAATGGCAGAGTTACAAGATGGTTATTAATCTTGCAAGAATTCAACATCACCGTTCTAGACCGACTTGGAAAACAAAAGACAATTGCTGATTTATTATCTAGAATTCAAAATATCAAAGATGACACTTCAGTTGAAGATAAATTTCCTGATGAATATCTTTTTTCAATAACTACTCAAAATCCTTGGTTTGCAAATATTGCTAATTACTTAGTCACAAGAAAATTACCTTCACATTTGTTTCCTCGGGAGAAAATAAAAAGCATTCAAATAAGTGTAAGATACTCACGAATTATTGATGAATTGTATAAAACAGGTCTATATCTCATTATTAGAAGATGTGTTTGAGAAGATGAAATGCGTGAAATTCTTAAGGCATGTTATGATTAACATTATGGTGGACACTTTGCTGACAAGAGGACAACCTATAAAATTCTTCATTTAGGATATTATTGGCCATCCATCTTTAGAGATGCCAAAGAATATGTCAAAAAGTGTGACAACTACCAAAGGGTAGAGAAACTTGCTCCTTCAGATGAAATGCCATTACAACTTCAGGTACTCATTGAACCTTTTGAAAAATGCTCCTTGGATTTTGTTGGACCAATAAATCCACCATCTAAAAAAAAGAAGTATATTTTGGTATGTACTGATTATGTCACCAAATTGGTAGAGGCTAAAGCATTACCTTTTGTTAATGAATGTTCTGTAGTTAATTTTATTTTTGAGGATGTCTTCACTTATTTTGGTGTTCCAAGAGAAATTGTGATAGATCAGGGATCCCATTTTACATCCAAGTTAGTGAAAAGGCTCGTGGAATATTACAAGATCAAGCACAGAAAGTCTACTCCTTATCATCCACAAGCAAATTGTCAAGTAGAATCTACCAATAAGGTGATTGAAGGAATTCTCACTAAGACTGTACATCTACACAGAAGAGATTGGGCAGAAAGGCTTCCTGAAGCCTTATGGGCCTACAGAACTACATGGAGGAAAAAAACAAGACATACTCCCTATGAACTTGTTTATGGAAAGCAAGTCATGTTCCCTATAGAGTTTTAGATTCGAACCTTCAAGATGGTAGTCCAATTGGGACTTGATTTATCAAAAGCACAAAAACATAGATTGGAGCAACTCAATGAGGTTGATGAAATCAGTAAAGATGCAGTTCAAAGAACCTGTATAGTCCAACAGCAAAGGGCTAAATGGAATGATAAATATATCAAGGAGAAAAAATTTCAAGCAGGGGATTGGGCACTTTTGTTCAGTTCAAAATTTAAATTTTTTCAATGAAAGTTTCAGACTCATTGTCTTGGGCCATATGAGATTGAAAAAGTCTTTGATAATGGAGCAGTCAAGATTAGGAAAATTGATCAAGGATAGATACCTCTTCTTGTGAATGGTCATTGGTTGAAAGTATGTCATAAGCCAATTTCAAGAGAAGAGTTTATCAAGATTTTCCAAGATAATATTGATATGAAGTTAGTGAATAATAACTCTTCTTCTTCACTAACTTAGCTTTTATTTTTCCTAAAATAAAAATAAAAATAAAAAACAATATTAATAATAAAATATATATAAAAATAAAGTGTATAAGTATGAAAACCAATGAATGATTGGCATACTTATACAAAAAATGCATTGTGAAAATTGGAGATTTATGCCATCCTATATTTTCCATTTCTTTTCTACAAATAAGTAGTACATAGAACTCCATTCATATTCTATCTTTGCAAGTCATAATTTGCAAATTCATTCTATTTTATAGTTTCATTGCATTCCATAATCATATTCCACTTACATTCCATTTTACAGTCATATTCCACTTTCATTTCATTTCACGGCCATATTCCACTTACATTCCATTCCACATCCATACATCATTTTTTTTACAAATTACATTTTGCAGCTGACTACATTCTGCAACTGATCACATTCTACAGCTGACTAAATTCTGCAATTGATTCCATTCTGCAACTGATTATATTCTGTAGTCACATTAAATTTCATTCAACAGCTCTCACACATTTGTATAGCCTACAAACAAATGATGAATACAGGAAATTGAAGGACTACATTTTGAATACAAACATGCTAAAATGTACCTGAAGAATCAACACCAAAGAAACAACAACAAAAAGGTTAGTTATAAAGGTAAAGTTGAAAAAAATTGTTTTAATAGCAAGGTTAAAACATTAGCATGTATAATATAGATGGTAATATGCTCCCTTGACAAATCATCATTTGATTTGATTGTGATTTCCATCATACCACAAATCGGCCACATCCTCTGCATTATGTTTCATAATGGTCCACAATTGACTCCCTCATTGATGATTAACGGTCATGAAATGTTGACGTGACATATCCATCGACCTTTCTTCAAAATCCCAATCCATATCACCTATTTGTTCCTACAAAATCTCAATGCCTTTCATCAAATCCATAACTCAATTCATTTCATAAAAAGAGAAGGATAATTCTGAAGGTTGATAACTCTTCATAATAGAAGGCATGGGACTAATAGTTAGATCAGAACCGGTGGGAAAAAAATATATGGAAGGATATCCGTAGATCAAGGAAATGTTGCAAAAATATGGATGGCTCAAATTCATAGAGAAATTTGATGGTTTTCACAAAGAGATTACAAAATATTTTGCTCAGTCTTTTGATGGCATAGAAGTGGAAATTGGAGACATTAAATTCATAGTTACTGAGACATTCATGGCCGAAGCCACATAAATTCCAAGGGTTGGAGAAAGGTGGTTCAAAAACAATGAGTTTCACAATGAATCATGGAAAGTTATCCTCAAAAACCCAGGTATGGATGTCTCTATTTTCAAAAAAGGTATTCACGGCTCAATCCTTAAAAATAAATGGAGGAACATGCCCTTGGTTTTACAGAAATTTATCACCTGTGAAGGTTTGGTTGCATGTATGTATATCATATTCGATTATTGATGAATTTCTTAGAGAATGGTGAAATAAATCTTCTCTTCTTTCTGTTGAATAGCTTAAAAATAATGTCTACAAATGTGCAGAAGAGAATACAGTTTATAGATAACACCATGCACCATCATGGGTTGGTAAAAATACTTGTTGAGTTTCATTTTAAAAGCATAGGAGATTCCTAGGAGAATTTTCTTATCAAAAACCATTTTCAAGAAGTACCAGAACAAACTAAACAAGACAATGTTAGAAAGAGCAGAAGGAAGAAGACTGATACAAACATTGAAGACAAACCTGCATCTTCATTGTAGAAAAATGATGAAAATCTCATATTTGAAGAGTTGACAGAGAACAGAAAGAAAAATAAAGTCAAGACAGGAGGTAAGATAAGAAAGAGGAGAAAGGATACAAATGAGGAAAATGAAAATCCTCTACAGCTGAGAAGGAGCTCCAAAATCCGAGGTTCGATGAAGAAAACACTACCAAAAGAGACAGAGTTTGTAAGTTTCGATGAAGAAACTCCAATACCACCTCTTGTCAATATTTTTCCTCCACATAGTCCTCAAAATTCTCCTATTCATAATTTTGAAGGTAGCCCCAGTAGAAAATCTCTAGGCATAGACCCAACACAACAAGAAATATATGATTATATAGAGTCGTTGGAGAAGAGAAGTGCAACAGTGAATCCTATAAATCCATAAGAACCTCTAGTTGAAACTCTTAAACAAGAAATTTATGAGCTAAAGATATTGAATATGCATATTAAATAGGAGAATGAGGCCTTGAAGCAGCAAAACAAGTTGGAAAAGGTAATTAGTCACAATACCATTCTTCATTTAGGACTATGGTACAAAAGGAACAAAAGGTTGAAAAGAAAGAACAAGTCACTAAACAAGGCAGTCATTAATCTCAAATACAAGCTTCTTATGAGAAAACCCAGAATGGCAATCACTTCAAAGAAAAGTAAAAGAAGGAAATTAGATGTGTTAGAAAAAGTGTCTGAACAAATGTAGTAGGAGAGGAGAATTCACATTTTTGGTAAATTGTATGAGGACATGCAATGACTTCATAGTGGGGGTATGTTGAACCTCAGAATTATCCTCTCTCTGACATCCTTTCTCACCTTTTTCCTTATTTTCTCATAATTTTACATACTCCAATCAATTATTAATGTCATGTTTTGTCTTAAGGAATGCATTTAAATGATTTCCATGTTATAATCTGATGTTCTTGCTATTCGAATGGGTTCTTGTAATTTGGCTATGA
The DNA here is from genome assembly GCA_034641835.2 of Pinus albicaulis. Lineage (NCBI taxonomy): Eukaryota > Viridiplantae > Streptophyta > Pinopsida > Pinales > Pinaceae > Pinus > Pinus albicaulis. The sequence goes on along the minus strand of CM076570.1, from coordinate 619,247,168 downwards.
AACACAGCCTATTTTGCAACTAATCATGGGTTCTGTAGCTAGTTTCATGGTCTGACAGGTTCCGGGGTTTAAATGGAGAAATGAGCCACATGGGCATTTCCAAAATCATCTCCACATGGATTTTGTCCTATCTATTCGATCCAGATCGATAGAAAAGGAGGCTTGAGGTTGTGGTCAAATAACGTTAGAAGAGAACAGAAGGACTCTTGATTTGCTCCATCATAGCAAATCAAGAGTTAAACATTCAAATTTCAATTCTATAAGTCGGTTAAGATTAGCCACCTATAACAAAATTAGCTCATAAAAAATTATGTTTTGTTTTATTAATACCAGCTGTACAAAACCAAGAAGAATTAATTTTTACATGAAGCTTTTGTTGAAACGTCGTGTATTGTTTTAAGACTTCGTTATGTTATAATACAAGGATCATATTCATACCAATGATTTCTTAAGTGCGTATTTAACCAGCTAGGATTTCAACCGAATTTGTTGCAGAGGGCCCCTGCATAGAAGGAGGTTTTTCATTCATTTCTTTAGTTTAATTTCCTTACTCTGTTTTTGTCAATTCTATTTTCTGAAGTAGGTTAACGTTACATTTCAGTTTTTATTATTAGAATAAAATTAAATCATAACTATGTAATCATTTTTTTTCTAAAACATTTCGTGAGGATAGATCCTTCTATTTTCAAATTGAACTAAGTTTGAAGCAATAAGAATTCACAGTTATCTAGTTTCCTTTACTATTTTTTCATTCGATTTCTTATATTAGAACTATAAATAATTGTATCAATGGATATTCTTAAAGGTGATTTCAAGATGATGATTCTCAACTAAATGATTGAATGTCTAATTTATATAGTTATTGATTCTTTCCACTGCACATTTTACTTGCTTTCTAGGAACTTAGAAACTAAGGTATAATTGATTTCTTACACAACATATCAAGAGGATAATACTTCATATTGAATGCTGGAGTAAATCAAACATACATTAGTTGTTTACAATTACTTAATCTGTTAGTAAGAATCTTTTGTCAGAAAAACACCAATTTAGCTATGCATAACAAATAGCCCTAACATCAATTATGGCTGCCAATATCTTCAAATCTGCAGTTAGTTGATCAAGAAAAAGTTGCACAAATCCAGATCTATGCATAAAAAGACATTAAGCAGTGAAAATAAGGTTTTTCTCCATGCATCCAATAAACAAGACAAGAACAATATTTTTGAAAGAATTTTTTATATTAAAGGGCACTTGAGAGGAAAACAAGAAAGGTATTTCCAATTCTCCTCAATGGGATGGGTTCTTGAAAGTCCTCAGCACTTCAAATCTAGAATTTCTCTCTCTTGTTGGTGTAGAAAACCCAGACAAACATAGAACTCAAAGGGAGCTCACAAAGTGAAATAATGGAAAATTTGACAATGATAATGGCTCAAAGTCAAACCAAGAGCATAGATCCAGAGTGATATAATAGGCAACAAAAGGTGACAAATGAATGGGAAAACCCTTCTATTTATAACAAAATATTAGGGTAGTTTAGAACTTGGTGCATGAATAAAATATTATTAACCAAATTCTAGAACCATCCTTTAGGAATATTTTATTATATTTGTTGGAGAGAAAAGCTATTTGACTTGGGTCAAATCCCTTTATTTGTAAATAATAAATAAATAAATGATTTATTTATTATTTTAAGGAAGTGGTTGAATGATAATTAAATAAATAATTATTTATTTAATTATTTATAAATTATTTAGTCATATTTAACAAAGAATATTATTTAAATAAAATTTAAATAATTATTCCTAGAAAATAATAAGATAAATAAGGATTTATCTAATTAATTTCCTTGTTTTGGGTTAAATATAACTTGGAATAATAATTAAATTATTTTTTAATTGATTATTCCATGAGGAAAATAAAACAAATAAAGATTTGTTTAATATTTCCTTTTGGGGTTTCCTATTTGGACCATAAACAACTTAATAAATGTGTTTTATTAAGTTATTTTACATAGCGAAAGAAATTTTACTTAGGGTAAAATTGGTCTTACATGGTGTACTTGGGTCCATCTAATGATAATAGGTTAGATGACCAAAAAATGGTGTAACAGATTGCCCCCCAGCGTGCAAGTGTTAGGAGCAAATCTTATGACCGAAGTATGTTGTAAGAACTCAATCACCAGACATCAAAAGGGAAGTGAGAGAGAGAAATGTAAGGTAGCCTAATGTGCTGAAGAACCAGACCCTGAGGAGATGAGACTTACAGGTACAACAAGTCTCTTTTTATGAGAGGGTACCTATGCTAGAGATGGCGGGGAAGGCATACCTATGCCCGCCGAGACAAAGTACAAAAGAATAGTGCATTCAGTAAACAAGGAACCAAACTATAAAGTACATGCTAGCATAAATAGAAGCCAGATAAAAGATATAATGAGGAATCCCACATACATGTTGTGCCTGGGATAACAGCCAGGACTTATACAATAATATCTGAGTACATGAGATACAAATACAACCCAAATGCCCCCTATACATGGGAAAGAGCTCGCAAAATCTGACTGATACATGAAAATCAAAGAGGAGTTGCAAGCGGTTAAGGCCGACATCATTAAATATATGGAGCTGCATCGAAGGCTACCATGAAGAGGTCATCTGGGCATGTGGGGGGCGACCTGCAGGGCCACCCCCTCATGAGGGTTGAGACATCTCTCACACACCCGGGAATCACCAATATCTGTTGCTGCATTGCTGGACCATTAAGTATACAGATCTCGATCATGCTGAAAGGAGCTGAAGGTGAGAAACAACCAAGTCAAAGGGCGATAATTAGTCCCTTTTCCTGATCCGGGGCGCCGAACAAGAGTGGAAGCTGGAACCAAGGCACACCGCCCTCTAGACCTGTCTTCTAGAATGAATGAGCTGATGTCGACAGAAGGAGGTCCGCCATAGGTGAGGCAATAAGGAATCCTCAACTAAGGCACGAGAGAAAATATTAGAGCGACTAACAGACTAACACTAATGATGATAATGAAGTAGGGGATACTGAGTAGTGAATGGACAACTTCCCTTTTTAAAGCATAAAGGGCATGGATGACCTAGCAGCGACTGACACAATATCATGAGGGATAGGGGACAATGGGACTGAAGGCCATAATGTGTGACACGAGAGAGGGACCAAGCAAGAAAGGATGGAGGACTATAGCGGGGTACAAAGAGACTCGAGATAGACTCCATGAATGCGATTATGACTTAACTCGGATGCTCTAAACAAGGACGACTCAATGGTACTGCCACATAGTAAAGGTATAATAGGGGACCATGAAAACATGAGTACAAGATGGTAACTCATGATGAAAATCAACATGAATAAGGACAAGTATGGAGGCAAAATGGTGCCTCAAGTACAAGTGTTGTAAGTGAGGAAATCCAATTTTGAGGAGAGGTGAAGAGACCCTTCTTGGGAAAAATGTGTCCTGGTGAAGTATCAAGGTACTAAAAAATAACAAGTACCCAGAGCTCATGAACAGGCCAAGTCGCACTTTTTGTGGTCTGTTCTGCGAGCTGGGTAGTAGGTACTGGGCAAAAAACTGCGACCTATCCTAGGAAATGACCTGAAAAGTGCGACCTGTCATAGAAAAGGGGTTTCAGTGCTATTTTTGGTTGAGATCTTGGATTTGTATGGTTGAGGGGCATAGGTTCCCCCAAGCATGTTGTGTTCATGCCAAAATGTATTAGGAAAAAGGGGAATCTAAACACATTTTAATGATGTTGTGTGCTATTTGTTTTCGTTATGGTTATGCAGTATGAGAAAGGAAATGGAGGATTACCAATCTCTTTTAGTACTGCATATATGAATCAAATGGAATTTAAGTTTCTAGGTTCGCATACCTGGTGTCACTATCACAAAGAGAGGATTTGGAGATAATGAACTGATGCTCTCCTAGCAAACCCATAGGTTGGTCAACAAAAATGTCGAAGAGACTGGGTTGCTGATGTAAGATGAAGGAACAATAAGAGGTATCATCCCTAGAGTGATCTGAAGTGATATGGGACTCTATATGTTTGTCTAAATGTGGAAGAATAATGGTACTAAAGTCGACACGACCAGATACACTAGGAGAGTTGTGGAGAATTGCTTCACCTGGTCTCTCAAATATGGGTGCCCCCTTACCCAAACATTGGGTTTCAATGTAATTTCCACAAGGTGGATGTGGTTCAAACACATGGGTTCAATGTAAGGGGGAATAGATAAAGTTAGGGGTGGGGATTTCTTCCATAATGTCGTCATCGTGATAGAATATGGGGTGACTGGTGGAAGAAAGACCACCTGACGTGGCGAAGCTACCTGAATCATCATCATGAGAAGAGAGGTTCACATGTGCATCGTCAGAAGGGGTGACAGAAGAGTAAGAAAATAAAGGATCTACCGATGTTGAGCCCAGGGTGATCGCAGAAGGAAATTCAAGCGAAACAACAAGGGAGGATTCAGAGGGAATGTTCCCCGAGGATCTCATGGATGATGATAGGTAGAAAATGGTGGACAAAGGCTCCGTCATCTCGACATCAGGAGGGGGAATGTCAATGGGAGCAGTCATGTCTGGTAGTTCTACTGAAGCAAAACACGCAAATAGGGAAGAGGTGGACTCGTTGCGCTTGGCCTCGAATTGGCAGACCATAGCTAGAGAGGTGCAAAATTCCTCGAGGCGGGGACAAAGGTGGGTGTAATGGCTGTGGAGACCACACAAAGCACAGGGGTGGTTGGTGTGAATATTCTTGGGGTTCTTGATCGCGGTCACGGAAGGAACAAAGGCTTCCGGGACCGTGGACTCAAGGAACGCGACGTTAACCATGGGTTTGAGATGAGGCAGTTCAGGACAGGTATGGGTGGCATGACCGACAACATCACACAAGGAACACTGGATGGTATGCTTTGGAGGCCGAGGAGGGGCAAGGTTTGTCGGGGCAGCCTTGTCCTTTGATGCCCCCTTGCGAGCTTTTCCCTTCTTACCCGAAGCGGTCGCAACAGGAGGTGGTTGTTGTTGAGGTGACTGAGGCACTGTTGTAGCGGGATAAGTCATGGGGACCGGTTGAACTAAGGTTAAAGCAAGATAAGGTTTGGGTTGACTAGGCGAGGTTGCAGCTGGAGGATCAAGGTACCAGACGGGAATCCCAAGGGTTAGGTTAGGAAGAGAGAGGGTGGCCATGACAGGTGTCGTGTACACTCCTAGTGGGGGAGATAGGAACGGTATCTGACCAGAGGGGTAATGGCCAGGTGGGATGGCTCTTAAATGGCTAAGGCTTGGAGTAACCATTCCAGGAGGATAAAGAGGCTCATGAATACCAGCTATAGGAGAAGGGCCAGAAGGAAGAGGTCCGGCTGGCTAAGGTGAAGGGCTAGGAGCAGGTTGCGGTGAGCGAGGTTGAGGTTGAGGTTGCTGACTAGCTGAAGCGGGTTGTTTAAGGTCAGCCTGAGATGATTGCATCATGCAAACATTCACTAAGCTGGGATCAGAGATAGGAGGAGGAGGAATACCAGGGAAAGTTCCAAGAAAGGAGGAATATTTGTAGACATTGGGGGAGACATTAGTCAAAGAATCGACGGTTTGCTTATTGGCTATAGAAGAGATGGTTGACTCAGGGGAGGTCTGAGATTTTGGCTCATGATATGCCAACTGGTCAATGGTGACTATCTTTCCATTATGAGGGAAAAACATCTTGCGGTGGACCGCGGATGAGATAGAAGACATGGCATAGGTGTAGCTACATCCCAAAATAATGTTATAATCAAGAGGGGCGTCGATGACTTCAACGTCAATGGAAACAGTCTTGTCCGCAAGAGTGATAGGACAATTACGGAATAGGCCAATGGGCTGGGAGGCATGGACGTCCCATGCACAAAGGGTGATTTTCGAAGGGGCCAGCTCAGGAGATCTGAGTTGTTTCCAAACTGAAGCAGACATTATATAGGTGGATGCCCCCTCATCAATAATACATCGAGAAACATGAGCATTCCGGATTTTGACTGGGATTTGGAAAGCTACGGAAGCAGGAAGGGGGGGATGTTCTGATTGATGGGCGTCGAAAACAATAAATTGGTCATCAACAGGATCTACAGCGCCCATGGCGGATAGTAGAGCCTTCTTTTGATAAATACATGACTGGAGGAGTTCCAGCGTTGAAATGGCAGCAGGAGACTACGCCAAATCATCTAATATGCTATACGAATGAGTAGCTTGACCAGAAGCAGCGTTTCGGCGTAATGGGCCATTAGGAATCTTGGTATGAACCTCACCTTTGGGCTGAGGGATATGTAAGGGACCATTAGATGTCGAAAGAGGCTCTATAGAACCTGACTAAGGTGACGTGGTGACAGACGGAGCGGGAGGCTTGGGGTACTGATGAGACCAAGTTTGAAGGTTAAGGTCGACAGGTAAAGGTTGATCAGAGTTCATCATGAGAATCTGGTAATCAAAGGAACCAAAAGGGGAAGGTTGAGTGGATGCCTGTCCGTTAGGTGGTTGGGTAGCCACAAATCCCTATTGTGCATCCACCTGCTCTTGAGGGGGCAGTGACTGCTGTTGCAGGGGTTGAGAAGGCAAGGGAGGCGGAGGTGCTGATGTTGGAGGAGCTAGAGCACCAAGTTGTGGATACGGATAATAAGGGGGTTGGGAAACAGTGTGGTAAGTAGGAGGTTGGGCCAAAAGAGGGGGCATGCCGTGTCCTAGAGACGTGCTACCGGGAGGGGAAAAAGTGCGGGAGGTGCTGCCTCCCCCCCCCAGGAAAACCATAACCCATGGGAGGTTGGGCGTATGTATGAGAGATAGCTCCAACGATACCGTCGGCGGCATGAGGTGCCCCCAATGCATTGGCATCACCGAGTCTGGGGAGATCAGGTAGAACAGTATAAACATAACCCGTATGAGCATAGATCATGTCATATTTTAACGCCATTTGGAGGGTAGCTTCTTCGGTTTGAGGAAAATGCGATGCAACATCTTTCCCGATAGGGGGCAAGAGAGATCTAAGGAACCAATCCATGTAGACATGATCTTCGAAGGTAAGAGATTGACATAGGCTCTTTCTTCTCCGCCATTCCTGGACATGATCGGATAGGCGGGTCGCAGATGATTGACGGAAAGAAGTCAAAAGTTCAATACCAGTGTCATAACAAAGGGGAAGATGGAAGTAAGATAAAAAAGCCCGGGCAAGAGTTGTAAAGGTGGTATGAGAGGAAGTGGGCTGATCAACATACCACTTAGAAGCTTCGCCTGTAAGTGTGCATTGGAACAATCTAATACATATGGAATCATCCGTAATGGAATGGGATGAACACCACATGTGGAAATATCGAATATGGTTGGATGGATCCTCTCCAACAAGGCCTTTGAACTTGGGAATGTCGAAGGGGAGCTTGGTTGGCATAGCAGGCCAACCAACATCGTGGCGGATAGGATCATTGATCAACTAATGGAAATCGGGGAGACTGAGGCCTGCCATGAAAGGGAGCAAGGTAGAAGTCAAGGTAGTTCCCATGGTGGTTCTGATAGGAACATTCCCAACATTACGGCCGGGGATGCCGCTAGCGTTAGGCCCTGGACAAGACATGGTGAAGGTAACAGGGGGAGAACCAGAAGTAGGGGGAGAACACAAAGAATCAGAAGAGGAGTCGGAGTGTGAACTCGGAGGGGGACTAACTCGATGACAGCGGGAAGGAGTAGGACGACCAACCGGAAACTGAGGGTGAAGGCCAAGAAGTCTCCCGGATATACGCCTTAGGGGCACAAAGATGACGGCACAAAGGGAAGAAGAAGAACCAACAAGGGCAGGGAGGTGCAGAATCAAGTGATCATAATGTCGAAACAAGGGCAGAGAGGTGCAGCGTCAATTGATTTTAAAATCTTTGCCTGGTGGTATTAACCAGGCTCTTCTTCACTTAGGGTCAATGTGTGGCGTGTGTTAATTTTAATTTTTAAACCCAGACATTTTGAGAGTAAAAGAAAAAGTGTGTTGCGTAACTGAAAATAAATCTGCATAGAACATTATATAATGCCGAAATAACAGAAAATTTACAGCTAACAATGCATAAATCTAACCCAAGAAGGCATGTCTCTCAAAACTAGTCTAAAAGAGGGAAAAATCTAGTCAAAACACATGAAAGAGGGGCCAATAGATCTAAGGTCTGGAGGGACAGGGATCTAAAGGAGAAATCTGCTGAAAGGAGGTGCAGAAAATAGCAAAGAGGCAGAGGCAAAGTTGCTGCAACAAAGGAGGGAATCAGCTAAAGGTAGAAAGGACAAGGAGGTGACACTAGAGGCAAACCTAAACAAAACTATATGAGGTGATTTGAAAGGAAAAGTAGCCAATATTAAAGGGATCTGAAGATGAGGTATCAAAAATGGCTAAAACTCTGAAAATTTAGACACTTGCAGCAGCTAAAACTCTTCCACAAAAATTGGAGGGTACTGAAGCCCTAGGGGGCTAGATTCCCACTTAGTTGAGTAAAACAAAGCAAGAATAGGTCTAAACGGGTGAAGACGGAGGTCAAACAACCCTGACAGAGGTTCATAAAAAACCTAGAAAAAACTCCAGGTCACAATTTTTGGGCTGTTTTCTGCTACCTGAAGCTCCAGGAAGTAGTTTTTGGGCTGTTTTCTACTAATTGAAGCTCCAGGAAGTAGTTTTTGGGCCAAAAAGTGCGACCTGCACTTCCGGCACTCTCGGTGGAAGATTTCAGCAAAAAATGTTGTCTTAGCTGCGACTGATGTCTGTCACCTGTGCAATAGGGCCAAAAACACGCGGAAGTTAGAAATTTTAATGTTTTAGGGTTTTATAGGTGAAAAATGACATAAAAATAGAAAAAATGAAAATCTGAAAAGAAACCCTAGGGTTTGAAGCAGCTGGATATGCAGGAATATGAAAAATGATAGCGGTCGTAATTGAAAACCCGTGTGGAGTCACCAATTGTTAGTAAGAATCTTTTGTCGAAAAAATACCACGTTAGCTATGCATAACAAATAGCCCTAACATCAATTATGGCTGCCAATATCTTCAAATCTACAGTTAGTTGATCAAGACAAAGCTGCACAAATCCAAAACTATGCATAAAAAGACATTAAGCAGTGAAAATAAGGTTTTTCTCCATGCATCCAATAGACAAGACAAGAACAATATTTTTGAAAGAATTTTTTATATTAAAGGGCACCTGAGAGGAAAATAAGAAAGGTGTTTCCAGTTCTCCTTAATGGGATGGGTTCTTGAAAGTCCTCAGCACTTCAGATCTAGAATTTCTCTCTCTTGTTGGTGTAGAAAACCCAGACAAACATAGAACTCAAAGGGAGCTCACAAAGTGAAATAATGGAAAATTTGACAATGATAATGGCTCAAAGTCAGACCAAGAGCATAGATCCAAAGTGATCTAATAGGCAAAAAAAGGTGAAAAATGAATGGGGAAACCCTTCTATTTATAACAAAATATTAGGGTAGTCTAGAACTTGGTGCATGAATAAAATATTATTAACCAAATTCTAGAGCCATCCTTTAGGAATATTTTATTATATTTGTTGGAGGGAAAAGGTATTTGACTTGGGTCAAATCCCTTTATTTGTAAATAATAAATAAATAAATGATTTATTTATTATTTTAAGGAAGTGGTTGAATGATAATTAAATAAATAATTATTTATTTAATTATTTATAAATTATTTAGTCATATTTAACAAAGAATATTATTTAAATAAGATTTAAATAATTATTCCTAGAAAATAATAAGATAAATAATGATTTATCTAATTAACTTCCTTGTTTTGGGTTAAATATAACTTGGAATAATAATTAAATTATTGTTTAATTGATTATTCCATGAGGAAAATAAAACAAATATATATTTGTTTAATATTTCCTTTTGGGGTTTCCTATTTGGACCATAAACAACTTAATAAATGTGTTTTATTAAGTTATTTTACATAGCGAAAGCAATTTTACTTAGGGTAAAATTGGTCTTACATGGTGTACTTAGGTCCATCTAATGATAATAGGTTAGATGACCAAAAAATGGTGTAACATAAGCTTTAACTTTGCATGTTTTTACATTTGCTTTTAGATCCTCATTTAATTGCATCACTGATGTTCCTAAAGGTCGTTCCAAGAAGTTGATTTTATCATATTTCTAGACTGAATGATTGAATATTTAATTCATGCAAATGTTGAGTTTTCCTCTGCATAGTTTACTTGTTTTTTTTCTAGATCATTAGATATAGTTGGTTACTTAACGTCATCTCAAGAAGGTGACACTTCATAATTGAATGTTGGAGTAACTAAATATACATTAGTTGTTTTCATTTGCACACTTTACTTGCTTTTCTAGAATATTATAAGTTAAGGTTTAGATAGTTGCTTACATATCATCTCAAGAAGGTGACACTTCATATTGAATGATGAATTAACTAAACATACATTAGTTGATATATTTTTCTACTTCCACTTAGAATAGCACTGCAATTTCAATATCATATATAATATTCATCCATGGAATAGAACTAATGTTAAGGTAGAAATCATTAAGATAGATACTTTGTTTTTCACATTAGATTCTAACTAGCCAACAATGTTTGATTTATTTTTATGTAAATTAGTTTAACTTAGCAACACTTCCTTTTCTTCCTTCTTAAAATTCATTAGATTAATTTGATTTCTTTCATAGTTTTTAAACTAACATAAATTTAAACATCAAGAACAAAACCCCCAAAACAATATAAAAATACATACAACGAAGTAAGAAGAAGGTTAACTAAGCACATACAGTGCACCACACTTCATCAGTTTACAAAGCTCGATTGATAATTTATGTAAAAAATTTAAGACATTAAATTGACTAAACATCAAGTATCAAGTATCATGTACCAAATGTAGTTCACATAAAAAATGTCCAAAATTTGTCGATCTCACAAGTATCAAGTACCAAGTTATATTTCACCACATCTAGATAAGACTATATAAAAAATTAAATTTAAAACTAAATCTATTGAAAATATAATGTTTCAAGTGTGCATGTGCTTCATCCATCAGAAAGTGCATGTGCATCATCCATCAAATATAGATGGATGTAGTGTCTCTCCCAGCAAAGTCACAATCCTCGAGCTATCCTGCAAAGCATGGGACACCTGTACACAATGTGTACAAACATTAAAATTTCATGTTTTAAAATTGAGTGAGAATATATAGAACTTCATGTAAAAAAACCAAAATGTAAAAAAAAAATCATGCAATACCTCATGAGGTTCCCTCTCCAATTGTTTCTCGTCTACTAAAAATTCCCCCACAAGAACATCTTCAACAATAAACTGTACAATATACATGTACAGTTATATTAAAAAAATTCAAATGAAAATGCATATATAAACTTATTTTCAATAATATTAAGAAAAAAGAATGAAAACTTGTTCAAATGGTTGAAATGGTGTGGATGTTATTATCTCTATCGCTAGAGTCTATGGAGAAAAGAAATCCTCTATAGGAACCTAAAATTCAAAAAATTTAAAAGTATAAAATAACTCAAGATCAAGATCTAAATTTATACTAGAACTTTTGAACTTCAATTTATAAATTATAATTTAAAAACATATATTTAAGTGAAAAATTGAATACTTCTGTTGGTGGATTTGGGACATCTCCTAAGAGAGGCTCCAAAATGAAATCTCCAAAAACCTAAAATTCAAAAAATTTAAAATAACTCAAGATCTCTAGATCTCAATTTATAATAAAACTTTTAAACTTCACTTTATAACTTATAACTTAAAAACATATATATATAAGTGAAAAATTGAATACTTGTGATGGTGGATTTGGCACATCTCCTAAGAGTGGCTCGGAAAGAAAATCTCTAAAAACCTAAAATTTAAAAAATTTAAAATAACTCAATATCTAGATATATCTCATTTTTTAATGGAACTTTTTGAGGTGGAATATATAACTTAAAAACATAAATATTAAAAGTGAAAAATTGTTCATACTTGTGATTGTAGATTTGGCACATCTCCCAAGGAAGAAGAAGGTACCGCCATCCCAAAAACATTAGACGGAATCAAAATCTGTTAAAACATTTTATTATATATATGTACATGTACATGTGTGCACAATTATTTATTTTAAAAATATCTCATCATGTTTCGATATATATAATAATAGATAAAAAATAATTGTACCTCATCATGTTCACTTAAAAAACACTAACATTTGCCAAAATATCTTGATGGTGAGAACCATCTTGATTGTATGATTGATGATGAGACCCATCTTGATTGTTTGAACCGGAGGCTCCGACCGTGATATTAACATTTTCTTCATTCATCAAGCATTACAACTACAAATGGTGTTAACATATAATGATACATTTTTGTTAGATTACTGTATACAAATAAATGTATGTATATATGTATTTATTACAAAATGTACATGTGTTAAAATAATTGAACCCTAACCATTAACACATACCGTTCCCATGCCCTCTTCCTCATGAACAATTAGGTCATGCCAACCATTGCAACAATTCTTTTCATATGTTTTGAGATCTTCAACAGTCATGTTGTCAATCTCTTCATCTGTATAATATAAAGAATTAGCTTGCGCATTCTCATGTGCTCTTTGTCGATTTAGACAAACATTGACTCCACCTAATCCACTGTGAACATTGTCAATGATGGCATCCCTTGCTTCTCGACTAATTTGAGAAGTGACATCCATATTTGACCGCAAAATTTCGACATGAAAAGGTCGACTAACCAACAATGGCTCAAGGTGAGGCAACTCAACATCACACCTAAGATCCCTATGGTCACACAATCGACCTTTCCTAGGACCAAAAAGTTCAGAGGGAAGGTCATTGTAATTGGGTTTCATTTGCAAAAAGAATTATGCATAAAATAATTTTTCAAAATAAAGTGGAACCTTGTCGTTCCATGGGAGTCTTCCATAGGCCACAAGGTGTTTATCATACAAATAGCAAGCTGTATGAGGGTGCTTGAAATATTTCACCTTCAGCATCTTTCTTTTTGGCCCTTCATTGAAATTAAACACAGACTTGGTCATTTCTGTTGTAACTTTTTTTTTTTACAATCTCCCATTTATCGGGACCCATCACTATTTCCTTTCTTTTTCTCATCACTTCTACAAAAGTATCGGTGGTTGGCCCAAGCTTTCGGTACACATATGCTAGTTCACCTAAAGAGTGTGTAACTATTTGCAAGCTTTGTCGACTCTTAGTAGGTAGAGTCAAAGCCACAAGATCTCTCTTCAATTTTTCATGAAGATGTTGACACCTTTCTAAGGTGCATTGTTACATGTTTGTTTCCCAAGATATATCAGAAATGTCGAATGGATGACTCGTGCTTGGTGGATAGCCTTCTTCTGAAATGACGCATTCTGCCCCATGTCTTCTTTTAGCAACATTTGGAGTAGCATTTTCAGCCTCTGCTTCAATATATAAAATTTTGTATATTAAAAAAACACATATAAACAAATTTGTACAAATTGAATGAAAATAATATTCAAATTGATGGCCACCTCGATGTGGTTGGCTAACATCTTGCCCAACCTGAGACTGTTGAGAACCAGAACGACCATCGATTGGTTGAGAACCAACACGAACAACCGTTGATTGACCTCTGGGGGAATACATATCACCACCTTCACGCAATCCACCAGCACTTATTAATTTCCCTCCAAGGGAATTTGAACCACCACTAACCTCATAAGACGAGAGAGAAGCTTCATAAGAAAATATGAATTGATAATCAATTCAAAAATACATTCATACATATAAATACATGTACATATTCAATGATTAAATTGCGTGAACCATGGGCATGCTCCATTGATGGAGTAGACACCCTTGTCTTCTTAACTCCTAAAAAATAAAAAAATGAAACTTATTAACAACTAATTTAACTCGCAAAATTGATAAAAAATTAATTCCATATGTACACACATGTATGTATATGTATGGAGATTTAAGATTATATTTAAATACCATGAACATCCCTCGATCCCTGATCCCCTTCTCTCGTAGAGATATGGGATTCTATTGATCTTCGTCATTCATCCTCCATGATATATATATCTATAGTGGACATTTACAATTATTTTTTTAAATTACTATTTAAAATAAATTCAAAATAAATTTCAGAAAATTAATGTAATTTAATGTACACAAATTGTGTAAAACACAACTTTCAAATCACTAATTGATATGTGAAACTCAATTTAAGAATTTTTTTTTTATAAAAAAATTAATTTCACCAAATTGCACTTTACATGGTGGGAGCACACTTGGTATAAAATTGAAAAAAACATATGGTCATTAAAAAAGAAGCGTGAAACTCCATTTAAACAAAAATTTGTTGAAGTCCTCACATTTTAATTTTATAAAAATGTGAAGTTCACCACTTGTCGCAAATGTGAAGTTCACCAAGTTGTGCTTTACATGGTGTGGTGGGAGCACACTTGGTATATAATTGAAAAAAATACATGGTCATTAAAAAAGACGCATTTATAAGTACAAAATGCACACATATCCACGATATGTTACAATGTCCATTAATAAATTTTGAAGAAGAACGTCTCAACACTAATTCATCTTTGAGAGATGAATCTTAAATTTTTGAAGAAGAGCGTCTAAAAACAATTCATCTTTGAGAGATGAATCTTGCATTTGCATTGTCTTGTATAATTCTAATTCATCTATTAATTCATCTTTGATAGATGAATCCTGAGTTGGCATTTCCCCATGCAATAGATCAGCAGACATCTTATTCACATTTGTACAATGTCTTATACTAAAAAATTGAAATTGGCTAACAATATTGTTTGTGTTTCCGTGCAGTTGGTTTAGCCTCTCCTTCTTAACTTGGTACACGGCTTTCATCTGGTTGGACACAAGTTCAGAATTGGTGAAAACTACATTTCCATTTGATCCATACTCCCTAGCTATTTCCAAGACTTCTATCAATGCAATTTAATATGCCTCATTGTTTTTTGTTCTTCCTAGTATATTCATTTTCCTTTGGACGACCTTGCTAGTCGCAATATTGGAAATCACATATGTAGTCACCATTTTCCCTGGATCAGGATAGAAAGAAAAATCTATGCATAATGTCAATTTTGAAACTATATTTAGTGGGTTTTTTTATCCCTGAAAAAAAAAACAAATTCAATAAAAATATATTAAATTAACATTTAATGCAAATGCATGGGAGAAATGAAACATGTGCATGAGATAAATGACATATGCATGGTTTATATTAAAGTTTGACTTAAAGTTTATGGTAGAATTCACATCTAGAAATGAGATGCGTTAAATATTGCATTGCCTAGAGTTTAAGGGAGATTTATGACACATATACATGGTTCATGCATGGTTTGCATGAAAGTTTGCCTTAAAATTTGTGGCAGAAATCACATCTAGAAATGACATGCCTTAAGAAAGGATGAGATCCAGAGGCTACCTGGCCCTTTACATGCCTTATGAAATGATGAGATCTAGAGGCTACCTAGCCCTTTATAGACTCCTTTATAACTTTTAAAAGTTAAGACTCAACCAACAAACTAAAATCCTATGGAAGTTTAGCCACTTTAGGTTCAGATTTTAGGCTTTAAAGTTTGCCTTGAATTAATGAGGGAAAGCCTTGAGTTTGGGGGATCATATCCAATGATAGTACAACCACTTTAGGTTCAGTTTTTAGGCCTTAAATTTTGCCTTGAATCAATGGGAAAAAAACTTTAATTTGTGGGAGAAATGACATTTACATGGTTTGAAAAATTATTTTATGCACTTTCTAAAACAACTAGTTGTGTTGGTTGATGAAGTTATGTCAAAAGTCACATCTTTATGAGTTTGTGGGAGAAATGAAATAGAAATGACACATGCCTTAAAATTTTCCTAAAATTTTATGGGAGAAGGGATAAATGACACATGTACAAGGTTTTCCTTAGAGTAGTAGTGGTTTATGGATATTAAAATGAAGAACTTATATTTTTGTTCTAGAGATTGACTGTAGGGGAATTTACTAGATATGTTACCTTTGAGAAAATATGAGATCCAGACGCTACCTGACTCTTTACAGACTCTGCCTTTAGAACTTGTAGAAGTTAACACTCAACAGACAAACTAAAATCCTATGGAAGTTCAAAATCCTATGAGATTTCAACCACTTTAGGTTCAATTTTTAGGCCTTAAAGTTTTCCTTGAATTAATGAGAGAAAGCCTTTAGTTTGTGGGAGAAATGACATTTACATGGTTTGAAAATTTATTTTATGCACTTACTAAAAAAACTAGTGGTAGTGGTTGATGAAGTTATGTCAAAAGTCATGCACCTTTACGAGTTTGTGGGAGAAATGACAAATTGCCTTATAGTTTATGGGAAAAAATAAAATAGAAATGAAACATGCCTTAAATTTTGCCTAAAAGTTTATGGGAGAAGGGAGGAATGACACATGTACAAGGTTTGCCTTAAATTGGTAGTGGTTTATGGATATTAAAATGAAGAAATTCTATTTTTGTTCCAGAGATTGACTATAGGGGCATTTACTGGATATGTCACCTTTGAGAAAAGATGAGATCCAAAGGCTACCTGGACCTTTATAGAATCTTCCTTTAGAACTTGTAGAAGTTAACACTCAACAGAAAGACTAAAATCTTATGGAAGTTCAAAATCCTATGAGAGGCTACCTGACCCTTTACATGAAATGACATGCCTTAAGAAAGAATGAGATCCATAGGCTCCATGGCCCTTTACATGCCTTAAGAAATTATGAGATCCAGAGGCTACTTGGCCCTTTACAGACTCCTTTAGAGCTTATAGAAGTTAAGACTCAAAAAACAAACTAAAATCCTATGGAAGTTCAACCACTTTAGGTTCAATTTTTAGGCCTTAAAGTTTTCCTTGAATTAATGGGGAAAAGCATTGAGTTTGGGGGATCCTATCCTATGGAAGTTCAGCTACTTTAGGTTCAGTTTTTAGGCCTTAAATTTTTCCTTGAATTAAAGGGAGGAAGCCTTGAGTTTGGGAGATCCTATCCTATGGAAGTTCAACTACTTTAGGTTCACTTTTTAGGCCTTAAAGTTTGCCTTGAATTAATGGGAGAAAGCCTTAAGAAATGACACATTCTTTAAAGTTAATGGGAGAAAGGCAACATGACACATGCTTTAAAAACTTTACCTAAGAATTTATGGGAAAAATGACACACGTACACAGTTTTCCTTAAAGTGGTTGTGGTTTATGGATATTAAAATGAAGAACTTATATTTAGATCTATTCCAGAGATTAACTATAGGGGAATTTACTGAATATGTCACCTTTCAGGAAAGATGAGATCCAAAGGCTACCTGGCCCTTTACAGACTCTGCGTTAACACTCAACAAACAGAGTATAATCCTATGGAAGTTTAGCCACTTTAAGTTTTTAGGCCTTAAATTTTGCCTTGAATTTATGGGAAAAGACCTTTAGTTTGTGGGGAAAATGGCATGTCCATGGTTTTCCTTAATTTTATGGGAGAAATCAAATCTATAAATGACATGCCTTAAAATTTTCCTTGCCTAGAGTTTAAGATAGAAATGAAATGTACATAGTTTGCCTTAAAAAATTTGCATTATAGTATATGGGATAAATGACATTGTCTTCTATTTTTTGGGATAAATGACATATAAATGACAGAGAAATGACATATGTCAAAAGTCACACCTTTATGAGTTTGTGGGAGAAATGGCATGTACAGGGTTTTCCTTAGAATTTATTTTTCCTTAGAATTTATGGGAGAAATCACATCTAGAAACCTTTATTTTGACATCTATAAATAGGCTAAGAAGATTAAGAAAAAAATTTCAACTTACAAATTAGTTATGTCCTTAATAAGAAGTATGATTTAGCACTTATCAAATTTTTTAATAATTTATAATAATGTCATTTTTGGCTTGTACTATCATTCATCCTTGATATGTGCAAGAAATTTACAACTTCAACATCAACCTACACTATCATCATATCACTGTAGCCATGCCAATATAGATTATTTATATCCATTACATCATAAAGCACTCCACTTTTAACATTTTAAAAGAATAAAGCAACATGGAAGGTGTAAATTTAGGTACATTAATACACTCCAATTTTAACATTTTACAAGAATAAAGCAACATGGAGGGTGTAAATTTAGGTACATTGATAAAATACACCCATGTAAATCTAGATTATTAAGATCCATTACATCATATTTAACAAAATCTAGATTATTTATATCCTTTACATCCTAAAACACTCCACCTTTAACATTTTACCAGAATAAAGCAAAATGGAAGGTGTAAATTTAGGTACATTAATAAAATACAGCCATGTCAATCTAGATTATTAAGATCCATTACATCATATTTAACACAATCTAGATTATTTACATCCATTACATCCTAAAACACTCCACTTTTAACATTTTACAAGAATAAAGCAACATGGAAGGTGTAAATTTAGGTACATTAATAAAATATAGCCATGTCAATATAGATTATTAAGATCCATTACATCGTAAAACACTCCACTTTTAACATTTTACATTTTACTCATCTTGAGTTTGGGGGATCCTATCCTATGGGAGTTCAATACAGCCATGTCAATCTAGATTATTAAGATCCATTACATCTTAAAACACTCCACTTTTAACATTTTACATTTTACTCCACTTGATTTTGGGGGATCCTATCCTATGGAAGTTCAGTTACTTTCAGTTTTTAGGCCTTAAAGTTTGCCTTGAATTAATGGGAGAAAGCCTTGAGAAATGACACATGCTTTAAAGTTAATGGGAAAAAGCCAATGACACATGCTTTAAAGTTTTTCTTAAGATTTTATGGGAGAAATGACACATGTACATGATTTTCTTTAAAGTGGTTTTGGTTTATGGATATTAAAATGAAGAACTTCTATTTAGATCTGTTCCAGAGATTGACTGTAGAGGAATTTAATGGATATGTCACCTTTCAAAAAAGATGAGATCCAGAGGCTACCTGGACCTTTACAGACTCTGCCTATAAAACTTGTAGAAGTTAACACTACCTAGCCCTTTACAGACTCTACCTATAGAACTTGTAGAATTTAACACTCAACGGACAAACTAAAATCCTATGGAAGTTCAGCCACTTTAGGTTCAGTTTTTAGGCCTTAAAGTTTGTCTTTAATTAATGGGAGAAAGCCTTTAGTTTTAGAGTAACATTATAAAATACTTTAATGTGAAGATAGCACTTTACCTACAAAACATTGGAATTGAAGACTGTGCTTATATATCAGAGTTCTGTTATGACATATTTATCTTCCCTACCTGAAATGCTATTATCTTCCTTTCCCTATATATTTCAGGGTAGTAGAAGAATGGATTTTATGAATGGCATGGTTTTCAAGATGTGGAGTTGCTTGTTGGTTTTACTTGGTATTCTCAAAGGGATAGACATTTTAAATCATTTCTGAAGGTTGTTTTATTTGAGTTCAATCATGTCATTTTGAAACAGAGAAAACTTAAGTGAGGAGGGACGAAAATGAAAATAGTTTAAGGCAATCCGTTAGTGAGACTTAGTATGGCCGTGAGACACATACATCATTAGGCCATTGAGTTATGGATTCACTTATAGCTATTGAGTCCTATTCATTTGACCTATAAGTGTTTATCATTTTTTTTTTATCACAAAAGCTGGGCTTGGTTGGAGGTTGTGCAGTCAAGGTTTGTTTATTCAATTACATGGATTCCCTTGTGGAAACCTTGAATTAGTTGTCTGTCAATTTAAGCCTATACGAAATATTTCCTATAAATTGTGGATCATACTTCTAAGCTGAGATTATCCTAATTTTAATTTATTTTGAGCTAGCAAAGCATCTAAACATCTTCTTATCGCAGATTATGACGTATTTATTGGTTGTATATGAATGTTTTTATCATTACAATCTATCCCTTTATTAGAAACCTATCATTGGAAACCACAAGAAATAGGTACCGAAGGGTCCAAAATATTGGAAACATGAAAGTAGTCTCTAAAGGGGTGTCATCTACATGCTAGATAAAATGCCTTAAACTTGCCAAAATCTGTCTGATATTAACAACATAGAGTTCCAGTGATCTACAAGTTTTTTTTCATATATAAATGAGAATTTTGAGCTATGCTCCAAAGGTCCTTTTTTCAATCAGCCTATGAAGGAACATACCAAGAAACGTCTTGGAAAAAAAATTAATCCTTTAAATAACCCTTCAAAGGCTTCCCAAGTAATTTGATACTCTCTTTCATATAGCTGGACACACATACCAAGTGAAAAGAACATAACTGATCCAGTTGGATATCGGTGGCCACCTGCCTATTCCACTTGGGCCCCCACCATTGTCTCTTTTAGTTTTTCAGTTTCGGCATAACTTACTACATTTAGCAATTTTTCGGGTTCTGAACTTCCGGAGCCATTTTGAGGCCCTAAACGACGTTTTTTGGGCATCGCACCTCTAGCGAATATCAGTCCGTTCTAGAATGATATTTGTGGCGAAAGTTGTAGTCCTCGAATAGAGCTTTCTAATGATGTATCATGTGCATCAAACGGAGATAGTATGCCAAAGTTACGTCCCTGGGAAGTTGAAACACCAATTTACCCAAACGGGGCTCATAGTTTTGGCGCTTCATCTCCTAGGGTTAGGTTTTTGGATGTTTAGGGTTCTCCATTATTTCTTAATAATAAATAGGCCCTCGAGCCTCATTGTAACTCAGTTCAGAGGCCTGTAGCCGCCACATCTCTCCTCAGAGATAGCTACCAGTGCCCTAGCTAGTTTTATTTCCATTCTGTCTGTAAGCAAATTTCAGTTCTTTGATATTAATGAAATGAAGTGTTATTTCCGCTGCATCTCTGTATTTATGTTTATATGTTTATTCTGTTGCGTTCCCGCATAAATCCGGATCAGTGGTATCAGAGCGGTCTGCTTTTTCTCGATCCTTCTTTGCATGTCCCCAACGAGGTCGGGGTATAAGGAGCTAGGGCTTGATCTGGTGGAACCTTTGCAAGATCAGCCTCGCAAACCTCGATGGATGCCCATGGGGGACGAAAAGAAAGATGAGGGAGCAGGAGATCCTATCAAAATATTGCTCGAGGAGGCCCTCGAAAAACAAAGGAACGCGATGATTGATAGTTTTGCTCAGATCCTTCAACGGCTGCCCACCGGCGGCGCATCTGCATCCAGTAGCCACTCTGGAGTTGCGACTC
Organism: Pinus albicaulis; assembly: GCA_034641835.2. Classification (NCBI taxonomy): domain Eukaryota; kingdom Viridiplantae; phylum Streptophyta; class Pinopsida; order Pinales; family Pinaceae; genus Pinus; species Pinus albicaulis. The sequence goes on along the minus strand of CM076570.1, from coordinate 619,225,904 downwards.
CCTTTAAGGTACAAGTAAATTTTGACATTCCCATATTTGAGGGTCAAATAGACGCATATGCCGTAGATAGATGGTTGAATCTATTAGAAGGATATTTCTCTGTTCATGACTTTTCAGACCCGGAGAAGATTATTTTTGCACTCCTCAAAGCTACCCCCCATGTTAAGGACTGGTGGGAAACCTACTGTGAGAACAAGGACCAGACAGAACCCTCTCTGTTCTCGGCCGTACCAACTTGGAATTCTTTCCGAGACGTCGTCAAGGAACAATACTATCCCGTGGGTAGCTATGAGGACAAGTACATACAATGGACCACGCTGCGACAACAAAGGGATCAAGATGTGCATGAGCTGACGAATCTGTTCCATACCCTGCGCACAAAGTTGGGTATCAAAGATTCAGAGAAACATTTGGTGCTAAAGTATCGCAGCTGTCTGCACAGATACATTCAGGAGGAAATGGAGTTCCTCGACATCTCCTCGCTTGGTACGGCATACCGGTATGCTGCCAAGATTGAGCAGAAATTCAAACAGAAGAAGCGAGACTTTGGATCCGTGAATCAAAAGCAAGGAAAAGGTGCTTCCAAACCGCAGAACAAAGGACAGAGCATGGCGGCTAAAGACAACCCGTCAAAGCCACAAGAAAAGAACAACACCGTAAAGCCAAAGAAGGACACTGGAAAGTGGTGTGAGTTCCATAAGAGCTCCACTCACAACACAAGTGAGTGTCGGGCCAAGCAGTCGCTAGTGGCCGAGATGAGGGCTTCTGAGTCAGATGCATGCTCCGACTCCGAATCAGAACCTGAAAAGGGGAATGAAAAAGGGAAACAGATTATTGATGCGAAGCCCAATGCCACCGTTGCCACTACAAAGATCCAGAAGGAGGAACCGGAAGATCCAGAGGAGGAGGAACGTCTCTTCCACTCCCAGATGTGGGTAAAGGGCTCCCCTGTACAGTTGATTGTCGACAATGGGAGCCAAAAGAACCTCATTTCAGCAGACGCCGTGAAGCGGTTGGGCTTGCCGACCATAGCTCACCCACATCCATACACCATCGGGTGGCTTCACCAAGGACGAGATCTCCGCGTCAGCCAGCAGTGCCGCCTTCCCTATAGCATCAAGCCCTTCACGGATGAGGTATTATGTGACGTTGCTCCTATTGATGTTTCTGATGTATTATTAGGACAACCATAATTGTGGAAGCATCATGCTGTGTATAAGTCTCAGCCTCGTGCTGTTATTGTTACTTTGGGAAATAAGTTGTACAGGATACCAAAGGTACCACCTCCTTCCACTATCTCTTTGGTTACTGCAAAACAATGCAGTAAGCTCATTTCCCAAACCAGGAAATTCGTTTTCCTGATGATCTGCCCCCAGGGCAAGAAGAAGATGGCCACGACCTCCAGACAAGGCTCCTCTACACAACAACAAAAAATGGATAAGGTTGTGGAGGAGTATGGGGACATTTTCACCTCACCCACAGGGGTTCCTCTGCACTGTCAGGTCAAGCACCTGATTGATCTGACCCCAGGTGCGTTGCTACCCAACAGACCAATCTATCGATGCTCTGTTCTGGAGAACGATGAAATCAAGAGGCAGATTTAGGAGCTACTGTAGAAGGGTCACATCCGACCAAGTTCATCGCCCTATGGGAGCCCAATCGTGTTGGTACAGAAGAAGGATGGGACGTGGAGACTTTGTATTGTCTATCGGGCGCTGAACAAGATCACTGTCCAGAATAGGTACCCAATCCCATGGATTGATGACCTTCTGGACCAACTCAAAGGTGAAAAATATTTCAACAAGATTGACTTGAAGTCGAGGTATCACCAGGTACTGATTGAACCCTCCGATGTGTGGAAGACTACCTTCAAAGACAAGGAAGGCCTTTTCGAATGGCTGGTCATGCCTTTTGGGTTGAAAAATGCTCCCGCAACCTTCATGAGGATTATGGATGACATCTTGCGGCCATTCACCAACTCATTTGTAGTGGTGTACTTGGATGACATTCTGATCTTCAGCCAAACTTGGGAAGAGCACCTTCACCACATCCGACAAGTCCTCCAAACACTGCGGCAACACAAGTTGTGTACCAATCTAGAGAAGTGCACTTTTGGCATGACCCAGGTTCAATATCTGGGATACATTATTGATGAAAAGGGGGTGCATGTGGATCCAACCAAGATCCAATTCATTCAGGATTGGCCAGCCCCAACTACTATAACAGAGCTTCGCAGCTTTCTGGGTCTTGCTAATTTCTATCGGAGGTTCGTGTTGGGATTCTCTCATATCACTTGGCCCTTGAGTCAAGTAACCAAGGGAGGAGCGAGAGAAAAATTCTTTTGGTCATAACCTCAACAGAAGGCGTTCACAGAATTGAAAAATCGCCTTTGTTCTGCCCTAGTGCTCACTTTACCAAACTTGCAACAGCCATTTGAGATCGAGACAGATGCCTCTAACTATGCTATTGGGGTAGTTCTTACTCAACAGGGACATCCAGTGGTATATCACAGTGAGACATTGTCTGACACAGTTCGCAAGTATCCCACTTATGACAAAGAAATGTATTCCATTGTGCAAGCTTTTCGACAATGGAAGCATTACATTTTGGGGAAGGAAACAATCATCCACACAGACCATCGGCCCCTGCAGTTCATACAAACACAAGGGAAGTTGTAGAATCAAAAGTGGTCCACATATCTTCAACAGTTTCATTTGAACATCAAGTACAAAAAGGGTAGCACCAATAATGTTGCAGACTGCCTCAGCCGACCACCGATCGTGGCGCTCACCACCGTGCTCAACTCTTGTGGGCATGAGACTTCTGATTGGCCGCTTCTCTATGACAGTGACACAAAATTCGGCCACACTTACAAGGCACTCTTGGGGGGTATGCAAGTTCCAAATTTTCACCTCCAAGATGCACTTTTATGTCACCTGGGACAGCTTTGTGTTCCTTCAAGCGAGCATGCCAAGATGATATGGGAAGCACACTACAGTCAAGTTGCTGGGAATTTCAGGGTCGAGAAAATAGTAGCAATCATGTAGAAGTATTTATATTGGTTGAACCTTCGAAAGGATGTCGAGAAGCATATCAAATCTTGCACTGCTTGTCCCATTGCCAAACTAACCATCAAGAAGCAAGGCCTATATACTCGGCTACCTACCCCTAGTCGACCTTGGGAATCCATCTCCATGGATTACATGTCGGGCTTGCCTTCTACTAAGTAGGGAAATGACTGTTTTTTCATAGTCGTCGACAGATTCTCGAAGATGGCCATCATGGCGGCCTACAAGAAGAATATCACAGCAGAATCCACTGCTAAACTCTTCTTTGAATGAGTGTGGGTGCACTTTGGGATCCCACAGTCTATCATATCAGATCAGGATAGCAGGTTCCTCAGCACATTTTGGTCCAGCCTCTGGTCAATGTTGAATACCAAGCTCACCAAGTACACAACTTTCCATCCCCAAACAGATGGCCAGATAGAGGTCATCAACAGAATGATTGTACACATTCTGCGCATGTACAATTCAAAGCATCCATGCACATGGGATGAGAGCCTCCCATATGTACAACATAGTTATAATCGGTCTCTCCACAGTTCAATCGGCCATAGCCCCTTTCAGGTGGGCTTGGGATTCTAGCCACTATGTCCTATTGACGTAGCCATACCATTTGCAGCTGCTCAGGCCGATTCAGCTCATGTCCAATCTGAAGATGACAAAGCAAGTAGCTTCATCAAGCGCATTCAACACATCCGCAAATAGGTTCATGATATATTGGACCGAGCCAATGCCAAGTACAAGCAACGCCATGATCAACACTGGGTGCCACACAACTTCTAGGTGGGCGACAAAGTATGGCTACATTTGCAGAAGGAGCGCCTCACTGGACCACACTGCAAGCTTCGCCCGCTCTGATACGGGTCGTACACCATCACCAAGGCTGTAGTGAACAATTCCTTCGAGCTCAGTATTCCACTATTCCTTGGTCTACACCCAGTCTTCAATGTGGATCGCCTTCGTCCTTACTTCCCACCTCTACTGGACACCTCAGACATTTCAGAACAACTCACATCAAAAGAGTTAAACCTAGACTGCATGGAACAGGCCACCACAGATTGTATCATGGACATGAAAATAAAGATCACTTGCCAACAAAATATCCAACTGTATTGGGTTGTCAAAGCTGGCCAACTCCTACACCAAGGCAAGTGGTTCACCAGGGACCAAGTTCAGTAGAAGTTTCCTCATCTCATGGAGGAACTCAACGCAATGGGGACCATTGCTTCCTAAGCGGGGAGGAATGATCCAGGTGGATATTGGTGGCCACCAGCCTATTCCACTTGGGCCCCCACCATTGTCTCTTTTATTTTTTCAGTTTCAGCATAACTTACTATTTTTAGCAGTTTTTCGGGTCCTGAACTTCCGGAGCCGTTTTGATGCCCTAAACGACGTTTTTTGGGCATCGCGCCTCTAGCGAATATCATTCCGTTCTAGAATGATATTCATGGCAAAAAAAAATTTCCTCGAATAGAGCGTTCTAATGATGTATCATGTGCATCAAACGGAGATAGTATGCCAAAGTTACGTCTCTGGGAAGTTGAAACACGAATTTACCCAAACGGGGCCCATAGTTTTGGTGCTTCATCTCCTAGGGTTAGGTTTTTGGATGTTTAGGGTTATCCATTGTTTCTCAATAATAAATAGGCCCTCGAGCCTCATTTTAACTCAGTTCAGAGGCCTGTAGCCACCACATCTCTCCTCAGAGATAGCTACCAGTGCCCTAGCTAGTTTTATTTCCATTCTGTTTGTAAGCAAATTTCAGTTCTTTGATATTAATGAAATGAAGTGTTATTTTTGTTGCATCTCTGTATTTATGGTCATGTTTTTATTCTTTTGCGTTCCTGCATAAATCCAGATCAATAACATGGCATGAAGGAAATGAAACCAAAGAGTGTCTTTAGGTCATGGAAGATATCACATGGAAGAGTGTATATGTTTGTTAGTTTGTATAAACAATATGCCTGCAACCTCTATGGTGTTATCCAATTCATTGAAGTCATTCTCCTATGTGGGTTCATCATGTACAACATGAACTTCATCGGGCCTTGTTTTAAGCAATTTATGAAGCACATATGATAATGATGTTGATGCTTCTTCATAGATACCACTCACCATATAAAACTCAACAAAAAAATCCAAGAACGTCAAAGCAAGTAGTGGGGTAAGTAGTAGCTCACCTGGGATCTATTTCATAAACTCAGTAAAAAAAGCCATAAACATCAAAGCAAGTAGTGGGATAAGTAGTAGCTCACCTAGGATATATTTCATTTTGATAGCTATCATAAACTCATATTTCTCCATATCCCATAGCGGCTTCCCCATTGGCATTTATTAATTCTCTGTTTTCAATTTTGTTTACAGGGTTCTCTATTGAAACTAACAATTTGTTATTTTTCATTTCTATTGAAACTAACAATTTGTTATTTTTCATTTTTCTTAGAGTTGTTCCATATGAGTCTAATTCCCATAAGTGTGACATATATTTATTAATTCTCTATTTTCAATTTTTTTATAAGGGTTCTCTATTGAAACTAATAGTTTGTTATTTTTCATTTCTATTGAAACTAACAGTTTGTTATTTTTCATTTTTCTTAGAGCTGTTGCATATGAGTCTAATTCCCATAAGTCTGACATATATTTATTAATTCTTTGTTTTCAATTTTCTTTAAAGGGTTCTCTATTGAAACTAAAAGTTTGTTATTTTTTATTTTTCTTAGATTTGTTCCATATGAGTCTAATTCCCATAAGTGTGACATATATTTTAAATTCTCTATTTTCAATTTTGTTTATAGGGTTTTCATTTTTTCTTCCATTACCCTCTAGGTTTAGTATACTTTCCAGTTTGATAACTAAAAAATGGAGACAGGTAAAAAGACAAAGAAGGAAAGACATCAATTTATATCTTGAAAGTAGGTGGGATATATGTAACCATAGTATGTATAGTCTGATCAGGTGTGGTAGCTTTATTTGATATACAAGTATTACGTGATTCAATGAGACATATAATATCCTGACAATATGCAGAAATATGTTGGTTTCAAATTAATAGAAATATGTTGGTTTTTAAAATATCCAAAATACTAAAACAAAAAAGAGTGAGTTGGGTATCTTAACGGCTACAACAAAAAAACATTACGATTTCCATGTTGAACGAGAACCTGAAAAAATTGATTATAGCAGGGTGCCAACCTAGGAATTCGGAGCCGAGGCCGCAATTCGGTGATGAGGCCGCAATTTGGAGCCGAGGCCACAATTTGGTGACGAGGCCACAATTCAGAGACGAGGTCGCAATTCGGAGATCAACGAGGCCACAATTAATGAGGAAGTAGGAGGACAATTACCTGCAAGAAGAAAAAAATTAAAACAACAATAAAACTATTTCACAAAGAAAAAAACAACAAGAATTACCTAGCAAGACTCTTCCAAGACCCTAGAAGACTCTGCAAACACAAACATAACAGACACGATAAGCCTGAAACACAAACACAGCAGACACAAACGCGATAAGCCCAAAACACAAACACAGGAGACACGGACGCGATAAGCCCGAAACACAATCACAACAGATGCAAATGCTAATAAGCCTGAAACCCATTAACAGGTCCAGGCCGGTGCATTTATAAACTAAAGTTCGGCAGGATTATTTTAAGATTTTGGCCTTATGTTTCCAGTTTTCCCATCTCCGGCAAAAAATCCATTTTCCCACGCTGTTAGTACGCCGTCAATGTAAATGGAAAAATGAGTTCGGCTGAACTGATTTTGAAAGTGCGGTTGAACTCTATAATAGTTCAGTCCAAATTTTATAAAAGTTCGGCCAAATTGTTGAGAAAAAGAGTTTTCCACCCCCAATTCTCATAAAAGTGTAACCCAACTTTGTGGGTTTACTCAGGTGTAAATCTTCTGCCAGAGCTTTTGTTTACCACAACCATTGTCTTAACCTTATCCGTGGAATACATGTGACTAGGTTTGATATCACTGCTAGATAAACCACCCCCACTAACCGTCTTGCAACATTAAATAGTACCACGACATGTGAATGCATACGATAATTGCCGGTGTTACGGGTTGGTTCGCCGTCGGGTTAACATTTTAATGTTGTGGTTTAAATAAAAAATATGAAAAAATATTAGGCCGCTAGCAGGTTGGGACCACTGGCGGTCCCTCCCCCCATACATAAAAATTTCAAACCATAAAATGAAGCGGCGTTCATATATTGTTAAGTCATATGCAGTAGGCGGATCGGTCGAAGTTCATTGCGATGGGCAGGAGGTCAAGGGGTCGACTCCCGCTGACTCCATAAAATTTTGATACTGCATCATGAGGACACATGGTGGCCTCTGGGCTTTCCATGTGTCACCCATATGACAGTTCACACAAAACCATCCAACGGCCAGAAAAAACCTCCGTACCACAAAAAATCAACGACCCTCATCATGACATGTGTCTCGTTCTAGTTGGTTGGAGAAAAATGGAATATTCTCCAAAATATACCTGCTGACTGTACTTATATGCTGACAGGGAATCCAGTCACAAAATTTTTTGTTGTTTGGGAAAATGGACATAATGCGATATCTTCCACATATGACATTATTTTTTCAAACCATTTGCGGTGTCGGAATCGCAACAACAAGACCTTTCTGGTCACTCAGGTTTGATCATGTTTCGAGCACTTTCATTTTTTTTCATAACACATGATCTCCTGATCACACCTCCCCACTAGGAATATTTTGGACCTGAAAAGCTCTCTGGATTACTGAACATGAAGATGAGGATACTGTGTCCCCACTCTTCCAATATTTATCCACTGAAATTTCCCTAATTTCATTAATTGGAGTTTTTCATGAAACGACAAATTTTCCCTTGATTCCGTCGACCGACCATTGCTGATTTTGATATTTTCATGCTGCACATTTACTGAACTTTTAAAACATCAACCTAACTTTGTAGTAAACATCTTATTTCTACATTGGTCTATAATCAAAAGAAACTTGGAATTACTCTCACCTTGCATTATGTCCTTATGGCGATTTTTTGTTGAATTTGCCTTGAACTTGTGTCAATTCCTAACTAAGTTTCTTCGCCATTGTACCATGCCTCTTGGAGACTAGCAAGGAACATTTCTGAATCCTGTGACTTCTTTTCTAAGTTGCTTTTCCCTCTCTTTTACCTTTGTAACTTCTTGCACTGACACCTTGTTTTCAGCACCGTTCAACACCAATGTCGACTGCTACAACTGCTTGTCATCTTCTCTCAAAGACAACCTACTTTTAAACTGAAACAACTCATTACATTCATCGGCATTTGTTTGAAAAGGATTATGTAAAAATTCTCTTTGTTTAATCATCATCAATTTCAATTTTTGGCTTGGATTGACTAGCCTCTTCATTTTCCCTGCATTAACTAAAGAAGTGTCTATTTTCTTGCAATGAGCTCTCACAATATACTCCTTTTCATCTTTAAATAAATGGTATTTGTTCTCATGGTGATGGAAGATTGATTTCCTGTCATACAAGTAAGGACTTCCCAACACCATACATGTTATATCAAGCGGAACAACATTTAATTCAACTGTGTTAATGAAATTTGCATCCTTACAAATCTAATCAAGTGGATATGGTTTTGGATGTGGAATGGTCTCAAGATTAAGTTTCTTGACCAGGTCTTTAGAAATTAAGTTCGCTTGTGACCCATTTTCAAACAATGTGTCAACCTTGGTATGTTTGGAAATGACCCTCACATGAAACAGTTCAATTATCTCTTCTTCATTTGGAGCTTGTATGTGACAGTTAGATATACTAGAACTAGGTTTATTTTCAATATCTTTCCCTTTCATGTTCTTTAGTCCCCGATAGCTATGATTTTTGTTTTATCTCCTGAATCTAACCCTAGGTCTTGTTTAGCTATTGAAACATTTTTGTCTTTCTCCTTGGCTTTAAAACTTTCCAGTTTCAACTCTGGATGAAGTTTCCAACAATGGTCTTCATCATGGATAGTTTTAGAACAGTGTTTGCAAAAGAATTTTCCTTCTCTTTTCTGATATTTTCATTTCTCTTTTTATTCCATTTACCTTTAAACTCATTTTCCTCATTCTCATCTAAGTTTTGTTTTCCCCTTGCCTCTAAATGTGTGGCTTGAACACAAACCTCATCTAGGCTTGTAGGGTTAAACATTAGGATAGTATGTCTTAGGTAGATATGTAAGCCTCCTATATACTTGAGCAAAGTGTCTTGGCTATGACAATATAATCCTAATAAAAAATCTCTTCTCCTAAATTCTTGAGTATACACTTGTACATTTTGTCCTTTCAATTGTTTAATAATTTGCCAGTCCATTATGGCTTTCTGCATGTGAACTAATGGATAAAACTGTTGTTTTATTGCAGAAATGAAATTAGTCCATGATAGAATAATCTTACCATGCTTCTTGATCTCCTCCTTTGTCTTGGCTTCCCACCAAAAAAGTGTTTCACCTTCCATCCTCAATGAACCTAGTTGGATTTTGGTATCATCATCATGAAAAAATTTTATTCTCAAATAGACCTCCAATTTCCTAATCCAATTATCTAGCTTTTCTTCATTAAATTCACCATTAAACATTGGCAATTCAAACTTAACATCAAGTTTTAATAAAAGGAATTTCACCCATTTTTTTTTAATTGTATGACTGTTGTACTAAAGATGAAGTAGAGGATGATGAGGACGAAGATGAGGGTGATGATGGTGACTTTCCGCTATCTGCATTTCCTCCATTTCCCTTCTTTGATTTATCTTCATCATTATGGCCTCCTGATGATCTTTGTCCTTCCTTGTGAAGTTTGGACCTTTCTTCTTCTAGTTTATCATTCCTTTCTTGATAAAGGACTCTCACCATTTCAGTTAAGTCAAGAAATGATTTTCTGTACACTCTTTCTTCCTCTTTGGGATCCATCTCCTCATGGATTTATCCTTCTCTTGGAGGCATGCTTGATGCTGCTTCTTCTTCTTTTGGAGGTGAGCTAGGTGGTGGAGAATGTGGCAATATTTTCCTCCTTTGTTGTGGCTCACCTTGACAACCTCTTGCTTCCACCAATTTTCCTTCTCCTCTCTTAAGCTTGAGCCTAGTAAGCATGAAAATCCTTGCAAACAGTTAACAAATATTTGCACATAAAAACACCAAAGATTAAACTCTAGCTCTGATACCAACTCGATCTGAAAGGAGCGTATTAGTTCTGTTGTGCTAAGTTTCCTTTCAGTAAATTAAACATGTACAATTTGTCTCCATAAGTTTGCTTAAGGAATGAGTATTTTAACCATGAATCATAGATGAATTAGTGAAATTTAAGCATGAAAATAAGCCTTAGAAACACTGAACAATAATTTATAACAGAGAAAAAAAAATCACAGATAAGTTTTACAAAATAGGCATGATGAAGTAGTTCACCCCTTCTAGGCTACATCTACTGGTCCAGCTCCCAATGGCATGTCCCTCTTTTTCATTATGCTCAAAATTGTAAATTACATGTGTTTACATGCCTTTAATGGTTGTTTTCTCTGCACCAATGGCTCCAAAATGATCAAATTAGTCTAGGTAGACTCTCGTTTCACCAAAATTGGTCGAAAATTGACCTCCCAATGCATTTTTCCCAATGACAGCTAGAAAAGCTCCACTAAATGTGGAGACAGGCACTTAACTGGAGTTAATAACTAATGAAAACCCTAAAAATTAGGGTGCCACTACCTTTCCCACTAGTCGCAACCATTTGAATTAAATGCCTGAAGGTTTGGGCACATATGACATGTCAACCCTAGCCTGAAGGTTTTGGTTTGTTAAACTGTTAGTCCGAATGTACAACGTGAAATGGAATATGGAGTTAGCGGGGTTCCACAAACCATTGCATTATATGCCATAACTCCCCATGTGATAGGTGTAAATCTTCCTCCAGATTTTGTGTTTAACACGATCGCTATCTTAACCTTATCCGTGGAATACATGTGACTGGGTTTGCTATCACCACCAGATAAACTGCCCCCATTAACCGTCCTGCAACATCAAATATTACCGCAACATGTGAACGCATATGATAACTACTGGTGTTATGGGTTGATTAGCTGTTGGGTTAACGTTTTAATGTTGTGGTTTAAATAACACATGTGAGCAAGTCTTGGGCCACCAGCGGGTTGGGACCGCTAATGGTCCCTCCCCCCATACATAAAACTTTCAAACCATAAAATGAACCGGAGTTCATATATTGTTAAGTCATATGATATAGGCGGACCGGTCAGAGGTCGTTGCGGCGGGTAGGAGGTTGCGGGGTCGACCCCCACCGACTCCATAAAATTTTGACACTAATGTTAGTATGAATCTTAATCGCAAGTGTACGAAAAAGGCTTACTTTAGTCGTGCATAAAAAACAACCCTAACAGCAAAGATGGTTGCCAATATCTTTAGATCTACAATTATTTGACCAAGATAAATGCTGCAAAATCTATATCTATGCATTAAAAGACATTAAGTAGTAAATAAAACCAAGGTTCACTCCATGCATCCAATAGACAAGACAAGATTGTTTTAAAGAATTTTTGTATTTTTAACACCTGGGAAGGGAACATAGAAAGATGTTACCATTCCCCCTCAATGGGATGGATTCTTGTAAGTCCTCAGTACTTCAGATCTAAAATCCCTCTCTCTTGATGGTGTAAAAAACCCAAACAAAAATCGAACTCAAAGGGAGCTCACAAGAAAAATGGTAGCAAAATATGACAATGATGGTGGATCAAAGTCATACCAAAAGTATAGATCTAGAGTGATCTTTAGGCAACAAAAGGTAGTGAATGAATGGAAAAACCCTTCTATTTATAACAAAATATTGAGTTAGTCTAGATATTGGTGCATAATTAAAATATTATTAACCAAATCAAGATCCAACTTTTATGGAATATTTTATTATATTTGTTGGAGGGAAAAAGAATTTGACTTTGGTCAAATCCTTTTATTTGTAAATAATAAATAAATAAATGATTTATTTATTATTTTAAGGATGTGGTTGAGTAATAATCAAATAAATAATGATTTATTCAATTATTTATGAATGATTTAGTCAAATTTAATAAGGAATATTTTTAAAATAAGGTTTAAATCATTATTCCTAGAAAATAATAAGATAAATAATGATTTATTTAATTAATTTTCATGTTTTGGGTTAAATATGACCAGGAATATTAATTAAACTGTTGTTTAACTAATTATTCCTTGAGGAAAATCAAACAAATGAGGATTTATTTAATATTTTCTCATGGGGTTTCCTGTTTAGACCATAAAAAACTTAATAAATGTGGTTTACTAAGTTATTTTTCATAGTGAAAGAAATTTTACTTAGGGTAAAATTAATCTTGCATGGTGTCCTTAGGTCCATCTAATAGTAATAGGTTATATAACCAAAAAATGGTGTAACAGATTTCCCACCAGCGTGCGAGTGTTAGGAGCTAATCGTATGACCGAAGTACGTTGTAAGAACTCAATCACTAGACACCGAAGGGGAAGTCAGAGAGAGAAATATAAGGTAGACCAAAGTGCTAGAGGACTAGACCTTGAGGAGGCAAGACTTACAGGTGTGATAATTCTCTTTTATGAGTGAGTACCTGTGCTATAGGGAGCGGGGGAGGCATACATATGCCTACCAAGAAAAAGTACAAAGAATAATGCATCCAGTAAACAAGGTCCTGAAATATATAGTACATTCTGGCATAAACATGAGCCAGATAAAAATGTGATAATGAATCCCACATACATACTCTTCTTGGGATAATAGCCAAGACTTATACAATAATATCTGAGTACATGAGATATAAATACAACCAAAGTGCCCCTGTAAATAGGAAAAAGCTCTGAAAATATGACTCATACATGCAAACTAAAAGGTGTTGCAAGTGGCTGAGGCCAACATCATCAAATCTATGGAGCCGCATCAAAGGCTGTAATGAGGAGGTCATCCAGGCATGTGGGGGGCTACCTAAAGGGCTACCTCCTCATGAAGTCTGAAACATCTCACACACACCTAGGCATCACCAGTACAATATGTTGCATCATTAAATCATCAAGTATATGGATCTCGGTCATTTTGGAAGGAGTTGGAGCTGAGAAACAATCAATTCAAAGGGCAATAAGGAGTCTCTTTTCCTGATCCAAGGCACCGAACAAGAGTGGGAGTTGGAACCAAGGTACACCACCCTCTAGACCTGTCTTTTGGAATGAATTATCTGATGTCGATAGAAGGAGGTCCTTCATAGGTGAGGAAATAAGGGATCCTCAACTAAGTCATGAGAGAAAATAGTAGAGTGACTGGCAGACTAACACCAGGGATGATGATGAAATGAGGGGTACTAAGTAGCGGATGGATGACTTCCCTTGTTAGAGCATAAAGGGCATGGATGACCTAGCAACGACTGACACAATATCAAAGGGGAAAGGGGATAGTAGGACTAAAGGCCATAATGTGCGACATGAGAGAGGAACCAAGCAATGAAGGATGGAGGACTATAGTGGGATATAAAGGGACTCGGGATAGACTCCTTGAATGTGATGATGACTCAACTCAGATGCTCTAAACAAGGGTGACTTGATGATGCTGCCACATATAAAATGTCCAATGGGGACCATAAATACATGAGTACAAGATGGTTACTCATGATGAAAATCGACACGAGCAAGGACAAGTATGGAGGCAAATTGGTGCCCCAAGTACAAGTGTTGCAAGTGAAGAAATTTGATTTTGAGGAGTGGTGAATTGATCGTTCCTCGACAAAATGTGTCCTAGTGAAGTATCAAATCATAAAAAATCATGAGCTGGCTATCTAAAAGAAATAAAACATGCATTTCAGGAATGAAATGCTAAGGGTAATATTTCTTAAGATAGAGTGCACTGCGAGGATTAGGAAGGGGATGTCCTTCGAAATCCTCTAAGAGGTATGCCCCCTTACCTAAATCCTTACTAATGATGTAAGGGTCTAGCCATAATGAGTCAAAATTCCCATGACCAAGGACATCATGGGCGTGGTCATACACTAGAATAAGATCACCTTCGTAAAAAGTACAAGGGTGGAATTTTCGGTCATACTAAGCTTTGGTTTGTTTCTTAGCTACTTCGATGGTCTTCAATGCAACACGACGGTCTTAGGAAGCGCGCTCAAGCATGATAAGTCATTTTTCTAGAGGTTGGGTGTCAGGGATAAGTTCGACGGCTAGATGAAGGGAAGGGATTTCACACTCGATCGGTAAAATTGCCTCCTCTCCAAAAATAAGGTGGAAAGAAGTAAACCTGGTGGCGGTTTTAACAGAAGTTATATAGGCCCACACAACAAGGAATATCATAAGGTGTCAGTTGGTTTTTTTCTTATCCACCGTTTGTTGAAGCATGGTTTTAAGGATTTTATTGAATTCTTCAACTTGGCCATTACCTTGGGGATAATAGGAGGAGGAATATTGGTGCTCAAAACCCAACAGTGAGGATAGCTCACGCCATATCTCATATTCAAAATGTCGACCATGGTTAGAGACCAATTGGAACTTTGAATCTAGCAATAACATGGTTAAATAAAAAGAGGGTTGTGGTAGCTGCTGTGTTGTTAAAAGTTGGCATGGCCTAAACCCATTTTGCGAAATAGTCAACCGCCACGATGATATACTTGTGGTTACCAGCAGATGAAGGTCAACACTCCATAAATTCTATGGCCCACTTACAAAAGGGACCAACTGAGATGACAGGATGGAGGGGAGCCAGAGGGGCTCGCGCCTTAGGGGTGAAATGTTGGCAATTGGAACAGTGTTTGATTGCTTCAATGCAATCATTGAAGAGAGAAGGCCAAAAATGGCCAGTGCACATGATTTTCTGGGTAGTGTCAAGATTGGAGAGGTGGCCACCACAAGCGCCGCTATGACAGGCATTGAGGACTTGCTCTGCTTCAACGTGCATGAGACAACGACGAAGGACAGAATCTACACCACAACGATAAAGGTTGTCACCGATAAGAAGGTAGCGGGGGGCCTGGTGTTGGATACGTCGTCAAGCATCACGGAAAAGATGGAGGGCGAAATTTTGGGTTTGTAAATAAGTGAGAATTTCACCATACCAAGGATCATCTATGGTAATGGAAAACAAATGTTCATCGGGAAAATCATCATTAACTGGAGCATCCTGCGTACCGGTAGATAATTCAGAAATGAGTTCAGCAAGGGCTAAACCTTTCTTACTTTTGGGTGTGACAAATTGAAGATCGAATTCCTAGAGGATAATGATCCAAAGGGTTTACTTCCCATTGATGATTCAATCACTCAATAGGAAGGCCATAGGGTTGGAATTAGTCACAACCTTGGTGGAACACATGAGGATGTAATGATGAAGTTTTTGGATGGAGAACACAACAGCTAGTCCTAATTTCTCTTCATGTGAGTAGGATACAGGAGGGCATACAAGGTTCTTACTAACATAATAGATAACATGCTCGATTTCGTTTTCATATTCCTGAATAAGGACTCTAGTGACCGAATAGGTGGAAGCAGAGATGTACAGGATGAAATCCTTATCAAAGTCAGGGGGATGGATCAAGGGAGTGGATGTGAGAGCATGTTTCAGGGCATTAAAAGACTCTTGAGCATAATCATCCCACACAAATGGAATGTTAGATTGTAGGATTCTAAGGAACCCATTCGCGGTGGTGGCATAGTTAGGTTTGAACTGGCGAAGGAAATTAGCTTTGCCTTGGAGGCTTTGTAACTGGCGTAAAATATGAGGAATAGGAAGCTCAAGGATGGCTTGAAATTTCAATGGGTCAAGTGTGATACCATATTTAGACAAAATGAAGCCTAGAAGACGGTCTGCAGGAACACAAAAGACACACTTTAGTGGGTTGAGGCAAATATTATACTTGCGACATTGGAGAAAGACAACATGCAGATCGTGGAGGTGCTGCGCCCGATCTTTAGAATGTGCAGTGAGGTCATCTAAATAAGCAAGGACAATATGGGCCAGGTCATGGAAACATTAAGACATGGCCCGCTAAAAAGTGGCTTCGGCATTTTTAAGGCCAAATGGCATGACCCGATAGGCGAAGGTTCCCCACAAACTAATAAACGTAGTCTTAAGCTAATCAGCACGACAGATAACAATTTGGTTGTACCCAGAGAAAATATCCATAAAGGATAGAACCTCGTACCCTTCACACTCATCAATTATTTGGTTAATGAATGGTGTGGGGAAGTTGTACTTGGGACAAGCTTTATTCAGGTCATGAACGTCAGTGCAGACACGGATAGTGCCTTGTTTCTTGAGAACGGGAACTGGGTTGGACACCCAAGTGGTGTATTCGATGGGATAGATAAAACCAACTTACTTGAGCTTATCGATTTCAGCTTCGACAACCTCTTGTCTGGAAGGACTAATGGGTCTTCACTTTTGACGGACAGGATTGGCATCGGGCCATGTATCGATATGGTGTTCGATAATGGCAGGATCGAGTCCGAGCATTTTGTTAGACTCGGTCTTGTTAGTCCTTCGTCAGAGTCAAATTCACCAAAGTTCATTTCTCGTCATTTGCAGTCATTGATGTTACTGTGGTCCAGAAAAGAGTCATTTCACTTTCTAGGTCTAGGGTTTGTCTTCAGAACGTTGAATAATGCCCACAGGCCATGAGGATGTCTTTAGTGATTTTTTATTTCAAGATTGTTATCGTCAATAATGCGAGATTGATTCTTCTTCAAAACCCTGTTTTGAAGAAGAAATCGTCAAAATATGTTTTTAAATATGTAATTATTCAAAGTTTCTCAGCTGAAAATGTTCACACACAGCCTCTCCTGATCCTTTGCTGAAGTCCAAACGCCAACATCCCTGCAAAAATCAACTAATTTCATCATTCCAAACTCAAAAAATCAGTGAAAAGCCAAAAGACAGAAGTTCAATGAAATGATAAAGTGCCAAATGAAAAACATTACAAAATGGGTTGTGGAGGAAGTAAAAATTAAAACCAACTCTTGGAAGACATGTTCCAAGGCTATGTAAATCATTTTTGTCAAATTACATTCACAAATTCTCATTGCAAAGTCGAATTGGGAGGTGGGAGAACAAATTTCAGTTTGCAAGGGCCGGGACTGTGTGTTATCATTGTGCGCGACGCATACAAAGGAGGCACGATGCATAGAATGCGCGCGGCACACTGGGTGAAAGTTTGCAGTGTATTTTTGTGTGCGCGCGGCACACTAGGTGAAAGTTTGCAGTGTATTTTTTTGTGCGCGCGGCGCATAGAGCCCTAAGGCCGGAAAATTACCCTCCTCCACCAAAACTCGTTTCAAATCGGCTCTTTCGCCTCCAAGTAAGTTTTTCAAAGCCTATATGATGATTTTGGGCTATGGTGCTATGGTTTAGAAGTGAAGATATTAGTGTTTGAATGGTGCAAAACGTAACCCTATGTCCACTTCGAAATTTTCTCCATAGGGTTTGAGGAGTGATGATTGTCATTTGAAATTGGTGTCAAAACTTGCATTTGCCAAAACACTCTTATGCCATTGTTATGTATGCTCTTATCACTGCTATCATTATATCATTTTCCTCACTGCTGTGATCACTGTTATTATACCACAATCCCATTGTTATACCATTGTTTCACATCCTTCATTCCCTTTTGTTCCCATTCACTTACATTTTGTCATTTCACCTATTCCTATTCCCAAAAATACTTCCCTCACTATCACTGTTTTCCTATATCACTTGTAAACTGTCCATATTCCTAAATCCCTCAAACAGTGGCTGTCCTCACACTTGACAGTACTTTCCTCATTGTGGTTTTCCTATAGCACCTTGATACATATGTGACACATTGGGAATTAGAGCATACACTGAACTCTTGTTTTCATCATTACCATACCTATATCAACATATATTTGTCAAACACCTTGATTTCAGCGCCATGTCAGAGACAGATTCACCATATGAGCAGGGATATGACCAAGACAGTAATTGTATCACGACGAGTACTATCTCCACTCGGGGTGGAAGGGGTCTCGTTGACTTCACCAGCAACGCGAGTACTATCTCCACATGGTGTGGAAGGGGTCTCGCCTTCGACATCAGCACAGGTACAAGTTCAGGACAGAGGCAAGATTCCTATGCACGATGAGGGCCCTTCAGGAGGCCGAGACACTGATTTTATACTCATCGATGTTGACGCAAGCTCTCCTAGCTCAAAACTGAGGGAGGTCATACAGGAGCAGAAAGCTGAGATTGGTACTTTGACAGAGAATTTTCAGAGAGCACAGTGGGTGATAAAGTACCTGGAGCAGCGGAACAAATAGCTGGAGGATCGGCACACACTTGTAGAGCTGCGGCGAATCCGTGAAGATCGACAATTGGCCCGGAAGAGACCTGGGGACTTGACACCAATTGAGCGAGAGACCAGCCTTATGCATGTTAAAATTCATCTAGATAAGTTATTTGCAAAGGCCAATAGAGACAAAGACATGCTCCATCATATGAAAGGTCATTATTGGGCCCGCATGCTTGTTTGCAGAGCAAAAATGAAGATCCTGAAAAGAAGGTTGAGCAGAGCACTGAAACAGAAAAACAGGCCTGATCCACTCCGGATCTTGGCCGAGGCTTCATTGGCTGAGCATGAGGCATGATGGGGGATCTTCACTCCAAATTTCAGCAAATTTGGAGAAATTGTTTTCATTTTGAAAAATTTTGGTCACAAAACAGGTTTTTCCGCCCAACGCGTCGCGCCACCCGACACACGCTTACGTTTGAGACATTTTCTGGAGGAAATTTTTGCATTTTTGGATTCTTCATGGTAAATTATGCATGTTCAGAAATGGCCGAAGCATTTCATCAAGTTCTGGATGATCAAAAGGGCCAAAAACACCATGAAAATCACCTTTCTGCCACCTTTTGCACCAGCAGGAAGTACTTCTGGGAGAATGAATTTTTGGAGGGAAAAATGAGCTCCAAATTGAAAAATTCCACATGGGTTAGATAGCCAACATCCAGGGCTTTCCAACGAACTATCATGAGCTCAATTTGGACACCGATAAGTGCCCCAAAAATAGGCCGAAAGTAGCGCGACGCATAGAGCTTTGGAGCGCGGCGCATAGAGGTTTTTGGCATGTTTTTCACCTTCCAGCTCATAAATTCGGCAAGTTTGGACTAGTTTCACCTCTTGATGTAATTTTTGGTTTTTCTTGATGTAATTTTATGTACATGAATTAAATTTGGCACTTATTTACTTGTTCTAGATGATTCATTCACAAAAAAGTGAAAATCAAGTGAATGGATCAGTTTCCTAGCTTATAGAGGCAAGTTGTTTGGCTGCCTAGATTTTAGCTCCTTGTTTATAATTGGTTCAAACTGCTCCTAGAAGCATGATCTCGACCCCTAGAGGCATTTGAAGGGGTTAGAATTATCTATTTATTGTATTTTCTGAGACACTTTCAGGGTTGGACTCTTGGGAAAAGTTTGGCACACTATTGTACATATTTTTTGCATTTTGGCTAAGGAAAGATCAGAGGTTTTGCAGCACCTGTTGGGACTCTTGTGGCTATCAGTTTTGATGGTGTGTTCTCTCAGTTATTTGTAAGTTCTTTAATTTTTAATGTATAACATTCCCTTCTTTTTCTTCTGAAACTAAATGAATGAGTAAATGAGGTAGAATCCATTGATTCCAGTGCTCTACCTTTGAATTTGTTTAGTTTTATATGTTTTCGCCAGTTTTCAGAGGATCCCTATTCTCCCTTTCCCTCTTCAGCTCCTTTTCATTCTGATCCGTCCATACACATAATCAAAAAGCATCAAGACTACTTCCTACCTCGCCCCAACTCGAATTCTGCAAAGATCTGACCTCATCCCCAAGGCCAAAATTGTTTTTCCCATTTTTCCAACAAAAACCCAAAAAATTTAAATAAAACCTTCCTATATATTTACTAGCCTAAAATCAATATCCATTATAGGTCATATTAGCCCCTTTGAAAACCTTTTTCCGAGATAGACCCAGAGAGAGCCCTCTCCTGTCCTCGTAGGGCTAGCTACGAGGCTGAGCTTGGTTTGATGTTGCCTTGAGTTTTACCTTATTTCAGCCTAAGGTAGATTCGAGTGCTAACATAGTAGTGACCATACTGGGGAACTCTTCCCCGGTAAAGGATGACAAAGTTCAGGTCCGATTGCTGGTGGTGGACAACAGTCAGACACATATGAAGGCTGAAACGTTCACTTGGCGACTCCAACCCAACCCAGAGATTCCAGTGCTCACTGATCCATTCATACAATGCTAAAACTGGTGTCTGTGAGTTAGTTGTTGAAATATTTGAGAAGGAGATTCAGTATTTGAATGATCAGATCCAATCATATGAATTTCGAGATCCCAAAAAGTTCTTGGAAACTCTCCCTCCTTCAAAACAAGAAACAATAGAGCTGCCTACAAATGTTTGCATTGATAGTGTGCAGCTGGAAGTATGTATTGTGGAGTTGGGGCAGCAAATAGAGTCTGGCTTTTGCGATCCTATTCCGATGTACATGGAAATGTTTTTCAGTTTGAAAGATAGATAAGATTTTATTTTACATAACCAGACTCCTTACGTGCATGCATGGCTGCCAGCAATTACATCTGTGTCCTGGTGGAAGCACTCTCAAGCAGCGTCCTTATCACAGTTACTTGAATGGTTGATCTGGCATTATAGCATCACTTGATCTATTGGCTCTGCAGCAAAGTAGGGTAGATTTTGTGAATAAATAAGCAGCCAAAAGGCAGCATTTTGTTCTAGTTTCATTATAGTTTTATTTTGAAGTTTGCCGAGTCAGTTTTTCAATCATTTCAGTCAAGTTTCAGTCCATAAATGAGTCGAAAGTCTCGTGTTGTCTGTCGAAATAATGATTCCATAGCCCAATGGATGGAGGCATTGTCTGCTCTCCCAAAGATCTATTGTTCTTGGCACCTCCACGGAGCGGCAGCTGCCATCCCCATTAGAGCCAATGTTAGACTCGGTCTTGTCAGTCCTTCGTCAGAGTCAAATTCACCAAAGTTCATTTCTCATCATTTGCAGTCATTGATGTTACTATGGTCTAGAAAAGAGTCATTTCACTTTCTAGGTCTAGGGTTTTTCTTCAGAACGTTGAATAATGCCCACAGGCCATGAGGATGTCTTTAGTGATTTTTTATTTCAAGATTGTTATCGTCAATAATGCGAGATTGATTCTTCTTCAAAACCCTATTTTGAAGAAGAAATCGTCAAAATATGTTTTTAAATATGTAATTATTCAAAGTTTCTCAGCTGAAAATGTTCACACGCAGCCTCTCTTGATCCTTTGCTGAAGTCCAAACGCCAACATCCCTGCAAAAATCAACTAATTTCATCAGTCCAAACTCAGAAAATCAGTGAAAAGCCAAAATACAGAAGTTCAATGAAATGATAAAGTGCCAAATGAAAAACATTACGAAATGGGTTGTGGAGGAAGTAAAAATTAAAACCAACTCTTGCAAGACATGTTCCAAGGCTATGTAAATCATTTTTTTCAAATTACATTCACAAATTCTCATTTCAAAGTCGAATTGGGAGGTGGGAGAACAAATTTCAGTTTGCAAGGGCCGAGACTGTGTGTTATCATTGTGCGCGATGCATACAAAGGAGGCGCGGTGCACTGGGTGAAAGTTTGCAGTGTATTTTTGTGTGCACGCGGCGCACCAAATCAGTGCGGCGCACTGGGAGTGTGCGCAGCGCATAGATCCCTAAGGCCGGAAAATTACCCTCCTCCACCAAAACTCGTTTCAAATCAGCTCTTTCGCCTCCAAGTAAGTTTGTCAAAACCTGTATGATGATTTTGGGCTATGGTGCTATGGTTTAGAAGCGAAGATATTAGTGTTTGAATGGTGAAAAACGCAACCCTATGTCCACTTCAAAATTTGCTCCATAGGGTTTGAGGAGTGATGATTGTCATTTGAAATTGGTGTCAAAACTTGCATTTGCCAAAACACTCTTACGCCATTGTTATGTATGCTTTTATCACTGCTATCATTATATCATTTTCCTCACTCCTGTGATCACTATTATTATACCACAGTCCCATTGTTATACCATTGTTTCACATCCTTCATTCCCTTTTGTTCCCATTCACTTACATTTTGTCATTTCACCTATTCCTATTCCCAAAAATACTCCCCTCACTATCATTGTTTTCCTATATCACTTGTAAACTGTCCATATTCCTAAATCCCTCAAATAGTGGTTGTCCTCACACTTGACAATACTTTCCTCATTGTGGTTTTCCTATAGCACCTTGATACATATGTGACACATTGGGAATTAGAGCATACACTGAACTCTTGTTTTCATTATTACCATACCTATATCAGCATATATTTGTCAAAAACCTTGATTTCAGCGCCATGTCAGAGACAGATTCACCATATAAGCAAGGATATGACCAAGACAGTAATTGTATCACGACGAGTACTATCTCCACTCAGGGTGGAAGGGGTCTCGTTGACTTCACCAGTAGCGTGAGTACTATCTCCACATGGTGTGGAAGGGGTCTCGCCTTCGACATCAGCACAGGTACAGGTTTAGGACAGAGGCAAGAGGCCTATGCATGATGAGGGCCCTTCAGGAGGCCGAGACACTGATTTTATACTCATCGATGTTGACGCGAGCTCTCCTAGCTCGAAACTGAGGGAGGTCATCCAGGAGCAGAAAGCTGAGATTGTTACTTTGACAGAGAATTTGCAGAGAGCACAGTGGGTGATAAAGTACCTAGAGCAGCGGAACAAACAGCTGGAGGATCAGCACACACTTGTAGAGCTGCGGCGAATCCGTGAAGATCGACAATTGGCCCGGAAGAGACATGGGGACATGACACCAATTGAGCGAGAGACCAACCTTATGCATGTTAACATTCATCTGGAGAAGTTATTGGCAAAGGCCAATAGAGACAAAGACATGCTCCGTCATATGAAAGGTCATTATTGGGCCCGCATGCATGTTTGCAGAGCAAAAATGAAGATTCTGAAAAGAAGGTTGAGCAGAGCACTGAAATGGCGAAAGAGGCCTGATCCACTCCGGATCTTGTCCGAGGCTTCATTGGCTGAGCATGAGGCATGATGGGGGATCCTCACTCCAAATTTCAGCAAATTTGGAGAAATGTTTGTCATTTTGAAAATTTTTGGTCATAAAATAGTTTTTTCCGCCCAACGCGTCACGCCACCCGACGCGCGCTTACGTTTAAGACATTTTCTAAAGGAAAGTTTTGCATTTTTGGATTTTTCATGGTAAATTATGCATGTTCAAAAATGGCCGAAGCATTTCATCAAGTTCTGGATGATCAAAAGGGCCAAAAACACCATGAAAATCACCTTTCTGCCACCTTTTGCACCAGCAGGAAGTACTTATGGGAGAATGCATTTTTGGAGGGGAAAATGAGCTCCAAATTGACAAATTCCACTTGGGTTGGATAGAAAAAATATAGGGCTTTCCAACGGGCTATCATGAGCTCAATTTGGACTCTGGGAAGTGCCCCAAAAATAGGCTGAAAGTAGTGCAACACATATAGCTTTGGAGCGCGGCGCATAGAGGTTTTTGTCATGTTTTTCACCTTCCAGCTCATAAATTCGGCCAGTTTGGAATAGTTTCACCTCTTGATGTAATTTTTGGTTTTTCTTGATGTAATTTTATGTACATGATGTAACTTTGGCACTTATTTACTTGTTCTAGATGATTCATTCACAAAAAAGTGAAAATCAAGTGAATGGATCAGTTTCCTAGCTTATAGAGGCAAGTTGTTTGGCTGCCTAGATTTTAGCTCCTTGTTTAGAATTGGTTCAAAATGCTCCTAGAAGCATGAGCTCGACCCATATATGCATGGTAAGGGGTTAGACTTGTCTATTTATTGTATTTTATAAGACACTTTCAGGGTTGGACTCTTGGGAAAAGTTTGGCACACTATTGTACATATTTTTTGCATTTTGGCTAAGGAAAGATCAGAGGTTTTGCAGCACCTGTTGGGATTCTTGTGGATTTCAGTTTTGATGGTGTGTTCTCTCAGTTACTTGTAAGTTCTTTAATGTTTAATGTATGCCATTCCCTTCTTTTTCTTCTGAAACTAAATGAATGAGTAAATGAGGTAGAATCCATTGATTCCAGTGCTATACCTTTGAATTTGTTTAGTTTTATATGTTTTCGCCAGTTTGGAGAGGATCCCTGTTCTCCCTTTCCCTCTTCAGCTCCTTTTCATTCTGATCCATCCATACACATAATGTAAAAGCATCAAGACTACTGCCTACCTCGCCCCAACTCGAATTCTGCAAAGATCTGGCCTCATCCCTGAGCCCAAAATTGTTTTTCCCATTTTTCCAACAAAAACCCAAAAAATTTAAATCAAACCTTCCTATCTATTTACTAGCCTAAAATCAGTATGCATTATAGGTCATCTTAGCCCCTTTGAAATCCTTTTTCCGAGATAGACCCGGAGAGAGCCCTCTCCTATCCTCGTAGGGATAGCTACGAGGCTGAGCTTGGTTTGATGTTGCCTTGAGTTTTACCTTATTTCAGCCTAAGGTAGATTCGAGCGCTAACACATTTCTACATAGGACCAGGCAAAAACATCGGGGAATTCTTTGAATAGCTTGGTGTAAGCCTCAATTTCTTCCGAGGTGCGTTGAGCACCCAAGGTAATGTTTTATTCTACCCCTGGTTTGTCAAAAATGTCAATTTTATTTGTAGGAGAGATATTGGCCATATTTCCTTCTTCGAAATCATTAGGTGCATGGATGGGATTTCTAAATCAATCGACTTCATCGGGAATGAATTATTTATTTTCCACAACATATTGGTCATGGGACTACTGCAGGAGGAAGTACGCATGGTGGTGCATATCATCCCACAAAAATTTAAGGTCGATCATGGCTTCCATAATGTCTACATCAGAATGGAAGATGGGGTGACTGGAGGAAGGGAGACCACCTGACGCAGTAGAGCTACCTGACTCATCATCATGTGAGAAATTCTCACATGTGCAACATCATGGGGGATGATAGAAGAGTAAGCAGATAAAGGATCTACTGATGTTGAGCCCAGGGTGATCGCTGAAGGGAGGTCAAGCGAAATATTAGGGGAAGTCTCCAAAGGGACTTCCACCGAGGGTCTCGTAAAAAATCAAATTTTAGATCATTCATTTTTTTTATAAAGGCTCAATCAAGTCATAGTGCTCGAATGATCCCCTGTATATGGTTTGATCAAAATATTTGAATTTGAAATTTAAATGCTCAATCGAGCGCTTTAATCTCCTCTTTTGCAAAATTTCCCGCAACACCATTTTTTACCCTAGCTTACTTAGGGAAAAATGTGTCCTTAGGTGGAAGAGTATCATGTTGGATTCACAAAGGAATCCTCTATCCAATGGAATATGAGTTTGACATTTTCTAATTCATATGATATTTTTCCTCTAATTTCTTTTAAACATAATGCTTCAATTTTTTTGGAACAATTTTAAAGAGGTTGAATAAAATAAATATCATAAAATATACACAACTAAAAAAAGTCAAAAAATACCACTATCTTCGATTCCTCTTCAAAATGCTACTCTTCTCTTTTCAATTTATTTAAATAGTTGAAATTTTTTTAGGTGAACACGTACTTGCAAAAAAAAAACCTTTACAAGTCCTCTTCAAAATGGTACTCTTGTTTTTTCAATTTATTTAAATAGTTGAAATTTTTTTTATGTGCAAAATACAATTGAAATTTCAATTTATGTGAAAAATACAATTGAAATATTACTTAGCCAACTTTGAAAAATAACAAAAATTATAATTTTGCATAAAAATAAATAAATTTTTAATATGAAAAACTTATCTCTTCTCTATACTAAATATTTTTCTAAAAACTATCATAAGACAACAACACAATTCTCCACAATTTGTTTTTTTACTCCAAATCAAAAAATTCATAGTGCTTATATGAACCCAACTTCATGCATTCACCTATAATGAATTACCAATATTCAAATTCATATTAAAGAGAAAAATGGATGAATAAAAATAAAAAATAAGTGAGTATCTTGTGCAGCTAATTGAGTGTAAAGTTCGGATTAGGTTGTTGAGATTCATTCAAATCACTATTTTGATTTCTAACTTGGTCATAGCAAATTTATAATAATAGCAATTGCACCAATAGGTGCAAAGGAACACCCATAAAAGAAGGGAGAATGCGGAAGGTAATAATTAAGTAAAAGATACAAAGTTAATGATTAAAGTGAAAATTGACGTAGAAATTGAAGTATTTTATATATGACTTAGCTTGATTTTTTTTTTACTATTTATTAATTTGTTAATATATGTATTATTTTATTGTATTAAAATTTAGTATTAAGTGGAAAAATCTCCTTAATAAGAGGTTTTAAGTGGACTTATAATAAATATTAAACCTTTTTGTTATTAATAAATTATATCAATATGAGATTAATCCAAAATCTATATCATTATATCATTATTTAAAATATCATTTTTCTATTAAATAATATAGATGATAAATTACAGGCAAGTGACTTGATAAAAATTAAATTAAATTTTTTAGTTATATAAGGTTTTATTATTTTAAAATAGTAAACATTAAAAACTCAATCAACTTTTATATTTATATATATATATATATATATATATATATATATATATATATATATATGAAATTTTAAATTTCTAAATTTGCTTTAAACTAATTTAATATTTAAATTTTTTTATAAAAAAAAAAAAAAAAAAAAAAATTAAAAAGAATGATATTGAAAGATTAAAAATGAACCATTAACATAATTAACAAACCAATTTAAAACCAAATACAATTCATCATATATACTTAGCCACATTTTAGCTTGAAAATGAACAATTAACATCAGGTTAATAACAAAGCAATTAAGAAACCACTTAAAACCAAATACAATTCATCATATATACTTATTTTAATCAATGCTAAATATTTTATATAAATTTGTAAATGGGAACTATTGCAATGGAAAGTATCAAGCGTTTCTCATCTCCAATCCTTTTGTTTTTAATCACAAACATATGGACCATGGATGCCAAAAACCATTGCAATAAATTAAATTGATTTCCCAACCGGGATATTTATTTTCGCAAGTAGTTTCTTTTCACAAGTAGCGTTAATATAGTCACAAACAACTTTTGACCAGATAATTGGACAAATACGAAATTATTAATAATTAATATATTTCTAGTATTTTTAAATAAATAATAACTATTTATTAACTAGTCTAGTTATTTGTATTTATGAAAAGAAAATAGAATTATCTGTGTTATAATAGAAAAGGAATTTTCCATTAAAAATGCATGATGCATAAATTATTTAGATTTAAAAATATGTAAAAACATTTTAAAAATAGCTCTGAGAGAGGTTTTTTACCATGTTATAGAAATTTTTTATTTTAAAGCTTATGGTTTAACTCCCTTTAACATATATCCAGATTTTTTAACCAAAAAACTTATTAGGAAAAAATATGTATATTAGATATTTATTTAATGAACTTAAAACTAAGTAATAAAAACTTAGTAGAATAAAAATTACGTTTACCATTTTGTGAATAATTTTTAAGGTATATTTTCATACTATCATTTTCTCGAATTGCTGTTTTCTCAAATTATTGTTGGCCATGAGTGTCTTTGTCCAATTAACACTTTTAGATTTCATTAGCTTGTTCATATCAATGGAAAGTCTTTTTAAAATTGGGCAATTCATTATCTTCAACGTACAGAATCTGGGTAACGTTCTTTTATTCATGACACCATTATTTGATGGTCCAACAATGCTTTCTTATATAGTTAACATGTTACTTTCCCAACTATAACGATTATCAGATAAACACTGCGTTAAACGGTTAAACTTACGAGTAAGCCCCAACCAAGGCCCAAAGATGTAGATTTCATGTTACACCCTATCAACTCTCCTTTGAAGCAACATAGTTTTTACTATGGCATGAGAAAGGACAACCCTTGTACCGAATTTACTTTAGTTTTTCATTTTTATGACTATCATTACTACTAGCTACCTTCTTGAATATTGAACAACTTGGCCCCGTCCTACTAAAGGGATAGGTAAAAATGCTAAATCTTAAGTCTGATCTCCATATCAAAGGAGAAGAGAATGTGAAAGGGATGACTTAACCAACAAAATAGTCAAATTACCAAATTAAAACGTACTTTTATTTATGCTTATTTCATGTTTATTAAGCACCCACTTTCTCATTCTCACTTGGAAGGTCTACACTTGTCAAATTGCCAAATTTCAAAAAGACTTAAGCTTTCGTGATTCATCTTATAATATGCCTAACATCTTTACAAAAGCAACCAATTTTAGATTGCAAAAGAGTTGAAGTCATAAGCCAATATATGTATTGTAGTAAAGTTAAAGCAATGTTTTATGAAATGGTATTGTGAAAATTTAATTTGTGGCAACATTGGGTACATTGTAGTAAATCTGAACTATTTTTTTATAAAATAGACCATAGATAAATATATGATTTAAAAATTAAAAACATGTTACCAAACCACAAATGTAATATACTCATAACAAAAAGTTTGTTACAGTTTTAAGATCAAGGATTGTATTTACAAAGAACAAGCAACAATGTTCCAAAAGAAGCAATATCAACAAAATTGTTTTTGAATTGGTACAAAAATAGGGGAATCCATCCAATCAAGTGAGAAGATTGACTTCCATAAATAGTCATATGAAAAAATTGATCTTTATAAGCCAATGATACAAAATCTGAGATAAATTTTCCATTAAAGGCATCAAATTCCCTCAACACTTCAATCAACTTGCACTGAAGATGTGGCCTTGATGTTACTTTCTTCACTCTAGATAGTTATTTGATTGATTGATATGAACTTTTACATGAACAGAAGGTTAAACTACAACTTGAAGAGATTTTAATCTAGTAACCTGCCCATTAGGTTCTTCTGCTTTTACTTCATTGGCTATTAGTTGCTTTTTCTTCTGAGTTTCCTTTCCATGATATAAGTCATTATATATGTGTAGACTTTCATTAAAAATTTATACAACATCAAAGTTGGCATATGAGGCTAATGTTTAAAAGTATCAATATATATTTCATCCACAAACTTGCAACGATAAAATAAATAAATAAATAAATAAATAAAATGAGAAGTTTTATTAGGTGCATGCCTTAGGTAGTGTAATATTTGTGTATATTCAACATATGCTCTGGTGCAACCTATTTAACCAATAAGAGTATAATAATAAACTATATAACGACTTGTACATTCTCGTTTTTTAATAATTTCCCATTTCTAGTTTCTAGTAAAATAGCATCCATGTTT
Source organism: Pinus albicaulis (assembly GCA_034641835.2). Taxonomy (NCBI): domain Eukaryota; kingdom Viridiplantae; phylum Streptophyta; class Pinopsida; order Pinales; family Pinaceae; genus Pinus; species Pinus albicaulis. The sequence continues at coordinate 619,196,488 of CM076570.1, read as the reverse complement.
AGCTTGGTTTAAAGTGATCGTCAAATACTCATGTAAATTTCTCAATGAAAGATATAAGTTGAATCTATGGTGGAAAGAATCACAATGCTAGATGGTTGCACTAATCTAATCAAAAAAAATAATATTATTTCTGTACAACATGATTGGTATAACCTATGATATACATGCTTAAAACTCCAATGCCTAGATTCTTTTAAAAACATATTTATATCTTTTATTGTATGAACTTGAAACTAACCATTTCGTAAAAAGAGATTCCTTTCAAAATATTAAACAATATTTTTTCTATTTAAACACTCTAACATTAATAGCGTAAAGGCATTAGTTGTACTAGTAAAGATGTTAAAAAGGAAGACAGAAGAATCCATTGCTCTAAAGCCCTTTAACCATACATGTGCCATTGATAATTTTTCTATTCCTAGGGTGTCATCATTCTCTTCTGGAAAATCATCTTCAACAATTTTTAGGCACATTTATGAAACAATTAAATCTAGTAATGAAGCAATTTTCACCCCTTCTGTTGCATAAGACTGAAATATTTAACCAAACAACATACAATGGAATGCACCCTACCACATGCATAGGAATCGTTTCTAATTGTTTATAATCAAATCCAATACATGTCCCCTTTGCTTTCCAGGGGAAATAAAGACAAGACTATTTTTTTTTCATTTTAGCATTTTATGATTGTGAACACCCAACAAATGGCATGTACAAAAATATATGATGTTTTTCCCTCAACTAATGTGTATCACACATGCAAATCACAACCTCAACATTGAAAAACCAGAAATATCTTTGTTGTATAAGTGAAAATATATACCTTTCCTCTTGAACTTATTTAAAATCTTGAATTTGATAAAAAATAGGCACCAAATATTGTGTCCTCGCTTTAAAAATATAACTTGGAATTATTTCAAGTCCAGTTCTAATTGCCTCAGATGATGTACATCATTTGAATGTTTTGTGTTCATACCATTATGCATCATAACTTGGGAATACACATCGGATTCCATCATACATATATAGATTTAGATCAAATTTTAAATTACAAAATAAACTATAATTTCAATATTATAACCATATTTGGGATTTTCCCCATATTGGGGTCCTTGCTCGACACATTTGTTGAGCTAATTTATGTTCCTAAACTAACACAATATTTATTATCAATCCGGGTTGTTTATGCTTTGAGGCAAGATCACTATATGTGAAGATCAGATATAATCAACCTTGAAAGATATGCTAAAAGTAATACATTTTACAACTCCAACTCAATTTGTTTAAAAGGAGGAATAATATTGAAATGGTTCTTGACTCAAGAAATTCATTTCAACCTCAATTACCACTTAATGAATCAGAGATTAAAAACCAAGAAATTTAAGATGGATAAATTATGAAATGAAAGAAGCTCTTAACTTAAGAGACATGTAAAGTGTTCCATTATAATTTATTCATCTTAATATTAAAAAAATCTCAACAAGAAATTGCTTGCACACAACAAAAGAAACCAACTTTAATTCATCATTTTCATAGAAGGGATGCTCAACTTGATACATCGGTTTTTCCAACTTGATAAAGTGATGAATAAGTTATAAACTAATGACATCAATCACTATGCATAAATCATTAAACAATCTGAAATAAAGCTTTGAAAACCAGTTCTACAACAAGGAAATAAAACTAGTTACAAGAAAGTGTACTTAGCTTGGAATGGGGGCCCTTCCACCCTTGCCTTGCACACTTGATAAATGATCTCAGAAGCTTAACTTCAGCCACACATCCATAACATTGAACAGCAAATTGATAACAGCACAAGTCTTCAAATTAACTTCTCAATCCAAAATTGTCACAATATAAAAGTATATAAGTCAATAATAATCCTAATACATAAGCCATCAAAGCTTTGGCTTTAAATAAGAAGTCTCATGAACAAACTGATCTATTTTTACTCAAACAAACCCATCTACTTCTCATCCACCTATCCAAGTCGAATTCATTATTCTTATCCCCAGAAATATGGTCAATCCCATAGAATCTCAAAACTGCCCTATTTCTATGGGATTTCTGAATGACTAGTCATGATTGACTAGAACTAAATGGGCCTAATAAAACTTGTTCTGTTCGAACTAAGCATAGGTGGCTTAGTCCTAGTTGCCAAGCTGTCCATCCATGCATTCAACTCGTGCCCAAGTGTCCTGCAACCATATCAACCATATAGCTATTACGGGAATTTCTGAACCAGCCAATTTTGCACTAAAAATCAAACTTTCATAAAAACTTTAGAATTTGAAAATTTAAAATTAAATACCTGAATAGATATCAAATATATGTCAAAATGGAATAAATGAATGGAAAATGGATGGAAAATAGATGGATAAATAAGTTTCTTTGAGCAAAATAAGACCAAAACTAAGGCCCAACATCTCTCCCTTGCTTATCATCAAGCATGTCCCCATGCTTGCCTGTTCCTCTTTGACCTTCTTCTTTCTGAAGTAGATGTTGTACCTGTTGATGCCTCCTGTTGTGCTGCCCTTGCCAAACAATCTAAACCTGTGTCATGTCGTTCTTTAAACAAAGTTGCTTTAACCTTCTGCTTTTCATACTTGGCCTGCCACATGTTCTTTTCCTTCAACCATTTAAATGCTTGTTTAGAAATTAGATCATTCTTCCTTTTCAATTTCCCCAAGTCTTCTTTCAATTTTTCATTTGTTTTGATCAATTTAGCATTTTCTTTCCTGTTTGCTTTGTTCTCCTCTTCTAACCGTTTTTCAAAAATTTTACTAATTTCTAATTGATCAGTCAAATCCTTGATTTTCCCATCTTTTTCAAAATCCTGAGTTGTTTTCATTAATGATGCAGCTGCTTCATCATCATAGGCAGAATCCCTATCAAATTCTTCTTGTGGAATGTTATTTTCTGCTTGTGGTCTTGGAAAATATGTTTCTTCTTCCCTGTCTAAATTGATGGGACTTTTGTTTGTAAATCTTTTGGGAATAGACATCACAGATATTTCATAATCCATAGCCATATTATTTTGCTGTTTGGCTCTTGTTCTAGGATACACGGGTGAATTCATCACTCCCCTACTTTCCTGCTCTGTTTTCTTTTGCACCTCTGTAATCTGTTCAGTAAAATGATTTTTAATCATGAATTCTCTCCACACTATGCCCTGCAATCTTACTTGATATTCAACTAGGATTTTAATCAATCCTTGATGATACATTTGTCCTGCCTTAAGCCTGTTTTCATGTCTTGCTGTTTCAATCATTTTTAAGAGGCTTTTATATAGGAAATAAGGTAAATTAATCCTATCTTCCCCCTTGATGTGCTGTAGAAGTTTAACATGATATAAATGGACAACACTATATCCTCGGTCACAAGTTAAAAACTTTTGAATAATCAAGACCAATTCTCTCCATGGCTCATTAAACCATTCCCTGGGTATACCTTTTGTCCTATCAAATGTTCCCTTCCGGTTTTTCTCAAGGAAGAAAGTCCATGCTTTCTCCTTGAAGTGTAGCCCTTTGTAATACTTCTCTCCTAACATTGGCAAATCTAAGGCTTTGGACAAGTATTCTTGGGTTACCGGAACAATGATTTCTCCTATTCGAGTTTGGTCTTGATTGAAATTCTTTATAAAATCTTTGGTTATCTCCTCAGAATGGCCATTAAATTTCTGTAGGAAGCCTATCATTCCTGCCTGATAGAGTTTTTCTATGGTCTCTTTTCCCCAGCTTTCTATTTGAAATTTTGGCTCTACCCTGTTTGCCATTGTTTCTGTAAACCAATCAATGTAGGCTTCTGCTGTTACTAACTTCATTTTAATAAAAATTATGACTATTTTTTTAAAAAATGAAATTCAGTAAGCAAAGAAGCTTACCTTCCTCTTCTGACTCAACTCAACTCTGCACTTTTAACCTCTGATATATTCCCTTGCAATAACACTCTTCTGAATTCCCTGTTGAATACAAGCAACACCTGTATACTCTGTTAATACACTGATCTCTGTTTTTTTATTAAATACACACAGTACCACAAACCACACAATCATGATTTACTTGTGTATATATATAAAAAAATAAGAAGAATCAAAGAGTGCTCTCGGCCTAATCGAAATTTTTCGCACTGTTTGGACTTAAGCAAAGGTGTTTGCAAACAAAAATTTCGTGCAGATTCATCATAAATATGCAACAAACTTTCGGCCTCAACATGGCTTCAACGAACCCGACTCTATTTTTCATCCATAATTCAATGTGACCTTTAAGCATTTGATCCCTGACTGTCAAAACAAAACAAAACGCAGTGGCAACAAAATGTTTTATGGCGTTTTTTAGTTTACACGCTAACTGTTTGTGAAAACATTGGTGCGCATAGATCACGGCTTAGTGCGCAATTCAACACCCCTCCGCCATACTACTTCACTTAAAACTTGTTACTCATGCAACGGATTTTCCTCACGATGCTGCGCATCACACTCTATCATCAAACCTTAAGTGCTGTCGATCTGGAGATAATCACGGGTTTTGAAATTACCTGACTGTCAACAAAACGCGTGGAATGTAATCGGCGCTCCAAATCCCTACTGTTTCGGTTAACTGAGCTGGTGTCAAAACACAGGATCACAAATTAATGTCAAACAATATTCCATAATCGCTGAGTGTTAATGAACTCCACTGTTACCTGACTCAATCCTGGAAATCTGTGATCTCTGATCGTCGAATCCAGAGCAATTTCTTACCTTAAATTCGCCTTCTTGCTTTCCCCGGAGCGATTTCACTATTCCGCTGCTTCAACCGCCTTCTCTTCTTTCCAGATTAATCAACCGCCTTCTCTTTTCTTCAGATCAATGTTTTGTTTCAAAACGCCTTCCTTCTGAGCTCGGGCAATGAGGAATGAGGTTGAAAGTCATGAATGGACCGAGTTCATGGTTGTACCGTGTCTGATGGCGTTATTATGTGAGGTTGGTATGGTTGTCCTCTTTGACCAGTCGACAGACTGTGTCATGAGGATACCACTGCCTTGTTTAATGTTTAAACTATATACGTACACCACCACCTGCGCACGTTATGTTTGAATAACATGGCTGTTTTATCACACCACCGTGCACGCTATGTTTGAATTATCACGCTGTATTGTCACCACCGTGCACGTTGATTTCCCATCGTCGTGTGCTATGATATGCACCAACGCATTTCACTTTGAATGATACACCCGTATCATCACTACCTTTTGCATGAACTGATTACTTCCGCCGTGTCCTTTCGTGCAATGATTCTCCTGCGTTGTATATGCCATTATCATTCTGTCAAACCTGTCAACTATGTCATAACCATTATGTTCCAACTATGCGCCATATACCTTTGCCTATGTTTATACCATATGCGCATTGATTATATGCCATTGACCTTACCTCTTATGCGTATTAACCTTATGTCCTTTGCGTTCAATTCGCATTCCTCATTTACACTTATGGTATATAGTCTTTGTATAGCGCATTATTTGTTTTGCTTTTTATGCATATCTTTATGATTTTTAAAATGACCATCTTAGGTCATTTTTAAAATCATCACCATACTAATGCTTGATTTATGTATGTAGGTGGAAAGAGTTGTCCTAGCTTGGTCTTTTGCTCAAGAAAAATATTTAGGTTTATAGGGAATATGTATGAGAAATGTGTATATGAATGAAATGGAATATGTATAGGATATTATGAAGATAGGATATGTATAGGGAATTATGAATATAGGATATGTATAGGAATATTGAATATCCTCAGGTACTAACTTTAACTTAACAAAAACTAAAAAATTCCTAAGAAAAATTTGAATTTCAAGCACAAAATGACTATTCATATACTTCCCTGAATGATGTTTGTACAGGTGGAATGAAGTCAGATGTTGTAGATGAATCAAAAAGTGAATTTTATTGCTGCTCCTTGTCCTTCATGCTCTGGTTCTTGAATTGAAAATCAGGTCCCTTTATAATGATTCCTTGTTTCAGGTCCCTCTGCACTGCTTACATAATATGCACATGTTGTTTTGGCAGGTCTCTCAGGTCCCTCCGTATTGATTTCTTCTTTCAGGTCCCTCTGTTGACAATACAAGTTTCTTCTATACTTCAGCTTTTCAGCTAAAGATCTAATACAAGTCTCCCCCTTGCTTAAGATATGACTTGTCCTCAAGTCATTTGTTGATGGAGAGTACCTGTATTGAAGTTATGTGAGAAAAATAGAACAAGAAAAGGAATTCATAGAGTCCAAGTTGCCTTGATTTTCCCCTATGAATTCATGTTTGCATAGTGCCAGTTGCCTGGTTTTCACTAGCAAACAAATTATTATTTTTTATGTTTTTTTAATGTTTTTTATTTATTTATTTTTTTTATATTTTTTATATTTTTTTTTTCATTTTTATTCAGCTACAGGACTGGAAGATGGCTGAACTTGGTGTGCCATGACTTCCAGTTCTGTATCTTCTGTCAGTTGTTTCATAAATGCTTCTTTACTGATAGGCCTATTATAAACTTTGAGCCTATGTCCATTCACTATAAAAGAGGTGGAATCCTGGTCAATTGTCTTGATCTTTACTGCTCCATTGTCGAAGATTTCATCAATTTCATATGGGCCTAGCGAGTGTGTTGTGAACTTTGCTTTGAAATCTTTGAACTTGGAGTCAAAAAGTAATGCCCAATCTCCCTTGCGAAATGTCTTTGTCTTGATATATCTGTCGTGCCACTTCATTCTTTGTTGTTGCACCAATGTAGTATGTTCTATGGCTTGTTGACGATGCTCATCTAACTGATTCAGTTCCATGATCCGCTGCTGTTGTGCTTCTGTCAGGTCGAGTCCTAATTCAGCTGCTAGTCTGTATGTTTGTATCTGAAACTCTATAGGCAATAAGGCCTCTTTTCCATATACTAACTGGTATGGACTAAAACCAGTTGTATTCTTCCATGTAATTCTATAGGCCCATAGTGCATCTTGTAATTTTTCAGACCAATCTTTTCTGTTCAGCTTTACTGTTTTTGTCATGATATTCTCTAGGACTTTATTTGTTGATTCAACCTGACCATTTGCTTGAGGATGATATGGTGTAGATGTTCTGTGTTTGATCTTGTACTTCTCTGTTAGATCTCGTACCAGTTTTGATGTAAATTGTGTTCCTTGATCTGTTACAATTTGTCTAGGTACTCCATATCTGACAAAGATTTCTTTAAAAAGAAAGTTGACCACTATTTCTTCTGTTGCTCTATTCACTGCTTTAGCCTCTGCCCACTTGGTTACATAATCTGTACATACTAAGATGTACTTCTTTCCATTTGATGATGGATTGATGGGTCCAACAAAGTCAAGCGCCCATTGCTCAAATGGTTCTATGAGGACTTGTGGCTTCAGCGGCATTTCATCTCTTGTGATTGGTCTCCCTGTTCTTTGGCAACTGTCACATTGCTTGACATATTTCTTAGAGTCTTTGAAGATGGATGGCCAGTAGTAGCCCAGTTGCAACACCTTATATGCTGTTCGTTTATCTGCAAAATGGCCACCACATGGTTCATCGTGACATGCCTTTAGAATATCTAATATTTCATCTTCTCGCACACATTTTCTAATTATCAAATCTGGACCAGTATAAAATAAATCACCATTTACCCAACTATACCTGGAACTTTCTTTAATAATTTTGTGTCTTTTCTTTTTAGTGAATTGGTTTGGTAACTTTCCAGAAGATAAATAGTTTGCCATGTCTGCAAACCATGGTGTTTTTACCGTGATAGCAAACAGATGTTCATCGGGAAAGTTATCTGCAACCGGATTTGGATCATTGGGTGAATGTATGCGGGACAGAAAGTCAGCTACTTGATTTTCCTTGCCTGGCCGATCTTGTATTGTGATATTAAATTCTTGCAGTAACAGTAACCATCTTGTTATTCTTCCATTGGTTATAGGTTTATTCATCAAGTATTTGATTGCTGAATGATCTGTATGAATGAAAACTTGATATCCTGTGATATAATGTCTGAATTTGTTTACTGCATGTATAACGGCTAACATTTCTTTCTCGGTGACTGTATAGTTCAATTCTGCAGGTGTTAGATTCTTGCTTATAAAGTATATTGCATAATTGAACAAATTCTCTTTCTGTCCAAGGGAGGCACCTATTGCGGTATCAGATGCATCAGTTGATATATGAAATGGCAAAGACCAATTTGGTCCACGGAGAATGGGTGCAACTGATAATTTTTCTTTTAGAATTTGAAATGCATTTTGACAGTCATTTGTCCAGTGAAATTCAATATCTTTTGCTAATAATTTGAACAGAGGTTGGGCTATTTTACTGAAGTTTTCAATGAATCGTCTATAATAGCCTGCATAGCCTAAGAAACTTCTTACCTCTTTCTGTGTTGTAGGAGGCATTAAGGTTACTAGGACTTGAATTTTTGCTGGATCCACTTTAATTCCTGAAGAAGAAATATGGTGTCCCAGAACTATTCCTTCTGTCAACATTATATAGCATTTCTCATTGCTTAATGACAAATTTGTTTCAATGCATCGTTTCAACACTTTCTCAAGATTATTTAAGCAATCATTATATGTGTTTCCATAAACTGTAAAGTCATCCATGTAAACCTCTACACATTCATGGATTAGATCAGCAAAATTTGCAAGCACTGCTCGTTGAAAAGTTGCAGGTGCATTACATAAACCGAATGGCAAAACATTATATGCATAGGTTCCCCATGGGCAAGTGAATGTTGTCTTGTCTTGGTCTTCTGTTGCTATTCTAATCTGGTTGTACCCGCTAAACCCATCTAAGAAAGAGAAGAATTTCTTTCCAGCTAATGAGTCTAACACTTGATCAATAAATGGTAGAGGAAAATGATCTTTGAGTGTAGCTTTGTTTAGTTCTCGATAATCCACACATACCCTCCACTTTCCATTTTTCTTTGGAACAATAACCAGTGGAGAAACCCATTGACTATCTGAAATAGGATAGATGAATCCAACATTTAACAATTTTTGCAATTCATCTTTCACTATTTCTTTCATCATAGGATTCATTCGTCTTTGAGGTTGTCTTACATGTTTAATTTGTTCATCTGTATAGATGTGGTGGACACATGTGTTAGGATGGATTCCTTGCATGTCAGTATAATCCCAGGCAAAAGCTTTTGAATATTTCCGTAATAATGCAATTACCTCTTGTTCTTGTTCTGATTGCAACTCATTTCCAATGTTTAAATGTTTTCCAGGACTTACCTCAATTGTTTTTATTGTTGGATTGGAGATTGTGTTTACAGGAAAGATGTCTATAAAAGAATTTCGCAAAGTTTGAATAGTACAAGTTTCCTGAAAACTTTGGTTCAAAAGGTTATTTGCAGCTTCATATTGCATTTCTCTAAGCTGCTCTGAAATACTTGGTTCTGAAATGAAAAGATCCATTAAGTCTTCATTCCCTTCTTCTTCTCTTAGATCAAAGAATTTATTTATACTTAAAACTGATTTAGTTTGTTGTTTTTCTTGAGCTTCAAGTACTGATTCTAAAGAAGTTGACTGTGTAGGTGAATAAAGAGCAATATGTTTCCTTTCTTCTCCATGTGAAATAATCATGCTTCCTGATCTGCATCCTATAAAGGCATCAACGGTAGCTAACCATGGTCTACCTAAGATTAGAGGATGTCCTCCCAAATTTGTTTTTGGTTGCAGAATAAGGAAGTCAACAGGATACTCCCATGAATCCAAAGAGACTATAATATCTTCCAATATTCCTTCAGGAACAACTTTAGATATGTCTGCCAATTCTAAGATTGTAGAGGTTGATCTAATGTTGTTCAAATGCAAAGTTTTCATGGTCTCCATTGTCATTACATTTATAGCTGCTCCCAAGTCTATTAATGTGTTTGGCACTGAGAAATTATTTATTGATATAGTAACCATAGGGATACCAGGATCAATATATTTTTCTATTTTGTTTTCTGTAGACATGAGACTTGCTAGTTTACCAATGACTTGGATTGTAGTAGGATCCTTATTCTTTCTCTGAGTTTTCTTAATGCACAATTCCTTTATTGTTTTAGCATATATTGGTATTTCTTTAATTGCCTTTAACAAAGGAATTTTCACATAAGCATTTTTTAACTCATCTAAAATATCAAATTCAGGAAGGGTTATTTCTTTTTGTTGTTCCACTAACCTTTCAGGATAAGGTGGTGTTTGAGTTGTAATGTTTGTTCCTTTCTGGATTTGTATCTTAGTTTGTGATGTTTCAGGTGATTCTCCTTGTTCGGCTGGTTCTTCTATAATTGGAGGAGAATCCTTTTTAAGCACTTTTCCAGACCTTAGATGGACTTCATTAAGAGGAAGAATTGAATATGTGGGAAAACATGTTGCTTCCTCTACAGTATATGCAGCTTTTTCCACCTTATTATTTGGATTTGCAATTGGTTGTGCTGGTAATTGAGTTGGTCTGGGTTGATTTGTGGGTAGCTGCAACCTGTTGTGGTTGGGTCAACAACGGTGGGGGATTCTGCTGCGGATATGGAATGGATTGTGGATATGCAGAATGTTGTTGTTGAAATGGTATGGATTGAGGATATTGTGGATATGTAAATGGCTGTTGATATTGTTGTTGGTATTGTTGAGGTGGCTGGTTTCCATAACCATATCCCCTCCAACCTTGTGCAGGTTGTTGTGGATATTGTTGTGGAGGCCAAGCTTGCCATGGCATTGGAGGGGTCCAAGGATTTTGAGGTGGATATAGGTACTTTTGTTGAGGGAATTGTTGCTGATTTTGTTGAGGCATCCTAGGTTGCCATGGTCTTCGTGGTGCTACATAATAAAAACCTTCCATTCCTGGCACTTCTTCCATTGAATTCATTTGTAATTCTTTCAATTTTAGACAATTTTCTGTGGAATGCTTTTTGTACAAAGACCACAAACCTGAATACTCTTAACACTATCCAAAGGACATTCTCTTAATGGATGTTTGTTTCTACATTTGGGACAAAAGATTGCTAAAGCTTGGTCTTGTTCTTCTTTTCTCTTATTTGTCTTTAGCACATCTACTTGTGTCCCTAATGTACTTAAAAGATCTGTTTTGAAATTTTCCAATAAACTTCCTATTTCAGCTCGTGTTATCCCTCCTGCAGCTGACTTTGCTGCTTTTGAACTTACTTCTCTTCTTCCTATTTTTGCTCTTCCTCTAGAATATTTTTGACATAAGTCAACAATTTCTTCGAATGGTAGGTTTGAGATATCTCCTTTACCCATCACATTCAAAATGTCAAGATATTCATCCCTTATACCTTTGAGAAAGATTGTTCGAATGGTTTCTTGATTTAGAGAATGTTGTTTAGATTTCTGTAGATTATACAAAAATCTTTCCAAATATTCTTCTAGACTTTCATCTTCTTGTTGTGTCATTCTAAAAATATCTTCCTTTGAATCTCTAGATCTGCAATAAGCTTGATATTTTTTAAGGAAGACCGATCTCATATCATCCCAAGAAGCTATTGTATGTTCTCCTAAACCCATAAACCATTTCAAGGCTGCTGCTTTTAATGTTGCAGGGAAAAGACGAAGTTTATGGATGTCATCAGTATATCCATATGTTCTACATAGAATATCAAATTCAAACACAAATGAATCAGGATCTTCTGTTGACATTCCATAAAAATTTGGCAATACAGAAGGTGGAATATTTTTCATTTTCACTTCTTCTCCTAATATTGCACTTGTGTCAATTATTGGAAAGCCAAAGGTAGTTTCATCTTCTTGTCTTTTCTGATCATTTTCCATTTTTCTATCATTTTCTTGTTTTGCATCCTCTTCTCTTTTTCTTCTCCATTCTGCTTGTTGTCTTTCATATTGAGCTCATTGTTCAGGAGTGAGAATAACAGATCCATGTCCTTCTTCTGCCATTGGTTGATTTGTTTCAATTTTAAGTGGAGTTTCAGGTTGGTCAAAGATAGGAGGATTTATGGATGGAAATAAAGTTTGTTTTCCTTTGATGATTTCTTTTTGTTTTCCAGAAGTTGAAGATTGTTTTTGCTTTGCTTCCCAAGCTAACAAAGTTTGTCTCTCAATCAAAGTCAATCTTTGTCCACTTCTTTGTTTTTCTGACAATTCCTCAATGATTGGATTACCAGTAACTGGGGTGTTTGATGATCCTATCTCTATTTGTGGGGGGTTTTTAATAAATCTACCATGAGGACCTCTATGTCTAGGCATAAAGAAACATAACTAAAAAGTGTAACTACTGTTTTTGTGTTTTTATTTTTATTTTTTCTCTCTATTGACTATGCCGATATTTGCCTCCCCGGCAACGGCGCCAAAATGTTGAGCTAATTTATGTACCTAAACTAACACAATTATTTATTATCAATCCGGGTTGTTTATGATTTGAGGCAAGATCACTATATGTGAAGATTAGATATAATCAACCTTGAAAGATATGCTGAAAGTAATACATTCTACAACTCTAACTCAATTAGTTTAAAAAGAGGAATAATATTGAAATGGTTCTTGACTCAAGAAATTCATTTTCACCTCAATTACCACTTAATGAATCAGAGATTAAAACCAAGAACTTTAAGATGGATAAATTATGAATGAAAGAAGCTCTTAACTTAAGAGACATGTAAAGTGTTCCATTATAATTCATTCATCTTAATATCAAAAATCTCAATAAGAAACTGCTTGCACACAACAGAAGAAACCAACTTTAATTCATCATTTTCATAGAAGGGATGCTCAACTTGATACATCGGTTTTTCCAACTTGATAAAGTGATGAATAAGTTATAAACTAATGACATCAATCACTATGCATAAATCATTAAACAATCTGAAATAAAGCTTTGAAAACTAGTTCTACAACAAGGAAATAAAACTAGTTACAAGAAAGTGTACTTAGCTTGGAATGGGGGCCCTTCCACCCTTGCCTTGCACACTTGATAAATGATCTCAGAAGCTTAACTTCAGTCACACATCCATAACATTGAACAGCAAAATGATAACAGCACAAGTCTTCAAATTAACTCCTCAATCCAAAATTGTCACAATATAAAAGTATATAAGTCAATAATAATCCTAATACATAAGCCATCAAAGCTTTGGCTTTAAATAAGAAGTTTCATGAACAAACTGATCTATTTTTAATCAAACAAACCCATATACTTCTCATCCACCTATCTAAGTCGAATTCATTATTCTTATCCCAAGAAATATGGCCAATCCCATAGAATCTCAAAACTGCCCTATTTCTATGGGATTTCTGAATGACTAGTCATGATTGACTAGATCCAAATGGGCCTAATAAAGCTTGTTTTGTTCGAACTAAGCATATATGGCTTAATCCTAGTTGCCAAGCTGTCCATCCATGCATTCAATTCGTGCCCAAGTGTCCTGCAACCACATCAACCATAGAGCTATTACGGGAATTTCTGAATCTGCCAATTTTGCACTAAAAACCAAACTTTCATAAAAACTTTAGAATTTGAAAAATTAAAATTAAATACCTGAATAGATATCAAATATATGTCAAAATGGAATAAATGAATGGAAAATGGATGAAAAATAGATGGATAAATAAGTTTCTTTGAGCAAAATAAGACCAAAACTAAGGCCCAACAACATTTTCACTTCATCATTTGAAAGATACCAATCACACTTCTCTTCAGAGTTATTCCCTTATTTTCATGTCCCTCCACTACTAAGTAGAATGAGGATCAATAATTCCATTTATGTAGCCTCCCAAAGTCCATTTTAATGTCTTTGGAGTTAGAGTTCCATGTTTACAAAGATTATCAATGTTCTCCTCTCTCTGTCCTATTTGGAATTTGACAAAAATACCACTTTTGAAGTGTCTCAACCACAGCTCTCAAATTTTTTTCTTGGCTCAGCTCACAAGGGCCACTATCCATTCTGGGAGCAATATTACCATAGTACAAAGTCTTTGCTCCACTATATACATGGAAATAATATTGTACCAAATGTATAGAAGGAAAGAAAACCCATAGATGGTTTTTTGAATTGAAATTTATAAGATCAGATTGCATGGCCTAGCCACCTCGGCCACCCCCATTATGGAAAAAAACAACAATAGCACCAGAAGAAGAATATTTCCTCCCTGTTGTAGCAGCCGCATCACCACTCATAGTACTCTACCAAAAAACATTACGATTATTTATCCTACTCACAATAGATAGAGTGATGGGAGGTGAAGGTGGTGGAAGAGGTTTTTTTATTGGACCTCAATAGCTTGAAGCATGACCACCAAATCACTGTAGGACTCCGTACATGCGAGGATACCCTTCTTCCATCCATAAGTGTTCCCTCATAGGAATGCAAGGACAACCCCACCAAAAGGAAATATAGTAAACAAATGGCTAGTTCCCCTAGATGAACTAACTGTAATCCAATAATTGGCATCACTAAAATTTTATATCCTATATCACTTATTTGTGATGAGAATACTTAGATCTAAAAAAACTTGTTGTATGAAAAGAACATAATGCTAAGCATAATACACAGGCTCGTCTTTTAACAGGACTTTGGGGCATACCTACATCGTCCCCCTCATCATCATTGAACATGTCTATAAGCATGAAATCTTGGTCATGCAACCACCCATTCTTGCATTATACATCCAATTTTTTTTCCCATTCTTGTTGAAGCTAGAGCTATAGTCATTCCATTGTCTTGTAATTTTCTTCTAGCTTCTCATTCAGTGTGTCTATTTCACAATCCTGCCAAAAAAATACAAGGATTCAAACCCAACACCTATTAAATCCAAAAAGGGTAAAAATATAAACAAAGGAGGTAGACAAAAGAGGAAAAATCCTTCTGTTCATTTCTTTATTAGAGGGTTTGGTAGCTTTAATATGTGTATAATCCATAAGATAATCTAGTTGTGATATTATTGAACAACGGTTTAAGAGCAAGATTGGTTACGAGGTGGGAAATGAGGACTCACACACAGAAAAAATTAGCTATGCCATGATTAGTAGGGGTGGAGGTTGGCACAGACAGGGATGGTTTGAGAAAGGGGACTAGAAAGTTGAGAAAACAAATATGAGTTCAAAAGGGCTCAGATTTGCTAGTGTTGTAGGGATCAATTTGTTAGCATTGATATCGACCTGGTAGAGACAGAAAATTTTGCGAATTCCTTGACGGATTTGGCATGTGCACAAGAGGGAAATTCGAATTTCAAGAATTTTTAGGTATGTACTTTATGGTTTTTTTTTTCTCAGGTTGTTGCTTCAAGAAACATGCCCCAAGGTTTGGGGTTGAACCACATAACATAGGCTTCCCTCAAATTTGGTGCTAGTTTTGAGGATGTTGATTGTCTCAAGTTAAAAATGGATTTGCACCTCAACCCATCCTTATTTGACATGCCATTTAAATGTGGAAAAGTTACAAAACCCATTGAAAATGCCACTATAGTACAATGTAATATTCAACCAACTCTAACTATGACTGAAGATCTCATTTGCTATGTTTATTGGAAATTATGAATACAACAAACAGAGGGAGATGTGTTCCCCCACAACACAGAGAATCCAAAATATATGTGGAATTAATAGCCATACACAGACAGACAACAATTTACACAGGAGAGGAATACATTTGAATTTATTCAACTCTTCTCTCAAATTCGATTCATTCCTTCACTCAGAAACAAAATGAAATTACATAGTTTTATACAAAATTGGTCGGAGCCTGAGGATTGAGTGCATTTTAATGCTGATCAAACTGTTATCAACCAAACTCATCCTTCTACCTATTCCTTTGTTTTTACACAAAAACACGTACATAAACACAAAATGGCAGACTTGAGATTTTATGCTTTCTCGCTTTGAAAACACATCGCATCTGTCGCCCCATCGCAAATCCCTCATCGACGATTTTAACTTTTATCTTGGGCGCTTAAGGGGAAACCTTAAGTCTTGTGATATGTAAACATCTTAACCTACGAGTTCTTATCCATTAACTCCTGATCTTTGTGATGTGTGTTTTGCGCTACCCTCCTAAGATTGACAAATGCGGGCTGCGGGCGGTAAGCCGCAGGAAATGCGAAATACAAAAAGGTAAGGAAATAAGCCAAAACAAAAGGTTTATGTGGTAATGCGAAAAAAGGTTGGTGGGTCCGGGTCCCGCCAGATCACATCGGCGAGGAAATAGCATTCCAGTGAAGAGCTTAAAGTTAAACAGTAAGAGTTACGAAGTGCGAGCGGCAACATGGAAAAACACTATAAGTGTCAAATGCATAGAGTTAAGGAAATGGGTATAATACAAAGGATTTCATGGGTTTGCAAATGCGGTAAGGTTGGTGGTGGGTCCCATCGATATCTCATTGGTGGGGAAATAACTTATGGCAAAGGCTTAAGGGGTAAAACATAAAAGTTGTGGGCAGTGAAGTGCAAGCACGGTAAGTCAATGCTGAAAATGGAAATTAAATGCAGACAGGGCTCGGGTACTTTGTTTTGATTTTTTGCATGGATTTCATGAAAATGCCTTCTGGTTTGAAGCATGTTGCTTGTCCTTCCCTACATAGAAAATTCAATGAAGTTGTGGGTTTTTCCCACTATTTATTCATGGCGGTGGTTGGGAGTAATTCCAGCACTCCCCATTAATCACAATTGCCACCATTGATCATTCCCAAACACTTTCTAAGAAAAACAAAACTTCTTTGTTCCAATGGATTTTTCAGGATATCAACAAATAGTTCCTCTGACCTACAATTTTGCAAAACAATCTCACCATTTTTAACTAATTCCCTTATAAAATGGTATTTGGCATTAATATGCTTTGTTCTCTTGTGGAAAAAAAAATTCTTTGACAATGCAATTGATGAGCTTTTATCTCAGAAAATTGTGGTTCCTTTGTCTTGTTCATGACATAAATCTCTTAGCATCCTTCTCATCCAAACTGTTTGACATGCTACTCTTGTTGCTGCTACATATTCAGCTTCTATTGTTGATAATGAAACTATTGGCTACTTCTTGGAAGCCCATGAAATGGCTCCCAATCCCAAATGAAAAACATACCTTGATTTTTTTTTTCTATCATCTACACTTCTAGCCCAATCACTGTCAATGTAACCAATTAGCTTAAAATCATTAGATGTGGAGTATAGAACACCATACTCCTTTGTTCCATTCACATACCTTAAAATTATCTTGCCTGCTTGCTAATGTGTTTCCTTAGGTGTCTCCATGAATCTAGATATCAGACTTACTGCATACATTATATCAGGTCTAGTTGCAGTCAAATACATTAGACTTCCAACCATGCTCTTTTACAATGTTGGATCAACATTCTTGTTGCAATATTCCTTGCTCAATTTCAACCCAATGATAGTTGGAGTTGCTGATGGCTTGTTGTTCTACATATTGAACCTTTTTAAAACTTCTTCAACCTAATTTTCTTAGGAGATAAAAATCCCCTTTTATGTTTTCTTTACTTCTATGCCCAAAAAATACCTTAGTAAACTGAAGTTAGTCATTTCAAATTCACTTTTCATGATTGCTTTAAAATCAACAATGAGAGAAACATCATTGCCTGTGAAAATCAAATCATCTACATATAAAACAACAATAATAATTTTACTGTCATTTTCTTTGATGTAGAGTGTGGGTTTACCATCACACATTTCAAATCCATTGTCTACCAGGTAAGCATCAATCCCACTGTACCATGCTCTTACTGCTTACTTCAACCCTTAAAGATCTTTCTTCAACTTACACACTTTGTGTTGTTAGCCTTCTATCTCATAGCCAAGAGGTTGTTCAACATACACCTCCTCTTTCAACACTCCATTCAAGAATTTTGATTCACATCCATTTGATAAACTTTCCATTTTTTTTGTGCTGCTATGGACAACATTGTCCGCATTGTCTCCATCCTTGAAACTAGTGTAAAGGTTTCCTCATAGTCTCTACCTTACTGTTTCTTGTAGCATTTGACAAATAGACTTGCTTTATGCCTTTCTCTCTTGAATTCAATGTTGTTCTAGGTCTTATAGAACCATTTCACTCCAATAACTTCTTTTCCTTGTGGGAGGTCCACTAACTCCCATGTGTCATTCTTTTCTATTGCTCGTATCTCTTCATTCATTGCTTCAATCCACTTTTCTTCCTTGAATGCATATTCAAAATGGATTGGGTCATCAACATGACAAAATAAAGCGAATAACGAATTCAGACCAGCATTATTATCAACTTCTTCTTGCTCATAAATTTCACTTAAATTTATGAATCTTGGTCTTCCTGTATTTGCTGAATATGTGCTTGGAGTTTCACTTGAACTTGAGGGAGTTGTTGATCCCTGTGTTATGCTTGGAGAAACACTTCCTTGGTTTTTCAATGATGTTATATTGCTTGTTTGTGGTGTGCTTTTTTGAGCTTGTAGACTCTCGTTTCACCAAAATTGGTCGAAAATTGACCTCCCAATGCATTTTTCCCAATGACGACTAGGAAAGCTCCACTAAATGTGGAGACAGGCACTTAACTGGAGTTAATAATTAATGAAAACCCTAAAAATTAGGGTGCCGCTACCTTTCCCGCCAGTCGAAACCGTTTGAATTAAATGCCTTAAGGTTTGGGCACATGTGACATGTCGACCCTAGCCCGAAGATTTTGGTTTGTTAAACTGTTAGTCCGAATGTACAACGTGAAGTGGAATATGAAGTTAGCGGGGTTCCACAAACCATTGCATTAGATTCCATAACTCCCCATGTGACAGGTGTAAATCTTCCTCCAGAGTTTGTGTTTAACACGACCGCTGTCTTAACCTTATCCGCGGAATACATGTGACTGGGTTTGATATCACCGCCAGATAAACTACCCCCACTAACCGTCCTACAACATCAAATAGTACCGCGACATGTGAACGCATAGGATAACTGTTGGTGTTACGGGTTGATTAGCCGTTGGGTTAACGTTTTAATGTTGTGGTTTAAATAACACATGTGAACAAGTCTTGGGCCGCCAGCAGGTTGGCACCGCTGGTGGTCCCTCCCCCCATACATAAAACTTTCAAACCATAAAATGAATCAGAGTTCATATATTTTTAGGTCATATGATATAGGTGGACCGATCGGAGGTCGTTGCAGCGGGTAGGAGGTCACAGGGTCGACCCCCACTGACTCCATAAAATTTTGACACGGATGTTAGTATGAATCTTAATCGCAAGTGTACGAAAAAGGCTCACTTTAGCTGTGCATAACAAACAACCCTAACAGCAAAGATGGATCCCAATATCTTTAGATCTGCAATTAGTTGACCAAGATAAATGCTGTAAAATCTAGATCTATGCATTAAAAGACATTAAGTAGTAAATAAAACCAAGGTTTTCTCCATGCATCCAATAGACAAGACAATATTGTTTTAAAGAATTTTTGTATTTTTTTACACCTGGGAAGGGAACATAGAAAGATGTTACCAGTTCCCCTCAATGGGATGGGTTCTTGTAAGTCCTCAGCACTTCAGATCTAAAATCCATCTCTCTTGATGGTGTAAAAAACCCAAACAAAAATGGAACTCAAAGGGAGCTCACAAGAAAAATGGTAGCAAAATATGGCAATGATGGTGGATCAAAGTCAGACCAAAAGTATAGATCTAGAATGATCTTTAGGCAACAAAAGGTAGTGAGTGAATGGAAAAACCCTTCTATTTATAACAAAAGAATGATTTAGTCTAGATATTGGTGCATAATTAAAATATTATTAACCAATTCTAGATCCAACTTTTATGGAATATTTTATTATATTTGTTGGAGGGAAAAATAATTTGACTTTGGTCAAATCCCTTTATTTGTAAATAATAAATAAATAAATGATTTATTTATTATTTTAAGGATGTGTTTAAGTAATAATCAAATAAATAAATATTTATTCAATTATTTATGAATGATTTAGTCAAATTTAATTATTCCTAGAAAATAATAAGATAAATAATGATTTATTTAATTAATTTTCATGTTTTGGGTTAAATATGACCAGGAATATTAATTAGACTGTTGTTTAACTAATTATTCCTTGAGGAAAATGAAAAAAATGTGGATTTATTCAATATTTCTTCATGGGGTTTCGTGTTTAGACCATAAAAACTTAATAAATGTGGTTTTCTATGTTTTTTTTCATAGTGAAAGAAATTTTACTTAGGGTAAAATTGGTCTTACATGGTGTCCTTAGGTCCATCTAATAGTAACAAGTTAGATAACCAAAAAATGGTGTAACAGATTTCCCACCAGCGTGCGAGCATTAGGAGCTAATCGTATGACAGAGGTACGTTGTAAGAACTCAATCACTAGACACCGAAGGGGAAGTCAGAGAGAGAAATATAAGGTAGACCAAAGTGCTAGAGGACTAGACCCTGAGGACGCGAGACTTACAGGTGCGACAATTCTCTTTTATGAGTGAGTACCTATGTTATAGGGAGCGGGGGAGGCATACCTATGCCTGCCATGACAAAGTACAAAGAATAATGCGTCCAGTAAATAAGGGCCTGAACTATATAGTACATTCTGGCATAAACATGAGCCAGATAAAAACGTGATAATGAATCCCACATACATACTTTGCCTTGGATAATAGCCAGGACTTATACAATAATATCTGAGTACATGAGATATAAATACAACCAAAGTGCCCCTGTAAACAGGAAAGGGCTCTGAAAATCTGAGTCATACATGCAAACTAAAAGGTGCTGCAAGCGGCTGAGGCCGACATCATCAAATCTATGGAGCCGCATCAAAGGCTATAATGAAGAAGTCATCCAGGCATGTGGGGGGCTACCTCAAGGGCTACCCCCTCATGAGGTATGAAACATCTCACACACACCTGGGCATCACCAGTACAATTTGCTGCATCATTGAATCATCAAGTATATGGATCTTGATCATGTTGGAAGGAGTTGGAGCTGAGAAACAATCAAGTCAAAGGGAAATAAGGAGTCCCTTTTCCTGATCCAAGGCACTGAACAAGAGTGGGATCTGGAACCAAGGTACACCACCCTCTAGACCTATGTTTTGGAATGAATTATCTGATTTCGATAGAAAGAGGTATGTCATAGGTGAGGCAATAAGGGATCCTCAACTATGGCACGAGAGAAAATAGTAGAGTGACTAACAGACTAACACCAGGGATGATGATGAAATGAGGGGTACTAAGTAGCGGACTTTTTAGAGCATAAAGGGCATGGATGACCTGGAAGCGACTGACAAAATATCAAAAGGGAAAGGGGACAGTAGGACTGAAGGCCATAATGTGCGACACGAGAGAGGAACCAAGCAATGAAGGATGGAGGACTATAGCAGGATATAAAGGGACTCGGGATAGACTCCTTGAATGTGATGATGACTCAAATCAGATGCTCTAAACAAGGGTGACTCGATGATGCTGCCACATAGAAAAGGTCCAATGGGGATCATAAAGACATGAGTACAAGATGGTTACTCATGATGAAAATCGACATGAGCAAGGACAAGTATGGAGGCAAATTGGTGCCCCTAGTACAACTGTTGCAAGTGAAGAAATTCGATTTTGAAGAGTGGTGAATTGATCGTTCCTCGAAAAATTGTGTCCTAGTGAAGTATCAAATCATAAAAAATCATGAGCTGGCTATCTAAAAGAAATAAAACATGCATTTCAGGAATGAAATTCTAAGGGTAATATTTTTTGAGATAGAGTGTACTGCGAGGATTAGGAAGGGGATGTCCTTCAAAATCCTCTAAGAGGTATGCCCCCTTACCTAAATCCTTACTAATGATGTAAGGGCCTAGCCATAATGAGTCAAACTTCCCATGACTGAGGACATCATGGGCTTGGTCATACACCAGAATAAGATCACCTTCGTGAAAAGTACGAGGGTGGACTTTTCGGTCATACTAAGCTTTGGTGTGTTTCTTAGCTGCATAGATGGTTTTCAATGCAACACGACGGTCTTCAGAAGCGCGCTCAAGCATGATAAGTCATTTTTCTAGAGGTTGGGTGTCAGGGAGAAGTTTGAAGGCTAGATGAAGGGAAGGGATTTCACACTCGATCGGTAAAACTGCCTCCTCTCCAAAAATAAGGTGGAAAGGAGTAAACTCAATGGAGGTTTTAACAGAAGTTCTATAGGCCCACGAAGCAAGGAAGAGCATAAGGTGCCGGTTGGTTTTGTGCTTATCCACCGTTTGTTGAAGCATGGTTTTAAGGATTTTATTGAATTCTTCAACTTGGCCATTACCTTGGGGATAATAGGAGGAGGAATATTGGTGCTCAAAACCCAACAGTGAGGATAGATCACGCCATATCTCATATTCAAAATTTTGACCATGGTTAGAGACCAATTGTTTCAGAACTTTGAATCTAGCGATAACATGGTTAAATAAAAAGAGGGTTGCGGTAGTTGCTGTGTTGTTAAACGTTGGCATGGCCTAAACCCATTTTGTGAAATAGTCAACCGCCACGATGATATACTTGTGGTTACCAGTAGATGAAGGTCAACACTCCATAAAGTCTCCCACTTACAAAAGGGACCAGCTGAGATGACAGGATGGAGGGGAGCCAGAGGGGCTCGTGCCTTAGGGGTGAAATGTTGGCAATTGGAACAGTGTTTGATTGCTTCAATGCAATCACTGAAGAGAGAAGGCCAAAAATGGCTAGTGCGCATGATTTTCTGGGCAATGGCAAGATCATAGAGGTGGCCACCACAAGCGCCGCTATGACAGGAATTGAGGACTTGCTCTGCTTCAATGTGCATGAGACAACAACGAAGGACAGAATCTACACCACGATGATAAAGGTCGTCACCGATAAGAAGGTAGCGGGGGGCCGGGTGTCGGATACGTCATCGAGCATCACGAACAAGATACAGGGTGAACTTTTGGGTTTGTAAATAAGTGATAATTTCACCATACCAAGGATCATCTATGGTAATAGAAAACAAATGTTCATCGGGAAAATCATCATTAACTGGAGGATCCTGCGTACCAGTAGGTAATTCAGAAATGAGTTCAGTGAGGGCTAAACCTTTCTTACTTTTGGGTGTGACAAATTGAAGATCGAATTCCTAGAGGATAACGATCCAAAGGGTGTACTTCCCATTGATGATTCGGTGACTCAATAGGAAGGCCATAGGGTTGGAATTAGTCACAACCTTGGTGGAACACATGAGGATGTAATGACGAAGTTTTTGGACGGAGAACACGACAGCTAGTCCTAATTTCTCTTCATGTGAGTAGGATACAGGAGGGCCTACAAGGTTCTTACTAACATAATAGATAACATGCTCGATTCCTTTTTCATCTTCCTAAATAAGGACTCTAGTGACCGAATAGGTGGAAGTGGAGATGTACAAGATGAAATCCTTATCAAAGTCAGGGGGGTGGATCAAGGGAGTGGATGTGAGAGCATCTTTCAGGGCATCAAAAGACTCTTGAGCATAATCATCCCACACAAATGGAATGTTAGATCGAAGGAGTCTAAGGAACCCATGCGCGGTGGTGGCATAGTCAGGTACGAACTAGCGAAGGAAATTAGCTTTGCCTTGGAGGCTTTGTAACTGGCGTAAAATAAGAGGAATAGGAAGCTCACGTATGGCTTGAAATTTCAATGGGTCAAGCATGATACCATCTTTAGACACAATGAAGCCTAGAAGACGGCGGGTAGGAACACAAAAGACACACTTCAGCGGGTTGAGGCGGATATTATACTTGCGACATTGGAGAAAGATGACATGCAGATCATGGAGGTGCTACGCCCGATGTTTAAATGTGCAGTGAGGTCATCTAAATAAGAAAGGACAATATGGGCCAGGTCATGGAAACAGTAAGACATGGCCCGCTGAAAAGTGGCTCTGGCGTTTTTAAGGCCAAACGGCATGACCCAATAGGCGAAGGTTCCCCACAGACTAATAAACGCAGTCTTAAGCTGATCAGCACGACGGATAACAATTTGGTTGTACCCAGAGAAAATATCCATAGAGGATAGAACCTCGTGCCCTGCACACTCATCAATGATTTGGTTAATGAATGATGTGGGGAAGTTGTCTTTGGGAAAAGCTTTGTTCAGGTCACGAAAGTCAGTGCAGACATGGATAGTGCCTTGTTTCTTGAGAATGGGAACTGAGTTAGAAACCCAAGTGGTGTATTCGATGGGATATATAAAACTAGTTTACTTGAGCTTATCGATTTTAGCTTTGACAGCCTCTCGTCTGGAAGTGCTGATGGGTCTTCAGTTTTGACGGACAGGATTGGCATCGAGCCATGTACCGATATGGTGTTTGATAATGGCAGGATCGAGTCTAGGCATTTATACATAGGACCAGGCAAAAACATTGGGGAATTATTTGAATAGCTTGGTGTAAGCCTCAATTTCTTCCGGGGTGCATTGAGTGCCCAAGGTAATGTTTTATTCTACCCCTGTTTTGTCAGAAATATCAATTTTAATGGTAGGAGAGATATTGGCCATATTTCCTTCTTCGAAAGCATTAGGTGCATGGATGGGATTTCTAAACTAATCGACTTCATCAGTAATTAATTCTTTATTTTCCACAACTTATTTGTCATGGGACTGCTGCAGGAGGAAGTACGCATGGTGGTGCATATCATCCCATGAAAAGTTAGGGTCAGTCATGGCTTCCATAATGTCTACATCGGAATGGAAGATGGGGTGACTGGAGGAAGGGAGACCACTTGACACGGTAGAGCTACCTGACTCATCATCATGTGAGAAATTCTCACATGCGCAACGTCATGGGGGATGACAGAAGAGCAAGCAGATAAAAGATCTACTGATGTTGAGCCCAGGGTGATCGCTGAAGGGAGTTCAGGCGAAACATCAGGGGAAGTCTCCAAGGGGACTTCCACCAAGGGTCTCATGGATGATCATAGGTAGAAAATGGTGGGCAAAGACTCTGTCATTTCGACATTAGGAGAGGGAATGTCAATGGGAGCAGGCCAATCCTCTGGTTCTACCTAAGCAGAACTCGCAAAAAATGGGGGAGGTGAACTTGTTATGCTTGGCCTCGAATCATGGAACACTTCCAAAGAGGAACGATACTATTCAAGGTGGGGACAGAGGTGAGTGTAGTGGCCATGGAAATCACACAAAGCACAAGGGTTATTTGTGTGCAAGTGTTAGGACTCCACTATGTAGCATTTTTACTATATACTTTGACACCATCTTACCTTTATAACCATGTTTAAAAAGGATTCCATTATCATTTTCATTTACTTTATCCCAAGGTATATAAAATCCTCTTCTTTATTATATGTTTAATCTGTTTACATATAATTCCATATTACTCTTATATTTTATCATTAATCGAAGTAGATTGTTGCTAACATAAGTCTAAAGATCGCAGATAATTTATATGCTGTGCTGTAACAAACGGCCATTGCTGAAACAGTCAAACTTCGTTGCTGAAACAGTCGACTCCGTCGCTGAAACAGTGGACTCCGTTGCTGAAACAGCCAGCCGGCACGCAAATTCCGCCACCATTCGTAATTTGCGATTCTGGAAGAGCATTTTGTGGAACAACATGAAGACGTGGTTACACGGATTATTCTGAAGATAGCACTCTTTTTATATCTGTTGTAACAATATATTTTTATGGAAGAACAGAATAACCTATTTTAAGAAAGAAGAACAGATTCGGGATAAACGTAGATTTGCTCTCATGTAATTGTAAGATATGTCTCCTCTTTAAAAAGAGGAGACATCATCATTAGAAGGGAGTTGGAGTTTGAAAGCTACAGGAGAACATTTTGTTTGAGAGACTGGAGCTAGGCTCCACTTGTAATGTATCATTTCTTTTGACAGATGAATAAAATTTACTTTTGAGCGCTCCAATTTAATTCTTTCCCTGGGGAATATTGTGAGAGGGAAAGGGCCCGCCTTCCTCACAAGATTCACCGGACTGTCCCTGTAGTTTGTTTAATTTCTTTATGCTATTTGTACTTTACTTTAATTCTGTTGCTGAGACACCAGTTACACAGTTCTGTAGCTTATTGGATATTCTGTTTCCTTAACGCTACATGTGTTCAGTACATTCATTCTTAAGAAGTTGAGAAATCTATTTCTGTTATTTGTTTGAATGTATGATGCTGGGAAGCAGGTGCTGAAGGTTCCTGTACAAAGGAATAGGGTCCTGCTCCCACTAATTGTCTTTCTTTTCCTGCAGTGTGATTAGAACAAGAGACAAGTGCTGAAGGTTCTTGTTCATGGGAATAGGGTCTTGGTCTCTTGAGTTATCTTTTCTACAGAGTGATTAGTGTCAGGCAGCAGGTGCTGAAGTTCCTATTTAAAGGAATAGGGTCCTGTTCTTGTTATGGTTGATTGGTTTCCTTTCCTGCAGATTAATTTCCCTTTATTTGGATTCTAAACTGCAACCTAGGAATTACTTCTGCTATAACATAATTGACTTCAGCTTTGATTAAAAAGAGTGTGAATAATTAGATTTGTATGATTGGTAATTGTGTGGATTTTTACTACAACATTGTTTTTTCTTTTGAAATTGAGCATATCCAGTGCGTGATTGTCTTTGGAATAAACAGACTTCCTCGGGTTGACAATTTATGTGGAGCTTGAATTGTGAAAACAATTAAAGCGACCAACATTTTGGCGCCGTTGCCGAGGAAGGAAATTATAGATTTCAAAAGCATTAATCTTTTCTTTTTAAATGTGCAGATTGTATGAGAGGACGTGGAAACCAGAAGAAAACTAACCCCACAGGTGGCAAAGGCAAAGGAAGGGGAGGAAGAAAGACTTTTATTGACGAGATTGTATCAAAGGTTGAATCATCACAGAGATTAAGTTCTCGAAGACCAAAACTTCAGCACTCCCCTCAATCAGATTACAAAACAGAGGAAGTTGTGGGTCCTGAAAATATAGAAGAGCCAGTGATTGAAGAACCAGCAGTCAGTGCTGGAGAGTCAGAAGAAAGTGTTAGTAAATCAACAGAGCACATTGAGGAAATAATAGAGAGTGTTGGACGACCAGTGGAAAACATTGAAGAGCCAGTAGAAGATCTTGACGATCGAGCAAGTGCAGTAGGAGAACCGACAATGGAAGGAAACAATGACGATTTCTTTGGTGGAGGACGTGTAGAGCCTGAAGGAGAAGGAAGGGATGAAAATTCCCTCTCTACCTTGGGATTTCCTATCAGTGATCTCCCTGCAGGAACAACTCCTATGAAAAACATTCCATTGTCTTCTTTACCCAACTTTCATGGTTTATCCTCTGAAGATCCGGATGAATTTATTTTTGAATTTGATATATTATGCAGAAGTTATGATTATGTTACTAATGCTCAAAAGTTGAAACTGTTTCCAGCCACCTTAAAAGGAAATGCTTTAAGATGGTTCATGAGTCTTGGAAGTCAGGTAATCACAACATGGGAGCAGATGAAACAAAAATTTCTGCTTAAATATCAAGACTACTGCCGGACGAGAGAAAAGAAGGATGAACTATTCAATATGGCACAAAAGCCGGACGAGAATCTGGAGGACTATGTAGAAAGGCTGTAGTACAATATACAGAGATCTGATCATCCGAATATAAGTAAGGAAATTCGCAAAACAATATTACTTAGAGGTTTAAGGGATGATTTTTTAGATATGTTAAACATGCTTGGCAAGGGAGATATATCTAAGGAATCATATGATGAGATTGTTGAACTTTCTAAGAGGTGTTCAAGGGGAGCTGCAAGGAATAGAGTAAGTAATAGAGATTCCACCTATTCAAGAGTGCAGAAATCAGCCAGTGGAGGAGCAACAAGAGCTGAAATAGGTAATTTACTTGAAGAATTTAAAACTGAGATGTTAAGTTCTTTTGCTTCACAAATTGACACTTTTCCGGTTAAGAAGAAGCAGGCTGAAGCAGAAGCAACTCTGGCTGTCTTTTGCCCGAAGTGCAAAGACAAACATCCACTAAGGGAATGCCCAATGGATAAAATACCAATTTGCACCCTTTGTGAGAAAGATCATGAAACAAAACAATGTCCATCTCTACCAGGAATAAAGGCAGCATTGCAGCCAACGGAAGAAGAAGCTGAAGCAGTTTACCTGCTAACTCAAAGAAGACAATGACAACCAAAAGGACAAGGTATGAACTCTAGTATGCCATTTAATCGTTGGAACAATTATTCTGCTTTCGGTCAAACAAATTACCCTCCCTTTAATCAAATGCAATACCCACCCTTCAATCAAATGAATTTCCCACCCATGCAACAATCAAACCCTCCCTTTGTTGATCCTTCAATGTGGACTCCTTGGCCTCCACAGCAGCCATCTTCTTTTAACCCTTGGAATTCAAATTGGAGAAGCCAACAACTCCCGTATCCAAATCAATTGCCTCAATTCCAACAACCACTTCTTCTGCCATCGAATGCTCCGCCAAATAACCAGATGAGACCCCAGCTACCTGTGCAACCAAATCCTAACCCCAATAATAAAGTTGTGCAAGTCATTGATATTCAGAATCAGTCTATATTTCCTACTATGCAATGTAATGATATTCATTTAAGATATGGGAAAATAGTAGAGCCTATTATTGATGACATAACTTCTTCTGATTTTGATAAAGATGAAACTGAGAAACATAAGAAAGCACAACCACCTTCTAACAAGAGTGTTGAAATAACAGAACCACCATTCCCCGAGCGTTTGGTTTTAACCAGAACGCCTGAAACACCTGCTTTTAATCTTTTAGGGGAATTGCAAAATTTGTATGTTAAAATTCCACTTCTACAAGCATTAAGAGATGTACCAATTTATGCCAGAACAATAAGGGATATTTGTGTTAAGAAACCTGGTAGGAAAACTAAAGATCCCCTTACAGTACATGTGATGGGTGACTTGTCTGCATTAATGTCCGGAAAAGCCCCTCCTGTGAAATATGGTGATCCCGGCCATCCTACCGTAACAGTTCAGATTGGTAAAACAATGATTCCCCAAGTTCTGGTAGATTTAGGTGCTGCAATTAACATAATGACTCTTGAAACTTCACAATTGTTACAGCTAAATAACACAATCATAGATACACCCACCATTCTAGAGTTGGCTGATCGTTCTACAATTAAACCTGAAGGAGTTGTTGAGGATCTACTTATTTCAGTTGAATCCTGGAAATACCCATCTGATTTTGTTGTATTGCAGACTAAAACAAAGCTGGGGGGACATCCCTTAATTCTAGGAAGGCCATGGCTGGCCACAGCTGATGCTTTTATCAGTTGCATATCTGGTTCAATGACAATCTCTAATGGTTATGAAACAAAACCGCTTACTCTTTATCCTCATGCTACACCAATAATTAATAATGAAGATTCTATGTGGATGGATTATGATGATAATGCTGTTCAGCCTATTCTAACTATTGGACAAGCTTTAACTCTTAAAGACAATACAGAGGATGAGATAATTAATAATTTTATTTATGAACCTTCTTCTGTAATTGCTGAAACACACAATCAATTGACTGCAATCTTTGAAACAGATACCCAAGAAAATATTGAATCTGAAGACTCATCTCATACATTAACCACCATCTCATCTAAAAGCATAACAGTTGAAATTGAACCTGGCAAGACATTAAACATAAATCCTGATCTAACAGTTGATGAAACACAGCAGTTAATGAAGTTATTGCATGAATATAAGGAAGCATTTGCATGGGATTACACAGATATGAAAGGTATTTCTTCTGAATTATGTACTCATCGAATTTACATTAAAGAGGGATGCCGGCCTGTTTGTCAACCCCAAAGACGAATGAACCCTAATTTACGAGAAATTGTTAAAGAAGAACTTCAGAAATTGCTTAATGCGGGATTTATATACCCTATATCTTACAGTGAATGGGTTTCCCCATTGGTAATTGTCCCTAAGAAAAACGGGAAATGGAGAGTACGTGTTGACTACAGAGCCTTGAACAAAGCTACTCAAAAGGATCACTTTCCTTTACCCTTCATTGATCAGGTGTTGGATAGTCTGGCAGGGAAGAAATTCTTTTCTTTTCTAGATGGATTCAGTGGGTATAATCAGATTAGAATTGCACCCCAAGACCAAGACAAGACCACTTTCACTAGCCCTTGGGGAACTTTTGCTTATAGAGTTCTTCCATTTGGGCTATGTAATGCACCGGCAACTTTTCAGAGGGCTGTTATAGGAATTTTCTCTGATATGTTGAATGACTCTATGGAAATATTTATGGATGATTTTACTCCTTATGGTGTGTCTTTTGAAGATGCATTACAAAATCTTGAGAAAGTACTTAAACGATGTATACAAGCTCACCTCTCCCTAAGTACTAAAAAATGTCATATGATGATGAGTGAAGGAGTAGTGCTTGGACATTTTATTTCATCTCAAGGTATTCAGGTAGATCCATCTAAAATATTGGTCATTCAAAATCTTTCTGTTCCTAAAACGCAAACTGATGTGAGAAGTTTTCTAGGACATGCTGGATACTACAGAATATTTATTAAAGATTTTTCTAAGATAGCTTCTGCATTATTTGTGTTGCTTATGAAAAATGTTGAATTTAAGTGGACTAATTCTTGTCAGAAAGCTTTTGAAGAACTCAAGCATCAGTTGTCTACTGCTCCTATTTTGAGGGGGCCTGATTGGGCCCTCCCTTTTCATATATCTTCTGATGCTTCAGACACTGAAATTGGAGCTGTCTTGGGACAAGAGGTGAATCATCTTCCTTATGCTATCTACTTCATTAGTAAGAATATGACCCCTGCTGAGCTTAATTATACAGTTACCGAAAAGGAGTTTCTTGTAGTAATTTATGCCATTAATAAATTTCGACATTATATCACTGGTTACTCTACTTTTGTGCACACTGACCACTCAGCTATCAAGTATTTAATGAACAAATCTGTTACAAATGCTAGAGTTACCAGATGGCTATTATTACTACAGGAATTTGATATCACAATTGTAGACCGTCCTGGTAAAGAAAATGTGGTGGCTGATTTCCTTTCACGGTTAAAAACTGACAATGATATTCCAGTAGATGATTCTTTTCCTGATGAGTATTTGTTTGCAGTTTCTGCTCACTCTCCTGGTATGCAGATATTGCTAATTATTTGGTTGCAGGAAAATTACCATCACACCTGTCATATAGAGAAAAGAGAAGAATTGTTCAACAAAGTGTCAGGTATAGCTGGATAAGTGGGTGTCTTTTCTACACAGAGCTTGATCAGGAAATCCGAAGATGCATTAGGGAAGATGAAGTGTATGACATACTGAAAGCTTGCCATGATGGCCCTTGTGGAGGTCATTTTGCTGATAAGAGAACAACACATAAAATTCAGAGGATGGGTTACTATTGGCCCTCATTATTTAAGGATGCAAAGAAATATGTAAGGGCTTGTGACAGCTGCCAGAGAATGGGTCAACCCAATCATAGAGACCAAATGCCATTAAACCCCCAGGTAGTTTCTGAACCATTTGAAAGATGGGCCTTGGATTTCATAGGACCCATTAACCCTCCATCCAATCAAAGAACTTGTATATTAGTCTGTACAGACTATATGACTAAATGGGTGGAGGCCAAAGCACTTATTAGAGCCAATGAAGAGGTTGTCCTAGCTTTCTTATTTGAAGAAATCTTCACTAGATTTGGAATTCCTAGAGAGCTAGTCACAGATGGAGGACCTCCATTCAATTCTCATGGTTTTAAGTCTACCCTTCAGAAGTATCATATTCATCATAGAATGACTACACCATACCACCCCCAGGCCAATGGGCAGGTGGAAAGCACAAACAAAGTATTGGAAGCCATTCTAACTAAAACAGTGAAGGACAACCGGAAGGATTGGTCTCAAAGGCTGCCTGAAGCATTATGGGCTTACAGAACTACTTGGAGAAACACTACAGGTTTCTCTCCCTATGAATTGGTCTATGGTAAAAATGTTGTTTTTCCTGTGGAATTTGAAATCAAAACTCTAAGAACTGCTTTCGCTGTTAATCTTGATTTGACTGATGTGCAGACAGCTAGGTTGCAGCAGCTTCTTGAGTTGGATGAAAAGAGATTAGATGCCATTCACCAAACAACCATGATTCAACAATAGAGAATGAAGTGGCATGACAAAATTATCAAACACAAGCAGTTCCAAAAAGGTAATTGGGCCTTGTTGTATGACTCTCGGTTTGAAAATTTTCAGGGTAAGCTACATACACGCTGGCTTGGACCATATGAGGTAGATGTTGTTTTTCCTAATGGAACGGTAAGACTTTTAACAATTGATGATTCTAAAACACCTCTACTAGTCAATGGTCATAGGCTCCGTCTATACCAGCGCCCTATTTCTAAAGAGGATTTCAAGACTGCTTGCATGACTGATATTCATTATCTTTTTCTAGGGGAGTCTTCTGCTCCTCACAGCATTTAATTTTCTGCACTATTTTTTAGTATTAGATTAGATTAGATTTAAGACTAATAATCCCTGTCAAGGGTTGGCATATTACAATTGAATTTTGCAGATTCTGGAAAAGCTCATCAAGGAGGACAGATCCATCATAAGAAGATCTGAAGCTTCAATCACAGAAGCTTGTTCCCTTCATTTCATCCCATTTCCTAGCAATATCCCTTCACCCCATTTCTACATTATTGCCCTTTTTCCATTTTTCCCACTTCTACCATTCCTAAAATATCATCCTTTAGCTAGTATTTCATATCCCTTACTGCTGGAATTATCCCTTATCAAACACTTCCCCCACTTGTTTCAAACCCAAGTCATTTATCCCATTTTCCTGATTTTTCCCGTTGCTGAAACACCAGTTTCAGCAACGCGTCATTCATTTTTCCGCTGCTGAAACACCAGTTTCAGCAACCTGTCATTCATCTTTTCATCATTAAAACATCATTTCTTTCCTTCTATACAAGCTTTTTAGTTCTCCACTTTTACGCTTCAGATCCTTTGGGTGAAAATTATTCAGTATTGAGCAGATCCTGTTACACTCCTGTTCTAAATTTCAGAGAAATCTACAGATTCTTCCATGTATATTAAGCCATTCTGAAGCACTCTACACTTCGAATTATTAAACCAAAGGTAAAAATGTAAGGTATGTGGTTTTAATGTAATGCAGTTAAATTATATATTAAAGAGAGGATCTCGGCTCATAATGGTTGCAATCTCCACACGCCCAATCATCATTGCACCATACGTAGGGGGGGGACTTTCGAAAACTGAATAATCATTTCACATTAACCAATCCTCCGTCATTCTTCATATCCACTTCCGCCGTCATTGAGACTCCGCATCCTCTGTTGCAACAATTAGCTTGACCAAAGCCTGTGTTTCTGTCTTCTGTGCCTCTGCATCTAACTCAAGCTAGCAGCCATGGGAGGGTCGGCTATCAGACACGAGCCTGGTTCGATAAATCTTCTTCAAATGTTCCCGGAAGCCTATCAAATCTTCCAACAAGCAGGATGGACATCATACTTTGAACGGTTAGGAGAATTTGATCAGGAGCAGGTTTTAGAGTTCGCACAAAATCTTCAAGGGAATTTCTCAGTGGTTCAAGGCGTCCGCATTTCAGTTACAGAGGAGGATATAGTTCAAGTTTCAGGTTTTCCGGCTATTGGGACTCGCTGGTTCAGTAGGAAGCAAGTAATTTTAAATGCACAGTAAGATTTTCTTCGTCCAGATGAACCAGTTGAACTTAAAGGCCGCGGTGTAAGTCTGCATTCACTTCCTTGACCATGGCCAACAGTAGCAGAATACATCAAACACTACTTGACATGCGAAGGGCGTTACCAGGTAGTCTACCAACACGACTTCGTTTTGATGAATCATTTAAGGAATGGTCGACTAGTTAATATTCCCTATTATCTGCTTGGTTGTATCAAAAACATGTCCTATTATTGCAGACGGGCTAAATTCCCATTGTTATCCCTCACCCATCATCGTTTATGCCAATTGTTAATTCAGAGGGGTTTTGCTCAGTAAAACCCCCCTCTGAATATTCCACTCCTTATTCCCCAACAGGCTGAAATTCCTCAGCAGGCCCAAATCCCCCAACAAGCCGAAAGTTCCCAAGAAACTCTTGAGATTCCTTATGAAGGGAAACTGGACGATACCCCAGACTCCCCAGTAATTCCATCCTCAGAGCCAGTTGACCCAACCCCAAGTTCATCCCACTTAGTAGAGTCAACCATTCCCACTATTTCTATCCCTAGCGATGACTCTCTAACACCCCCATCCCCACCTACTTATAAAAGGAAGAAAAGAACCCCAACAGTCTCTGTCTCAAAACGTCGAACAAGGGCCAAATTCCAAATTTTTACTTCTTCCGAA
Source organism: Pinus albicaulis (assembly GCA_034641835.2). Lineage (NCBI taxonomy): Eukaryota > Viridiplantae > Streptophyta > Pinopsida > Pinales > Pinaceae > Pinus > Pinus albicaulis. The sequence goes on along the minus strand of CM076570.1, from coordinate 619,162,196 downwards.
AGCCCTTCCCCCAGAAAAGAATCTTCCCCTGCAAAGAAAAGGAAAGACAGTGATTTCTCTGCTTTCCTACCAAAAAGGAAAATGAAGATGACTGTTGAAACAGGAGTTACTCCCATTTCCCCTGACCTCGCCACTATTTTGTTAAAACTCCAATCTTCACCCCCATTTCAAATCCCCCAACCCGTCTCGTCCGGTGGCACTGCCACACAAGAACCAGTGCCCCGGGATAATACGACATCGTTTATGGCCCAAACAGTGACTGTCACACAAGAACCAGTCACCTACCCAGAGGCTGAAACACAAGAACCAGCCATTGTGGTACAAAAATCATACACCAAGCACGATGATATAGGGAGACCAGCCGTAGCTACTCCACAAGAACCAGCTACGGCTGTGCATCAGCAGACAACCCCAGCAGAATCAACCAACACACAGGGTTCATATACTATGGCATCTTTATTGGAAGAAAATTAGTTTTTAAAGTCTGAGCTAGAAGCCTATAAGAATGAATTAATCATGGCACGAGAAGCCTTTGATAGAGAATTGAATCTCTATATGCTAGCACACACAGCATCATCACAAAATAGGGAACCATGCAGGGAATACATGTGCCATGAGTGTGGTAATATTTACCAGCAGGCAGGCTACAAACTAGTTAAAATTCAAGTATCTGAGACATCTACATCAGCTGCAATAAAAGAAGGATGCCCGACTGCTCCACAAGAACCAGTAGGGCCCTCAAAAAGTGTAGAAGAAGAAACTAAACCTCAGATATCTCGCCCTGTGCTAGTTAGTGCAACCACTCAGACAGAAACACAACCACAGATATCTTGTCCTGAGCTAGTTAGCTCAGCCACTCAGACAGTACCACAACCATAGGTATCTTGCCCTGAGTCAGTCAATGCAACCACTCAAACAATGTCCCAACCCAGCACTTCTAATGCCAGGACACAAACCCTGCCATGGAATCAATTAGAACTGATGAAAAAATGGAAGAAATAGTATGCTGAAGAACAAGATACAATATTACAGCAGCACAAGTTAGCATGGCAGAATCACATGTACGCCAACTGGGATAGTTGGGAACAGACGTTGCAACAGCTCAGGGATTCCAAGAAGGAAGTCAAGGAATCAAAGGAAAAGATGGCCTTGATGTTTTCATTAGTGCAGAAGTTGATGGCTACCCGCAAACCCTCTGTAAATTACTCTCTTTTCCTTTCTGAACGTTTAATTTATTTTCAATTAAAAGCAATAAAGGATGGCAGACCTCACGGATTGCTTACTTCAGAACAATTTGTTGAGACTTTTGCTGAGGCCCCTGAAAGTGACCAGCATTTGTTGTGCGAACTTTACCTCCATAATGAGGCCATTCCCGACAATAGAAGAGTCAATCTCATTCCAATTGCAGGTGATATACAAATAAGGGCATTTGTTTCATTTTTGGCCAATCAGCTCACCTGGCAAACTGCGTTTATTGCAAGTAGCCATAATGAGGAGAATAGGCTCCTTTGGAGTAGACCGGAACCTTTAAGTCCAGCCATGTTTATAGCACAATATCACCAATTCTTACAGAAACCAAGAATGCATAGGTACATGCAACAACTACAGGCTTCAACACTTTTTAAGTGTCAACAGCAAATCAGAGTAAAGGGGACTGCTGCATTGAAGGCCAATACTATGTTTTGGCAGCAGGCATGTAAAGAAAGACAAGATTATCACCCTTTTAACCCTGACAATCTTCAAGCTGCACTTTCCAGGGTACCTAATTACATTGGATGCATTCGACATTGTGGAGCAAACTGGATTGGTTACCATTTTCATTTTCCAATTCTATGGCTGCCTTCAGAGAAATATCAGTGTCACTACCAATTGGCTGGCAGAGATGAAGCTTTAGCATGGCAGCACTTGCAGAACAATAGAGGATTCCGAGCTCCTACAGATGCCACCTTCTCCAGCTACTGCTTGAGCAACTTGCATGCACATAATCAGTACTCAGACTCTGACTCTGACTAGGAGTTGCCTGAGGACATGCAACATTTTCAGCTGGGGGGGATGTTAGGACTCCACTATGTAGCATTTTTACTATATACTTTGACACCATCTTACCTTTATAACCATGTTTAAAAAGGATTCCATTATCATTTTCATTTACTTTATCCCAAGGTATATAAAATCCTCTTCTTTATTATATGTTTAATATGTTTACATATAGTTCCATAATACTCTTATATTTTATCATTAATCGAAGTCAATTGTTGCTAACATAAGTCTAAAAGATCGCAGATAATCTATGTGCTGTGCTGGAGCAATCGGCCGTTGCTGAAACAGTCAAACTTCGTTGCTGAAACAGCCGACTCCGTTGCTGAAACAGTTGACTTCGTTGCTGAAACAGCCAACAAGCACGCAAATTCCGTCACTCGTAATTTGCGATTCTGGAAGAGTATTTCGTGGAACAATGGCAACAGAATGAAGACGTGGTTACACGGATTATTCTAAAGATAGCATTCTTGTTGTATTTGTTGTAACAATATCTTTTTATGGAAGAACAGAATAGTCCTGTTTTAAGAAAGAAGAACAGAATTGGGATAAAAACAGATTCGCTCTCATGTAATTGTAAGAGATGTCTCCTCTTTAAAAAGAGGAGACATCATCATTTGAGGAAGGAGTTCGAGTTTGAAAGCTACAGGAGAACATTGTAATTGAGAGACTGGAGCTAGACTCCATCTGTAATGTATCATTTCTTTTGACAGATAAATAAAATCTTCTTTTGAGCGCTCCAATTTAATTCTTTCCCTGGGGAATCTTGTGAGAGGGAAAGGGCCCGCCTTCCTCACAAGATTCACCCTTCTGTCTCTGTAGTTTGTTTAATTTCTTTATGCTGTTTGCACTTTACTTTAATTCTGTTGCTGAGACACCAGTTACACAGTTCTGTAGTTATTGAATATTCTGTTTCCTTAACGCTGCATGTGTTTAGTACATTCATTCTTAAGAAGTTGAGAAATCTATTTCTGTTATATGTTTGAATGTATAATGCTGGGAAGCAGGTGCTGAAGGTTCCTGTACAAAGGAATAGGGTCCTGCTCCCACTAAATTTCCTTTCTTTTCCTGTAGTGTGATTAGAAACAAGAGACAAGTGCTGAAGGTTCCTGTTCATGGGAATAGGGTCTTGGTCTCTTGAGTTATCCTTTCTGCAGAGTGATTAGTGTCAGGCAGCAGGTGCTAAAGTTCCTATTTAAAGGAATAGGGTCCTGTTCCTGCTATAGTTGATTGGTTTCCTTTCCTGCAGATTGATTTCCCTGTATTTGGATTCTAAACTGCAACCTAGGAATTACTTCTGCTATAACATAATTGACTTCAGCTTTGATTAAACAGAGTGTGAATAATTAGATTTGTATGATTGATAGTTGTGTGGCTTTTTACTACAACATTGTTCTTGCTTTTGAAATTGAGCATATCCAGTGCGTGATTGTCTTTGGAATAAAAAGACTTCCTCGGGTTGACAATTTATGTGGAGCTTGAATTGTGAAAACAATTAAAGCGACCAACAGCAAGTATTTGAGTTTCGGGATTCAATCGTGTATAGTGACGTAGACCTCAGTAATATCAGACTCCGGAAACGTCTCATTGACCATGGGCATGAGGTGAGGAAACTCCGGACAGGTCTGGGTGGCATGACAGACAACATCACACAAAGCACACTAGACGGTACACTTTGGTGCTTGAGGAGGGGCAAGGTTTGTCAAGGAAGCCTTGTCTTTAGATGCCTTTTTTTTTACTTTGCCCCCGTTACCTGAAGTTATTGCAATAGGAGAAGGTTCTTGTTGATGTGGTTGAGGCACGATAGCGGCGGGAGGGGTCATAGGGACCGGTTGAACTGGGGTCAAATCAAGATAAGGTTTGGGTTGACCAGGTGGGGTAGCAACTGGGGGATCGATGTACTAGACGAGAATACCTAGGGTCAGGTTAGGAAGGGATAGTGTAGCCATGATAGGTACTGAGAACACTCCAGGAGGGGGAGCTAGGAACGATATCTGACCGGAGGTATAATGGCCAGGTGGGACGGATCTGAGATGGTTAAGGCCTGAAGGAACCATTCCAGAAGGGTAGAGAGGCTCATGGATACCAGCTGCAGGTGAAGAGCCAGGAGGAGGGGGTCCAGAAGGCTAAGTCGAAGTGCTAGGAGCAGGTTAGAAATGAACCATTAACATCATGTTAATAACAAAGCAATTAACAAACCAATTTAAAACCAAATACAATTCATCATATATACTTAGCCACATTTTAGCTTGGAAATGAACAATTAACATCATGTTAATAACAAATCAATTAACAAACCACTTAAAACCAAATACAATTCATCATATATACTTATTTTAATCAATGCTAAATTTTTATATAAATTTGTAAATGGGAACTATTGCAATGGAAAGTATCAAGCGTTTTTCATCTCCAAACCTTTTGTTTTAATCACAAACATTTGGACCATGGATGCCTAAAACCTTTGCAATAAATTAAATTGATTTCCTAACCGGGTCAGATATTTATTTTCGCAAGTAGTTTCTTTTCACAAGTAGCGTTAATATAGTCACAAACAACTTTTGACCAAATAATTGGAAAAATACGAAATTATTAATAATTAATATATTTCTAGTATTTTTAAATAAATAATAACTATTTATTAACTAGTCTAGTTATCTGTATTTATGAAGAGAAAATAGAATTATCCGCGTTATAATAGAAAAGGAATTTTCCATTAAAAATGCATGATGCATAAATAATTTAGATTTAAAAATATGTAAAAACATTTTAAAAATAGCTCTGAGAGAGGTTTTTTTTACCATGTTATAGAAATTTTTTATTTTAAAGCTTATGGTTTAACTCCCTTTAACATATATCCAAATTTTTTAACCAAAAAACTTATTAGGAAAAAATATGTATATTAGATATTTATTTAATGAACTTAAAACTAAGTAATAAAAACTTAGTAGAATAAAAATTACATTTACCAGTTTGTGAATAATTTTTAAGGTATATTTTCATACTATCATTTTCTCGAATTGTTGTTTTCTCAAATTATTGTTGGCCATGAGTGTCTTTGTCCAATTAACACTTTCAGATTTCATTAGCTTGTTCATATCAATGGGAAGTCGTTTTAAAATTGGGAAATTCATTATCTTTAACGTACAGAATCTGGGTAACGTTCTTTTATTCATGACACCATTATTTGATGGTCCAACAATGCTTTCTTATATAGTTAACACGTTACTTTCCCAACTATAATGATTATCATTATTTGATGGTCCAACAATGCTTTCTTATATAGTTAACATGTTACTTTCCCAACTATAATGATTATCATTATTTGATGGTCCAGCAATGCTTTCTTATATAGTTAACATGTTACTTTCCCAACTATAATGATTATCAGATAAACACTGCGTTAAACGGTTAAACTTACGAGTAAGCCCCAACCAAGGCCCAAAGATGTAGATTTCATGTTACACCCTATCAACTCTCCTTTGAAGCAACATAGTTTTTACTATGGCATGAGAAAGGACAACCCTTGTACCGAATTTACTTTAGTTTTTCATTTTTATGACATCATTACTACTAGCTACCTTCTTGAATATTGAACAACTTGGCCCCGTCCTACTAAAGGGATAGGTAAAAATGCTAAATCTTATGTCTGATCTCCATATTATGTCTGATCTCCATATCAAAGGAGAAGAGAATGTGAAAGGGATGACTTAACCAACAAAATAGTCAAATTACCAAATTAAAACGTACTTTTTATTTATGCTTATTTCATGTTTATTAAGCACCCACTTTCTCATTCTCACTTGGAAGGTCTACACTTGTCAAATTGCCAAATTTCAAAAAGACTTAAGCTTTCGTGATTCATCTCATAATATGCCTAACATATTTACAAAAGCAACCAATTTTAGATTGCAAAAGAGTTGAATTCATAAGCCAATATATGTATTGTAGTAAAGTTAAAGTAATGTTTTATGAAATGGTATTGTGAAAAATTAATTTGTGGCAACATTAGGTACATTGTAGTAAATCTGAACTATTTTTTTATAAAATGGACAATAGATAAATATATGATTTAAAAATTAAAAACATGTTACCAAACCACAAATGTAATATATTCATAACAAAACGTTTGTTACAGTTTTAAGATCAAGGATTGTATTTACAAAGAACAAGCAACAATGTTCCAAAAGAAGCAATATCAACAAAATTGTTTTTGAATTGGTACAAAAGTAGGGGAATCCATCCAATCAAGTGAGAAGATTGACTTCCATAAATAGTCATATGAAAAAATTGATCTTTATAAACCAATGATACAAAATTCGAGATAAATTTTCCATTAAAGGCATCAAATTCCCTCAACACTTCAATCAACTTGCACTGAAGATGTGGCCTTGATGTTACTTTCTTCACTATGGATAGTTATTTGATTGATTGATATGAACTTTTACATGAACAGAAGGTTCAACTACAACTTGAAGAGATTTTAATCTAGTAACCTGCCCATTAGGTTCTTCTGCTTTTACTTCATTGGCTATTAGTTGCTTTTTCTTCTGAGTTTCCTTTTCCATGATATAAGTCATTATATATGTGTAGACCTTCATTAACAATTTATACAACATCAAATTTGGCATACGAGGCTGATGTTTAAAAGTATCAATATATCTTTCATCCACAAACTTGCAGCGATTAAAAATAAAAAATGAGAAGTTTTATTATGTGCATGCCTTAGGTAGTGTAATATTTGTGTATATTCAACATATGCTCTAGTGCAACCTATTTAACCAATATGAGTATAATAATAAACTATATAAGGACTTGTACTTTCTCGTTTTTTAATAATTTCCCATTTCTAGTTTCTAGTAAAATAGCATCAATGTTTAGCTTGGTTTAAAGTGATCTTCAAATACTCATGTAAATTTCTCAATGAAAGATATAAGTTGAATCTATGGTGGAAAGAATCACAATGCTAGATGGTTGCACTAATCTAATAAAAAAAATTAATATTTCTGTACAACATTATTGGTATAACCTATGATATATATGCTTAAAACTCCAATGCCTAGATTCTTTTAAAAACATCTTTATATCTTTTATTGTATGAACTTGAAACTAACCATTTCGTAAAAAGAGATTCCTTTCAAAATCTTAAACAATATTTTTTCTATTTAAACATTCTAACATTAATAGCGTAAAGGCATTAGTTGTACTAGTAAAGATGTTACAAAGGAAGATAGAAGAATCCATTGCTCTAAAGCCCTTTAACCATACATGTGCCATTGATAATTTTTCTATTCCTAGGGTGTCATCATTCTCTTCTGGAAAATCATCTTCAACAATTTTTTAGGCACATTTATGAAACAATTAAATCTAGTAATGAAGCAATTTTCACCCCTTTTGTTGCGTAAGACTAAAATATTTAACCAAACAACATACAATGGAATGCACCCTACCACATGCATAGGAATCATTTCTAATTGTTTATAATAAAATCCAATACATGTCCCTTTTTCTTTCCACGGGAAATAAAGACAAGACTATTTTTTCTCGTTTTAGCATTTTATGATTGTGAACACCCAACAAGTGGCATGTAAAAAAATATATGATTTTTTTCCCTCAACTAATGTGTATCACACATGCAAATCACAACCTCAACATTGAAAAACCAGAAATATCTTTGTTGTATAAGTGAAAATATATACCTTTCCTCTTGAACTTCTTTAAAATCTTGAATTTGATAAAAAATAGGCACCAAATATTGTGTCCTCGCTTCAAAAATATAACTTGGAATTCTTTCAAGTCCAGTTCTAATTGCCTCAGATGATGTACATCATTTGAATGTTTTGTGTCCATACCATTATGCATCATAACTTGGGAATACACATCGGATTCCATCATACATATATAGATTTAGATCAAATTTTAAATTACAAAATAAACTATGATTTCAATATAATAACCATATTTGGGATTTTCCCCATATTGGGGTCCTTGCTCGACACATTTTCACTTCATCATGTCCCTCCACTACTAGTAGAATGAGGATCAATAATTCCATTTATGTAGCCTCCCAAAGTCCATTTTAATGTCTTTGGAGTTAGAGTTCCATGTTTACAAAGATTATCAATGTTCTCCTCTCTCTGTCCTATTTGGAATTTGACAAAAATACCACTTTTGAAGTGTCTCAACCATAGCTCTCAAAATGTTTTCTTGGCTCAGCTCAAAAGGGCCACTATCCATTCTGGGAGCAATATTACCATAGTACAAAGTCTTTGCTCCACTATATACATGGAAATAATATTTTACCAAATGTATAGAAGGAAAGAAAACCCATAGATGGTTTTTTGAATTGAAATTTATAAGATCAGATTGCATGGCCTAGCCACCTTGGCCACCCCCATTATGGAAAAAAACAACAATATCACCAGAAGAAGAATATTTCCTCCCTGTTGTAGCAGCCGCGTCGCCACTCATAGTACTCTACCAAAAAACATTACGATTCTTTATCCTACTCACAATAGATAGAGTGATGGGAGGTGAAGGTGGTGGAAGAGGTTTTTTATTGGACCTCAATAGCTTGAAGCATGACCACCAAATCACTGTAGGACTCCGTACATGCGAGGATACCCTTCTTCCATACATAAGTGTTCCCTCATAGGAATGCAAGGACAACCCCACCAAAAGGCAATATAGTAAACAAATGGCTAGTTCCCCTAGATGAACTAACTGTAATCCAATAATTGGCATCACTAAAACTTATATCCTATATCACTTATTTGTGATGAGAATACTTAGATCTAAAAACAAATTATTGTATGAAAAGAACATAACGTTAAGCATAATACACAGGCTCGTCTTTTAACAGGGCTTTGGGGCATACCAGCATCGTCCCCCTCATCATCATTGAACATGTCTATAAGCATGAAATCTTGGTCATGAAACCACCCATTCTTGCATTATAGATCCAATTTTTTTTCCCATTCTTGTTGAAGCTAGAGCTAGAGTCATTCCATTGTCTTGTAATTTTCTTCTAGCTTCTCATTTAGTCTGTCTATTTCACAATCTTGCCAAAAAAATACAAGGATTCAAACCTAGCACCTGTTAAATCCAAAAAGGGTAAAAATATAAACAGAGGAGGTAGAAAAAAGAGGAAAAATCCTTCTGTTCATTTCTTTATTAGAGGGTTTGGTAGCTTTAATATGTGTATAATCCATAAGATAATCTAGTTGTGATATTATTGAACAATGGTTTAAGAGTAAGATTGGTTACGAGGTGGGAAATGAGGACTCATACACAGAAAAAATTAGCTATGCCATGATTAGTAGGAGTGGAGGTTGGCACAGACAGGGATGGTTTGGGAAAGGGGACTAGAAATTTGAGAAAACAAATATGAGTTTAGAAGGGCTCGGATTTTATAGTGTTGTAGGGATCAATTTGTTAGCATTGATATCGACCTGGTAGAGACAGAAAATTTTGTGAATTCCTTGATGGATTTGGCATGTGCATAGGAGGGAAATTCGAATTTCAAGAATTTTTAGGTAAGTACTTTATGGTTTTTTTTTTTCTCAGGTTGTTGCTTCAAGAAACATGCCCCAAGGTTAGGGGTTGAACCACATAACATAGGCTTCCCTCAAATTTTGTGCTAGTTTTGAGGATGCTGATTGTCTCAAGTTAAAAATGGATTTGCACCTCAACCCACCCTTATTTGACATGCCATTTAAATGTTGGAAAGTTACAAAACCTAGTGAAAATTCCATTATAGTACAATGTAATATTCAACCAACTCTAACTATGAATGAAGATCTCATTTGCTATGTTTATTGGAAATTCTGAATACAACAAACAGAGGGAGATGTGTTCCCCCACAACACAGAGAATCCAAAATATATGTGGAATTAACAGCCATACACAAACAGACAAAAATTTACACAGGAGAGGAATACATTTGAATTTATTCAACTCTTCTCTCAAATTCAATTCATTTCTTCACTCAGAAACAAAATGAAATTACATAGTTTTATACAAGATTGGTTGGAGCATGAGGATTGAGTGCATTTTAATGTTGATCAGACTGTTATCAACCAAACTCATCCTTCTCCCTATTCCTTTGGTTTTACACGAAAACACGTACATAAACACAAAATGGCCGACTTGAGATTTTATGCTTTCTCGCTTTGAAAACACATCGCATTTGTCGCCCCATCGCAAATCCCTCATCGACGATTTTAACTTTTATCTTGGGCGCTTAACGGGAAACCTTAAGTCTTGAAATATGTAAACATCTTAACCTACGGGTGCTTATCCATTAACTCCTCATCTTTGTGATGTGCGTTTTGCGCTACCCTCCTAAGATTGACAAATGTGGGCTGCAGGCGGTAAGCCGCAGGAAATGCGAAATACAAAAAGGTAAGGAAATAAGCCAAAACAAAATGTTTATGTGGTAATGCAAAAAGGGGTTGGTGGGTCCGGGTCCCGCCAGATCGCATCGACGGGGAAATAACGTTCCAGTGAAGAGCTTAAAGTTAAATGCTAATAGTTACGAAGTGCAAGCGGTGACATGGAAAAAGACGATAAGTGTCAAATGCGTAGAGTTAAGGAAATTGGTAGAATACAAAGGATTTCATGGGTTTGCAAATGCGGTAAGGTTGGTGGTGGGTCCCATAGATATCGCATTGGCGGGGAAATAACTTATGGCGAAGGCTTAAGGGGTAAAACATAAAAGTTGTGAGCGGTGAAGTGCAGGCACAGTAAGTCAATGCTGAAAATGGAAATTAAATGCAGACATGGCTCGGGTACTTTGTTTTGATTTTTTGCGTGGATTTCATGAAACGCCTTCGGGTTTGAAGCATGTTGCTTTTCCTTCCCTGCATAGAAAATTCAATGAAGTTGTGGGTTGTTCCCACTATTTATTCATGGTGGTGGTTGGGAGTAATTCCAACACTCCCCATTAATCACAATTGCCGCCATCGATCATTCCCAAACACTTTCTAAGAAAAAAAAAACTTCTATGTCCCAATGGATTTGTGAGGATATCAACAAACAGTTTCTCTGACCTGCAATGCTGCAAAAAAATCTCACCATTGTTAACTAGTTCCCTTATAAAATGGTATTTGGCATTAATATGTTTTGTTCTCTTGTGGAAAACATAATTCTTTGACAATGCAATTGATGAGCTGTTATCTCAGAAAATTGTGGTTCCTTTGTCTTGTTCATGATATAAATCTCTCAGCATCCTTCTCATCCAAACTTTTTGACATGCTACTCTTGTTGCTGCTACATATTCAGCTTCTGTTGTTGATAATGAAACTATTGGTTGCTTCTTGGAAGCCCATGGAATGGCTCCCGATCCCAAATGAAAAACATACCCTGATGTGTTTTTTCTATCATCTACACTTCCAGCCCAATCACTGTCAGTGTAACCAATTAGCTTAAAATCATCAAATGTGGAGTATAGAACACCATACTCCTTTGTTCCATTCACACACCTTAAAATTATCTTGCCTGCTTGCCAATGTGTTTCGTTAGGTGTCTCCATGAATCTGGATATCAGACTTACTGCATACATTATATCAGGTCTAGTTGCAGTCAAATACATTATACTTCCAACCATGCTCTTGTACAATGTCAGATCAACATTCTTGTTGCAATATTCCTTGCTCAATTTCAACCCAATGATAGTTGGAGTTGTTGATGGCTTGTTGTTCTGCATATTGAACCTTTTTAAAACTTCTTCAACCTAATTTTCTTAGGAGATAAAAATCCCCTTTTATGTTTTCTTTACTTCTATGCCCAAAAAATACCTTAGTAAACTGAAGTCAGTCATTTCAAATTCAATTTTCATGACCGCTTTAAAATCAATAATGAGAGAAACATCATTGCCTGTGAAAATCAAATCATATACATATAAAACAACAATAATAATTTTACTGTCATTTTCTTTGATGTAGAGTGTGGGTTTACCATCACACATTTCAAATCCATTGTCTACCAGGTAAGCATCAATCCCACTGTACCATGCTCTTAGTGCTTACTTCAGCCCTTAAAGATCTTTCTTCAACTTACACACTTTGTGTTGTTAGCCTTCTATCTCATAGCCAAGAGGTTGTTCAACATACACCTCCTCTTTCAACACTCCATTCAAGAATTTTGATTCACATCCATTTGATAAACTTTCCTTTTTTTTTGTGCTACTATGGACAACATTGTCCGCATTGTCTCCATCCTTGCAACTAGTGCAAAGGTTTCCTCATAGTCTCTACCTTACTGTTGCTTGTAGCATTTGAAAAATAGCCTTGCTTTGTGCCTTTCTATCTTGAATTCAATTTTGTTCTAGGTCTTATAGAACCATTTCACTCCAATAACTTCTTTTCTTTGTGGGAGGTCCACTAACTCCCATGTGTCATTCTTTTCTATTGCTCCTATATCTTCATTCATTGCTTCAATCCACTTTTCTTCCATGAATGCATATTCAAAATGGATTGGGTCATCAACATGAAAAAATAAAGCAAATAAAGAATTCAGACCAAAATTATTATCAACTTCTTCTTGCTCATAAATTTCACTTAAATTTATGAATCTTGGTCTTCTTGTATTTGCTGAAGATGTGCTTGGAGTTTCACTTGAACTTGAGGGAGTTGTTGATCCCTGTGTTGTGCTTGAAGAAACACTTCCTTGGTTTTTCAATGATGTTATATTGCTTGTTTGTGGTGTGCTTTGTTGATCTTGTGTAGGCGGAGGAGGAGCCAAAATTGAGGAATCATTTTCTGCAATCAATTCCTCTTTGTCTTCATGTGAAATACATGTCTTCACATTCACTGTCTTCTCTAAACCTTCATCCTAAGATTCTTCTTCTATGAACTGAACATCTCTACTGATTATTACTTTCTTGGTTGATGGATTATAGATCTTGTAAGCCTTGGATTCATCGTTGTATCCAATAAATATACACTTCTTCCCCTTGTTGTCCAACTTATTCCTTAACTGATCCGGGACATGTGCATATGCCACACATCCAAACACTCTCATGTGAGTGACAACTTGCTTTGTTCCACTTCATGCTTCTTTTGGAACTCTGTTCATAACAACTTTGGTTGGAAATCTATTTAAAATATAAGTTGCACAATCGACAACTTCTGCCCAATACTCATTTGGAAAATGCTTTGCCTTCAACATACTTCTTACCATGTCCATGATGGTCCTATTCTTTCTTTCTACAACACTATTTTGCTAATATGTATACCTTTTGGTAAAATTCTTGTGAATCCCATGCTCCCTGCAGAAACGTAGGAAGTATTTGGAGATATATTCTCCACCTCTGTCAGTTCTCAACACTTTTATATAGTGTCCACTTTTCTTCTCAACAAGAGCTTTGAAGTGGTAGAACTGTTCAAACACTTGACTTTTCTATTTTAGAAAATACACCCATGTCTTCCTTGTGTAATCATCTATAAATGTCAAAACATAATGACTTCCAACTAATGATGGCATTTTCATTGGTCCACATACATATGAGTGAACAATCTCCAAAGGTGCATTTTCCCTTATACTCTTTCGTGTTGGAAATGATTCTATTTGTTGTTTGCCTAAGATGAAACCTTTACATAGGCTGTCTAGTTTCTCTATGAGTGGTAATCCCTTTACCATGCATTTTCTATGCAACAAGTTCAAACCTCCGAAATTGAGATGTCCAAATCTCAAATGCCATAACCAATTCTCATCTTTCACTGCTTGAAAGAATTATTGTGTCACAACTGCTACAAAACCTTTTTCCTTCAAGTCTGTTCTGATCTTGAGAGGAAAAATTCTATTTCTTTTCATATGTAATTTTTCAATGACCTGTCTACTTGGAGGTATATCCATGATTGTACACACATCATTTTTTAAAAACACATTGTAGCCCTTATGCATGAGCTGTCCAATTCTTAGAAGGTTACATTTCAAGCTAGGTACATAATAAACATCTGGCACAAACTTCTTCTCTCCCTTTTTTGTCAGTATGTTCACTCTTCCTTTCCCCATGACAGAGACTTTGCTATCAGTCCCCATTGTCACTTCAGATTTTACACTCTCATCTAGATTGGAAAACGTTGTTATGTTTCCAGTCATATGGTTACTACACCTTGAATCTAAGAACCATACATCTTCTTGTTTTTCTTTTGCTACATTACAAGTTAAAAGAACATTTCCTTGGTTCTATTTTATTTTGTAAAATTTACACTAGGTTTACTACCCATGTTATTTTTCTTCTTTCTACATTCATTTGCATAATGGCCATACTTTTTGCAATAATGACATTGGACTTGAGATTTATCATACCTCTATCCTTGTGCTTGATTCTGACTTGAGCCTTGGCTTCGATTTTGATTGTTTCCCTTTCCACTTGTGTTTACAAGGTTGCTTCTTCCACCTCTGTGTGGGCTTCTTCCTCTTCCTCGGTAGTTTGATCTTCCTCGACCTCTACCTTTACCAAAAGACATTTGTGTCTTGTATGCATGCTCCAATGAGGAGTTTGTTGTTCTATTTAGTCCGTGCTCATGAGACATCAATGATGCATGAAGCTCATCCACTGAAAACTGTGAGATATCCTTTGTCTCTTCTATGGCTACTACTATGGCATCAAATCTTGATGGTAGACTTCTTAAGACTTTATCCAATATTCTCCTTTCTTCAAGTGTCTCTCCATGAAACCTGATTTGGGTAACCAACCCAATCACATGTGTAAAGAATGAGTCTATGTTATCAGACTCTTTCATACAAAGAGTTTCAAAACCTCTTCTCAGCATTTGAAGCTTTGCTTTCTTCACCTTTTCCATGCCTTGATAGGTTGTCTCGAGGGTATCCATTAGGGGAATTTTAAGGTCTAAAATGGGCCTCCTAAGGAAAATGTACAATCAAAATTTACTTTATGAGAACTAGTCACATTTTAGGGAATGACATCATCCCTAATGGTTGAGGTTGCATTAATTGAGTTAAAGGTACTTACTTGTCACATTCTCAATGGTGGATAAAAACTCATGGTTAACCATGGTAGTGCTCTAAGTACTTTTAAAGTCAAAGCAAAGTACTCATAATAAATTTCATTTCACACTTTTTGAATAAAAATATATTATTGTCATTTCATATTTCTTGAAAGAAACAATGCATATCCCTATACATTTATTATATTATATTATATTATATTATTTTTATATAGTATATTAATTACATGTTATTATACAATTTAAATATTATAAATTTTAATTAATAACATATAATAATTAAGAATTTATAAATTTATATTCATATTTTATTTTAAGTTATTTAAGTACAAAGGACAAATGCATTAGTTGTTCAATGATAATGTTTTTTCTTGAAAAGCTCATTTTTATTTATAGTCACATCAATACAATTTTTTTATCAATTTTATTTTGGTACAACTTTTGAATTGAATTTAACTATAGTTACATGGATAAAAAGTGAATTGAAAATTCATAAATATTATTTTATTGGTTTAGCTATTATTTTATTATTTCCTTAGGAGACCCATTTTAGACCTCAAAATTCCCCTAATTCCATGCCTCCTTAAACTTTGTTGTGGTTGCAATACTTGGGAAAATACTCTCATGTACTACTTGGAAAATATAGAAGAGGGATCTGGAGTCCTTTTTCTTAGGTTCTCTCAACAAATATCTTTGTGCTTGTGTCAAAGCATTATATGCTACTGCATCTGTTGGTTCTTGGAAACCATTTTCCATTAACTCCCAAATATCTTGTGAGGAGAATAGGGTCTTCATTGTAATAGCTCAATAATCATAATTCTTCCCATTAAACTATGGTAGTTGGGGGTTAGTTAGGCTTGTGCCTGCTGCTGCCATCTTGACTGTATAAACAAACCTTCTCACTGTTGGAGAATCAACTCTTCAAAACAATATTTCATCTTCTTCAGTAAGAATCATTCTTTCACTAAGAGCCTAGACCTACTCTAATACCATGTTAGAAATTATGAATACAACAAACAGAGGGAGATGTGTTCCTCCACAACACAAAGAATGAAAAATATGTGCGGAATTAATATTCATACACAGACAGACAACAATTTACACAAGAGAGGAATACATTTGAATTTATTCAACTCTTCTCTCAAATCCGATTCATTTTTCACTCTGAAACAAAATGAAATTACATAGGTTTATAAAAAATTGGCGAGATCCTAAGGATTGAATGAATTTTAATCCTGATCGGATAGTTATCAACCAAACTTGTCCTTCTCCCTGTTCCTCTAGTTTTACACGAAAATGTGTATGGAAACACAAAATGGCAGACTTGAGATTTTATTCTTTCTGGCTCTAAAAACACATCGCATCTTTCGCCCCATCGCAAATAGCTCATCGGCGATTTTAAATTTTATCCTAGGCGCTTAGGGAAAACCTTAAGTCTTGAAATATGCAATGTGATGTGGCATATCGCATCACAATGTAAACATCTTAACCTACGGGTGCTTATCCGTTAAATCCTAAGCTTGACATTTGCCCCTTTTTGATAGCACCGCATCACTGATAACTTATCTTGCAGGCGGATGAAAAAGGTAAATAAAAAACTTTGCGAAGTGTGGGTTGTGAGCGTTAAGCTGCAGGAAATGAGAAATACAAAAAGGTAAGGAAATAAGCCAAAAAAAAGGGTTTATGCGGTAATGTGGAAAAGGGTTGGTGGGTCCCACTAGATCACATCGATGAGGAAATAACAGTTCGGTGAAGGGCTTAAAGTTAAACGCTAAGAGTTGCGAAGTGCGGGTGACGACGCAGAAAAACACGGTAAGTGTGAAATGCATAAAGTTAAGGAAATGGGTGGAATACAAAGGATTTCATGGGTTTGGAAATGCAGTAAGGTTGGTGGTGGGTATCGCCGATATCACATCAGTGGCGAAATAACTTATGGCAAAGGCTTAAGGGGTAAAACATAAAAGTTGTGGGCGGCAAAGTGTGGGCACTGTAAGTCAACGTGGAAAATGAAAATTAAACGCAGACAGAGCTCAGGTACTTTGTTTTTATTTTTTGTGTGGATTTCATGAAAATGCCTTCGGGTTTGAAGCTTGCTCCTTGTCCTTCCCTGCACAGAAAATTCAATGAAGTTGTCAGCTGCTGCCACTGTTTAATCATGGTGGTGGTTGTGGTGGTTGGGAGTAATTACAACAATGTTTACATTTTTTGGGGAAGTCTTCCAACCATAAGCGACTCGTTCCAGCCGGTTGCTTGCGATTGCAAGCACATTCGATGAAAAGGCACATGAGGAATGATTCTAACACATAACAAGGTGAAAAGTCACATTGAGAATCACACGAATATTAATGAACATATTGACTGACGTGCAGAGGAATTGTTCACTATGCGTCAGTTTCTAATTAGAGGAAGGAGGATGATATTGGAAGGATCTAGCGGCCAGGGTGAAAAAATTATTCTCACCCAAAGTCCACAGATAAAACACCTACAAATGTAATTACTAGCAATTGTACTAAGAGGTGCAAAGGAACGTTGAAAGATCAAGAAGCCAATAACATAAACACAGGAAAAAATTGAAGTGTTGGTTGTGGCGAAATCCATATCATGATGGTACCTTCAGACTCATGATACAAATTTCTGCAAGCACCTGAAAATACTTTACAGAGTTCATAAAATCCCCAATCAGACGCAGAACTGAGTGAGTAAAGGGATTGAAGAAAATGAGTGACAACAATGGATGTGTGCGATTTTCTATGTGTTTGAGAGAGATTAGAATAATAATCTAAATATAAAGAGAACATCAATGAGAAAAACCTTGAAGACAACAAGGTTGAAAATCAGACTGAACATAGTGAGAGTAAGAATAAATTAAATGGAATATTGTTAGTATACTTTCATAGAGATCAATCCATTATTAGCATACAAACACTTCATGATACCTTTCACATTGTCAAGATTAAAAAAAAAATCATAAAAATTAACTAAATGATCACTTAATAATATTATTATTAGATAATCAATAAATGAATTAAACACACATATATATAATCATGTAACAAGGTTATTAACCATAAATATTTATTCACACTTTATCATAAAAATTATTAACATGTCAACAAGATCTTATGACTCATCAATACCACCACATGATACCAAAAAAACCATAAAACATTTCCTATAAACATATTCATAACATTTTTTTAATTAGTCAATTTAATTAAAAAAATAAAAATATTATAACTATAAACAATATTCTAAAATATTATTCAGAAATTTATTCCTACCAAATAATGATTCATAATTAAACTAAAATTCTCGAACCCTTATTCCAAAATACACAAACATGTCAATTTAGTAATGGTTTTAAAAAAAAAAACGTTTACACCAATTTTAATTATTAATGCACGCACACTACCCATCATAGTTTGTGCACTTGACATTTGTCATTGACACATCGTTAGATGCAATTCTTTATTCTAATTCTTCGGTGATTACACATTTGATTTACATTTCTTTGTGAATACCATTAACATATTGAACCTTTTCGGCTTAGTCTTAGACATTAACAAATAACACAAATCAATATTTCAACTCAAAATATTCCGCCAAATTTTGGCAGAAGGTACCAGAAATTCCAAAAATCGCACTAAATACAACTCCAAAACTTAATGTTTGAGTTACTATTAAAGAACATGGTTAATAAAATGAAAATGATCACAAAAACCTTCGTAGCTGTCAAAAAACTTCGTAGATGGTAAAAGGCCATTTAAATTTAAAATGGAATACATTATATATGTTCTGAACCAAAAGATTATTCTATGCATCAAAGACTAGAATGTTGGTGTAGACATAATTTCGTTGCACTAGGAACAAGATTGAAACCCTTATAAATGTAATTCAAATACCATACACACCAATCAGGGCCCAAACATTCTCCTTCGTTGGGTTTCCCCTCAAAGGCAAGTGCACGGGAACCACTGCTCCTGGATCTCAACTGAACCATTCATCCAAGGGAGGATGTTGACCCAACTGTAAAAGGGTGAAGAATTTATTAAATGTGGCGATTCCACACCCAGATTTTCAAATCTTCTTGTAGAAACACCCTGATCAGCCTTAACTAGACATAATAATTTTGCACTCATTAATTCATCATCTGTCAAAAATGGCGGTGGCTTTGTAAGAACACTCATCACACTATTTTTCTGTTATCACTCAATAAAATTTTTAACTGATCTGGATTTTATATGATATAATTTTCAATTGGTTTAAGTTTTTAAATTGGTTTCATTTTTCCAATTTTGGCTAAATTTGCAAATTTGGATTGATTTTGACGCCTTTCCCTTTTCATCAAAATTTATAAAAAATTATTAGCCATTAGGGCTAATCTCCAGACCAAGCACCAACAACACAACACCAAGAAAAGATGAAATGAAGGGTTTTATCAATAGTCTTATTGTAATTTTATATAAAAAAATGAGCCCTCGGGCCTAATTTCCATTAGCAGGGTTATTATACTTTTTTCATCAAAAGAATAGCACGAGGGCCAACTACAGGACCAAGAACGAGCACCAAATCCAATTCACAATTCGAGTGTCCTAGTTCACAAACGCCAACCAGCAAGTCATATTTCACAAGGGGGATGAGCACATTACTCACAACGAAATACTATGTAACCAATATCATATGAATTTTAACCAAAGTCTTCCGCACATGTAATAAACTTTACAAAACGACAAAAGGCATTTGTTTCATGTGGTTAAGTACAGCTCTCCCTTCAACCGCTCGATCAATCATTCCACCAAATCGATGACCCATAGCCTTTTTTGCACCCCCTTATCCATCCGACCTTTACCGGTGGGGGGGTTCCGAAGAGTATTTTTCTCCCTGCTGGTCCCATGTCAACGTGCCAACCCCTCATCATTTCATGCCCCCTGCCCCCATAAACCTCTTACCACTCCTACCCCCCTCCCCCCCCTCACCAAACCAACCCATTATACCACTCTCCTTCCCTCGCGCTCCCCTCCACTCTCATCGTGATGCGTGGCCAAAATCATTATTTTATCCACATATGATTTAAATTGCAATGATAGTCTCTCAGGAAATTCAACAACAATTTCCAGTAGCAGGGTAATTGGCACCAAAGGTGACTCAACACTGATGAGTGGAAAAATGATAGGGCAAGGGATGATATGGAAAAAGGTTCTCGAACCTAGCCATATGAATGGGCAAAGGATGAGTCTTTGAAAGCATGAGTAAGGGATTTAAATCAAAGAAAAATTAAAAAGACCATTCATCCAGAATAAACCTCCAGGAATTTAATGGTTAGTTAGAGATAATCCACGATACTTGGTAACATATGGCAGAGTATCGAAAGAAAGCACCACATAAGCTCCAACATTCTAAATTCCGAGGATAAACTTCAACAACCTCCAACAATTCAAGATACCTGGCATATTTTTCCACATTTGTGGAAACTTGTTTTCTATTTTTAGTATGTGGGTTAGATTCGTATTCGAGAATATAGGAGCAGTTTTAGAGGATACTTGTCTATATAATTTGTATGAAAATACTTGTAAAAGAGGGGGGGGACTTTTGAAATGAGGCCTTTGGTACTGTATATTGAGACTTATATATCTCTTTAAATTTACAATAGAAAATTTTCTTTTCTAGACCTGAGATTCATTACGACATTATTGTTTAGTATGTCTTCCTGTCTTCAACATTCATGATTGTGTTTTTCTACTGGTATACTCTGTAGTTTAGTGAAGGAGTTCATCCATGATAGATGCTCCTTTCATTATGATTATACTTGTTATGTATCTGCAAATTACTAGTACACAATTCATCTCTTCTTGATACTCTGTTCTAGTGGTTTCCCTCTTGTACTTTCTTATAAAATTGTGTTAAGAGATTCATCATCGATAGATGCCTCTTATGCAATGCGCTTTCCTTTATTTCAAACTTTCATTTTATTATCTTTATTAGCTAAACATATGCTTACTTTGCCTTAGAGTTTTATAAATAATCTATCCAGTTATTAGCTGTAAGCCATTGAGATTCAAGTTTTGACATCATTTCCCAATGGTTTCTTTTTAAATATTGTCCAACTAGCCTTCTTAAATCCAAATCTATTCATTTAAATATCTGGCCACTGTGTTTAAATCCAAGCTGCTATTCTAGTGATCTTGGGTAGTAGACTTGATGAGGGAGCCTCTATGGTCAAAAGGGTTAGCTTTCAGCCTAAAAATTGGTCTGAAATGGTTACCTTGAGAAATACTTTGACACAACCCAAAGTAAATTTCCAAGTGATAACATGTTTCACAGTCACAAATCTAAGAAATGAGGCCCTCAGGAATCTATAGGTTTAAGGGCCGAATCCCTTGGTGAAATAAGCTGTGGAGTCTTGGTTAAGGCCGCGTCTGCAGATCTTGAATTCAATTTGTCGTTACTGTCGGTGGAATTTATCATCATCGAAACCTCATGATCCATACCGTCTAGCAGCAGATCTTCCTTAAAATTCTGTCTTTGCGTCAGAATCTCCAGTAATTCTTCACCTGATTATGTGTTCTTTTGGGCACACACCTTGCAATCAGTGACCATCTGTGCAACAAACTAGAGGGATTTTTTCAATTTCTTTAATACATCTCACATTTAAAACATGAATAGGAGTTTATTCAAAATTCTAAATTTTATACCAATTTTCAAGGAGTTTATGAAGCCTCTTTTTCATCAGGGGAAATATGGCTGAGTTTCACGTTTGGCCACATATAATTCATCCACTGCAACCAGCAACTCTTTCCACTGCATCAAACCTCAAGATACAATTAGTTTAACATTTTTTTTCCAGAAAAATAAAAACTCTTTCAAATTAATAAGTAATAAGAAAGTATAGTAAAAATTGGGGATTGGGATCTGTAATAAGAAAGTACAATTTAAAAAAGGGATTGGGAAAGTACAATAAAAACATGGGATTGAGATATTGTTCCTACATTGAAATAAATATTGTTATAAAAAACAATAAAGTTATTCTTGATTGTTGTTGCTTTAAATTGCAGAGATGGATCATTTCTATTACATATTCCAATGGAAGGTGCATTCAGTGAAATCATAATGTGACCCGATCATTGAAGAGAACCATAGACAAAAAATATGTAGAAGATCATGTCAAGATTTGAGCTGCAAACTTCCTTTGATATTTGATCTGCTTCGCCATTCTGTCTCTGATAGATATGGGTGATGGTGACATAGTTGAAAGCTTGAACCAGAGATTTGATACGAAATTTCCATGTATCAAGGTTTGATGAGTTCAAGGAGCCTCTATTTTTTTCCCAATCTATGATGGATTTGGAGTCCCCAAAGACTGTGAGAGATGAGATTCCAAGCCAAGATGCACATAATAGGACCCCCTAGAGAGAAAGGAGTTCTGCTCGTGAATTAGTTCCAGAACCACAGTGCCAATGGAACCTGTATTTTCTATCCATAGGAGTCAAATGAAGAGGCCCCATAAAAAAAACCCACTAGGAAGGAAGACCAGATGTTGCATGGAGGCGAAGGGATTTTAGGAGTCGATTGTTTGACAAAAGATAATTCTAAATAGAATGATAAAATATTGCAGCTAGTTTTCCAAATTTTGGGAGGGATATTCTCAAAATATAAAGGAATTTATAGTTCACTGTATTCCCCATATGATGAAGAAGGATATCGTTTGGTGTTGAGGGTGGTCCTTAGGACAACAACCAAGGCAAGAAAGGATGTCACTGTGGTCCCAATATGTAGAGGGGTTAGTCATTTGGCTCCCATTTTTCCAGATAGAGAAGATGAAAGGACACTAGATGAGGAGATGATTAATGTCCTCTCTTGCATATTTACAGAGGAAACATATTCCCAACCCCTGAAAGCCTCTCTTTGTGAATGTGTCCCAAGTAAATATCCTGTTATGCACCAGAGGCCAAGAAAAACATTTTATTTTGAGTGGAAAATTCTATTTCCAACTTTAGACCAGCCAAGGAAGGATAAGATTGTTTCAGTGAGGCTGGTGGATTATCTCATATGCCTCATATGTTGTGACATGATCTTGTTATGATCCACCACACCAAGTAAATTTGTCTTCTTAGTAGAGAGAACAATCCCTAAAATTCTTATGTCACTAATGTATGAATTACATACTTGGATCAGATGAGTAGGTATTTCGAGCTCTTCCCCATATTTCCAGTGTGTATAAGTACAGGATGTGATATTTTTTCTTGCACTTTCCTCGATCATAGATAAACCATTGTTATGAAAAAATTTA
Source organism: Pinus albicaulis (assembly GCA_034641835.2). NCBI lineage: Eukaryota > Viridiplantae > Streptophyta > Pinopsida > Pinales > Pinaceae > Pinus > Pinus albicaulis. Next base: position 619,138,898 of record CM076570.1, on the reverse strand, counting down.
ATAAGTTGAAAGAATAATAGATGAGGACCTGTTAGTCCAGATAAGGGATCTAGGCCAATTTCAGCAATGGAACCCTTTTTGACATCCCATTTAATATTTTTGAATAGCCAATGCTTGTTGTGGAGAAAACTGCGCCATGAGTACGAACAATGTTGAGGATCTGGTACACCAACTTGAATCCATTCAATGATGTATTTGTTCTAAATATATTTGATCTTTATAATTTGGCTCCAAAGTCTCTTGTTTGTGACTGCTCTCCAAACATTTTTCATTAATAGCATTGATTTGAAGGAATGAGTCTCTAATAACCCCCATCCACCTTTTCTGACTGAGTAGTTTATGATGTCCAAGCATACTAGATGGAATTTTTGAGTTTGTTGAGTGCTAGCCCATATGAAACCCATGATAATTGCATTAAGCTTACGCAAAACTCCTTGAGGTAGCTTGACGATGTGCATCCAGTATATAGGGATGTTATGCAGAACAAATTTTACCAGAATAATATGCCCCCCCCCAGGGTTATCCACTAATGAGACCACATATAGAGTATCTTTCTGATTTTTTCCAACAACCAGTCCTAGTCTTTGATTAGGTGAAGCCATCGTCCATTTGTGAGAATTTAACGCCAAAGGTGCTTGCAGTATCCATTATCTATGCTGCTTCTGGGTCACTTGAGATCAATAAATACTTTGACCGGTTCACAAAGAGGCTTGATTCAAATCCAAAATATGTAATTATATTGAAGATCACCCGCCATTCAGAAGGATCAATTTTTCCTATTGTGAGGATGTTGTTTACAAACATTAAATTTGAAATGGATACCATGTTTCCAATTATGCAGCAAGTAATTTTTCCACGTTCATGATCATTTGTAATTTTTCTGGACAATCCATCGATTGTGATGAGAAACAGAAGAGTAGACAAAGAAAAAACTTGGCTAAGTCCTCTAGATATTTAGAATAATTCTGAAAGTGAGTTGTTTATCAGAATGGCTAGGGAGGCCATATTAATGCAAGCATTAATCCAATTTATCATTAAGGACCCCATGCCAATTTTGTGCAGAATTATCAACAATAGTTCCCAGCAAATGCAGTCAAATTCCCTGGAGAGGTAAATTTTCATGAGCCAAGCATCAAGGTTGTAGGTTTTTATAGAGTGTATACTTTCCTGAGCTGATGCAACAACGTCATGGATTTTCCAGTTCTCAAGGAAGCGAAACTGTTCAATTGAAATGTGTTTGGACAAAAAAGGTTTGATCCTGTTTGAAATTGTTTTGGAGATCGGTTTGTATATGGTGTTACATAAAGAAATAGGGCAATAATCGGAGAATGATATTGGATGAGGGAAAGTTGGAATAAGGGATATGAAATTTCTGTTTGTGGCACCGGAGACCCAACCAAGACATCGTATTCCTCCACCATCTTAGTGAGCTCGAAAATCATAATCTCATGGAAATGGATGAAAATTTCCATTGTCCAATCGTCCGGTCCAAGACTTTTTCCATGTGGCATTTCCTTTAAGACCTTGAGGAATTCTTCTCGTCTTATTGGGTGTTCCATATACTTGGAGTCTTCCATGCTGGGTGTAAAAGTGAAGAGGTCACATATTTCCATTTGTTTGATGAAAGAGACATCTTCTTTGGAGTAGAAATAGTTGTTGAATGTCTCATTGCCTCCCTTTTGATTTCTTGTTGAGTGATTAGATTTTCCCCTAATTCTGAAATGATGTTCCATATATAAAAAATTTGTCTCATCTTGACCTAATGGTGAAAAAAAATATTGTTTTTTTCACCTTCCTCAACCCACATTTATTAGTTTTTTTGCTGGTGTTCTTCTAATTTTATTTTCAAGATCTGCGATCTTCAAATTTCCAATTGAAAGATCTCTTGTTTTTTTTGTTCAGTGAAAAAATCATGGTCAGATGGGTCTTCTAGGCCCTTGATTTGTTTCTCAATCCCCAGTAATTCCCTGTTCAAGTCCATTTTTTTCCTTCTTGCCCATTCTCAGACTCTTACTTTGAGGGATCTAAATTTTCCATTTAGCATGTCCATTTCTCGAGAACACCTGTACCCAAATGAAAACTTCCAGAAAGTTTGAACTAGGTCTATGAAATCTAGCTCTTTTAACAAGAAGTGGTTGAATTTGAAAGCACGGGCTTTTGAATGCAATACACCATTCCATTCCAACATTATTGGGAAATGATCAGATATTTTGATAGGAAGAATCTTGGAGGTGAGTCCCTTAAGGGAATTGGTTATAGTTCCATTTACATAGAATATATACAGGCATTTAGTGATACCCTGTGAACCCTAATGCCCATTTTTCCTTGTGGGTCCAATTGGAATAGGTTTGATGTCTCAGAGATTATTCTAGCTAAATATATCCTTGAAAAAAGACCCCATCTTGTCAGGTCTATAGTGGGATCCCTAGATCTCAGAGATGTCTGTAGAGAAATTAAAATCCCCATCCATTATCAGTGAATCAAGCTCCAAGAGACCAATTTGTGTTGCATTTGACCAGAAATCCTTTCTATTAGTATATGGAGCATATACATTTATTATTCTTATTCGAGTTTTGGATCCCCTACCTCCTCCAATGATTATTAAACCTGCAGATGTGTTATAATCTTTGAAGTTATAATTTGTTGGATTTCACTTTGTTATTCCCCCGGATAGACCGGCGACACTAGTTGCATATACATTCTAGTTTGGACAGATATGTAGAATATAGTCACACGTCTTGTCTTTGAAAGTCATGGTTTCTTGAATCAACACAATATCAGGATTATGAAATTTGATTATACTTTTGATAGATCCCCTTTTTGGGGCCGATCCAAATCCCCTTACATTTTGAGACATTATGGAAATTATGGAAGGTCCATGTCAGAAGGCTCTGCTCTAAGTATTCGAGGTTTTGGAGAAAATTCTTCACTGAGTATATTCCTAGAGGATAATGGGTAAATTGGCAATGGATAGATGACTGGAATAATCTAGAATTAATGATCCAATAGATTGGATGGAGCAATGGTACAATTTGCATTTTTTTTAAATTTTGGTCCCTTCCTCCATCGAGTGGTCACATTTTTTAAGTTATTTGGGTGAGGAGGAGGGTCTTCTGGATCGAAAAATGATTTTTTAATGGTCAAGGGATCCAAATAAAAGTTCGAATCCCTAGCTAGAGCCCGGAGTTCCATGTGCTCTCAGAAAGGAGTGAAAGCACGTCCAGATGAATCCCCAAATTTGATTGGGAGGAGAATATATGTTCAACTTGATTTTGTGATTCAGTTATAGGGGCGAGATCAGATCCCTTTCATGCTTTATAAGAGGGTTTAGGTTTTTGGATAGCAAAGTAGACAATGGAAATTTTGTATGGAGGAATATTTAATGATCGGGTTATGACAAAGGCTTATTTCTTTGTTGTGACTTATTTTTGAAAATTAACTAGGGATTGGAGAGATTGGACCAGGAATTTTAAGGGCAACCTTGTTGGATGCTAGTTGAGTGGAGAGATTTTTAGGAGGAACCAGAGATTGAGTGATAGGGATGTTTATTATAGGTGGGGATCTTGAGTGGGAGGGATCATTTGATTCAGAATTTGGAGAAGGAAGGTTGTTCAACTTGTCATGTAGAATAGTGGAATGTTCCAGGAAATCAACCTGTCTCACTACAACATTGGAAGAGTTTTCTTGTGCATGTATTTCTAGGAAAACTTGCATCACATGTCTCGTGGCATGAAATCTTATACGACGGAAAGGAATTTACCAATAGTCAATAATTTGTGTGCGTTAACATGGACCCGAATATAGGTCGATTGTTGTAGGGAGCCCCCCTGTATCGATCATTTAATCAACACCCATGTTGTGCTTTTTATAATCCCTTTGCAGTTACTTTCGTCAAGGTAATAATATTTTCCTATTTTGTTTGCAATGTCTGTGATAGATTTCTCGGTCCATAGTTCCAATGGGAGTCCCATAAGTTTGTCCCAAAAAATGCTCCTCTGAGGAGTGTCTATTGTCAGGTCAAAACCAAAGGTCCACCTATGGAGGGACAAGTATTCGCGACCTTGAACCCATGATCTATCAACGATAAGGTTTATGTCCTATGCAGTGAGAAAATGGAAGGAAAACCATCCATTTTGCAGAGCACTGATATGCAACCAGTACTTGAGGAGTGGTTTCCACCATGTTTTAGCCCATTTATTCATTTGGGATCCATTCATACGGCAGAAAACCCATCAGCCAACTAGGGCTTGGTTTTTCAATTTGATTGATTCTGCCCAGTATCCTTCCGTTTCAGCGACCAGTCCAATTTTGTAGGGGTTGACTTTGACTGATTTATGTTGATGTCTTCTTGAGGATTTATTGATGTCCGACTGAGGGTTTTCCAACTACGTTGTATCTTTTGAGTTCATGTATTGTGCCTTTGCATGTACTGCAATATCTACCATCAGAGCCTCATCCAGAGGGGAGGGAAACAGAAAATTCTCCATTTTGGTCAAGTTTTCACTGCAAATCACAATAACACATCTCGTCACATCACTTTTTCCTTTTCTAGAATTCCTCCACCAATCCTTTTTGTGCTTTCCTCCATGAAAATTGTCCATTTGTCCACTTACTAGGTCAAAGAATAATTTTTATGGCCCATCGTAACAAGTCATCAATGTTATAGGTCATTAGCCAGCGTGTACTATTCTATTTCCCCAATTGTTGTCACTTTGTAGGATGTTAGAGGGTTAGTTGTATTCGATTGGAGGGTCTATGTAGGATCCAACACTAGTATTAATATCCAGGAAAATTCTCTAAACCATGATTGGTTCATCGCAGGCGAGTGATCAGGGCCCCACCACTATCTTAGTTGATTTGTGGAGATGAATCTGTAGTGAGTCTTGTATTTTGGTTGTCTCAAGAATGGTAGTGTCCTTTTTACAACAAAGAGGAGATTTGGGCATGTCGACCGGATATCCAGGTTTAATTTGTGGGTGAAATACGTACATCGATACATCAACTACCACTTAAAAACTGTAATGCCTGTAATTCAAAATTTGGGGAAAAACTAGAGTGGTTTCATTATAGCTCAACTTAAACATTGACCCTTGTTCGAGTCTCTTGATTGTTAGGAAAGTAGAACTTTTAGAGTTCCTCGAAGTTGTCTCCTTTGTTTTGTTAATATCCTTCCATTAATTTTTTTTCATAGCATGAGCATATTTGAAACCATTTCAAGATGAGCAATATCCAACAATATTTGCAATTCCATCCCAAGCTTTCTCTCATGTATTCTAATCCAAATTTTTGGGGGAAAAAGTCCAATGTCATTGCAACATTTTCTACAAAATCTCAACATTTTCATATTTTCCACAAAAATGTTCCTATTTCTGTTTATTTTTTTTATACAAAACAATGCATCTTGGATTTCTTATTTGTTTAAGCATGAGGTGTAAAAAATGATGGGCCTCGGATATCAATATTATCGACAATAGAATCATAATAATTTCATTCTTATCCATTTGTTTTTTTTTGTCATACCTTATTTCCAGTAAATGGTTGTCTTGGTTGTTGTGGAGTAGTCTCCTTGACTATATTGACAATTCTGGAAAAAACTTGTTTTTTTGCACCTGTTACATTGTCTTTAGCTCTCCTCTCACTTATTAGCCACTCCTTCTGGTATTCACAACTGGTTACAACATTCTCAATAGTACGCACCCTACTCCTCTTTGCATTCATCTTTGTTTTGATCATTTTTGTCTCAATAGTTGTTGTTGATCCATCCAAATTCCCTACTTCTCTATCTAATGCGGTTGTAACGTCTACCCCTTCCTTTGATTACAGTGCCAGATTCGATGTATCGAGTACAGGGTCTTGGAAAAATACCATGAATACTACTTATGGTTTAATCAAGCTTCTCTTCATTTCTCTTCAATAAATTTTTCCCACTCATACTCCCGTGTTAGAATCTAAGTTCCAAAATGAAAATCTCCCACTTATGCAAGGGCATCAGCAATATCCTCAAAAAATATTGTTCTTCTCCCTATGAGGCACAACAAAGCCATGGATGATGCTTTCTAAGACCTCCACAATATCTTCCAAGGGATAAAGTCTATTGCCAGTAAGAACCAAGTGCTATGAGATGTCGGAGGCCTCACTCTAAGCAATTACAATTTTATCATGAATAACAAATTCATATTGAATGAGTTGAGGAGTCTGATTATGTAAAATTGCATAGCTTACGAACCCCACAATGAGGCAAGAGTGTCTATCTCTCTAGTATTGAGCAAGGAGAGATGTGGCGCAATAGTTAGGTGGGGAGATTTGGTCGCCATGAATCTTGTGGTCCAATTCCTAGAAAAATTGTGTATGCCTGAGAACCGCACCAAGCACGATTTCATCAGTTGATAAAATAAATAAATAAAAAGAAGAAGAAGAAACGAGACTAGGGTAAGCCTGGAAGCCAAGCTGAAGAGAAACATACATGGGCACACTTTCACAATTAGTTTAACATATGAGCCATGGTTGTATGAATGGTCCCATCTTGTTTATTGATAAAAAAAATATAAATTAAGTTAAATTTATTTTTAGAACGAATTGATTAACCAAATTTTGATCGATTTTGAGAAAGAATGAGAAATCCCTAATCCACTTCACCAATAAATCTAGCTAGTCAACTCCCAATATGAAACTCAGGGTCAAAACAACATGCCTCCCCTCTAAGATGTTTCCAAATAAAAAAAAATTAGTTAAAGAGGAAACGACTATATCAAAATATGAAGAGGTATTTCATTCCCATAAATATTTTATATTTTTTGAAATTTAGATATTTGAAAAAGAGGTACTTTGTGAAATTAACAAAATTCATTGGAAAAGGTACTTAAATAAAGACCAAACCATCTAACAATTAAATTATTTTAGAACAAAATACATATTTTCAATATCTATAAACTAGCACGACCACATTAATAAATATGGTTGATATAAACAATAAGCCTCAATTTATTATATCCGTTGTGTCACTTTATCATACCTGATACATGGATGTTTCTTTTGACTATGTATTAGCTTGTTTTGACCAAACTTTTCCACCCGTTATCCATAGTTTAACATTGAGAATTCATTTTTTGTTATTTATTATTATTATTTAAATTTATTTGTTTGTAAGTTAATTGGTTGAGGCCTTATTATGGGTTTTTTAGTGTTGAGATTCAACAAGATGATGATCCTAATGAAAATTAAGCACCTTCACTAGCTGGGGCCCGCAGGCTATTTTTAGGTGTACGTCTATTTTTAGAATGGTGAGCATATTCTACAATTAGCAGGATGATGATTCTAGATGGTTGAGCAAATTCTATCTTTAGATGAGTTTCTATTTTTAGAAGATGGGTGAAGTCTATTTATAGATCGAAAATCTAAAAATAGAATGCATGGCGATTATTATTAGCCCTTAATGATAATCAAACAATAAATAATAACTTATTCTCTTGGAGCACTTGATTTCAGTTAACTGAAGTGGAAAACCAGTTAGCTGAAGGAATTACGAGTTGCAAGGTTGGTTGGTGACTCATGCATGATGGACTTCGTTGTAACTGAGTGTGACACAATTGTAACAGAGTTGGAAGAGTAGTTATGGGAGTTGTTATTTAGTTTAACACAGTTAAGTGATTTAAACTCAGTTGTGCTAATTGTAACTAAAGATACACTAGTGAAAGATGAGTTAATTAATTATTTAATTAATTCACAAGTAGTGTCTCACTTGCAACTGAAGAAATACAACACTTAACTACTTGCATGTCAGATACAGTGGAGACCCAGTGGAGAGATAGGTGAAAGGGTGTGTTTGACTATCATTTGTGACTATAATGATGCATTCAATGCATCTACACACTCATTGGAGTTTCCAATGAGGATTGCGTAGTCAAGGCAAGGAAAGATCAAATTCAGATCTTCTTCAGCAGGGATTGCGTAGTGGAGGCTGGTTGTCAGGAGGCAGCAAATTGGTGCATAGATATGCAATTTTTTGCATGAAAGTGTGAGACTATTGTATATTGTATTAAGAGCTCTATGAGCTGAGCTTTGTATGAGATTGTTTCATGATTCCATGATATACATAATATATGATAGTTGGGTTTTTTAGCTTTAATCTTTCTTGGTAAAACATCTCGTTATGTGCGCTTGATTTTTATTCATATGTTTGCAATTGGCAATTTAATTTCCACAAAGGATTGAGTAGAAGGATTCTATATTTAACAGTGGATTTAATTGTTAGATCAGGGGAGTCCCATAATATACATGCTATTTTCTTAAATTTATACATGGTATCAGAGCAGTGTTAATCAGTGGAGATTGCAATATTGAAGCAGTGCTGAGTTTTGTGCTAGTGGAACAATTCGAATTTGCTGCAAGAATTTCTTGTTGTGACAGTTGAGTAAACATTGAAATGGATTTCAATGGGTTGCGGTTGGAGTATGCACTCGAGGGCAGATCTAACTACATAACCTAGAAGGATAGGATGGAGGCAGTGCTTGAAGATAATGGTCTGAAGGAGTTCATCGATAGCGATGTTCCTAAGCCCACTTCGACGGATGCTGCATTACTTGACACCTGGCAAAAGAAAGTAGCGAAGACAAGAAGAATTCAGTTGGAAGGTGTGAAAGACCATATTATGTTAAGCCTTCATAGTAAAGCCACTCCATTTGCAATGTGGAAGGCTTTGATAGATCTTTTCCAAAGCAGAAGCGACCATAGGAAGTTGGCATTGAAAGATAAACTCAGAAAAATCAAAATGGAGAAGGGTGATAGTATCCCAAAGTTTCTCACAAAGTTTTTCCAATGTAGGGATGAGCTAGGGAGTGTGGGAATTACAGTTGTTGATGATGACTTGGTGAGCTTGGCCCGCCTTGGACTTCTGAAGAGTTAGCATATTTATCAAGACTCTGTCAATGGGTGGGAGAAACTGCTGGATTGGGAGTGACTTTGGTTGGATCTAGTGCAGGAGGAGAAAAGGAAGAGTACCAGGGATGGCTCTTCATCAAAGCATGATGATGAAGAGGATTTTTATTTTGCTGCTAAAGCAAGGAAATGGAAGGGGAATAAATACCATTCAAAATCCGAGGCTAAAGGCAAGAAGCTAGATTTTTCCAAGGTGAAGTGTTTTCACTGTCACGAACATGGGCATCTCACCACTAACTGCCCATAGAAAAAGAAGAGCAAGAAGATTGTTGGAGCTACAGCTAGTGAGGCCCTTGCCTCACAATTTTAACTTGATTTATTTTTTATAGCATGCTTGGTTTCAAGCACAATGAGATCGGTGTGGTATCTTGATAGTGGTGCTTCCTTCCACGTGACGGGAGATAAGGAGCTATTCAACGACTTGGAGGAGAAAGATCTCCAAATGCATATAGAGATGGGCAAAGATGGATGATACATTGAGACCAGAATTGTTATCATTACCTTTGAGAGGGAGTCAGGTAAACCATTTTTGTTGAAAGATGTTATGCATGTTCCAGATCTAAAGAAGAACTTGGTCTCAGTTGCGATGTTGGAGGACAGAGGTTATGACGTTGTTTTCAGCGATGGAAAAGCTTTCCTGCGACATAAAACAACGGGTCAAACCAAGAGGATAGGATTCGTGTTAAGAATCTCTACAAGTTGGAGGTAAATGGTTGTACTGCAATGGTGGGAAAATAATAAGAAGTGGTGAGCCGAGATGACGGTGAATTATGGCACAGGAGAATGGGCCATGTTCACTATGGTGCCCTGAAGATTTTGCGACAGAATTCTACTAGACTTCCCAAGGGTACACTTGCACAAATAGATCAGTGAAAGGGATGTATTATTGGTAAGTTTGTGAAGACCACCTTTCATGAAAAGGAGAACTGTGCTTCGGTGATCCTGGAGAGAATTCACACAGACGTGTGTGGGCCATTCTCGATTGCTTCAACAAAAAAACACAGGTATTATGTTATGTTTGTTGATGACTATTCTCGTAGATGCTTGATCTTCTTCATGCAGAATAAGGATCAAACATTCTCAAAGTTTTGTGAGTTTAAAGCATTGGTGGAGAAGGAGTCGAGGAAGAAAGTGAAGGCTCTGTGGAGCGATAATTGTAATCAATATATCTCAAACGAATTCAAATACTTCTGTAGCAAAGAAGGAATTCGAAGAGAACTCATAACGCCTCATATCCCACAATAGAATGGGGTCCAGAGAGGAAGAATAGAATGATTGTGGGTGTTGCACGAGCTATGCTTGAGAGGGAGACAGACTTGCATGTAGAGGAGGAAATTCTTTTTCCCAAAGATGAGCCTCAAGATGTGGATCAGCCACAGGCGGAGGATCATGGAGTGGAGGAGTCCACTCACACAGAGCCAAACATCATAACTGGTAGAAGGCATACAAAATAATCTGAGAGGCAGAAGCTTGATGCGGCACAGAATGTAGGAGCCCCTACTTCACAGCGTAGACAGAGACAGTCTCTTGACCGATTCACTAGATACATGGCTCTCATGAGCAAGTGTATTGTGACAGAGCCATATTATTTTCATGAAGCAGTGCAGGAGACCACATGGGTAGATGCAATGGTGGAGAAGTATGATTCCATTTTCAGAAACAGTGCTTGGGAAATTGTTCCAAGGCTGGTTGATAAATTAGTGGTAGGTTCAAGATGGATCTACAAGTTAAAGCAAGCTGTTGATGGGAGTGTTGTGAATTATAAGGAAAGATTTGTTTCCCAGGGCTTCTCATGGATCGAGGGGATTGATTATGAATAAACCTTTGCACATATCGTACAATATTCTTCCATAATGACCATCCTTTCTCTCTCAGCGCAGATGGGTTGGCACATTCATCAGATGGATGTGAAGACTGCATTCCTTAGTGGGATCATTGAGGAAGAAGTGTACATTGAGTAGCCTGAAGGATTTGAGATCTTCAGCAGCGAGTCAGATTTGTGCAGACTCAAAAGAGTGCCATATGGGCTAAAGCAATCACCCCATGCTTGGTACACTCGGATCGACAACTATTTCACTGGACTTTGCTTCACCAAGAGTGAGGCAAATGCAAACCTATACCAGATTGTGGTGGAGGGTAAGCTTGTAATCATTGTTATTTATGTTGATGATTTAATACTGATTGGTGATGAGCAGCTGATACACTCATGCAAGGAGGACCTTGCAAAGGAGTTCGAGATGAAGGATATGGGCCTCCTTCATTATTTCCTTGGATTGGAAATATGACAACGAGAAGGTGAACTGTTTGTGTCTCAAGGCAAGTATGCTCGGGAGATACTCAGTAAGTTTCACATGGAGGACTGCAAACCCATGGATACTCCTCTTCCAATAAATTGGAGGAAAGAGGATGCTACATCAACATAGGTAGTGGATGCTACTTTCCATCGAGAGTTGGTGGGTTCACTCATGTATTTAGTTAATACAAGACCGAACATATGCTATGCGGTGAACCATCTTATTCAAGCGATGGTTAAGCCTACCAAGCTCTTTTGGAAGGCGGGAAAGCATGTCCTGAGATATCTCGGGGCCACATCTGCGTATGGCTTATAGTACAGACAGATGGATGAGGTGAAGTTGCATGGTTTCACGGATGCAGATTAGGCAGGTAGCCCAACGAACATAAAGAGCACATCAGTAGTGGTTTTCAGTATCATATCTACAATTTTTTCTTGGTACAGCAAAAAACAGAGATCTGTGACACTCAGTTTAGCAGAAGCAGAATACATGGCAACAATTCAAGCTGCATGTGAGGCTATCTGGATGAGGAAGATCCTGGTCGATTTGTTCGGTTCTCATTTAGATCCTATAGTGATACATTGTGATAATCAGAGTTGCATTAAACTCTCAATTAATCCTGTGTTTCATGATAGATCTAAGCATATAGATATCTGGTATCATTATATCAAATATTGTGTGCAGAAGAAGATAATGTTGCTTCAGTACATTCCTACGGAAGATCAAGATGCAGATATTCTAATGAAGGCGCTCACCAGGAGAAAATTCGAATACCATATAGATAGGATCGCGGTGAAGGATAATCCTTTTCTTGTTGAGACAGAGTGTTGAGATTCAACAAGATTATGATCCTAGTGAAAATTAAGCACCTTCACTAGGTGGGGCCCGCAGGCTATTTTTAGGTGTATGTATATTTTTAGAATGGTTAGCATATTCTAAAATTAGCAGGATTTTGATTCTAGATGGTTGAGAAAATTATATTTTTAGAAGATGGGCGAAGTCTACTTATAGATCACAAATCTAAAAATAGAATGCATGTTGATTATTATTAGCCCTTAATGATAATCAGATAATAAATAATAACTTATTCTCTTGGAGCACTTGATTTCAGTCATGAAGTGGAAAACCAATTAGATGGAGAAATTTTGAGTTTTAAGGTTGGTTGGTGACTCATGGATGGTGGAATTCGTTGTAACTGAGTGTGACATAGTTGTAATAGAGTTGGAAGAGTAGTTATGGGAGTTGTTATTTAGTTTAACTCAGTTAAGTGAGTTAAACTCAGTTGTGCTTATTGTAACTAAAGATACACTAGTGAAAGATGAGTGAATTAATTATTTAATTAATTCACAAGTAGTGTCTTACTTGCAACTAAAGAAATACAACAATTAACTACTTGCATGTCAGATCCAATGGAGACCCAGTGGAGAGATAGGTGAAAGGGTGTGTTTGACTATCATTTGTGACTATAGAGATGCATTCAATGCATCTACACACACATTGGAGTTGCCAATGAGGATTGCGTAGTCAAGGCAAGGCAAGATCAAATTCATTCATGGATCTTCTTCAGCAGGGATTGCATAGTGGAGGTAGGTTGTCAGGAGGCAGCAAATTGGTGCATAGATATGCAAATTTCTGCATGACAGTGTGAGACGATTGTATTTTGTACTAAGAACTCTATGAGCTGAGCTTTGTATGAGATTTTTTCATGATTCCATGATATACATGATATATGATAGTTGGGGTTTTTAGCTTTAAGCTTTCCCGGTAAAACATATTGTTATGTGCGCTTGCTTTTTCTTCATATGTTTGCAATTGGCGATTTAATTTTTGCAAAGAAGTGAGTAGAAGGATTTTGTATTTAATAGTGGATTTAATTGTCAGATAAGGGGGGTCTGGTAATATACATGTTATTGGATTAAATTTCTACATTTAGTAACTTTCATTTCTATTAGTTACTAATTTTTTGTTTTTTGTTTTATTTCCTTTTTATTTAACTTTTTGTTTTGATTTTTTTCCCTTTTTCTATTGTTTATGAATCATAGTTTTCCATATTTATTTTTAATTTAAGATGACTTATTATTATATTAAAAACATGTTTTAATAAATTTAATTACAAAAACTTATACATATTAATAAAAAATAAAACACATGATAGCTATGTGAAAATAGATCCCTTAAGATTGTAAAAAGTTTGAATCGGAACCCTAGCACCCCTGCTATGGAGCCCCTTCCCTCCACCACTATCAAGAAATCCCATGGCACTGGAGATCCAAGAGTCCAGAGGACACTAGCCACGACATCACTCCTGATTGATCCTACATTCGTCCCTGTTCCTGCGAGCAACCATTCAAAGGAAAAGGGTTTGTGCACGCATTTCTGGAGCACTGTAAAATACGCTATTGGAAAAGACCACTTGGATAAGACTCTTCCTCGACGATAGAACCCTTGTAGCCCAGAAAATGGATAAAATACGGCCCCTGACCCCTCATATATTTGGAAAAATGCCTGGATCTAGTGCGATACCTTGGATCGAAAAAATTTGAGCAGCCCTCACTCACAGGATTGCGGCTAGAATACAGAAAAGGCCGCGAAATGCAGAGATCTAGCAATGACCTTCAATATAGGCTCTACAACGTATCTCGACAGCTCAGTTTTCCTAGATCTACCCTCTCCTACCTTTCAAATCTAGATCTCGCTCCTCATGGGCAGATCCATGATGTTATGGGTTTTCTCAACGGATACAGTTCAGAAACTCCTGCATGCCCTGGAGCACAGACTAGGGATTCCCTCATCTCTTCAAAGACTTCTATATGGAGGTAAAAAACTCGATGTCTCGTTTCCCCTTTCATTTTATAACATTGAGAGAGACACTACTATAATTTTAACCCTTCGTTTGAGAGTGGGAGCTGCGGGGCACTCTTCATCTGCACCAGATTTCTCTTTCAAGGATGTTTTCCATGCACAACCCAAGAAAGAAGATCAAACCCCTACAACCCCCAAGCCTTTTCTATTTGACATGCTGGAGGAGGTTCCATCCATAGAGATCTCCCATCTAGAACTGGTCGATCAGCTCCAAAAATATGCAGAAGCTGCCATCATCTGCAGATTCAATGGAATTTGGCCTCGCACAAAGGATCTCTATGATTGGATCTTCGCCAATTGGACCCACAACTACATGATCATCTTCTACTCAAAGGGATTCTTCTTTATTGTAGTGTCTGATCATGGCAAGGACTACTAGAGGTTTGTACCCTAAGGTCCATGGTTTTGGGGAACAATAGGATTATTCCTTACACCCTGGTTCCCATATTTCGACCCCTCTACAGCCATCATCACCAAGATCCCAGTCTGGGTCAGGCTTCCCAACTTACTTACTCACTTATGGCACCCTTCACTCTTTCAAGGCATAGGAAACGCCCTGGGCTGATATCTAACAACAGATCCCTATCGAGAGTACCGGGGACTTTACACACATGGCAGAATTTGTGTTGAAATAGATATAATTAAAGGGCTACCTGATCAAATCAATCTCAAGATTGGCGATTTCCTATGGACACAGATTATGGATTATGATAACACTACCTTCCGCTGCCGCCATTGTCACCAAACAAGGCACCTTCAGAACACCTACCCTTGCTCCTTGAAAAAAAAATCAAAACATCCGCAAATAAAAACCCAAAATATGGATACCATGTTATACGCCTCCAGTAGATGACATTGAACCCTCGAGCTCAGATGAAGAGGAGATTGATGAAGAGATGGAGCAGGCAAAGCAGATGAAAGATCCCTCCTCCAAGGTCCGTGAGGGTCCCCCTATCACTACGACTGCTCATAAATTTACCCATGAGTCCTCCTCTTTCGACATAGATAAGGAGACTCCTCCTACAGTCAACAACAACCTACAAGTGGTTTTAGCCCATCTGCACCAAGTTTGATGGGTCAAAGTCAACAAAAAGAAAGGAAAAAAAGATTCACATGGAGGATTCTTCCCAATCTGGGTAGAACCCAGCTTCTATCTTCTTTATTCTATAAGTCTGGCTTCTTTGCTCTTCTGTTTGTTTCATGTTCACTCTTCGGGACCGAGGTTGATACTGTATCATTTCCAATTGGCCTATTTTTTTCCTCTCTTGATTGTAATCTCTTCTTGTACCATATGATCACTTAATAGAATTAGTCTTATTTACAAAAACAAAAAATACACACACACACACAAACATATATAATAAGCATATACATATATGTTAATATAAACAATATTAACTAATCACATTTCTTGATTTTTAGTGATGGCATTCATAAATACAATATTTGATTAGTTGTTTTATTTTTGTGATGAAAACTTTGTCTTTATTGTCTTTTTACTTTAGTTAAGCTATATTTAAGCTAAGGTGCATATACTAACTACTATGTAGCCCTTGTTTGAATGTATAATGACACAAGCCTAGTTTAAATTTAATTTTTATATAACTATTTGAGCTAGCTCAATATATTTAATAGATTAGTTTTATTTAACATAATTTTTTATAAACCTAAAATAATAAAATATAATATTTTTAAAATTTTAAAATAATCATAACTTAAAATTACCCAAAAATAAATAAATAAAAACAAAAAAACAAAAACAAAAATTAATTACTTTAAATTTTATTACTGGAATAAAAAGTAATAAACCTAAAATAATAAATCCAAAATATGTACTAATAAAACGGATCATTATAATCATCATTAATTATTTTTAAAATAATGGTTATATAATTCTTTCATATACATTTAAATATTGAAATATATTATAGAATTATAG
Source organism: Pinus albicaulis (assembly GCA_034641835.2). Taxonomy (NCBI): domain Eukaryota; kingdom Viridiplantae; phylum Streptophyta; class Pinopsida; order Pinales; family Pinaceae; genus Pinus; species Pinus albicaulis. The sequence goes on along the minus strand of CM076570.1, from coordinate 619,122,869 downwards.
AATTCTTTAGGTAATAATCACATGCAAATGAACTTAGTCGGCGCCTTTCTAACCAACCACTGTGGTTCATCATCAAGACTAGGTGAGATATCAGATAATCACATGCAAGTGAACTTCGTCAAGGCACTTTGAACCAACCACTGTGGTTCATCATCAAGACTAGGTGAGAGATCAGATTAGGACATTGAGTATAAATAGATGTAGAGATTTAAAAAAAAAAAAAATCTATTATTTATTTATTTTTATTTTTTAATAATGGGAATGAGGATCAATGAAAAATGAAAATGATACCAAAGGAGCTAAAAGAAACAAAAATTGAGCCTAACAAACAGATAGAGGGTTGAAACACCAGACAATTAAGAATAAAGGGCATGGATCTAGCACCTGTTGGAATTGTCATCTCTTTGAGATTAACGAGCCTTTTTTCAATTTCTAAGGCCTCTCTTAACTTACGACGATGGAAATGGTCAATCCTAGCAATGACCTTAGCCTCTTCAATGCAAATATGATGGTTACTCTTTTCTACATGTTCAACTAAGGCAGAGGAACGACATGGAAGATCCCGCTCCTCTGCCTTAGTTGAACAATGATGCAGAAAAGACTAACCATCATATTTGCATCGAATAGGCTAAGGTCATTGCTAGGATTAACCATTTCCATCATCGTAAGTTAAGAGAGGCCTTATAAATTGAGAAAAGGCCCGTTAATCTCAAGAGAGATGATGGTTGGAATATCAACAAGTTTTGGATCCCTACCCTTGATTCTTAGTTGTTTGGTGTTTCCGCTCTTTGTCTATTTTTTAGGCTCACTTTTTGTTGCTTTTTAGTTTGTTTGGTATCATTTTCATTTTTCATTGATCCTTGTTCTCATTAAAAAAAAAAAATTAATTAATTAATAATAATAATAATAAAAGATAAATTAGATTAACACTATAGATTAAACAATTAATTAATTAATTAGATAAAACTAGTTGTTATTAGTCAAATTTATTTTGTCTAAGTCAAACTAGTGGTTATCCTAATGGCTAGTTTAGTCATCTCTACATCTATTTATACTCTATCTGATCTCTCATCTATTGGTTCGAAACACCAGGAATTTCATTTGCATGCAAAGTTCATTTCACTGTGATTATTACTGAAAAAATTCTATAATATTCCATGAATCCCAGAAGACAAAATTCTAAATATGTTATATTATATTATAATTAGAAGTTCATTATTCTAATTAAAATATTAATATAAAAATTTACATTGGACATTTTTTATTTAAATCATATATAATTTTTGGTTAGCCTAGTTATGAATAGTGATGAAACAGTAAAATGATAAACGCCACACTCGTGTACACAGTGTGAAATTATAGTAAAAAGGTAAAATCTTAATATGAAGATATAGATAACTTCAACGGTTCATGAACAAAGAATGCAATTGCATAAAAGAATTGAATAATTTAAATGAGTTATTGAATTTATGAACCAAAGTTTTGAAATTATATATTATAGATTAAAATATTATTAAAATATTTAAAAATATATATTTGTATTTATAAATTTAAAATGTTGTATTTTGAATTTTAAATTATTTAGATTTTGAATTTTGAATTATTCAAGTTTTTTTTTTTAATAGATGTTTTTTAAATGTTATAAATTTAAAAGAGGGAATATATATGTATTTTAAAATTTGAGGAAATTGGTTTTTCAATTTAGTTAATTTCTAATAAAGATAAAGATTACCTAAATTATATTTAAGATAAATGTCAAATATTTTAATTTTTTTTGGTATAATTGTTCAAAATCTAAGTTGGAATGAGACTATTCAAATTTCTAACCTAAATCATTATTGTGTATATAAGTAGGTTGAAAAGAAATCTTTCATTATTGTGTTCACAATTTAATATAGTTGTATTACTAGCAATTGCACTAGATGTTGCAAAGGAAACATTGTTAAGGCAGTAGTGTAGGAAAGTGTAGCATTAAATTATTACTCTTCCATTATGACAATGAAAATGTGACCATATGTTGGGAAATGGTGTAAGTAAAATAGTATTAATCCCTTGGGTTTCCTTAGGTTTATTAATCTAAGGGTTCATATTTCTAGGGTACCATATTATTCATATGGTTTATAATATTAATTCTTGGGTTTCATATAAATTATTTTGGTTTAAATATTATTATTAATATAATATAATATAATATGAATAATCCCTTGCATTTATTAATCTCTAGGGAGCTTATAATAATATTAATCTGTAGGGAGGTTATAATATTAGATCTTAATTAAAGAGGAGGGTCTAGGAATTGCATCATTTACATGATGTTGCGAAAGGGTGTAAGTAGAATTTTGGATCTTAGTTAAAGCGAGGGGTCTCATCATTGACATGACATGAGTATCCATAGTCTTAGGTTATCTCTTTGGTTCTCTCTTTATAGTTATTTAGTGTATTTTCCAAAGATTCACTCACTACAGAGATAACAAATATATCTATCCTTAGCAATTATTAACCAAAAGAACTCTCAATTTGGTCTTTTGGTTAAACATCCATATGTATTTTCACTGACAACACTTGTGTTTAAAGTATTTCCCTACTTAAATGATTGTAATTTATCCACACCCTATTTTTATACACCAAGATTATTTGGGATTCAAGATTTGTTTTAATTGATATAGCTCACTTCGGTTTCATTAAGATCCATTTACATTGTTCCCCTAATTGAAACTATAAAAAACATTTGTATCATTATATTTTTTATCTGTTTGTGAACAAGATCATAGTGATCTCCATCTAATTATTTTGGATAAATTATAAGATAAACTTGAAGCCAAAATATGAATCTTTTGAATTCAAGGATGTTGAATATCTCAAATTACCATACCCTTTGGAAATTCAAATTTCTGTCCAAATAAAATTCTTCATGAGTTCACTTCCTTTTTTATTTCGTTTAATTTTTTGTAGGCATGGATGCTTGAATTTTGCAAATGTAATACAAACTATAAATTTCTAAGAATTGTTGATTTAAATCTATTTTATTAACAATTTTTTCATTTTAATGAAATGTATAACATCAACTAAAAATAATAACATTCTATTGTTTTAATATTATCATAAACAATGTCCTCGGGGGTAGCTCAATTGGTTAATAAGAGAATTGTGGAATCATAGAAACTCAAAGGACCCATATTACTTGGGCTTCCAAGAGGAGGACATATCATATCCCCTTAGAGGTTTAGTGGTAGTTAAGTGTAAGATGGGAAATTTTGTTCCTCTCGGTTATATATATATATATATATATATATATATATATATATATAGCACCAAATGTTGTGAAGGAAACATCGTCAGTGGATACCGTATGGAAGAAGAGAATAGATGAAAAAATATGTGATGTGTTATGTGATCTAAATATAGCCCTATTTTCATGAAAAATAAATATTAATGTTAAATGTAATACAGTCTACTCAAAACATAGGATTGTGCAACTTCCTTCCGAAGTGCTCAATCCAACCTCAATACTATCTAACCTTAAATATTTGAATCGTCTTGAAGCATGACAAGTTGGACAACATCTAACTAAATACAAAAACTATGGAATTTGTGATGTATTAAATTGAATCTTAATAAATAAAAATGATGTGGTGGTGACCAATGAAAAAACATGTGTTGGAGAAAATTCGAAATATAGTAGAGCTTTTCGAAATATAATAAAACTTTTCAAAATCATTGTTATTATGTCATTTAAAATGTTTCCAAATCAATACCATCGAGTTTAAAAATGATAATTGTCCAATTCATAAATAATATGAATATTCAAAGCTACAATATTAATTTTGTCAAGGTCACTCATAACTTATATCAGGTCTTATGCTATATCTAGACATATTATGGTGTTTCATGGTACTGGGTTGTGGGGCATCTACTGAGGGTGGCAAGTCTCCATTTTTTTCTCTTGTCAATTTAGTCGAATATTAACCATTTGTTTGCATATTTGGTGATGAATTTTCTCATAAAAATAAAATCCCACTCAGACATTTTCCATAGAATACCATTATTAATAATTGAATAAATTGAATGAGGTCTTCATACAGGTCAAATTTATCTGATTCTAAAAACCATTGTTGGTTAGGAGGGACCTCATAAGGAAAGTGGATGGTGATTTTATAACAAATATATCAATTCTCATGTCGTAAATCTAAATCTATTGCCTTCAATTTTCACACAAAAAATGTAATAAAATCATAACACCTTTAAATATAATGAATAGTTGTGATTTTTGTATGTCTAGAAAAATAACAAAATAATACAAGAAAATCGGAGATGTCGTGATCTGAATGACCTGATCAATAAGATGCGATTAATGTCAACCGAAACCTATAGAGGAAAAAAAGTACTCCATACCCTAACAATAAGATGCCTTAATGTGAAAGTTGGTGCAAAAATGAAATTAGTAGTGTCATAATTATTATCAATAATGAGATTAATGTCAACCGAAACCTATAGGAAAAAAGATACTCCATACCCTAACAATATACACATAAGGAAGGGAATTCCATAAGTACCACATATCAAATGAATTTAGAAAACACACATCTTGTCCAACCCTACAAGAGTAACCAAAGGGACAATAGTGGAGAAGGCCACAATAACAACGAGATCCATATGCTATAGAAAAACCAAAACCATGAGACATAATGGTAGCCTTATGTAATGAAACACATGATGTCAAACTTTAATTTATTATTGTTTACGATAATCTTAAACCAATAGAATGTTAATATTTTTATTTGATGTTATACATTTAATTAAAATGGATAATTAGTTAATAAAATAGATTTAAATCAACAATTCTTAGAAATTTATAGTTTGTATTACATTTGCAAAATTCAAGTATCCATTTTAAAAAAATCATTTTATGTATTCAAAAATAAAATTATCATCAAAGATCTCCATGAACACTAATTGAACCAACTTCTTAATCCATGCTAGACATACTATCTCAATGTGGAGTTATATATCACGATACCATGAAAAAATATCAAATAAGTTGGTTTATAGTTGAGAAACTCAAATATCCTTACCATTTTAGAAAATATTATCACTTTACTTGGCAAGTATCTATTTCCACTTGCAAATTGAGGTTCATATTGTCATAATAAGATTGCAAATCATGTATGTATTCTTGTCTCTCTTTGCATTCATTCTTCTTTCAATATATATAATATAATACAATATAATATAGCAATCTCTCAAACTAACATGACCATGACATTCGTGCTTGTTGTTGTTCATGTTTTCTGGAGACGAGGCTCTTGTTCGAGTGTTTAAGAACAAGGAGACAAAGTTGGGTAAAACGGATAACAATTATTGTTATCCCAAGAGCAAAGCAATGAGGGTATACTCTAGCCTATGGTTTGTAGTGTTTGCAAAAAATTAGATCTAGATTGCTTTGGAGGGTTTTGTTGGATATATTCTTTGTAAAATTAGATTTGAAGTTGTAATTTAGTGATCTAGTCAGTTTTCTAATAGAAATATGAGTTGTATTTATTTGTAGAAATATTTTTTGTATTTATTAGTTGGTATTGGAGAATCCATTTAAAAGAACTTTCTAGGTTTGAGAGTGCAAAGTTTACATCAATAAGAGATCTATTGTTTCTTTTGAGGTTTTGAAAAGTGAGCATTGAAAGAAATTTCACTTATGGTGCTAGAATTACCTAAGGGAACTCCTACTTAGGTGTGTGGAAGGGTTAATGAAGAGAGGGATTCTGGCACCATCATTCGATTTTAGGGTTGGTTAACTCAAATTGTGAGTAGAATTAAAATTCACGTGGAGGAAGTCAAGCATAAATTGTTCTATTGTACGCGCAAATTCAACTCAATAAAGGGATCATCAAAAGACCCCTTTGGTTACATAATTGGCATAAATATGTTTTTCTTCGACAATGACTCTTTTGATGATTCATTTTTCACGAGGCCATTTCGAAGCATTTTTTGGTCAAGTATTATTTTTGGTTTAGAAGAATTCTCTGACAACAAGAATGGTTTCGAGGAACCACACTCCACTCAAAAAGTCTTGTGATTGGAGAGTAGCTAGATGATCATGAAGATGAGTGTAAAGTCAGGAACCTATTGTTGAAAATCCATATGATGACCAAGGAAACCCAACCCAACAAAGTTCAAAAGGAATTAAAGATAAGGGCCATTATGCTACTAGAATATTAAATTCAAATACAAGGTGGGAAAAAAAAATATTGCATAATATAGATACATATTAAATGATTTCTTACAATAAATGATATACAAAAGTAGTAAAAAACCTTTCCTAGCTTGAAACAATTATGTGCTCAAATGCTTGTATGAAAAATCCTCCATGTAAGCTTGTAGTATTTGGATAGCTATCTACGGCAGTGAAACAAACCATATCAAGAGACTTATGGTAACATGATCTAGCACCGAAATAAATGGAAAATAACATGATTGTGGATAAATGTGCTAAATATAAATAATTCAAAATAGTTCATTAGAATAATAATGTTGAAATTTAATAAATACTTATTTAGGCTTTGTTATGAATTTGTTGAGATTAATTCTATTTGCAATATTACAAAGAAATAATATCAAGCCATTATGAACAATCATGATTTCTTGGCCATTATCAGAAGATATGAAATTGAATAAAATTATTATATTCTTAGTTAAATTATAGCAAGAATCAGTACAAAGAAATAAATCAATCATAGCACAAAAATGTTCACTAGCATGATGTAAAGAAATCGTGAATAGAAAACATATCCAAGAAAAATATTATTTAATTATTTTATCTTTTTCCATTTTTTTTTAATTAAAAATACATTTTTAAATAAGTTACTTAAAGTGAAAAATTCACAACTCATTTAATATCATTCTTTATATATATCACAACTCGAACGAACTTAAATAATTTTGCCCACAAAAGAAAAAGATCCCCACTTGGCTATGTAGTACCCAAGGTCGTTCTTGTTTCCATAAAAAAAATATTGTTATTTTCAAGATTACTAAGAAATGTAATTGCCAGCAGAGAAACTGATTTCAAAAGCACCTTTTTCTAAGGAGGTTACGAAAAAGTTGAAGAACCTTTTTCTAAGTAGGTTACGAAAGCTGTTTGCAAGAAAAGCTAATAAACTAACGCTGTTTTTAATTTGAACTCTTCGCTTACTATGGATCTACACAAAGAAAAGTAACCATTAGCATCAGCAAAATCCAAAGAAACCTAATTTTGTGAACAGATGAAACTAAACGCTTACCCGCTTTTACTGCAACAGTATTCCAACGCCCTACGCCATGAGTTTCCACGTACTTCTTCAAAACCAAATCTTCATCAGCCGACCAACAACCCCGGTTTACTGATGATTTTGAGAAGCATGGAGCATCTCCTCCCATGATGAGAGAATCTGAACAGTAGCAAAATCTGGCATCTGCCAAATTACCCCAAAAAAAATGGAACATGTCCAGAAAAACTTAGTAGTCATATGTGGTAATGATCACATTATTATTATTATTGAATTTTAAGGTTATAGTTAAGTTAGAGATTAAATTGGTATCTAAGAATTTTTTTGTTTGTAAGACAAAAAAATTATTTCAGGATAACTATTTCGCTTACTAAATTTACAAAAACATACATACTCTATCACTCTAATTTTAAGTCAATAGTTTTAACCATTAAACCTAATAAAACTATATATCTGAACTGTGTGTTTTTCAAAGATATTTTGGTTCTCCGTTTATAAAGTCATGATTGCAAAAACATACATACTCTATCTCTCTAATTTTAAATCAATAGTTTTAATCATTGAGCCTAATAAAACTATATATCTGAACTGTGTGTTTTTCAGAGATATTCTGGTTCTCCGTTTATAAAGTCATGGTTGCAACGAACGCAATAGAATTGTATTAGGATTTGGAATAATGCCGAAGATAATGACTCAGATTAATCACACATTCACAAATGGGGAATTTGCTGGACCAACTTGAGGATCACGTGACCAAACAAATGTGTTCGAATAGTTTCAGAAATTGAAGACCAGGAGCGGTGAGTTTTGTTTCCTAGTTATCATAGCGGATGACCTAATCTTTCCCAGTACCATGTGACCACAAGGGATACTGTGTTATTTTAAGAGGAGAATCTGGAACAATTTCCGATCTATGACATTATATGTACAGAACATTTTGTTGGTTGTTATTGATTGGAAAGCGAATCTGATTGAAAAAGGTGGGCAGTAATGTATTATTACTAAAAGTAGCATGCTAAAATCACTTAGTGATACGCAGCCAATGGAACCATGGAGATAGTGGTTGTTCTCCACTTTCCAAAAATAATTGAATCTGGTACTTGTGTCTTTTACCGGTGCATGCCATGTGGGGTCCAAGCTTAACCTCTGCCACATTCTGTCATGTCGACTATTTAAATTTGCCAAAATTCATGTCATGGAAAATATTGATCTTTGTAGAAATCCACTGATGCATAAGAGTAGTATTAATTACATTGAAATCCTTACTAAAAGTGGTTGACATGTTTAATTGTTCACAGAGTAATCGACAAGATAAGTAAATGTAAATGCTGCGCCTAAACTCAAATAGGAAGAATTCACTGCCTATCTATTCGGTTTCGAATATTCAATTTGGAGCAGCACATTTCAAGTGATGTCCTTAAACCTCAAGCAGTTTTAACGTTGGAAGATGGGGTTAAAATTATGAACAAATATTAAACATATTCCACCCTTCAATCAATGATCTCCATCCAATTCATTCAGTAACCTCATGTCAAATTTCTAAAGAAATATACCTTATTATCAAAGTAACAACATTTACCATTTACATATTAATTATTTTTTCATAAATATATATATTAGCACATACCAAAGATTTCGAAAATGATTGATCAGGTTGTTGATCGAGTGCACCTTGTAGGTCAGGTCACCATGCTCCTTGACCTGACCTCTTATGCTTATCGGGACTACGAACAACAGCAGGCATCAATGATTATTGTTTTTCTTTAAAGAATAAGGGAGATTTTTCTTGCTTTGGACGGGAAGAATTTAATTTTTAATATTTGTTTTATATTTAATTTGAAATAGTGTATTTTATAGGATTTTAATTTAAGTATGAAGTGATACATCCTTTTAGGCATAATATCGCTTTACTTTTGCATTTTTATAAAGTATGCATTTATTTATCTTTTAGTGCATGTGGTTTGTTGCAATAGAGAAAATATTAAGTTTGTTGGATACATATTAAGTAAAATAATTTTTTTGTGATACACAGAGAAAAGAAATATTTTTATAAAGTATGTATTTATTTATCTTAGTAAATGTGGTTTGTTGCAATAGAGAAAATATCAAGATTGTTTGGTACATATTAAGTAAAATGATTTCTATGTGATACAACTGGGAAAAGAAATATTTTAATTCATGGAGCATATCACATATCAACAAAATTTAGTTGGATGTGCTACATTGCAAGCAATGAAGGATTTTAACAATGTGATAAAAAATCGTATATTAGAAAATTATTGTATCACAATAAAGATAACTTCATGATAATATGATATGTCGCAAAAAAATAGAAAGTGATAAAACACACACGTAACATAGACAATTAGCATGCATTGTATCAGAGATAAAGTGAAATCTTGTGCAATTAACTATGGAACAGAAATCTTTCAATTCACATTACATATCGTACAAGAGAAAATTTTAGGTGCATGTGATATGTTATGAGAGATAGAATATTTGAAGGATATGATGAACATACTAAGGAAAACATTTATCTCAAAAACTTATTTTATCATTATCATTATAAGAAAAACTTCATCCTTGATGTGATATACCACAATGACAAAAAAGGGATACAACAAACATGGTATCATGGTAAAGTAAATTCTTGTGTGGCATGCATTATGTCATGTTATGTTATACAATGCAAAAAGACAAATTTCTAATAAGTGTGAAGGAAATCTATGCAATTTTTTTTTAAAGAATTTCAAAGGGGCTTTAAGGAGCCTAATAAGATCATAGGAAGGAAAGGAAAAATATGATCTAGATGCAACAAAACTTCCAAATGAAGAAGACATTGTACATGAGGTTCATGAAGCTCACTAAGTCCAAAAATAAAATGAGGGGCCTCATTATATTTTGGTATCTAGTAGATGCTAAAATAAAAAATAGCATGGGGGTTGTTGCCAGCTCAACAATTTATGACACATTCAATGTAACAATGAATATCTACAAAAGAAAAATTACACATTATATGGTGGAGATGGAAATCTTCAAAAAGTGTCATGCAACTTTCTTGAAGATACAAAAAGAGATTTTTGGAGTAAGGATGCCCACCCCAAATGAAAAATAAATAAAATCATTTGGTTTGTAGACAGTGAAATAGTTATATGCTTCCATAGAAAGAAATATTTTTCCTTTGTGTATCACATGAAGAAAAAATATGGTGAGGAAAATAAAGTTTAGTATTTACATTGTGATATGTTTCATGAGGAAAATTTTTGTGTGTTGCATCATAAAATTTATTAATTTTTAGGTTGCAATAATAAATTCATCATGGGTGAAAAGTGTAATAATACTATGTACCTCAATGTTTATGTTGCATTGTAATTTTCATTAAGGACCATGTGATAGTGTATCATTCATCAAGGGTTATGCTAGATTGCAACATTACTTTATGTTTATGTTGCATTATTGCATTCATCTTAGTTTACTTATATTGTTAGTGTTATGTTCCTTAATATTTGTGTTTCAATGTGGCATTTCAAGGGTTGTATCACATAGAAACAATAATTTTGATTGATGTATATCACATTTAAATATGTATCAATAGTTATATCACATTGTCAAATTCATCAAGGGTTGTGTAAACAAAAGTCAACCAAATTTAACCACACACTATAGTTAATTATTCTTAACCAATGTGAATCATAGCCAACAAGACATTATATTTAAGATTTACTAAGAAAATCCAACATATAGTCAATCATACATAACCACTATGATCTCTACTTAACCAAATTCAACCATAATACTCAACCATAGTAAGTTAAGTTAACAAAGTTTATCATTGACTATAATGAACCACAATCGTGTAATTCAATATGTTGTAGAGATATAATTGTTTAGCAATTATGAGATGTTTCAATAAGAAACCTTGTGAAAAAATATTATGTTGCATTATGTCATTCCTTAATTATTAGGTTGCAATATGAAATTCATCTCAGTTGAGTCATGCCATATTGTTGCATACCTCAATTATTATGTTGCATTACAATGGTCATTAAGGGTTATGTTGCACGTTGACATCACTTAAAAGTTATGCTAGATTGCAACATTCCATTATTTCTATGTTGCATTATGACATTCATCTTACTTGGCTTATATTATATTTCTATTTTCCTCAATGGTTGTGTTGCATTATGTCATTCACCAAGGGTTATGTCACATTTCAAAGATCATCTTAGTTGGATTATGTTTGATTTCAATGTTCATTGATAGTTATATTGCATTGAAAAATCCATCAAGGGTTGTGCAAACAAAATTTAATCACATACTATAGCCAATAATTGTTAACCAACATAAATGAAAGTAAACAACACATTATAGTCAACCAATGTTAACCAAATTCAACCTACAATCAACTATATGGTTAGTCGTTATGACCTTTGCTCAGCCAAATTCATTTGTCATACTCAATTATAGTTAAAACTATTTAATTTATGGTATACACAAATATGTTTAACAATAGTCAAACACTATTGATCATAATCAATTACAATAATCACAATCAACCAAAGATAATCATACTCAATCTACAATCAACTATAGTTAATAAAATAGTGTCAAATATTAGCCAAGGAATTCTTGTGTTACAATATGTAATTCATAGTGGTTGAATTATGCCATTTCACGACATCCCTCAATGGTTATATTTTGTTGTAATGTTCATTAAGGATTATATAACATTTTGAAATTCCTTTGTTGTGTTGCAACATTTTCCAATGGTTGTATTACATTCCAACATTCATTTTAATTGGTATATATATATATATATATATATATATATATATATATATATATATATATATATATATATATATATATATATATATATATATATATATATATATATATATATATATATATATATATATATATACCAATTAAAATGAATGTTGGAAGATACCATTGTTAACCAAAGTCAACCTACATTCAACCATAGTTAATCATTATGAACTTTTTTCAACCAAATTCATCTCTCATACTCAATTATAGTTAACAATATTTAATTTATGGCATATGTAAACATGTTTAACAATAATCAAATACTACTAACCATAATCACTTACAATAATCATAATCAACCAAAGATAACCATAGAGGAAAGTTCAGCCTAAAAAGGCCCATGAAATTTTCATGTATTTTCCATGCCATAATATGTCAACCAATCAAAATCCTTTAAATTTAAAAAGAGGTACATGTAAATATTTTTGAGGGAAAAGAAGAGAAATTTTTTTTTTTTAATTGTATTTTTTACTTATCTCCTTATAGGTTTACTTAAATTTCAAGTGTAGACACTCGTTAGATGTGGAATTAAATTCCACATCCAACGAGTACCCATACTACATAATTTTGAGAAAACTCACATTGATAAAATGGTAGATACATTAAAAAAATGTGTTGTGATTTTCATCCAACGAGTACCTATTATGCATACTTTTGAGAAGACCCAAATTGATAAAAATCGCAGATACATTAAAAAAACATGTTGAACACATTTTTATAATGTATTTGCAATTTTTATCAATGTGGGTCTTCTCAAAAGTATGCATAATGGGTACTCATTGGATGTCGAATTTAATTCCACATCCAACGAGTGCTTACACTTGAAATTTGAGTAAATCTGTAAAGAGATAAGCCCAAAAAAAAATTAAAAAAGTAGTTTCTTCTTTTCCCTCCAAAATTCATAACTCGTATTTTATTATTTTAACTATTATTTTATTATTTTCATTAGGAAGCCACTTTTAGGCTGAAATTTCCTCTAATAGGCTCAATCTACAATCAACTATTGTTAGTCAAACATTGTCCAATATTAGCCAAGGAATTATTATGCTACATTATGCCATTCATCTTGGTTGAATCGTGACATATCACTACATCCCTCAATGGTTATATTTTGTTGCAATGTTTATTAAGGATTATGTAACATCTTGGCATTCCTCAAGGTTTATGTTGAATTTCAACATTTTCCAATGGTTTTATTGCATTCCAACATTTAGGAAATTTCCTTGTTAATTACATGCATCAATATTTATACTGTGCCATGCATCAATTCAATAAAAATCCATTAATCAAGCTCACAGCTCAGAGACAATCAACTTATTTGAAATCATATAATAATGGATGAAATTGAAGTCAGGGCTATGATTTTCCACCCAACCAAAAATTGACTTCAACCTATACTTATTACAATTGTCACCCCCAAGCCAAATCCACGATCCAAGGGGAATTATTCATGCAATTTCAACCAAAATTGATGCTCAACTCTAGGAGTATATGAATTTTATGCACATGTGGTTTATAAACTAGGGAAAGCACTACAGGAATTTCATATTTCTAGGTGTTTTATCAGCTATGCCAAGCACTTTAAGAATGGTTTGTCACCCTGATAACAACCGCCCTAGGTGGTTTATTAGCCTTATCGGCAAGCACCCTCTTACCTAGTGGTTTATTAGTTCTGCAGCAAGTACCCTCTTACCTAGTGGTTTATCAGTCCTGTAGCAAGCACCTTGGGTGGTTTGTGAGCCCTATAAGAAAGAACTCTGAGTAGTTTATTATCTCTTCTAGAAAAGCACTCATCACCCATCTCCTCATAGTTTTTCTTGAACTTCTCCAAGCTTGGACATATGCGATTTCCACAACTTCACAACATAGGGAATTCCATTCCCTCATCCTCAACAAGCCACACCAGTGCTCAACCAAGTCTTAGGATTTTATTTGCTCAATGTAAAAATATATTTTTCTTCCAACAAAGGATCAACAAGGGACCAACCATGGAGCTAACCCCCCCTTGTGTTGTTCAATTGAATTTTTTGTTAGTTTTTCTTGTATGTCTCTTTGCACTCCTCAGGGAAATTTTTTTTTTTTCTAAAATTTTCTCCTAGATCGAATTCATTCTCCTCTTCCCTGTTAGATCATATTTTTTTGGTCTAGCTCTTCAAGCCATTCAAATAAATTTATAATCACTTATTGTTAAATTACAATTACATTAGTCCTAGGGGAAACTCAATTGGTGATCAAAGTAATTTGAGGTCTCACTCTTTAAGGCATTCAAATAAATTTATAATCACTTATTGTCAAAGTAAAATTACCTTAGTCCTGGGGGCAGCTCAATTGGTGATCAAAGTAATGTGAAAATTGAGAGATCCAAGGTTCATATCTACCAGTTCTGAACAGGTTTATGGAGAGAAGGAGAAGCCATAGACCCCTAGAATTTTACTAATAGTTACATATCTCCAATACAAGAAAAAAGAGAACAATTACATTACAAAAATGGAGTATATTAAAGGTCTTACACTAGAAAATTCCCCAAGCATCGATCCTTAGAGTGGATACAATAATTTGGTGAATGTTTTTCATTATATTCGTTCATATTCCACCACCACTTTCCATATTCCACGTTAATGGAAGAGGCCCAAATCTAGATGAACACATTTATTATTTTATTCTCATTCCATTTTTTAAATGTCTACTTAATCTAACTCAATATCATCGACATTATTCCAAATCCTAATTCAATTCCATTATGTTCGTTGTAGCAATGAATTATAAATGGATAACCAAAATATCTCTCAAAAACACACAGAGTTCATATATTTATATGCCATTGTATTGAGTTTAACCTCCTTCATTTCCCTACTGTTGCACAAAGTGTTTCTGAACATATTTTAAGAAATTTTTGGTAGTTTTACAGTTGCCACATTTTTCTACTGTTAATATTAGGTTGATAAATATTCTGTTATCATGGGAAGAGCTCCAACCTTCTCAAAATACTCACTAGACTGAGGTTCTTGGTTGCATAATGAAGATATGATTTTGAAGAACTATGTCAAAACTCATGGTGTAGAACGTTGGAATACTGTGGCAGTAAAAGCATAGTTTTATTTAGATTTTGATTATGATTATGGTTATTTTTCTATGGATAAATCCATAGTATGCTAATAGTTCAAATTGATCTAGTTATTCTTTGTCATCACGACATGGGACTATAACGATCAGAGGCATCTCGGTTAACATTAATTTTTTTAGTTTACTGTTTTTTTTAAGTCCATACGGTCGATTGGGAATACAAAGCTATATTATAACTGATTTCGTGGTTTTTCCCTCTTCCTAAGGTAGTGAGGCAGAAAGCTTATATTATGTTGGACTTTGTCTTCTTAGTATTTCAGAAATCTAACTAATGCTAGCATTAGTTCACTAGAAATAAATGTATGTTTGTTAAATCAGCCATAGTTTCTATGCTTACGCTTTGGCACATGCCGATGACATCTGATCTTAAATCTAAATAATCCTGGTGACATCTAGTGCTTCAATGGAGCGATTTCATACATCTATTCAGGCTAGCTAGAGAATAAAGAAATTCAGGTTTTCTGGAGAACAAGTTTAGTTGTAGAACAAAGCAAGCTAAATGCAAGGGGGACTATTATTAAACTGAAGAAGCTATCCCAAATGAGTGTAAAGGGGAAGGCTTGAATTGCGGCGAGATTGGAGAAACTATACCAAATGAGTGTAGAGGGGAAGGCTTGACTTGTGGCGAAGTAGCCAAGGGAGCTAGCAAGAATACAGTAAGCAAGATTATAACTTAATATAATGTAAGCAAGATAATATTATAGTTCTTTATCTCAACAAATAATATTTATATTCTAGCCAATTCATCCTATAAATAATACAGATGTTCTAGCTAATTCATTCAATATATAATACATATCTTCTAGCTAATTCATTCAATCAATAAGACAAGAATATCTTGGTATGTTATCCATCAATATAAATTCCCAGGTAGGTTATTAAGATACCCTCGGAAGAAAGGCTCATTGGAACAATTATTTGATGATTTAGAGGAGAATATCTAGTTCGAGGGCTTGAAGAAGATCTAGTCGATTAAGTAGTGAAAGAATTATGATTTTTTTTACATTATCTAGCTAGACTAATCTCTAGGTTTTAATATTCAAACTCTGAAAAGCTGGAAGCTAGAAATCAAGCACATTTCCTTAATATTTTAGTCAATCCTGCTTTAACTGATCGTGTTTCTCCGGAATCCCTCCTAGGTATCTTTCTGAACGAGACTTGAGAGTCCCTCCCTTGTTGTGTCAAGTTACTTCGACAAGTGATTATGAAAGTTGTCTTCCATCCTCCCGCGGTTGAAATCCCTTCACGAATGAGATAGATACGTACATTGGCTAATTAACATCGCATCCAAATCCTAACATCGCAACAGACATAATAAAAATCTACACCTAAGCCCATAGGCATCTCACCACTAACTGCCCACAGAAAAAGAAGAACAAGAAGATTGTTGGAGCTGTAGTTAATGAGGCCCTTGCCTCACAATTTGAACTTGATTTCTTTTTGATAGCATGCTTGGTTTCAAGCACAATGGGATCGGTGCGGTATCTTGATAGTGGTGCTTCCTTCCACATGACGGGAGATAAGGAGTTGTTCAACGACTTGGAGGAGAAAGATCTCAAAATGCATATAGAGATGGGCAAAGATGGACGATACAGTGAGACCGGAATTGTTACCATTACCTTTGAGAGGGAGTCAAGTAAACCATTTTTGTTGAAAGATGTTATGCATGTTCCAGATCTAAAGAAGAACTTGGTCTCAGTTGCGATGTTGGAGGACAAAGGTTATGACGTTGTTTTCAGCGATGGAAAAGATTTCCTGCAACATAAAACAACGAGTCAAACCAAGAGGATAGGATTCGTGTCAAGAATCTCTACAAGTTGGAGGTAGACGGTTGTGCTGCAATGGTGGGCAAAGAATAAGAATTGGTGAGCCGAGATGACGGTGAATTATGACACAGGAGAATGGGCCATGTTCACCATGGTGCCCTGAAGATTTTGCAGCAGATTTCTACTGGAGTTCCCAAGGGTACACTTGCACAGATAGATCAGTGAAAGGGATGTATTATTGGTAAGTTTGTGAAGAACACCTTTCATGAAAAGGACAATTGTGCTTCGGTGACGCTAGAGAGAATTCACACAGACGTGTGTGGGCCATTCTCGATTGCTTCAACAACAAAACACAGGTATTATGTTATTTTTTTTTTATGACTATTCTTGTAGATGCTGGATATTCCTCATGCAGAATAAGGATCAAACATTCTCAAAGTTTTGTGAGTTTAAAGCATTGGTGGCGAAGGAGTCGAGGAAGAAAGTGAAGGCTCTGTGGAGCGATAATGGCAGTGAATATATCTCGAACGAATTCAAATACTTCTGTAGAAAAGAAGGAATTCGAAGAGAACTCATAGCGCCTCATATCCCACAACAGAATGGGATCCAGAGAGGAAGAATAGAATTATCGTGGGTGTTGCACGAGCTATGCTTGAGAGGGAGACAGACTTGCATGTAGAGGAGGAAATGCTTTTTCCCAAAGATGAGCCTCAAGATGTGGATCAGCCACAAGTGGAGGATCATGGAGTGGAGGAGTCCACTCACACATAACCAAACATCATAACTGGTAGAAGGCATACGACATAATCTGAGAGGCAAAATCTTGATGCGGCACAGAATGTAGGAGCCCCTACTTCATAGCGTAGATAGAGACAGTCTCTTGACCGATTCACTGGATACATGGCTCTCATGAGCAAGTGTATTGTGACAGAGCCATCTTCTTTTCAGGAAGCAGTGCAGGATACCACATGGGTAGATGCAATGGTGGAGAAGTATGATTCCATTGTCAGAAACAGTGCTTGGGAAATTGTTCCAAGGTTGGTTGATAAATTAGTGGTAGCTTCAAGATGGATCTACAAGTTAAAGCAAGCTGCTGATGGGAGTGTTGTGAAGTATAAGGCAAGATTTTTTTCCCAAGGCTTCTCATGGATCAAGGGGATTGATTATGAATAAACCTTTTCACATGTCGTACAATATTCTTCCATAATGACCATCCTTTCTCTCTTAGTGCAGATGGGTTGGCATATTTATCAAATGGATGTGAAGACTGCATTCCTTAATGGGATCATTGAGGAAGAAGTGTACATTGAGTAGCCTGAAGGATTTGAGATCTTTAGCAGTGAATCACATTTGTGCAGACTCAAAAGAGTGCCATATGGGCTAAAGAAATCACCCCGTGCTTGGTACACTCGGATCGACAACTATTTCACTGGACTTTGCTTCACCAAGAGTGAGGCAGATGCAAACCTATACCAGATTGTGGTGGAGGGTAAGCTTGTAATCATTGTTCTTTATGTTGATGATTTAATACTGATTGGTGATGAGCAGCTGATACACTCATGCAAGGAGGACCTTACAAAGGAGTTCGAGATGAAGGATATGGGCCTCCTTCATTATTTCCTTGGATTGGAAATATGACAACGAGAAGGTGAACTATTTGTGTCTCAAGGAAAGTAAGCTCGGGAGATACTCATTAAGTTTCACATGGAGGACTGCAAACCCATGGATACTCCTCCTCCAATAAATTGGAGGAAAGAGGATGCTACATCGGCAGAGGTAGTGGATGCTACTGTCTATCGAGAGTTGGTGGGTTCACTCATGTATTTAGTTAATACAAGACTGGACATATGCTATGCGGTGAACCATCTTATTCAAGTGATGGTTAAGCCTACCAAGCTCTTTTGGAAGGCGGGCAAGCATGTCCTGAGATATCTCAGGGGCACATCTGGACATGGCTTATGGTACAAACAGATGGATGAGGTGAAGTTTCATGGCTTCACGGATGCAGATTAGGCATGCAGCCCAACGAACAGAAAGAGCACATCAGGAGTGGTTTCCAGTATCATATCTACAGTTTTTTCTTGGTATAGTAGGAAACAGAGATCTGTGACACTCAGTTTAGCAGAAGCAGAATACATGGCAAGAAGTCAAGCTACATGTGAGGCTATCTGGATGAGGAAGATTATGGTTGGTTTTTTCTATTCTCATTTAGATCCTATAGTGATTCATTGTGATAATCAGAGTTGCATTAAACTCTCAATTAATCCTGCGTTTCATGATAGATCTAAGTATATAGATATCCGGTATCATCATATCAGATATTGTGTGCAGCAGAAGATAATGTTGCTTCAGTACATTCCTACGGAAGATCAGGATGCAGATATTCTAACGAAGGCGCTCACCAGGAGAAAATTCGAATACCATAGAGATAGGATCGCGGTGAAGGATAATCCTTTTCTTGTTGAGACGGAGTGTTGAGATTCAACAAGATGATGATCCTAGTGAAAATTAAGCACCTTCACTAGGTGGGGCCCGCAGGCTATTTTAAGGTGTATGTATATTTTTAGAATGGTTAGAATATTCTAAAATTAGCAAGATGCTGATTCTATATGGTTGAGAAAATTCTATTTTTAGAAGATGAGCGAAGTCTACTTATAGATCGCAAATCTAAAAATAGAATGCATGTTGATTATTATTAGCCCTTAATGATAATCAGACAATAAATAATAACTTATTCTCTTAGAGCACTTGATTTCAATTATGAAGTGGAAAACCAATTAGATGGAGAAATTTTGAGTTGCAAGGTTGGTTGGTGACTCATGGATGATGGACTTCATTGTAACTGAGTGTGACATAGTTGTAATAGAGTTGGAAGAGTATTTATGGGAGTTGTTATTTAGTTTAACTCAGTTAAGTGAGTTAAACTCAGTTGTGCTAGTTGTAACTAAAGATACACTAGTGAAAGATCAGTGAATTAATTATTTAATTAATTCACAAGTAGTTTCTTACTTGCAACTGAAGAAATACAACAATTAACTACTTGCATGCCAGATCCAGTGGAGACCCAGTGGAGAGATAGGTGAAAGGGTGTGTTTGACTATCATTTGTGACTATAGTGATGCATTCAATGCATATACCCACGCATTGGAGTTGCCAATGAGGATTGCGTAGTCAAGGCAAGGCAAGATCAAATTCATTCAGGGATCTTCTTCAGCAGGGATTACGCAGTGGAGGTAGGCTGTCAGGAGGCAGCAAATTGGTGCATAGATATGCAAATTTCTGCATGACAGTGTGAGACAATTGTATTTTGTACTAAGAACTCTATGAGATGAGCTTTGTATGAGATTGTTTCATGATTCCATGATATACATGATATATGATAGTTGGGGTTTTTAGCTTTAAGCTTTCCCGGTAAAACATCTTGTTATGTGTGCTTGATTTTTCTTCATATGTTTGCAATTGGCGATTTAATTTTTGCAAAGAAGTGAGTAGAAGGATTTTGTATTTAATAGTGGATTTAATTGTCAGATCAGGGGAGTCTGGTAATATACATGTTATTGGATTAAATTTCTACATTTAGTAACTTTCATTTCTATTAGTTACTAATTTTTTGTTTTTTGTTTTATTTCCTTTTTATTTAACTTTTTGTTTTGATTTTTTTCCCTTTTTCTATTGTTTATGAATCATAGTTTTCCATATTTATTTTTAATTTAAGATGACTTATTATTATATTAAAAACATGTTTTAATAAATTTAATTATAAAAACTTATACATATTAATAAAAAATAAAACACATGACAGATATGTGAAAATAGATCCCTTAAGATTGTAAAAAGTTTGAATCGAAACCCTAGCACCCCTGCTATGGAGCCCCTTCCCTCTGCCGCTGTCAAGAAATCCCATGGCACTGGAGATCCAAGAGTCCAGAGGAAACTAGCCACGACATTGCTCCTGATTGATCCTGCATTTGTCCCTGTTCCTGCGAGTATCCATTCGAAGGAAAAGGGTTTGCGCACACGTTTTTGGAGCACTGCGAAATACGCTATTGGAAAAGACCACTTGGATAAGACTCTTCCTCGACGACAGAACCCCTGTAGCCCAAAAAATAAATAAAATACAACCCCCGACCCCTCATATCTTTGGAAAAATGCCTGGATCTAGTGCGATACCTTGGATCGAAAAAATTTGAGCAGCCCTCACTCACAGGATTGCGGCTGGAATACTAGAAAAGTCCGCGGAATGCATAGATCTAGCAAGGACCTTCAATCTAGGCTCTACAATGTATCTCGACAGCTCGGGTTTCCTAGATCTACCCTCTCCTGCCTTTAAAATCTAGATCTCACTCCTCACGGACAGATCCATGATGTTATGGGTTCGCTCAACAAATACAGTTCAGAAACTCCTGCATGCCCTGGAGCACAAACTGGGGATTCCCTCATCTCTTCAAAGACTTCTATATGGAGGTAAAAAACTCTATGTCTCGTTTCCCCTTTCATTTTATAACATTGAGAGAGACACTACTATAATTGTAACCCTTCGTTTGAGAGGGGGAGCTGCGGGGCACTCTTCATCTGCACCAACTAATTTATCTTTCAAGGATGTTGTCCATGCACAACCCAAGAAAGAAGCTCAAACCCCTAAAACCCCCAAGCCTTTTCTGTTTGACATGCTGGAGGAGGTTCCATCCATAGAGATCTCCCATCTAGAACTGGCGGATCGGCTCCAAAAATATGCAGAAGCTGCCATCATCTGTAGATTCAATGGACTTTGGCCTCGCACAAAGGATCTCTATGACTGGATCTTCACCAATTGGACCCACAACTGCATGATCATCTTCTACTCAAAGGGATTCTTCTTTATTGTAGTGTCCAATCATGGCAAGGACTACCAGAGGGTTGTACCCTAAGGTCCATGGTTTTGGGGAACAACAGGATTATTCCTTACACCTTGGTTCCCAGATTTCGACCCCTCTACAGCCATCATCACCAAGATCCCAGTCTGGCTCAGGCTTCCAAACTTACCTACTCACTTATGGCACCCTTCACTCTTTCAAGGTATAGGAAATGCCCTGGGCTGATATCTGACAATAGATCCCTATCGAGACTACCGGGGACTTTACACACACGGCAGAATTTGTGTTGAAATAGATATAATTAATGGGCTGCTTGATCAAATCAATCTCAAGATTGGTGATTTCCTATGGGCACAGATTATGGATTATGATAACACTGCCTTCCGCTGTCGCCATTGTCACCAAACAGGGCACCTTCAGAACACCTGCCCCTTGCTCCTTGACAGAAAAAATCAAAACATCCGCAAATAAAAACCCAAAATATGGATACCATTTTATCTGCCTCCAGTAGATGACATTGAACCCTCGAGCTCAAATGAAGAGGAGATTGATGTAGAAATGAAGCAGGAAAAGCAGATGAAAGATCCCTCCTCCAAGGTTCGTGAGGGTCCCCCTGTCACTAGGACTGCTCAGAAATGTACCCATGAGTCCTCCTCTTCCGACATAGATAAGGAGACTCCTCCTACAGTCAACAACAGTCTACAAGTGGTTTTAGCCCATCTGCACCAAGCTGGATGGGTCAAAGTCAACAAAAAGAAAGGAAAAAAAATTTGCATGGAGGATTCTTCCCAATCTAGGTAGAACCCAGCTTCTATCTTCTTTAGTCTCTAAGTCTGGCTTCTTTGAGCTTCTATTTTTTCCATGTTCACTCTTCGGGACTGAGGTTGATAGTGTATCATTTCCAGTTGGCTTGCTTTTTTCCTCTCTTGATTGTAATCTCTTCTTGTACCATATGATCACTTAATAGAATTAGTCTTATTCAAAAAAAAAGAAAAACACACACACACACACAAACATATATAATAAGCATGTACATATATGTTAATATAAACAATATTAGTTAATCACATTTCTTGATCTTTAGTGATGGTATTCATAAATACAATATTTGATTAGTTGTTTTATTTTTGTGATGAAAACTTTGTCTTTATTGTTTTTTATTTTAGTTAAGCTATATTTAAGCTAAGGTGCATATACTAACTACTATGTAGCCCTTGTTTGAATGTATAATGACACAAGCCTAGTTTAAATTTAATTTTTATATAACTATTTGAGCTAGCTCAATATATTTAATAGATTAGTTTTATTTAACATAATTTTTTATAAACCTAAAATAATAAAATATAATATTTTAAAAATTTTAAAATAATCATAACTTAAAATTACCCAAAAATAAATAAATAAATAAATAAAAACAAAAAAGCAAAAACAAAAATAATTACTTCAAATTTTATTACTAGAATAAAAAGTAATAAACCTAAAATAATAAATCCAAAATATGAACTAATAAAACGGATCGTTATAATCATGATTAATTATTTTTAAAATAATGGTTATATAATTCTTTCATATACATTTAAATATTGAAATATATTATAGAATTATAGAATTCCTTAGGTAATAATCACATGTAAATGAACTTAGTCGACGCCTTTCTAACCAACCACTGTGGTTCATCATCAAGACTAGGTGAGAGATCAAATAATCACATGCAAGTGAACTTTGTCGAGGCACTTTGAACAAACCACTATGGTTCATCATCAAGACTAGGTGAGAGATCAGATCAAGACATTGAGTATAAATAGATGTAGAGAATTTTTTAATTTTTTTTTCTATTCTTTATTTATTTATTTTTATTTTTTAATAATGAGAATGAGGATCAATGAAAAATGAAAATGATACCAAAGGAACTAAAAGAAACAAAAATCGAGCCTAAAAAACAAATAGAGGGCTGAAACACCAGACAATTAAGAATAAAGGGCATGGATCTAGCACCTATTGGAATTGTCATCTCTTTGAGATTAACGAGCCTTTTTTCAATTTCTAAGGCCTCTCTTAACTTACGACGATGGAAATGGTCAATCCTAGCAATGACCTTAGCCTCTTCAATGCAAATATGATGGTTACTCTTTTCTGCATGTTCAAGTAAGGCAGAGGAACGACATGGAAGATCCCGCTCCTCTGCCTTAGTTGAACATGTAGGAAAGACTAACCATCATATTTGCATCGAAGAGGCTAAGGTCATTGCTAGGATTAACCATTTCCATCATCGTAAGTTAAGAGAGGCCTTATAAATTGAAAAAAGGCCCGTTAATCTCAAGAGAGATGATGGTTGGAATATCAACAAGTGTTGGATCCCTACCCTTGATTCTTAGTTGTTTCGTGTTTTTGCCCTTTGTCTATTTTTTAGGCTCGTTTTTTGTTGCTTTTTAGTTCGTTTGGTATCATTTTCATTTTTCATTGATCGTTGTTCTCATTAAAAAAAATTAATTAATTAATAATAATAATAATAAAAGATGAATTAGATTAACACTATAGATTAAACAGTTAATTAATTAATTAGATAAAACTAGTTGTTACTAGTCAAATTTATTTTTTCTAAGTCAAGCTAGTGGTTATCCTAATGGCTAGTTTAGTCATCTCTACATCTATTTATACTCTATCTGATCTCTCATCTATTGGTTCGAAAGACGAGAAATTTCATTTGTATGCAAAGTTTATTTGAATATGATTATTACAGAAAAAATTCTATAATGAAGTTCATTATTCTAATTAAAATATTAATATAAACATTTACATTGGACATTTTTTATTTAAATCATACATAATTTTTGGTTAGCCTAGTTATGAATAGTGATGAAATAGTAAAGTGATAAACGCCACACTCATGTACACAGTGTGAAATTATAGTAAAAAGGTAAAATCTTAATATGAAGATATGGATAACTTCAACGATTCATGAACAAAGAATGCAATTGCATAAAATAATTGAATAATTTAAATGAGTTATTGAATTTATGAACCAAAGTTTTGAAATTATATATTATAGATTAAAATATTATTAAAATATTCAAAAATATATATTTGTATTTATACATTTAAAATGTTGTATTTTGAATTTTAAATTATTTAGATTTTGAATTTTGAATTATTCAAGTTTTTTTGTTTTTTTTAATAGATGTTTTTTAAATGTTTTTTTTCACAAAGAAAAAGTTTGTAATTTTATTTATGAGAAAACAAAATTACATGTTGTATGAGCTGGTATATGTCCAAAGACATTCAGAATGCCGCAAATAAAAAAGCAAAGGGGTTACAATTAAGATTTTCTCCCCTTCTTCTTTTCAACCTTACGCCAAGCACCAAGTGTTGGCTCGGTCTCGATAAGGACAAGCTGATTTCCTTCTGTTGGTGCTCCATTGTCCTTATCAGAGTCAGATGTGTCTGATGTATGTGTTCTTTTGTATCCCCCACTGTCAAGTGTTCCAGGTTCCATATCCCGCTGAGTCTTTGTGGTGGTGTCGAGCTGCTCTTGCATTTCCTGTTCTTGTGTGCCCAAGGAAGTATCTGTTTGTTGATTCTCATGTGGTGTTGGTTCCACCTCTTCTTCCTGTAGTTCTGGCTCTTCAGATGGAAATTGCCAACCTTTTTCCGCTTTACCTGTTTTCTTCTTTTTCCTGTTATCCCTTTTTGCAGCTGGACATGTGTTTTGTAGGTGGCCTGTGCATCTGCATATCCGACATCTGAATGCTGTGTTCTCATAGTCTAAATGATGTGTCCATCTCTGTTGTTTGTTGTTCAGTATAATGGACTCTGGGAGTCCTTTGCTCAAATCAACCTCCACACAGATTCGTGCGAAGGTGAATATGCGCTCTTCCAGGCGTTGAGTGTCCATTTTTATGTATCTGCCAAGGGTGTTTCCAATGCAGCCAAGAACATTCTCATTCCAATAATGTAGCGGGAGATTGTAGAGCCTTACCCAGACCGGCATTTTGGTCACCTCCATCGTGTTGGCATCAAAGTGTGGGAACCAAGGTGTAATGAAGAGTCCCGTGGAGCCCCAGAACCATGGTCCCTGGCTGATAATGTCATCTCTGACCTCAGTGGATGTAAATTTGACAATGAAGAACCCCTTGGAACATAGGTGTATTTCGCAGTCCATGGTCCAATTTGTAAAAATCCAATGGAACAACTCCATTGGTTTGGGCCAGAAGCAGTTGAATCTGCCTATAATTGCTTGGGATTCGTAGGCAGTTCTATGCATGTCAATATCCAGACTATCTATGTTTATTTCAGGCACGCTGTCCTGCAGTTCTACAATATATGGCTTGGGGGAACTTTCAGCAGGAGCGGCAGGCGCTGTGGGAGTGTTCTTGTCCCCCTGTAATACATTCCTATATGAACCTTTTGTGGGTACTGACTTGGATGCACCAGCACCCATGGAGGATCCATGTGCCCTGTTTTGGCCCATCATTCCACCCCTCAGTCTGAGGTTGAGGCAGATGGATGACCCAGTACCGATGGAGTAGTCATTAACCAAGCAATGGTCAGCTAGAGCTTTCCCCCCAAAAATCAGAGACTGTGAAAAAACAGGGTACCCCGCCATAGATTGGATAGCTTCCTTCAGGTGTAATATAGAATCTACTGTTCGAATCCATAAAAGAAAACAGTTACCTACAGGAGGCTTAATGAACACTTGAAATGGATTCGTGCCTACCTGAGAATCAATATTGCAGATAAGCTGGCTATGATTTTTGTCTGTAGGCACATCATCGTGGGCCTGTTCCTGGCTCAGAAGTTCCGAGTGCATCCACCGTGACCGCTTAAGGTCTGTATTCCTTGTCTCAGCAACTATGGAGAAGTGATGCACTTGAAGCCTCTGTAAATGCAACTGTGGAAACCGCACTGCATAAGATCCCCAAGAGCGCTGGTCCGGAGCCGAATAGTCGCCCATCGTCGAGGACCAGGCCGTGGATGTGAAGGCCAGTCTGAAAAGGGGGAAATCAAGTGGTTTCCACTCCAAATGAACGAGGAAAACTGAACTCTCAGCATGAGAATGCAACTGACAGAACAGAGTATTGTGCGCATAGGAACCATGAGCGGTGCAGCAGAGCACAAAACTCGGCGCTGGTTCATCACCAAAGCCACCAAAAGACCAATGGCACTCGCAGGGGAATATTTCATACCACGCTGTAGTTTTTGATAGACTGGTCAGACACCAGTGCCCCTCTCTGTTGGATCTGCAGGAAGTCCATGAACCAGTCGCAACAGAAATGAAGAAACCCACCGGCGTGAATGGATTCTCAGCCCCAATCAAGTCACAATGAACATCACAAGTAGCACAATGCCTCATGCCATGGATGCGCATCCAGAGCCTCGATCTCCAGCCCGCAGCGGCAATGGAAGATTGTAACCCTAGAACGAAGAAAAATCCTCCCGTGCGCGCCATCTCCCGGTTCCCGTCGTTTCTCTCGTTTTTTAAATGTTAAAGAGGGAATATATATGTATTTTAAAATTTTACGAAATTGGTTTTTCAATTTAGTTAATTTCTAATAAAGATAAAGATTATCTAAATTATATTTCAGATAAATGTCAAATATTTTAAATTTTTTTGGTATAATTGTTCAAAATCTAAGTTGGAATGAGACTATTCAAATTTCCAACCTAAATCATTATTGTGTATACAAGTAGGTTGAAAAGAAATCTTTCATATTTCGAATTTACAGATTCACAATTTAATATAGTTTTATTACTAGCAATTGCACTAGATGTTGCAAAGAAAACATCGTTAAGGCAGTAGTGTAGGAAAGAGTAGCATTAAATTATTACTCTTCCATTATGACAATGAAAATGTGACCATATGTTGGGAAATCATATGTTGGGAAATGGTGTAAGTAAAATAGTATTAATCCCTTGGGTTTCCTTAGGTTTATTAATCTAAGGGTTCATATTTCTAGGGTACCATATTATTCATATGGTTTATAACATTAATTCTTGGGTTTCATATAAATTATTTTGGTTTAAATATTATTATTAATATAATATAATATAATATGAATAATCCCTTACATTTATTAATCTCTATGGAGCTTATAATATTATTAATCTGTAGGGAGGTTATAATATTAGATCTTAATTAAAGAGGGGGGTCTAGGAATTGCATCATTGACATGATGTTGCGAAAGGGTGTAAGTAATATTTTGGATCTTAGTTAAAGAGAGGGGTCTCATCATTGACATGACATGAGTATCCAGAGTCTTAGGTTATCTCTTTGGTTCTCTCTTTATAGTTATTTAGTGTATTTTCCAAAGATTCACTCACTACAGAGATAACAAATATATCTATCCTTAGCAATTATTAACCAAAAGAACTCTCAATTTGGTCTTTTGGTTAAACATCCATATGTATTTTCACTCACAACACTTGTGTTTAAAGTATTTCCCTACTTAAATTATTGTAATTTATCCACACCCTATTTTTATACACCAACATTATTTGGGATTCAAGATTTGTTTTAATTGATATAGCTCACTTCAGTTTCATTAAGATCCATTTACATTGTTCCCCCAATTGAAACTATAAAAAACTTTTGTATCATTATCTTTTTTATCTGTCTGTGGACAAGATCATAGTGATCTCCATCTAATTATTTTGGATAAATTATAAGATAAACTTGAAGCCAAAATATGAATCTTTTGAATTCAAGGATGTTGAATATCTCAAATTACCATACCCTTTGGAAATTCAAATTTCTGTCCAAATAAAAATCTTCATGAGTTCACTTCCTTTTTTATTTCCTTTTATTTTTTTTGTAGGCACGGATTCTTGAATTTTGAAAATGTAATACAAAATATAAATTTCTAAGAATTGTTGATTTAAATCCATTTTATTAACTAATTTTTCATTTTAATGAAACCTATAACATCAACTAAAATAATAACATTATATTGTTTTAATATTATCATAACAATGTCCTGGGGTAATTAAGTAACTAAGTTAATAAGAGAATTGTGGAATCATAGAAACTCAAAAGGGACCCATAATATTTAAGCCCAAGAGGGGGACATATCATGAATCCCCCAGAGGTTTAGTGGTGCTAAGTGTAAGGTGGGAAATTTTTCTTTCCTTATTACAAATCTATATATATATATATATATATATATATATATATATATATATATATGTGTGTGTATGTGTATGTGTATGTGTATGTATGTGTATGTGTATGTGTGTGTGTATGTATGTATATATATATATATATATATATATATATATATATATATATATATATATATATATATATATATATATATATATATATATATATATATATATATATATATAAAGCACTGTGTGAAGGAAACATCGTCAGTGGATACCATATGGAAGAAGAGAATAGATGAAAAAAGAAGTGATGTGTTATGTGATCTAAATATAGCCCTATTTTCGTGAAAAATAAATATTAATGTTAAATGTAATACAGTCTACTCAAAACATAGGATTGTGCAACTTCATTCCGAAGTGCTCAATCCAACCTCAATACTATCTAACCTTAAATATTTGAATCGTCTTGAAGCATGACAAGTTGAAAAACATCTAACTAAATACAAAAACTATGGAATTTGTGATGTATTGAATTGAATCTTTAAAAAAAATGATGTGGTGGTGACCAATGAAAAAACATGAAAAAACATGTGTTGGAGAAAAGTCAAAATATAGTAGAGATTTTCGAAATATAATAAAACTTTTCAAAATCATTGTTAATATTTTCATTTAAAATGTTTCCAAATCAATATCATGGAGTTTAAAAATGATAATTGTCCAATTCATAAATAATGTGAATATTCAAAGCTACAATATTAAGTTTGTCAAGGTCACTCATAACTAATATCAGGTCTTATGCTATATCTAGACATATTATGGTGTTTCATGGTACTGGGTTGTGGGGCATCTACTGAGGGTGGCGAGTCTCCAATTTTTCCTCTTGTCAATTTAGTGGATTATTAACCATTTGTTTGGATATTTGGTGATGACTTTTCTCATAAAAATAAAATCCCACTTAGACATTTTCCATAGAATACCATTATTAATAATTGAATAAATTGAATGAGGTCTTCATACAGGTCAAATTTATCTGATTCTAAAAACCATTGTTGGTTAGGAGGGACCTCATAAGGAAAGTGGATGGTGATTTTATAACAAATATATCAATTCTCATGTCGTAAATCTAAATCTATTGCGTTCAATTTTCACACAAAACATGTAATAAAATCATAACACCTTTAAATATAATGAATAGTTGTGCTACTTTTATGTCTAGAAAAATAACAAAATAATACAAGAAAATCATAGCTGTCGTGATCTGAATGACCTGATCAATAAGATGCCTTAATAAGAAAGTTGGTGCAAAAATGAAATTAGTAGTGTCATAATTATTATCGATAATGGATTAATGTCAACCGAAACCTATAGAGGAAAAAAAGGACTCCATACCCTAACAATAAGATGCCTTAATGTGAAAGTTGGTGCAAAAATGAAATTAGTAGTGTCATAATTATTATCGATAATGAGATTAATGTCAACCGAAACCTATAGGAAAAAATATACTCCATACCCGAACAATCTACACATAAGGAAGGGAATTCCATAAGTACCACATACCAAATGAATTTAGAAAACACACATCTTGTCCAACCCTACAAGAGTAACCAAGGGGACAATAGTGGAGAAGGCCACAATAACAACGAGATCCATATGCTATAGAAAAAAAAACCATGAGACATTGTGGTAGCCTTATGTAATGAAACCAACACATGATGTCAAACTTTAATTTATTATTTTTTATGATAATCTTAAACCAATAGAATGTTAATATTTTTATTTGATGTTATACATTTAATTAAAATGGATAATTAGTTAATAAAATAGATTTAAATCAACAATTCTTAGAAATTTATAGTTTTTAGTACATTTGCAAAATTCAAGTATCCATTTAAAAAAAATCATTTTATGTATTCAAAAATAAAATTATCATCAAAGATCTCCATGAACACTAATTGAACCAACTTCTTAAGCCATGCTAGACAGACTATCTCAATGTGGAGTTATATATCATGATACCATGACAAAATATCAAATAAGTTGGTTTATAGTTGAGAAACTCAAATATCCTTACCATTTTAGAAAATATTATCACTTTACTTGGCAAGTATCTACTTCCACTTGCAAATTGAGGTTCATATTGTCATAATAAGATTGCAAATCATGTATGTATTCTTGTCTCTCTTTGCATTCATTCTTCTTTCAATATATATAATATAATACAATATAATATAGTGATCTCTCAAACTAACATGACCGTGACATTCGTGCTTATTGTTGTTCATATTTTCTGGAGACGAGGCTCTTGTTCGAGTGTTTAAGAACAAGGAGACAAAGTTGGGTAAAACAGATAACAATTATCGCTATCCCAAGAGAAAAGCAATGAGGGTTTACTCCAGCCTATGGTTTGTAGTTTTTGAATAAAAATTAGATCTAGATTGCCTCGGAGGGTTTTGTTGGATATATTCTTTGGAAAATTAGATTTGAAGTTGTAATTTAGTGATCTAGTCAGTTTTATAATAGAAATATGAGTTGTATTTATTTGTAGAAATATTTTTTGTATTTATTAGTTGGTATTGGAGAATCCATTTAAAAGAACTTTCTAGGTTTGAGAGTGCAAAGTTTACATCAATAAGAGATCTATTGTTTCTTTTGAGGTTTTGAAAAGTGAGCATTGAAAGAAATTTCACTTATGGTGCTAGAATTACCTAAGGGAACTCCTACTTAGGTGTGTGGAAGGGTTAATGAAGAGAGGGATTCTGGCATCATCATTCGATTTTAGGGTTGGTTAACTCAAATTGTGAGTAGAATTAAAATTCACCTGGAGGAAGTCAAGCATAAATTGTTCTATTGAACGCGCAAATTCAACTCAATAAAGGGATCATCAAAAGACCCCTTTGGTTGCATAATTGGCACAAATACGTTTTTCTTCGACAATGACTCTTTCAATGATTCATTTTTCACGAGGCCATTTCGAAGCATTTTCTGGTCAAGTATTATTTTTGGTTTAGAAGAATTCTTTGATGACAAGAATGGTTTCGAGGAACCACGCTCCACTCAAAATGTCTTGTGATTGGAGAGTAGCTAGATGATCATGAAGATGAGTGTAAATAGTCAAGTCAGGAACCTATTGTTGAAAATCCATATGATGACCAAGGAAACCCAACCCAGCAAAGTTCAAAAGGAATTAAAGATAAGGGCCATTATGCTACTAGAATATTAAATTCAAATACAAGGTCGGAAAAAAAAAAATATTTCATAATATGGATACATATTAAATGATTTCTTACAATAAATGATACACAAAAGCAGTAAAAAACCTTTCCTAGCTTGAAACAATTATGTGCTTAAATGCTTGTATGAAAAATCCTCCATGTAAGCTTGTAGTATTTGGATAGCTATCTACGGCAGTGAAACAAACCATATCAAGAGACTTATGGTAACATGATCTAGCACCGAAATAAATGGAAAATAATATGATTGTGGATAAATGTGCTAAATATAAATAATTCAAAATAATTCATTAGAATAATAATGTTGAAATTTAATAAATAATTATTTAGGCTTTTTTATGAATTTGTTGATATTAATTCTATTTGCAATATTACAAGGAAATAATATCAAGCCATTATGAACAATCATGATTTCTTGGCCATTATCACAAGATATGCAATTGAATAGAATTATTATATTCTTAGGTAAATTATAGCAAGAATTAGTACAAAGAAATAAATCAATCATAGCACAAAAATGTTCACTAGCATGATGTAAAGAAATCGTGAATAGAAAACATATCAAGAAAAATATTATTTAATTATTTTATCTTTTTCCACTTTTTTTTTTAATTAAAAATACATTTTTAAATAAGTTACTTAGAGTGAAAAATTCACAACTCATTTAATATCATTCTTTTTATATATATATATATATATATATATATATATATATATATATATATTAAATTAATTGAAATTACAAATTTAAAATGTTAGTTTTCTATCATCTAAATCTTTCTAAAATTAAATAATTTTAAATTTAAAAAATATTTTAAAAAACAAAAATTTAAAATCTAATAAATATGGTTTTTATCCTACCAAAAACGCCGTGTAAAACAATTGACAACACCTATATGAATTATTACCAAAACAATATATAATCTACTAGAATAATTAACCAATGTTATATAATTTCCTAAATATTTAAATGTAAAATATAATAATTATTTATTCAATAAGACTATAAACATAAAAAGGTTGGAAAGTGAATTGTACTTAATTAATAAAATATATGTAGTAATTCAGGTAAACTTGCATAACATAGAAGTCTCCAATACAATTATTTTCTAAAAAAATATATAATAGTAAAAGTTTCTAAAAATAATTATTTTCTAAAAGCATATATATATATAGCTTAACTTGTTTATACACGAGAAGCAAACTCGACAGCCGAAAGCTCGACTGCAGAAAGTGATGGGGGAAAGAAAGAAACATAAATAACAAATTACCAGGTTTCCATACATTATAGAACCTGCAATAGTAAAATAAAAGTGCAATTTCTCTTGGTGCAAGGGATTAAAAAGAAGAGTTCTTGGGAGGCCACAAGGTCATAGATATAAAGAACATATATAAAAAGAAAACAACTTCTTCAAAAAATTTAGGTAGGGAGGCTTCGAAGATAACCTCTATGTAACGGGATAACTCTAGGTTGAGAGACTCTTAGAAGAGGTCATGGCCTCACGGTAAAAATCATGGAGAAAATAAGAACCTGGATAGAATAGATGCTAATTAACCCTAGCCAGGCTGAGGTGTTTCAACAAAAAGAATTTGACCTGCAAACTACCCAAAGAGACCTGTCAGCAAAATGAGTTATTATGAAAAGAAATCTAAAAACTGGAAGAGTTATCAGTAGAAGAAATCTAGAATCTGACCTGCAAACGACCCAAGGAGATCTGTCAGCAAAATGAATTATGATAAGAAGAAATCTAAAAACTGTAAGAGTTATAGTAAAGGAATTCTAAAAGCTCGAACGAACTTAAATAATTTTGCCCACAAAAGAAAAAGATCCCCACTTGGCTATGTAGTACCCAAGGTCGTTCTTGTTTCCATAAAAAAAATATTGTTATTTTCAAGATTACTAAGAAATGTAATTGCCAGCAGAGAAACTGATTTCAAAAGCACCTTTTTCTAAGGAGGTTACGAAAAAGTTGAAGAACCTTTTTCTAAGTAGGTTACGAAAGCTGTTTGCAAGAAAAGCTAATAAACTAACGCTGTTTTTAATTTGAACTCTTCGCTTACTATGGATCTACACAAAGAAAAGTAACCATTAGCATCAGCAAAATCCAAAGAAACCTAATTTTGTGAACAGATGAAACTAAACGCTTACCCGCTTTTACTGCAACAGTATTCCAACGCCCTACGCCATGAGTTTCCACATACTTCTTCAAAACCATATCTTCATCAGCCGACCAACAACCCATGATGAGAGAAGCATGGAGCATCTCCTCCCATGATGAGAGAATCTGAACAGTAGCAAAATCTGGCATCTGCCAAATTACCCAAAAAAATGGAACATGTCCAGAAAAACTTAGTAGTAATATGTGGTAATGATCACATTATTATTATTATTGAATTTTAAGGTTATAGTTAAGTTAGACATTAAATTGGTATCTAAGATTTTTTTTGTTTGTAAGACAAAAAATTTATTTCAAGGTAACTATTTCATTGCTAAATTTACTAAAAACATATATACTCTATCTCTCTAATTTTAAATCAATAGTTTTAATCATTAAGCCTAATAAAACTATATATCTGAACTGTGTGTTTTTCAGAGATATTTTGGTTTTCGTTTATAAAATCATGATTGCAAAAACATACATACTCTATCTCTCTAATTTTAAATCAATAGTTTTAATCATTGAGCCTAATAAAACTATATATCTGAACTCTGTGTTTTTCAGAGATATTCTGGTTCTCCGTTTATAAAGTCATGGGTGCAACGAACGCAATAGAATTGTATTAGGATTTGGAATAATGCCGAAGACAATGACTCAGATTAATCACACATTCACAAATGGAATGACAATAAAATAATAAATGTGTTCATATACAGGGGAATTTGCTGGACCAACTTGAGGATCACGTGACCAGACAAATGTGTTCGAATAGTTTTAGAAATTGAAGACCAGGAGCGGTGAGTTTTGTTTCCTAGTTATCATAGCGAGGTGGATGACCTAATCTTTCCAAGTACCATGTGACCACAAGGGATACTGTGTTATTTTAAGAGGAGAATCTGGAACAATTTCCGATCAGACATTATATGTACAGAACATTTTGTTGGTTGTTATTGATTGGAAAGCGAATCTGATTTAAAAAGGTGGGCAGTAATGTATTATTACTAAAAGTAGCATGTTAAAATCACTTAGTGATACGCAGCCAATGGAACCATGGAGATACTGGTTGTTCTCCACTTTCCAAAAATAATTGAATCTGGTACTTGTGTCTTTTACCGGTGCATGCCATGTGGGGTCCAAGCTTAACCTCTGCCACATTCTGTCATGTTCACTATTTAAATTTGCCAAAAATCATGTCATGGAAAATATTGAACTTTGTAGAAATCCATTGATGCATAAGAGTAGTATTAATTACATTGAAATCCTTACTAAAAGTGGTTGGCATGTTTAATTGTTCACTAGATAAGTAAATGTAAATGCTGCGCCTAAACTCAAATAGGAAGAATTCACTGCCTATCTATTCGGTTTCGAATATTCGATTTGGAGCAGCACATTTCAAGTGATGTCCTTAAACCTCAAGCAATTTTAATGTTGGAAGATGGGGTTAAAATTATGAACAAATATTAAACATATTCCATCCTTCAATCAATGACCTCCATCCAATTCATTTAGTAACCTCATGTCAAATTTCTAAAGAAATATACCTTATTATCAAAGTAACAACATTTACCATTTACATATTAATTATTTTTTCATAAATATATATATTAGCACATACCAAAGATTTCGAAAATGATTCAGGTTGTTGATCGAGTGCACCTTGTAGGTCAGGTCACCATGCTCCTTGACCTCTTATGCTTATCGGGACTACGAACAACAGCAGGCATCAATGATTATTGTTTTTTTTTAAAGAATAAGGGAGATTTTTCTTGCTTTGGACGGGAAGAATTTAATTTTTAATTTCTTGTTTTATATTTAATTTGAAATAGTGTATTTTATAGGATTTTAATTTAAGTATGAAGTGATACATCCTTTTAGGCATAATATCGCTCAACTTTTGCATTTTTATAGAGCATGCATTTATTTATCTTTTAGTGCATGTGGTTTGTTGCAATAGAGAAAATATTAAGTTTGTTGGATACATATTAAGTAAAATAATTTCTTTGTGATACACAAAGAAAAGAAATATTTTTATAAAGTATGCATTTATTTATCTTAGTAAATGTGGTTTGTTGCAATAGAGAAAATATCAAGATTGTTTGGTACATATTAAGTAAAATGATTTCTATGTGATACATCTGGGAAAAGAAATATTTTAATTTATGGAGCATATCACATATCAACAAAATTTAGTTGGATGTGCTACATTGCAAGCAATGAAGGATTTTAACAATGTGATAAAAAATCCTATATTAGAAAATTATTGTATCACAATAAGGATAACTTCATGATGATATGATATGTGGCAAAAAAATAGAAAGTGATAAAACACACACGTAACATAGACAATTAGCATGCATTGTATCAGAGATACAGTGAAATCTTGTGCAATTAACTATGGAACAGAAATCTTTCAATTCACATTACATATCGCACAAGAGAAAATTTTAGGTCCATGTGGTATATTATGAGAGATAGAATATTTGAAGGATATGATGAACATACTAAGGAAAACATTTCTCTCAAAAAACTTATTTTATCATTATCATTATAAGAACAACTTCATCCTTGATGTGATATACCACAATGACAAGAAAGGGATACAACAAACATGGTATCATGGTAAAGTAAATTCTTGTGAGGCATGCATTATGTCATGTTATGTTATACAATATAAAAAGACAAATTTCTAATAAGTGTGAAGGAAATCTATGCAATTTTTTTTAAAAGAATTTCAAAGGGGCTTTAAGGAGCCTAGTAAGATCATAGGAAGGAAAGGAAAAATAAGATCTAAAGGCAACAAAACTTCCAAATGAGGAATACATTGTACATTAAGTTCATGAAGCTCACTAAGTCCAAAAATAAAATGAGGGGCCCCATTATATTTTGGTATCTAGTAGATGCTAAAATAAAAAATAGCATGGGGGTTGTTGCCAGCTCAACAATTTATGACACATTCAATGTAACAATGAATATATACAAAAGAAAAATTACACATTATATGGTGAAGATGGAAATCTTCAAAAAGTGTCATGCAACTTTCTTGTAGATACAAAAAGAGATTTTGGAGTAAGGATGCCCACCCCAAATGAAAAACAAATAAAATCATTTGGTTTGTAGATAGTCAAATAGTTATATGCTTCCATAGAAAGAAATATTTTTCCTTTGCGTATCACATGAAGAAAAAATATGCTGAGGTTTAATGTGTCATAGAGATATAAAGTTTAGTAGTTACGTTGTGATATGTTTCATGAGGAAAATTTTTGTGTGTTGCATCATAAAATTTATTAATTTTTAGGTTGCAATAATAAATTCATCATGGGTGAAAAGTGTAATAATACTATGTGCCTCAATGTTTATGTTGTATTGTAGTTTTCATTAAGGTCCATGTGATAGTGTGTCATTCCTCAAGGGTTATGCTAGATTGCAACATTACTTTTATGGTTATGTTGCAGTATCGCATTCATCTTAGTTTACTTATATTGTTAGTGTTATGTTTCTTAATAGTTGTGTTTCAATGTGGCATTTCAAGGGTTGTGTCACATAGAAACAATAATTTTGATTGATGTATATCACATTTAAATATGTATCAATAGTTATATCACATTGTCAAATTCATCAAGGGTTGTGTAAACAAAATTCAACCAAATTTAACCACACACTATAGTTAATTATTCTTAACCAATGTGAATCATAGCCAACAAGACATTATATTTAAGATTTACTAAGAAAATCCAACATATAATCAATCATACATAACCACTATGATCTCTACTTAACTAAATTCAACCATAGTAAGTTAAGTTAACAAATTTTATCATTGACTATAATGAACCATAATCGTGTAATTCAATATGTTGTAGAGATATAATTGTTTAGCAATTATGAGATGTTTCATAAGAAACCTTGTGAAAAATTATTATGTTGCATTATGTCATTCCTTAATTATTAGGTTGCAATATGAAATTCATCTCGGTTGAGTCATGCCATATTATTGCATACCTCAATTCTTATGTTGCATTACAATGGTCATTAAGGGTTATGTTGCACATTGACATCCCTTAAAAGTTATGCTAGATTGCAACATTCCATTATTTCTATGTTGCATTATGATATTCATCTTACTTGGCTTATATTATATTTCTATGTTCCTCAATGGTTGTGTTGCATTATGTCATTCACCAAGGGTTATGTCGCATTTCAAAGATCATCTTAGTTGGATTATGTTTGATTTCAATGTTCATTGATAGTTATATTGCATTGAAAAATCCATCAAGGGTTGTGCAAAAAAAATTTAATCACATACTATAGCCAATAATTGTTAACCAACATAAATGAAAGTAAACAACACATTATAGTCAACCAATGTTAACCAAATTCAACCTACAATCAACTGTATGGTTAGTCGTTATGACCTTTGCTCAACCAAATTCATTTGTCATACTCAATTATAGTTAAAACTATTTAATTTATGGCATACACAAATATGTTTAATAATATTCAAACACTATTGATCATAATCAATTACAATAATCACAATCAACCAAAGATAATCATACTCAATCTACAATCAACTATAGTTAATAAAATAGTGTCAAATATTAGCCAAGGAATTATTGTGTTACATTATGTAATTCAAAGTGGTTGAATTATGCCATATAATGACATCCCTCAATGGTTATATTTTGTTGTAATGTTCATTAAGGATTATATAACATTTTGAAATTCCTTTGTTGTGTTGCAACATTTTCCAATGGTTGTATTACATTCCAACATTCATTTTAATTGGTATATATATATATATATACCAATTAAAATGAATGTTGGAAGATACCATTATTAACCAAAGTCAACCTACATTCAACCATAGTTAATCATTATGAACTTTTTTCAACCAAATTCATCTCTCATACTCAATTATAGTTAACAATATTTAATTTATGGCATATGTAAACATGTTTAACAATAATCAAATACTACTAACCATAATCACTTACAATAATCATAATCAACCAAAGATAACCATAGAGGAAAGTTCAACCTAAAAAATCCCATGAAATTTTCATGTATTTTCCAAGCCATAATATGTCAACCAATCAAAATCCTTTAAATTTAAAAAGAGGTACATGTAAATATTTTTTAGGGAAAAGAAGAGAAACTATTTTTTTTAATTGTATTTTTTACTTATCTCCTTATAGGTTTACTTAAATTTCAAGTGTAGACACTCGTTAGATGTGGAATTAAATTCCACATCCAACGAGTACCCATACTGCATACTTTTGAGAAAACTCACATTGATAAAAATGGTAGATACAATAAAAAAATATGTTGTGATTTTCATCCAACAAGTACCTATTATGCATACTTGTGAGAAGACCCAAATTGATAAAAATTGCAGATACATTAAAAAAACATGTTGAACACATTTTTATAATGTATTTGCAATTTTTATCAATGTGGGTCTTCTCAAAAGTATGCATAATGGGTACTCGTTGGATGTCAAATTTAATTCCACATACAACGAGTGCCTACACTTGAAATTTGAGTAAACCTATAAAGAGATAAGCCAAAAAAAACAATTTAAAAAGTAGTTTTCTTCTTTTCCCTCCAAAATTCATAACTTGTATTTTATTATTTTAACTATTATTTTATTATTTTTCATTAGGAAGCCACTTTTAGGCCGAAATTTCCTCTAATAGGCTCAATCTACAATCAACTATTGTTAATCAAACATTGTCCAATATTAGCTAAGGAATTATTATGTTACATTATGCCATTCATCTTGGTTGAATCGTGACATATCACTACATCCCTCAATGGTTATATTTTGTTGCAATGTTTATTGAGGATTATGTAACATCTTGGCATTCCTCAACGTTTATGTTGAATTTCAACATTTTCCAATGGTTGTATTGCATTCCAACATTTAAGAAATTTCCTTGTTAATTACATGCATCAATATTTATACTGTGCCACGCATCAATTCAATAAAAATCCATTAATCAAGCTCACAGCTCAGAGACAATCAACTTATTTGAAATCTTATAGTGCATGAAATTGAAGTCATGGCTATGATTTTCCACCCAACCAAAAATTGACTTCAACCTATACTTCTTACAATTGTCACCCCCAAGCCAAATCCATGATCCAAGGGGAATTCTTCATGCAACTTCATCCAAAATTGATGCTCAAATCTAGGAGTATATGAATTTTATGCACATGTGGTTTATAAACTAGGGAAGCACTACGGGAATTTCATATTTCTAGGTGTTTTATCAGCTATGCCAAGCACTTTAAGAATGGTTTGTCAACCTGACAACAACCACCCTAGGTGGTTTATTAGCCTTATCAGCAAGCACCCTCTTACCTAGTGGTTTATTAGTTCTACAGCAAGCACCCTCTTACCTAGTGGTTTATCAGTCCTGTAGCAAGCACCTTGGGTGGTTTGTGAGCCCTATAAGAAATAACCCTGAGTGGTTTATTATCTCTTCTAGAAAATCACTCATCACCCATCTCCTCATAGTTTTTCTTGAACTTCTCCAAGCTTGGACATATGCGATTTCCACAACTTCACAACATAGGGAATTCCATTCCCTCAGGCTCAACTAAGTCTTAGGATTTTATTTGCTAAATGTAAAAATATATTTTCCTTCCAACAAAGGATCAACAAGGGACCAACCATGGAGCTAACCCCCCCTTGTGTTGTTCAATTGAAATTTTTGTTAGTTTTTCTTGTGTGTCTCTTTGCACTCCTCAGGGGAATTTTTTTTTTTCTAAAATTTTCTCCTAGATCGAATTCATTCTCCTCTTCCCTGTTAGATCATAGTTTTTTGGTCCAGCTCTTCAAGCCATTCAAATAAATTTATAATCACTTATTGTTAAATTACAATTACATTAGTCCTAGGGGCAACTCAATTGGTGATCAAAGTAATTTGAGGTCTCACTCTTTAAGGCATTCAAATAAATTTATAATCACTTATTGTCAAAGTAAAATTACCTTAGTCCTAGGGGCAGCTCAATTGGTGATCAAAATAATGTGAAAACTGAGAGATCCAAGGTTCATATCTACCAGTTGTGACCAGGTTTACGGAGAGAAGGAGAAGCCATAGACCCCTAGAATTTTACTAATAGTTATGTATCTCCAATACAAAAAAAAGAGAACAATTACATTAAAAAAATGGAGTATATTAAAGGTATTACACTAGAAATCCCCTAAGCACCGATCCTTAGAGTGGATAAAAAAATTTGGTGAATGTTTTTCACTATATTCATTCATATTCCACCGCCACTTTCCATATTCCACGTTAATGGAAGAGGCCCAAATCTAGATGAACACATTTATTATCTTATTCTCATTCCATTTTTTAAATGTCTACTTAATCTGACTCAATATCATCGACATTATTCCAAATCCTAATTCAATTCCATTATGTTTGTTGTAGCAATGACTTATAAATGGATAACCAAAATATCTTTCAAAAACACATAGAGTTCATAGATTTATATGCCATTGCATTGAGTTTAACCTCCTTCATTTCCCTACTATTGCACAAAGTGTTTCTAAACATATTTTAAGAAATTTTTGGTAGTTTTACAGTTGCCACATTTTTCTACTGTTAATATTAGGTTGATAAATGTTCTGTTATCATGGGAAGAGCTCCAACCTTCTCAAAATACTCAATAGACTGAGGTTCTTGGTCGCCTAATGAAGATATGATTTTGAAGAACTATGTCAAAACTCATGGTGTAGAACGTTGGAATACTGTGGCAGTAAAAGCATAGTTTTATTTAGATTTTGATTATGATTATGGTTAGTTTTCTATGGATAAATCCATAGTATGCTAACAGTTCAAATTGAGCTAGTTAGTCTCTGTCGTCACGACATGGGACTATAAAGATCAGAGGCGTCTTGGTTAACATTAATTTTTTTAGTTTACTGTTTTTTTTAAGTCCATGCGGTCGGCTAGGAATACAGAGCTATATTATAACTGATTTCATGGTTATTTCCTCTTCCTGAGGCAGTGAGGCCAAAATCTTATATTATGTTGGACTTTGTCTTCTTAGTATTTCAGAAATCTAACTAATGCTAGCGTTAGTTCACTAGAAATAAATGTATGTTTGTTAAATCAGCCATAGTTTTTATGCTTACGCTTTGGCACATGCTGATGACATTCGGTCTTAAATCAGAATGATCCTGGTGACATCTAGTGCTTCAATGAAGCGATTTCATGGATATATTCAGGCTAGCTGGAGAATAAAGCAATTCAAGTTTTCTAGAGAACAAGGTTAGCTGTAGAACAAAGAAAGCTAAATGTGAGGGGGACTATTATTAAACTGAAGAAGCTATCCCAAATGAGTGTACAGGGGAAGGCTTGAATTGCGGCGAGATTGGAGAAACTATACCAAATGAGTGTAGAGGGGAAGGCTTGACTTGTGGCGAAGTAGCCAAGGGAGCCAGCAAGAATACAGTAAGCAAGATTATAACTTAATATAATGTAAGCAAGCTAATATTATAGTTCTTTATCTCAAAAAATAATATTTATCCTCTAGCTAATTCATCCAAGAAATAATACAGATGCTCTAGTTAATTCATTCAATATATAATACATATCTTCTAGTTAATTCATTCAATCAATAAGACAAGAATATCTTGGTATGCTATCCATCAGTATAACTTCCAAGGTAGGTTATTAAGATACCCTCAGAAGAAAGGCTCATTGGAACAATTATTTGATGATTTAGAGGAGAATATCTAGATCGAGGGCTTGAAGAAGATCTAGTCAGTTAAGCAGTGAAAGAATTATGATTTTGTTTACATTATCTAGCTAGACTAATCTCTAGGTTTTAATATTAAAACTCTGAAAAGCTGGAAGCTAGAAATCGAGCACATTTCCTCAAGCTTTTAGTCAATCCTACTTTAATTGATCGTATTTCTCTGGAATCCCTCCTGGGTATCTTTCTGAACGAGACTTGAGAGTCCCACCCTTGCTGTGTCAAGTTACTTCGAGAAGTGATTATGAAAGTTGTCTTCCATCCTCCCCCCGTTGAAATCCCTTCACGAATGAGATAGATATGTACGTTGGCTAATTAACAATGCATCCAAATCCTAACATCGCAACAGACATAATAAAGCTCTATGCCTAAGCCCGTAGGCCATATTGTAGTCTCTTCTTTGTAAGTTTATAATAAGTGACTAGATTCTATATTTTGATTTTAGGGAAAGTAGATTTGTAATCAGAAAGCATTTAACCGACCCCTGTGGTTGAGGATCTGGAAATGATGGAAATAGTTGAATTGGTGTGCCTGCCTTGGGGGAAGATGAATATTTCTCTGTTGTCCACTCATCCCTAACAGAGCCTCGTGGAACATTAACCATATCCAGCACAAAAAAATAAGAAGGTAAAATAAGGTTGAGAAAGCTACAAATATCGCTTCACAAAAACCAAGGTTCTTCAAAGAAATTCATAGTTAGGAGAGCTTCAAACATTACTTAACAAAAACAAGGATTCTTTAAGGAAATTGAGAGAGTTTCATATATGGCTTCATAGAAACCAGGTTTCTCTAAATAAATTGAGAGAGCTATAGATCTAGACTGATAGTTAGAAGAGCTCAAAACCAAACCAAACAAATTTAAGGGACATTCTGATAATTGAACCCGGGACCTCTCACACCATAAGCGATAAGCGAGAATCATATCACTAGAAAAAATTCCCTGAAACGTACCTCAATTTTTTGGAAAATGATACCAGTGTAAATATACCCTCCCACGCAATCCCTTCAGGTATCCAAACTGCCTGACCATAACACATCCATGTACTCCAAGGTCTATAATGCGGAATCCCTAAGTTTTAATTTTCAATCAAGCTTTAAAAAACTTCACACTTACTGCTATACCAAAAATATAGTGAATTCAACAAAACCTATAGTACATTGATTGATGGCATGTGGAGGAAAACCAAGTGAATGAGACCATACCACATTGGAGGTGTGCTAGAATACATGCCTCTAGCTTGGGCCTAGACCTGGGTGCCTGAATTCAAAAGGAAAGGGGTGAAGCAAACTTGCAACATTTAAGAATTCAGTGAAAATTGAAGTGTGAGCATATGGATCCTCATCTCCATCGAATTGTTTTACGGATTCAACGAAGAGGAAGAACTGCCTACAATCACTTTAACACCAACTTAAACACCAACTTAGTTTTACTAATTGAGCAAAGAACCTTAACTTCTCAATCTGTCCATAGTATAGACCTCTCTTTTTTTTGTCCATCGTACATGCATTATGGTGTTGGGTTACGAAAAGATAGACAAATTCTAAGATAATGGGCCCACAGGGATTTATATTTAATTAAGTTGTAAATCGATGATTAGGAATGTGTGTATACATCTCTGCTTGTATTACACGTGTTTTAAAGTGGATGTTGGGGTATTGGTAACATGTTGTTATGTACCTTGGCTAAATCACTATCGACTCCTTCTTGTTGCTATTCCATGTATTATGAAAGGTTTTTGTGCCACATATTAGGCTCCATGTCGTGTTAAAAATTGAACATGTTAGATCCCTTCAAAAGGAAT
The DNA here is from genome assembly GCA_034641835.2 of Pinus albicaulis. Taxonomy (NCBI): domain Eukaryota; kingdom Viridiplantae; phylum Streptophyta; class Pinopsida; order Pinales; family Pinaceae; genus Pinus; species Pinus albicaulis. Next base: position 619,077,977 of record CM076570.1, on the reverse strand, counting down.
TTGGCACATCATAGAAGTAGTCAACAAAATTTTCTATTAAAAAAAAAATTTAAAATTTGAGTTTTATAGGTTTTTTAAAAATATTGAATAATATTATGAAATGTCATAGGAAGGGTTGTCAACCGACGAACATTTAAAAAAAATCTGATTTTGAATAATATTATGAAATTTCATAGGAAGGATTGTTAGCCCATGAACATTTTAAAAAAAATCCAATTTCCAGTCACTAACTCACTACATTACACGTATATGGTATAGACTCTGCCTAGGGTACATGATAATGCCTTACGCCACTGTGATTGGACTCTCGAGTTTGGGTTATTTTCAAAGTTTTTTGTAGCATTGAAGAATATTAATGGTAACAAGTAAGAGAGCTAGAGCCTGGAGCGTGTAAGTTGTTGAGTTTGAATTTTCCACTGCCAACTCCAACCCAACAATCATGATGGAAACTTCAGTCTCAACAATGACTGATATTTTTCCAATATTTCTTGTTTTCATCTTATCTAACGGAAGAAGAAATTTAGTCTGGGAAAGAGCCATTTCTGAATCCTATGTTGCACATTCTTACTCAGGATTCAACATCTTCTTCAATAAAAAACATGTATGTTGCAGCCTCAACCTCAATCTAATTTTCTTCTGATTTTTTCTTTGCGTTGTTCATCTGATACGAAGAGTTAAAAGTGTATGAAAATAATGTTTATTGACATTTAATAAACCTTCAGCTCAACCCAATAAACATATCCATTTGTTGGTGTGAGGTCATTGACATTGAGATATGCATGAGCAACTTCTTCCTCAACTGAAGAAATTTCTCAGGATGAAATTATAGAGAACATACTAAACCCACATTTTCCCTTGAACCTCTGAGGCTTCAACATATAATAGTTCATTGTTGACGACGACCACCAGGCTCCATGGACTCATATCTCCTCCTCCCACTTTTAGGATTATTATTCTCCATGCTTTTTCTTCTTCATAATAACTACCTCACATCAATCTACACCATTGTTATCAAAGACCGCAAAACCCAATTCACAATGTCTACATTTTCAAATCAAAATTCATTTTTGGTGCTAGAGAAGTATTTGAGCAGATTCACAGGCCATCAATACCATGTTATGCAGACTGAATCCCCTTTTTGTTCATTTTATTCTTCACTTGGGTAGTCAAATATCGATTTTCCCTTGGCTCTTTCACACACATATCGATCCAAAAGAAGATAAATATACAAAAAAAAAAACATGAGAAGGGTTTTACAATTGAAGCTGAATTAGATAAAACAAGGACTAAATGTTCATTGAGAGCATAGACGTGATTGAATGGAGGGAAAAACAATGCACTAAGAGTTAAAAAAAATACTACCCAAGGCCAACATGACACAAGGTCGACACAGCATGTGACTCTTGCTTTAAGGTCAAGCTACACATGCTTCCTTTCATTTTTCTTGAGGGGTTGAGCCCCTAGACATATGGATTGAAAAGGGGACTCTTGTTATGTCCAATGCGGGGCTTCCATTAATCAAATTCATTAAACCATTGACCACGAAAGAGCTGTAAGTTGCAGGTATCAGATCCATGATATACTTCAGCACCAAATTTTGCATTAGCTTTGCGAGTTTTGATTCTTATTATGGTTTTAAAGCACCTCCCTTCACCTTTTACAGTAAACAAACAATCTCACTCTGGTTGCAAAGGTTGTAAAGCACCTCCCTTATCCTTTTACAATAAACAATATGAAACCAACAAAACCTCTACAGGATAATTGAATGTCATTAAATCTCATACTTCGATGAAGAATGTTGCTAATAGGGGTTAATAGTTCTTCAAACATTTTTCCCAAGATGTATCTAAAACTAGGAAAAGGGTTTGGTAGGGTTAGGGTATTCATGGTTCTTCAAACATGTTTCCTAAATTAATCATCAACCCTCGGAGAACTGCTCTATCATTTTACATATTAATGATCATCATTATCCATTGTGATTATTTCACTATAACTATTAGGGTGACACAACATTTTCTATTATTCTAATTAAATCAGTTGAGAAATATCGTTGGGAAATTGAGACAGTTCGTTGCACTGAAATTGATAGACATGAGAATGAAGAGTAGAAATCACTAAGCAGGAAGAAGGGTGAATTGTTAGGAAGGCGCTCACATTGAATCTATCACCGAAAGAGAAAGTGCAGCACATTACCACATGATAAAGAGAATATTTATTTTCATTTTTGTTATTATTTTCACAATTACTCTAGGGCATGCCAGAGAATTATAGTAAAGCATATGATCGTTTGTGCCTTCCATTCTATTATATGATATGTCATCGGAAATGTGTATTTAACTTAAATTTGTCTTGAACTTCACACAATGTTCTCTCTTGCAGGAAATATAACTTTCATGCTCACTAAAATGAACAGTCCTTGGTACTACCACAAGATTACCTTCCAGTATTTTCTATTTCTCTTACCAAGTTCTGAGTGATCCCGATGAGAAGACACAAAACATCTTCCATTTATAGGCCAAGAAGCCTAATATACCCAAGGAGAAGAATTAAAATAGGTCAGTCCATTTTTAGGTTTCCTTGCATGAGGTGGACTAGAGGAGAATACTACAAGAAACAATTCCAAATTTAATCACATATTTCATAAACAATTTAGACAAATGTTAACGATAAATGTGAGGGGCCAACTGAATTTTATTTGAAATGGATCCTCATTTTTTAAAATCATCTTAGGAGCAAAACCTAAACTCAATTTACTGAAAAAGGTGAGAAATTACAACAATGTGTTGATAATACATCCTGGGAAATTTGTTTCCTCCTGGAATAATCTGCTACAACACTTTAGGCTAATTGATATCCCACTAAAATGTGTTAGAAAATTAAATATTACAGAGCAATGCAACACATAAAATATGGCAAAAAATAAAAGCATACAAAACACATAAAACTAGAGAGACGCAGATATACATGGTTCACCCAATTTGGGCTACATCCACCCCGAACAGCCAATCCTTCCTTTCTATTATCCAGCAAAATGAAGAGACAAACCTACAACAGATCTGCTGTAATATCCTCTGTTCTCTCTCACAGTCTCCCTATCTGTTTTCTGCTCAGAGAATACACATCTAATACATAGCCGCAATACAATACCCTCATAAAAGCGAGGGGTTGCCTTATAGGGAAAAAAACCCTAAAATAAACATAACTTCTACCGTCAGATCATCCGCCTAATGAACGGCCCAGATTGACTAGAAATTACTATACTTTTACAAGGCAATTTTACATCTATTTTTTGCTTCGGGGGCACTGCCCCCAAAACCCCCACCGGGGGACCGCTGGCCCCCGTACCCCCCAGCCGGGGGGGTCGGCCCCCCCGGACCCTGCAGGGGGGACAAGTCCCCCGCACACCCCCCCGCGTGCAAGGGTGTACAATTTTCCTGGGGTATACATCCAGCTAAAACAAGGATCTCTGAATCAGGAAGAAAATCAGGCTCCACACCCAACAATCTCCCACTTGGAGATTGATTGTAGCAACTCCACCGCTACTTCATTTGCTGGACAATGACTCCTCTTTGGACCTGGTTGTTCCTCATATTCATCATCATCCTTGAAGACCAATTGAAACTGAGCACATTTTGAGTTTCTCCCTGGTTACAACTTTTGTTAGCATATCTGCACGATTCTGGCTAGTGTGTATCTTTTCCAGCTTCAACTCTCCATCTTCCAATACTGATCATATGAAATGGTACTTGAGATTTATGTGTTTAGTCCTGGAATGAAATGCTGAGTTCTTTGCAAGATGAATGGCACTTTGGCTATCATTGTATAACGTGCCCATATCATGCTTCTTACCCAATTCACCCATAAGCCTTTGTAACCAAATCATTTCTTTACTAGCCTCTGTAGCAGCAACATACTCTGCTTCTATTGTTGAAAGTGTAACAACACTTTGGATTTTTGAAACCCAACTGACAGTTGTTCCACCTACAGTAAATACATATCCTGTAGTGATCCTCCTGTTATCTCTGTCACCTGCCATATCTGCATCAACATATCCCTATAGAGCAATGTTTGAACCACCAAAGCATAATGCTTGATTTGTGGTACCTCTCAAATATCTGAGAATCCATTTTACTGCCATCCAATGTTCTTTTCTTGGATTATTCATGTACCTGCTTACAACTCCCACTGCATGTGCAATATCAGGCCTTGTGCAGACCATTGCATACATTAAGCTTCCAACTACTGATGCATATGGAACTTTAGACATATAATCCATGTCTTCTTGGGTCTTTGGGCACATCTCCTTACTAAGTTTGAAATGGCTAGCAAAAGGTGTACTAACAGGTTTTGCATTATGCATATTAAATCTTTTCAACACCTTTTCTATGTACTCATTTTGAGACAGTGTTAATTTTCGATTTTTCCTGTCTCTAGTTATCCTCATACCAATGATTTGTTTTGCAACTCCCAAATCCTTCATTGCAAATGAATTTTCCAATTTTCTTTTGAGCACATTTATTTCCTGCATGTTAGATCGTGCAACAAGCATGTCATCTACATACAATAACAATATAATATAGCTGCTATCATTTTGCCTTTTTAGATAAACACAATGATCAGAGTGACATCTAGTATAACCTTGTTCAGACATAAACTTGTCAAATTTTAGATACCACTGCCTTGGAGCCTGTTTTAAGCCATACAAGCTCTTCTTTAACCTACACACCACTTTTTCTTTCCCTTTGACCTCATATCTTTTTGGTTGCTGCATGTATATCTCTTCCTCCAAATCTCCATCGAGAAATGATGTCTTTACATCTAACTGTTCAAGATGTAAATCTTCCGCTGCTAAAAGACTTAAGATAGTTCTAATTGAAGTCATCTTAACAACAGGAGAAAATATGTCATTAAAATCAATACCTTTCTTCTGTGCAAACCCCTTCACCACAAGTCTAGCTTTGTACCTCTGTTTTCCTCCATCTTCTTCCTTCAGCCTGTAAACCCATTTATTCTGCAATGTAGTTTTACCTGCAGGCAACCTGACTAAGTTCCAAGTCTAGTTATGCATTAAAGAGTACATCTCTTCATCCATTGATAGCTCCCACTTCTTCCTGACCTGCATTTCTTCTTCATAACATTCGGGTTCACCAGAATCAGTCAGCAATAAATAATATAATGAAGGAGAGTATCGTTCAGGGGGTCTACTTATCCTGGTAGATCTTCTAACACCACTTTCAGGTGTTTGAGGTGCCTGTTGCTGTTGTGGTGGTTGATGCTACTGTGGTTGTTGATTATTATCATTTTCAGGCACCTTTACTTTTTCAGTTATCTCATCAAGAACCACATATTCCTTGCTTTCTTTTTCCTGTTTCTTTTTGTGCAACTGATTCTTATACAAGACCTTTTCATTGAATATTACATCTCTGCTCCTAATTATTTTGTGATTTTCATAATCATATAAGCCATAACCAAAATCATTAGCACCATATCCAATAAAGGTACATTTCTTTGATTTCACCTCAAGCTTTGTTCTATTTTCTTTATTAATATGGAAAAAGGCCTCACAACCAAATGGCTTTAAAAAAGAGTAGTTTACCTTTTTACCTGTCCATGCTTCCTCTAGATACCACCTTCCAAGGAACTTGGAGGCCCTTTGTTTATTAGATAAACAACAATATCTACAGCATCTTCCCAAAACTGTAAAGGCAATCCTGCATGCAATCTCATGCACCTTGCATGCTCCATGATTGTTCTGTTCATCCTTTCTGACACACCATTTTCTTGTGGTGTTCTTGAAACTGTCTTCTCTCTACGAATTCCATGCTCTGAACAGTACCTATCAAACTCTTTGCTGCAATATTCACCTCCATTGTCTAATCTGAGACACTTTAACTTCTTTCCTGTCTCAATCTCAACCAAAGCTTTCCATTTCTTGAAAGTATCAAATACATCAGATTTATTTTGAATACAATAAATCCAATTTTTTCTAGTTGCATCATCAATAAACGTAACATAATAGCGAGATCCACTGAGAGATGATACTTGAGTAGGTCCCCATACATCTGTATGCACAAGCTCCAATTTGTCACTCTTATTTTCTTTCCCAACTCTGAGAAATCTGACTCTCTTTTGTTTTCCATAAATGCAATTCTCACAGAAATCCAAATCAACATTCTTCAAACCTGGCAACAAATTTCTTGAGTGAAGAATCTTCATCCCCTTCTCACTCATATGTCCGAACCTATGATGCCATAATGCTGCATATGCTCCTTTGGAAGTTAAATCATTAATAGAGTTAGAAATACCATTGCATAAATACAATGTACCAACCTTTTCTCCTTTTTTTATTACCAAGGCTTCTTTGGTGACCTTCCAAGCTTTATTAGTGAAAGTTTTCACACAACCTTCACTGCCTAACTGCCCTATTGAAATTAGATTTTTCTTTAGATCTAGAACATGCCTTACCTCCTTTAATAACCATTGGTTTCCATTCTGCTGTTTTACAAGAACCTTACCCATTCTAACAATTTTACAGGGTTTATCATCACCCAAACGAACTTGTCCAAAATCTCCTTGAACATAGTCATGAAAACATTTCTTATCAGGTGTGGCATGGAATGAAGCCCCTGAATCTACAACCCAAGAATCAGTAACATTTTCGAAAGAAAGAATCAAAGCATCTTGTAACACATCACCTGTCACATTTGCTTCATGATTATTTTCTTGTTGTGCATCTCCTTCTTTTCCCTTCCGAGATCTACAGTCTTTCTTTAGGTGTCCTTTCTTTCTGCATTTCTAGCACACTATCACCGATCTGGACTTGGATCTACCTTTCCTTGATTTACTGCAATATCCCGAGCTCTTTCCTCTTTCCATTCTTCTTCCCCTAGACTCTGCACTCAAAGCATTACCCGATGTCTCACCGAAGCTTTTCCGTTGCATTTTCTCGCTAAGGATAGCACCGACAACATCATCAAAATTTAAAGTACTAGATCCAGAGATAGAGTTACTAATGGCCATAACTAAACCATTCCAGCTTTCTAGCAATGAGCACAGAAATAACAGAGCTCTAACTTCATCATCAAAGTTTACCCCTACAGAACTTAACTGACTGGTAGCTGTATTAAAATCATTTAAATGGTCTGCAACAGATCCACCTTTCGACATCTTCATATTAAATAGTCGTTTCATAAGAAATACCTTGTTTGAGGCCGAGGGTTTTTCATATAGTTTTGCCAACGTCTGCATCAAACCCTCTGTTGTTGTTTCCTTCGAAATATTGAAGGCAACTGACGTCGCAAGGCACAACCGTACTGTTCTGAGTGCCTTTCTATTGAGAATGTTACATTCTACGTCTGTCATGGCCACCGACTTCTTTCCTTTTCCGCTCAATGGTAGGTACAGATCTTTCTGATACAAATAATCTTCCATCTGCATCTTCCACAGCGGGAAGTTTTGGCCATTAAATTTCTCGACCCTAAACTTAGCATCTTCCTCCATTGCTCCCACTCGAACCAGGAACCCTTCTTTCCTGCGAGTTTATCAGCCAAATATACCTTCGGCTCTGATACCAGTTGTTAGAAAATTAAATATTATAGAGCAATGCAACACATAAAATATGCCAAAAAATACAAGCACACAAAACACATAAAACCATAGAGACACAGATATACGTGGTTCACCCAATTTGGGCTACGTCCACCCCGAACAACTATTCCTTCATTTCTATTATCCAGCAAAATGAAGAGACAAAACCTACAGCAGATCCGTTGTAATATCCTCTGTTCTCTCTCACAGTCTCCCTATCTATTTTCATCTCAGAGAATACACATCTAATACATAGCCACAATACAATACCCTCACAAAAGCGAGGGGTTGCCTTATAGGGAAAAAAAATCTAAACTAAACATAACTTCTACCGTCAGATCATCCGCCTAATGAACGGGCCAGATTGACTAGAAATTACTATATTTTTACAAGGAAATTTTACATCTATTTTTTGTTTCGGGGGCGCTGCCCTTGAAACCCCCACTGGGGGACCGTTGGCCCCCATATCCCCCAGCCGGGGGGGTCGGCCCCCCCGGACCCTGCGGGGGGGACAAGTCCCCGCCCGCACCCCCCCGCGTGCAAGGGTGTACAATTTTCCTGGGGTATACATCCAACTAGAACAAGGATCTCTGAATCGGGAAGAAAACCAGGCTCCACACCCAACAAAATGGTGATCTTCAACCCACCTCCAAATTGAATTTGGTCTTGACAGAGGAAATTAAAATTATCTTGGACTCTAAGAGAGTGCACTTGGCCACTCTGGAACTGATATGAGGACGATTTAAATGTACTCAAAATAATTTCTCTCATTATCAATTATGTCGAATTGATCCTTCCAAGGTGGTTTTTTCAAATCTCTCACCAGAAATGGGATATATTTTGAAAATTCTGTTATATATAGCAGTCTTTCATTAACACAAAGATGGTCATTTTTTTCTTTCTGAAAATTAAATGTAAAGATAATATATTGTGGTCAATTGAAATGTTTTTTTTTTAAGCTTTTCATTATGGAAGGGTGACATGAATATATGCCCTTATAATTGAAATTAAGATCTTCCCTTCAAATATGATCATTGGTTCCATGTGTTATGAAAAAATTTTGTGCCACATATCAGTGGTTAGTATGTGAGGAATTTATATAATGGGCGTGAAGACTCTTGTGCGAAAGGGCTACCTTGCATGGAAGGGATACCATAGGATCCCAACATTTTTCATTCCTTGTACAATTTCAAACATGGGATCTGCATTTTTGGTAATTGATACATGGGATTTGAATTGTTGGGTCCAAATTACTAAATTTCGGTAGCACGTGCAAAGGAAAATTACTGCTTATATGTAGCTACAAACCAACATCTATAAAGGAAAATTAGTGCTGATATGCAGCTACAAATCATATTCACAGAGGTGAAACAAACATCATACTTGCAGTTCATATAGATGTTTTGATTGTGTCGAGAGTAGTGGGTAGATTTATTGTCCTTAGGGATATTTCACAGAGGAATCATGACTCACAGACAACATCAATACCGTGATGTATTTTTCATGGGTGAAGGTGCTGGTGTGTTGGTGAGCTTAACTTGAATTTAACAAGCATGTACTTTTTTTTCTATGTTAATGATTGCAAAAAATTTAACATAAACAATACTCATCATAGTGAAATCTCATATTTACAATGAATTTCTACCCTAATCATTGATCCTATTGTTTGGACTCCAAATGATTTAGCCTATTGGGATAAAATTGTTACCAATGATTTTAGTTTCAAGGGACTGTGTATCTGCATGGCATTGCCAATTTTATGAAGTAAAATTTCAAATATCATTTGTTATGGAAATTTGACATAGATACAAATGATATTTAAAACATTAGTTCATACTTTGAGTAATTTTACTTTATAAGAACATGGACTTTTCTCCAAAACCAGGTTATGGAAAGCCTTGAACATGCAATAAAGTGAGGAGCTCCCATAGTAGTTGAGTACCTTGGTGGGGCTGTGATCCAAAATATTTTTCTTAAGATGTGTTAATGAATTACATTTGAAAATTGCAGCTTTAAACAAGAAACTTTAAAGGCACAAACATAAGAAGAGAGAAACAATTAACATGATGCAACGAGACAAAAAAATTGATATCGGAGTTCGTCCAAGAGGGACTATGTCTCCAGGCCCTACTCAAATAGTGGGGAGATCCTCTTTCGTTATGTGGCAAAAAAATGAAAGTATAAGTACAAAATGTGAAATTACACCCTTATACCTCCATAGCTGAAAGTGCCCAAAAATTGAAGACCTCTGATGAAGAAATGGACAGCATCATTAGATTCATGGCGTTGAGAGGTGTGGAATCCATATAAAATTTACCTGAATCTGACAAAGTGAAAATATGGACCCTCTGGAAAATGGCTCAGATCATGGTTCCACCCTGCTCCTGTACAGTGCTCATGGTTCCACTATCTCGATTTCTATGCCCACTCCTGGCTTCTCTAGGCACACTTATGAATGCAAAGTTTAAATAATGGAGAGGCTGGCAGACTTCCCAAATGGAATCGTTAGGCGGATTGTTTTGGATCCTCATTTGGAGGGAGGGGGTTGGGTGGTCAAACCCTGCCCCCTCCTTTTTTTAAGTTTGAATCTTGTTTTATCAAAAAATGTGCCTTTTCTTAAACCCAAACCAAACTTTTTAAACCACCGTATTAAATTCTGGGCAAATGGTACCTTTGAAGGGGGGGTCAGGCCCGCATTGGGTGGCACGCCCCGTGATCCTCGTTTGCTTCGTCAGCGGTTGGAATAGGTAGCATGGTTGGTGGTGGGGTTCACAACCCCCGCCACCATATATAACCTAAGCTTCCATGGAACATGGAGGGTTGGCAGTGGGGTTGACCACCCTTGCTACCCGTATTAATATATGCCTCTATGATATGTGGGGTCTAGCGGGGTCATGGTCACCGCCCCTATTTTTAATATTATTTTTTATGTATATTTGTGATATGCAGAGGATTCGATGGGGTTTGGCCACCTGTCAACCCTTTTTTTATATTTTTTTTGTTTTTAATAACAAAAACGCGCCTTTTGGAAAATCTCTAAATTGACCAAAGGAGTCAAATTAACACCCCCAAAATTACGCGTGGAATCTGGTCGGAGTTGGCCAGAATCCAGTGGCCAGAAAACTTCTAATTTGTGTCCTTCTTAGTTTTCCACATCACCAAGTCAACCCTCTAACTATGGCTGCTCCTAACTCCTTCATACGAATTCAGAATTGAGTGTCGTCTACATTGTCAGAATTAGAAACTTGAGATATTAAACTTGACATTAAGTTCGCCACATTCAAGACACTTTAATTTTTGATCCTTTGTACTTAAGCCACTTATTCTTGGACTCGTTTGATCCACCTGGATCAGGTTTTCACTTGTGATGCTTACCATATGATTGATCCACACTCTGATGGACTTGGTGTTTCAATCTCAAATCAGAAAGCTATGGAAGATGCATGAATTTCACTGGAGGAGGTGAGTTCTTTTGATTTTTTAATCAAGGTTTATTAGTGGTGTATAATTACTATAGTTTCAATTATTTACTAAAATTTTCAAGGGTTAATGACAAATTATCATATCCTCAATATCATTGCAGGTCGACTATATTAATGCTCATGCAACCTCAACCCTGGTAGGATATTTGGGAGAGATCAATGCTCTCAAGAAGGTTTTTAAGGATACTTCTGTTATCAAAATGAATGGAACAAATGTGAAGAATTAACAGGAGATTAGATCCTTTGGTTCAATGTTATGTTTCGTTTGTAATCTGTACATATGCCAATTTTATGAAATAAATTTTTCAAATATCATTTTTTATGGAAATTTGACATAGATACAAAAGATATTTAAAATATGAGTTCAAACTTTGAGCAATTCGCTTTATAAGAACATGGTATTTTCTTTAAAAGCAGGTTATGGAAAGCCTTAAACATGCAATAAAGCAAGGAGCTCCCATACTAGCTGAGTACCTTAGTGGGGCTGTCAGTTGTGATGCTTACCACCGGACCGATCTACACTCTCATGGACTTGGAGTTTCAATCTACATTCATAAAGCTCTGGAAGATGTAGGAATTTCACTGGAGGAGGTGAGTGATTTTTATTTTTAATTAGTGTTTTTTAGTGGTGTAGAATTTCTACAGGTTCAATTATTTACTGAAACTTTCAAGGATTAACGAGCAAGATCATATTCTCAATAACATTACAGGTCAACTATATTAATTCTCATGCAACCTCAACCCTGTTAAGAGATCTCGGAGAGATTAATTCTATCAAGAGGGTTTTTAAGGATACTTCTGGTATCAAAATGAATGGAACAAAGGATATTTTTCGGAGTTTTTTTCTCTTATCCTTCTACGTGCATCTGGCCCACTACAAGGAAAAGACCCTCTAGCGGATGTTTTTGAGGAACCCCTTATAAAAATACCCCAGACATCCGTTTCTAGTGGAGGTTACTAGAGGAGGTTGGTGGGCAGAGGTGTTTGCGGATGTATTTTGTACGGTGCGCTTATCACCGTAAAACGCACCAATGCGTTCAACACGAGAAAGCACCGGTGCACCAAAAACATTGGCACACCGGACACCGTGACCTCCGTACACACCCGCTCAATGCATTTCCTTTTTGTAGCGCACCTGGCCTTTACAACGCATCAACACCGGTGCCTCATAAAAGCACGTGGAAAAAAAAAAACCGTTCAATGCGGAATGAAGAAAACGCACCGGTGCTCCCATAAAACCGGCGCACTCGAACATGGTTAAATAAAAAAAAATTACGGCAAAAAAAACGCACAAAACATTGGCACACTAGACAACATGCGCTCCGTACACACCTACTCGGTGCATTTTATTACTGTAGCACCCCGGTGCTTGATATAGAATCTGCACCAGTGCCTCATAAAAAGCACGTGAAAACAAAAACTGCCCGGAGCGGAATGACAAAAACACACTGGGGCACCCATAAACCCGGCGCACCAAAACAGGATTAAATAAAAAAAAAATTACGACCAAAAAACCGAACAAGACATTGGCACACCAGACACCGTGTGCTCCGTACACACCCACCCATTGCGTTTTATTACTCTAGTATCCCAGTGCGTTACAGAGCATCCAACCGGTGCCTCATAAAAATCACATGAAAACAGAAACTGCCTGGTGCGGAATGACCAAAAACGCATCGATGCGTCCATAGAATCCTGCGCACTGGAAGGGGGTTAAATAAATAAAAAAATTAGGGCCAAAAAACTACACAAAACTTTGGCACAACGGACACCGTGCGCTCCGCACACACCCTTCCAGTGCGTTGTATTATTGTTGTGCACTGATGCTTTATAGACTGTCCACACCAGTGCCTCATAAAAATCACACGAAAATAGAAACTGCCTGGTGCCGACTGAAGCAAACTCACCGGTGTCCCTATAAAAGCCCACGCACTGGAACAGGATTAAATAAAAAAAAATTACGGCCAAAAAACACATTTTTCACTTTTTTCAGTGCTACAGAGCTCTCAAGAACTGGTGCAATTTATCCTTGTCTGAGCCACCCTAACATCAATGCTCACATTGCACTCATTGCACGCACTGCTGTTGTGCATTTCCCACCAATCTCCAGCTTGAATTTTACAAAACAGTGAAGAAATTTTATTTTGCAAATTCTACAACCAATATGCCTCCTCGACGAGCAAATGTACAAGTATTTTTCTTGTTTTTCCATAATTAAACCTTCTAGCGGATTAGAATTTCAAATAACCTTAAAATTAACCATTTTAAAGGAAAAAATAATAATTTGTCGCGTTGTGCGCTCGAGAAGTTTGGCTCGCATCGGTTGGAGGTGCTGCCTGTAAATTTACAGGCCACACCACCACTAGTGCTAATGGTATCCGCACCGGTTCTAGGGCGGTACCGATAAGTGCACCATGTTATATTTAAAAATAAATTAAAAAATTGCAGTGTGGTCATTTACACGGACGCACAGTCGACAATGTGGAATAGCGGCAACACGGTGCATTGACTAAATGTTCTACCCCGATGCTGGTAATTTTATCAACGCACCATGTTGCTGCTATTCCACATTGTCAATGGTGTGCCCTAGTAAACTAGTGCTTACAGTATCTACACTAGTTTCGGGGCAGTACCGAAGGTGCGTCGTGTTATTTTAATTTTTTTTTATAAGTGTGGTGTGGTATGTTATCTGTCCGCATCGTTGACCTATAGCTGCGACACGGTGCATTGACTAAAATCGCAGCCCCGGGGCAGCTAATTTTTTCAGCACATGGCTTTTCGTATTTCAACTAGGTCAATGTGCAGCCTTATAAAAGGATGCTCTGTTCACTATGTCACGATGTCAGGAGGTCAGTCCGTTGACTTAACTATACGCCTCGGGGCGTAGAGTTTCGTCAGCGCACCGCCCTACTGACACCGTACATAGTCAACAGTGCGCTATAAATTCTTCTGGAGCACCGTTATTGGGGCGCTTAATATTATTATGTGCACCAAGGCCGGTGCGCTCCATAGAGAGATGCACCGGTACCGATGCGTGACTGTGTTTTTGGCGCACCAACTGTTTTTTTTATTTTTTTTCAAAAAAAAAAAAATATATATATATATATATATATATATATATATTTCTAAATACATGTGTTATTTAATAATAAAAAAATTGTGTTTAATATGTCAATCATTCAGAGACATGAAAGGAGAGAAGAGGGGGAACAACAACAGGTGGAGCAGTATAACATGGTTCACCTGTGGGAGGCACGAGAGAGGGAGAGAGATGTGTACCCTCACCCTATTATAGCAGCTACGTAGGGGCTCCTAAGGCAAGTAGCCCTCCTCAAGTTCTATGAGGAGGCTACTTGCCTAAAGGGCCATAATTGTTTTTTGAGACATGTTATTCAAAGGTGGAATGCCCAGAAACAGGCTTTCTGGGTTGGTATCAACTAGTGGTACATGCCCACTGAGGAGGATATATACTTCATTAAAAGGCTATCGAGGAGAGGAGTGGATTTTCCCTCATTCCCAGAGGTTCCAGTTGGCTATGTAGCAGGTAGTCAGTTAGTTTACTCGCAGAGATACATTGGAGAAAATGTATTGTATCCTCTGGCGTTTCGAGTTGATGGTGGTCAGTTACGTATTGGTGCATTTGGTAGGAAGGAGGTGCAATGTCTCTCACTTATCATTTCGACCATTTCGCACAACAACAGTGACAGGCAATGCATTAGTTGCCCGCTTCTATATTATGTTGATTCTTTAGTACAGGAGCAATGACTTGTCAAGTGGTCTGCCATTTTTTTACGGCAGTTCTGTACAGCCTTAGATAGATGTTGTGATCATGCACAAGGGAGTGTGAACTTCTCTTTTTCTTCAGAGATTTTTTGTTTATTTTTTGAGAGGTTTCCAGAGACAAAGCCTACTTTTCTTTGGAAACCTCGTAGCATGACGTTTGAGGCACGTATGCACATGTGGGGTCAGAAGATGCCCAAGAGGGGTGACACTGAGTTGCTAGTCAGTGTTGATGAGCATCCCTTCGTTATGGTCACATGTACTTACGTGGGTTTGGATTGGCGAGGGTGTGCCAACATCCTCTTCACATCTGATGAGCTGCCAGATGATAGAGGTAAAATTATTTTTTTGTATATTTAAATTTATTATAGCATGTTCTTTAACTTGTTTTTATTAATTTGTGTAATGAAATTGTATAATTATTGTTGTGTACTTGTATATATTTTGCAAACATTGGCTTTTTTGATGACAAGGAAATGCCGGCACCAGTACCATATGATATAGGTGTGGATCCAGCTAATGATGATCGGGGCATGGCAGATGCTGAGGATCATCAGGAGGCCGGTGCTAGGCGCGGTCGACATGATGCTAGATACCAGATGGAGTTGGGTGACCAACTCAATGCATTGATTGTTGAGACGGGAATCAAGCTTGCTCATTACAGAGACATAGAGGCCGATTATAGGCTATTACAGATGTGGAGAGGCATGTCGCATGACATGTATAGCCTAATGCGGCATGTCGTAGGAGTTACGACAACTTTTACCCGACTGACGAGGACTGTTGAATGTTATAGGCGTGGTCATGACGTAGAAAGTGATGGACAGTCCACGAGCAGCTACTCTTCATCTCATGATCATTCACCTCGTGCCACGTCAGATGAGCATGAGCCTCCACTAGCATCTAGCAGCAGTCATCATGGAGATGAGGCTGGACCATCGGCCACATCCAATCAGCAGCTTGCAGCATCCATTAGTACTCATGATCATGAGCAGGCTGGACCATCGAGCATCGAGGCCGCATCATTGACTGAGCAGGCCTCCACTAGTACTGATATTGATGTTGTAATACCACCAGCTGATCCATGACATTTATATTACAGTTGTATATTTTTAACATTATTTAGTTATATATATATGGTCCGTGTATTTCATGTTCATGTTGCAGTTGTACTTAATTTACATGTTGGTGATCATCATGATGTGTATATTGTTAGGTCATGTTAGATATGTGCATTTAATGTGTATGTGATGATAGCATGAGTTATTTGACATGAGATGTATATTTTATGTTTGTGTTGTGATGAATATGTTAATATATCATGTTAATTGTGTTTTGTTAGATGATCATGATCACAATGATGTTAGCGATTTTGAATGTGTTTTTTATTCAAATATGATGTTTGTACGATGGTTATCATGAACATGATGTTTATTATTTAATTTAATAATAAATGATCATGATATTGTAAAATTTTAATATTTGTAATTCTAATTGTATGTAAAATTCTAAAATTGTAATTATAATGGTGTATATGTAAATTTGTAAAATTGTAATGGTAATTGTAATTTTTTAATTTGTAAAATTGTAATTGTATATATGTAAAATTATAAAATTGTATTTGTGATTGTAATTGTACATGAAATTGTAAAATTGTAAATGTAATTGTAGTTGTAATTCTAATTCTAATTGTATGTAAAATATTTGTAAAATTTTAATTGTATTACTGTGAATTGATTGTAATTGTAAAATTGTAATTGTATGTAAAATTCTAAAATTGTAATTGTAATTGTATGCGAAATTGTAAAATTGTAATTCTAATTCTAATTCTAATTCTAATTATAATTCTAATTTTAATTGTAATTGTATATAAAATATTTGTAAAATTTAATTGTATTAATGTGAAATGAATTCATTAAAATTTTTAAATTTTAAATAATTGTAAAATAATAAATCTAGAATAATATGACTTATTGTAACATAATAAAGTTTAGAAAATAATGTAAATAAATTCATGTACTTTAGAATTATCATTATTTTATTATGATCTTAGATACAAAAAAAAAAACTAATTTATACAGTACGCCATTGTTTTTGAAATCAACATAATTGCAAATAATTATCAAGTGAATTATTGATTTTAACATTAACACAATGCAAATTACTAATTAATTCAAAATACATATTATAATGTTTTGAAAAATGCATCTTAAAAAGTATAATATTGATGAAATAACACATGTACCATATCGCTCTCAGTTCTCATGATCACCCTCATTACCTTCCAGCTCGCATGGCATTATAACACTATTGTTCTCAAAAATATTTTTTGATCTAGGGTCATGTGTCAATACGAACCACCAATCCCTATCCAACACATCTGGATAAAAAAACACCTGGTTGCAGTGTTTAGGGAAAACATATGGCTCCTTAGCTTCATCCCACATCTTTCTAGAGTTGATACATATCAGCCTACTATCGCAATCTTCCTTTACATTATTCCTATCAAAGGTGTCCCACCACTTGCACCTAAAAATAACACATTGGAAAGAAGAGAAATCCACTTCAATGATCTCTTGTATCTTTCCGGCATAACCTAACGTCCCTCGTACTAGGTTTTGATCACGGTGGCTAGATCGACTAGATTGATCAAACTTGACTTCCACTCCACAGTCTTGTGTGATGTTTCCAACATCGCCATTTTCTATGCAAAAATGGTATCCATATGCCCACATAGATGGGAAAAAATGCACCTATTATAAAAAGGTTAAAAAAATCATAGTGTCATGTGTCTTATAATAACCCAACAATTAAAATATGAAATGTAGATGTCTTAATATAAGTTTCAAATTTACATATAAATTAAAAATATTATTACTGAGTTGTTGCACCCAATCCCTACATTTAACGCATCCTCTTCAACATGTGGGTGACGACCGGTAGCACCATATTTCTCTCTGACTTGGTCAGCAACCCAACTGTTGGGGCATATTTTTGGCATATTTTCTTTTAAATGATCGAGATAAGGCACACTTCTACCATTCAACCATCTGAATTATTTCTTGTCACTATCCCATTTCATCCTCTTTTGTTTGTACAATGCGACCCACGGTTGTGTCGCTTCAAAATTGTAAATAAAGAATTTATTGATTGATTCAATTTCTGCATTCGCTGATGAAATCAAACCAACATTATATAGTACTTAGAGATCAAAATATACATTATATCGAAATTCAACATGAATATTAATTACTTTTTGTAAATTTGAAAAATTATAAGTTGCTTACTCTTTATCAAGCACTTTTTTCCACTCGTTTAGAGCAACTCCCCTTCTCTTTTGTCTTCATCCCTTTCATCATCCCAAATCACCGCACCTCATCTATTGTCGATCTGCTTGATGTACTCGCTGGCATAATAGAAATACTCATACGATATGTACCCCTCTGCCATATACCCCTTGGGTTTTTCCCTTTTTCGAACAAAACCTTTAAATTTCTTCATGTACCTCTCTAAGAAGAACATCCAACGACAAGAAACCACCCCAAATAATTCAACCTCATCTACTAGGTGGATTAGAATATGAACCTGTAAGTCCATGAAACTCGTCGGTAGTTCCTTCTCAAACATACAAACAATCTCAACTATCTCTTGACGCCACCGTGGAATGCTAGCCACATGAATCTCCTTTGACGTGATCCAACCTACAAATGCAGATAATTTAGATATGGCACGTTGTAGGTCTTGAGGGAATTCATGTTTCACACACCCGCGCACAAACAAAGGATAATGACACTGAAAAGTTATAAACACATGCAATAATATAAAAATTAGTTATGTTTTATGATCCCCGCATGGGATAAAATTTATTAATATAACAAATAATAAAATCATGCTTTTGAAATTATACGTACTCTTAGAAGATTCAAATGGTCATGTGATTTCAACCCCGACAAATGATCATCCACGGTGAAGCAGCGCCATAGTGAAGACCCGTATGAAGTTGACACCCTCACATCCATTATAACTTCCTTTGCCAAAGATATATCGTATTTTTTTAAAATCCATGGGACATCACCTTCTTTGAAAAACCATGAATTAGAGGGACCAACGCCTGCCTCTGATCCCACACTTTCTAATTGTCTTGGACAATGTTTCTTTTTAGTTTTTGAAGTAATAAGATCTTTCCTAATAGCTAATGTGTCACTTTGTTTCAATGATATGTGCCTCCATAAAGAAGATGAAATATTTTTAAATATATGCATGGGATCTAATAAGTGGGAAATCTTAAGATGCTCCCAATATGGGAGGTCATAAAAGATAGATTTCCTTTTCATCCCAATGGGAAATTTCTCAACATAGGTGTCAAAGAAATCTGGATCATCGAACATAGGCTCCCCATTTGAATCGAAAATTTATATGAACTCCTTCTCCTTCTCTCTCTCATATGCTCTAAGCCATTTAGCTAGTGTCATTATTGGAGGCCTTTGGGTTCTCTCTCGTTTACCATTGAAAGCGGATTTTTCTCTTCTGTAAGGGCAATCTTATGGTAGGAATACCCTGGAGCAATCATACACTGGCTTTCATAAGTCCTTGGACCATCTAGCTTTCAGAGATGATCCACAAAATTTACATTCAAAACACCCTTTTGTTACAAGACCTGTGAGATTTTATTTGTATACATTAATTAATATGCATGGCACGTTAAAGAATGTCATGAAGATCAGAACAAATATTACAATGAATTAAATAACTAATGTGTGAAATAATATTGTTACGTATATAAACAAATCAATAAATTAAACATGTAATTTACCAGAGAAAACTCCTAAGCCTGGATAATCATGTGTCGTGTAAGCACATATTCCATACAATGAAAAACTCCTCTCTACTGTGATGGTTCTTGATACATCGTATACATTTATCCCATCCCATAATTACTTCAATTCATCTATCAGTGGTCGTAAGTAAACATCCATATTCTTCACTTGTCTTCTACCAGGGACTATGAGAGCCAACATAAGATTTTCATTCTTCATGGACAACCATGGGGGGATATTGTTATTGATCACTACTATAGGCCAAAAAAAATAGTTGGTGTTCTGGAGGGAATATGGGTTGACGCCATCCATGGCTATGCTGAGTCGTAGAATTCGTACTTCATCCTTGACTTTTTCGGGCCATGTATCCTTCATATGCTTCATGGCTATTGAATCAATTGGGATTCACATAAATCCCAACTCACTTCTGTGTGAGGCATGCCATCCCTGCAACTTAGCTAATTCTTTGCAACGAAAGGGCCTTTGAATCCTTGGGATTACAGGCATGTGTCTCAATATCTTAAAAGGAGGACCAGTACGTGATTTACCCTTCTTTATTTATTTATCATACCTGTCATGCCCACATTTCGGACACATATCTTTGTCTACATATTCTCCTCTATGTAGAATAAAATCATTTGGACATGCATGATATGATATGTACTCAACACCCAACATTTTCAACAATTTCTTTGCCTCTTCGTAGCTACCGAGCAAGACATTATCACTCGAAATAACCTTATCTTTGAATAACCTGTAGTTGGTGATCATGGAAAAATATATTAATAAATGTACATTAATGTCGATATAATTATTAATGTTCATAAAATTTACCATTTGTAATGTTCATTGCAATGTACTGATTATATTTCAAATTTATATAAGGGAGTACTTTATGGTAACTTACCTCAAAAGTTCTGAGAAACATGCATTCGACAAGCCAAACTTTTCTTTCAAGTATTACAGTAACATCGTTGTCCCCAACTGGGTAGACTTTGACTGACCGCCAGATCCAAAGAGAGGGGTGGTGGAAACAAATTTAAGTCTTTCGAAAAAGGTATCAACGATATGAGCATCATCCCCTAGCTGATCATCATTTTGGAATGCATATAACAACATTGTCTCCATGGTAGTCGTATCCCTTAAGAAATCATCCATACCAACCTCTATTTTATTGCCTGCATTGCCAGCTTGTGAAGAACTACTATTGCTGTAGTAATTCCTAATTGGTGAATCTGGACGTAGTGGGAATTGAATCGGTGGTTGATTCAACCATTCTTGGTATCGTTCCTCTCCGATTTTTTCTCTTAATTCAGTCTTCTCTCGATTTGAAATTGTCGTGGGGTGCAACGGAAGATGGTAGGTAGGTCGTTCATCATCACTAGAATCTTAATAATTAAAAAAAAAAATGAACATGATTAGTACAAAATATGTGATATCAATTAGTAACCACATTGACAATATTGCGTGATTATAAATTAATTTGACATTGAAATAATTACATATTAATCAATATATATACC
Organism: Pinus albicaulis; assembly: GCA_034641835.2. Lineage (NCBI taxonomy): Eukaryota > Viridiplantae > Streptophyta > Pinopsida > Pinales > Pinaceae > Pinus > Pinus albicaulis. The sequence continues at coordinate 619,056,788 of CM076570.1, read as the reverse complement.
AGACAATTATAATTATAATTACCATCATTGTCCTGGAATTGTGGCTAGAAGATGCAATATTGTTACAATTGGCAGGGTGAAGTGGTTGTCGATTTTCATCTACCAAATGCGCCTTGTGGTATGCAGCTCTTGATAAGAACTACCGACGTTTTGGAGCAGTTTGAATATTTTGTGCATCTGAACTCGATGTTGAATCTACATGAACTTGCAAACTTGTATACATTATAAATTTAATTAAATTGTGCATGATTGACTACATCGATAAAAAAACATAAATTCAATTAGATAGTGAAAATATAAAACAAATCTGAAGTAAATATTACGTCTCTAGATGGATAGGGAGAACTCAGTGATGGACTTTGAGAAATATTATGGAACAAGCTAGATTTTGAATAATTTTCCATTCCATATAATATATGATATTTTCTCCCTGCATTTGAGCAAAACAACAATAATTTTGTGTGCACAAACCTAAATGTAATTTAGGTACGTAATGCACAGATAACCACACCAGTGCATTTTTGGTATTGTGCACTGGTGTCGTTTTATAACCCAACGCACTAGTGCGGTTCGATTAAGGGATGCACCGGTAACGAATAACCGCAAATAAAAAAAAGTGCAAACCTATTTTCTTTAAGTGATAAAAAAGCAGTAAATTGAAAAATGGGTGGCAAAATATTTTCAAAAATCTAATTTCATAAAACATTTCTTTAAATACTAAACACTTTTTATTATTTCACTCTTCTTGCAAAAATTTTCAGCCAGAGATTTGTAGGATACATACCTGGAGAAAACAGAGCACAAGAGCACTATGGAGCAGGGAAACAAGTTCGAACATAACTATTTAGACAATCATAATTCCAAACCTATGGTGATTCAACCCTTGTACCATAGAATTTCAAATGATGAGTAAATTTTATTTCTTTTTTTTACTTTTTTCCTGCAGTTTGTTTTATGCAGTGAAAGAAAAAATCAAAGATTATTGTTTTTTTTTACTTTTTCTATAGTTTTTTTTATGTAGTAAAAGAAAAAATCAAAATTTATTGTTTTTTTTTACTTTTTTCTGCAGTTTTTTTACTTTTTCTGCAGTTTTCATAAACAAAATTTTTTTTAAAAAAAATCCATTTTTAGAAACAAAAACCCTAGATTCTTTTTGTTTCTTCCCTTTCTTCTCCCTATTTATGTAATTTCAGAATTAGGGCTTTTCAATTTATATTTATAGGGTTTGTATATTCATAAGACATGCAACCCACAGGACGACTTGCATAATCAGATCCCAATCCATGTTGGCCCTTACATGAATTTAAAAAAAAAAAAAAATCCTTGATGCGCCCTTCGTAACATAGCGCATCGGTGCGCTCTGTTATACCAACACACCACGAAAGTACAATGATAAAAAATTAAAAAAAATTAAAAATATGTTTTTATCAATGCGCCATATGTAACATATGGCACCGGTACACTATTTCATTATGGTGCACCACGAATGTGCTATTTCGCATATAAAAAAATAAAAATAAAAACAAAACTATTTTAGAAACAAACCCTACATTATTTTTGTTTCTTCTCTTTCCTCTCCCTCTTTCTGTGATTTTAGAATTAGGGCTTTTCAATTTATATTTATAGGATTTGTATTGTTGAATATAAGCCTAAGAAATCCAACCCACGAGATGACTTGCATAGTCGGATCCCAATCCATGTCGGTCCTTACGTAAATTTATTAAAAATAAAAATAAAAAAAATCAATGTGCCCTGTGTACCTGAGCGCACCAGTGCGCTCTATTATCCTAGTGCACCGTGCAAATATTGTGATAAAAAATTAAAAAAACAAAATATTTTTTCTCAGTGCGCCATTTGTAAAATATGCAGCCACTGCGCTATTTCGTTATCGCGCACCGCGAACATTCTGTTTCGAAAAAAAAAATCAAAAAATACAAACCTTACATTCTTTTTGTTTTTGCCCTTTTTTCTCCCTCTTTCTGTGATTTCAGAATTATGGCTTTTCAATTTACATTTATAGGATTTGTATTGCTAAATATAGACCTAAGACATCCAACCGACAGGACGATTAGCATAGTTGGATCCCAATCCATGTCGGCCCTTGCGTGAATTTAAAAAAAAAACAGAGCTTTTTTATCAGTGCGCCCAACGTAACCTAGCACACTGGTGCTATATATTGTACAAGTGCACTGCACAAGTAATGTGATGAAAATTAATAAACAAAATGTTTTTTTTCAATGCACCATATGTAAAATATGACACTGGTTTATGCTACAAAAACTAACACTAGATGATTTTTATTATTTTATCATGGTTAACTGGTGCGGTGATTGACATGTAACGCACTGGTGCTCCTTGTTCACATAGAGCACTGTATGGTCTATTATACTATTTGTGCAGTGTGTTTCTAAGACACCCACGCACCGGCATCGGTGTATACACCATGAATGGCGCACCGATTTCTTGAGATTTTTTTTTTACTTGAAAATTTTACAATTTATTTATAAATATACTAATGAATGATATGGTACAGGGTTGAGATTGATAAAGAAATGACTGAAAATAGATCAAGTAACAAAAATACTGATAACACATCAAGAAAAGCAAAAAAGGTAAGTTCTTTGTAAATTATTTACAAAAAATATTATGTTTGAACTATATGTAAGTTTAACTAATATGTATTGTTTATTGTGTATCATGCATAGCTACAAAATGACGAAGCTCGATAAGATTATTTCTGATCTATGACCATAAGAGCGTAAAATCTTGATAGAAAAATTGCAAAAGGATGAATCAGGTGAATGAAAAAATACTATCGATCCAATATGAGTTTATTTTTTTAGTTTTCATTAATAATATAATTAAAATTATTAGATAACATGTGTCAAACAATCTATTAATTCACATCTGTTTAATGTTCTACAGGGACCAAAAACTCAGAAAATGAATGTTTTTCTAAGAAAAGAAAAAAAGTAGAACATGCAAATGAAAATGAATTGCTTCTTAGCTCATCTGGAGTGGTGCTAGAGGTTAAAGAAAGGAGAAAAATTTGTTACAAAAGTTTGAGGGATCTAGTGAAATGAATGTATAGACTTTCTTTCCACTTACAATACAAAACCAATCCAATGATTCCAAGAACCAAATTTTATCTAAACTACATGAAGAGTTTCCAGAGAATTAGTCAATGAGAAATGTCAAAATTTTAATAGCAAAAACGTACAACAACAAAAAAGAAGGAATGAAATTTTAATATTCCTTTAAATGTTTGTCTAGAATTATTTATAAATATCACTTTTGTTATACTTAATTTTCATATATCAATATAAAAATTAAATAGTTTATTGTCATGTTACATTTCCAGGAAGATTATGAAAATCTCAAAAGATGAACGAGCTGATATCAGAAATATGCCACTAGGAATGTCCAAAAATGTGTACAAGGAGATGGTCAAAGAAATGGACAAAATTGCATTGCAGAAGGAGCCATATCAACAATGACATGCTTCAAATGTAATATGTAATCATTGAATTTTTTGATCATTAGGTACAATAAATAAACAATTTAGCATTAAATATTAATTTTCAAATATTTTCTTGCAAAAAGAAAAGAAAATGGAACCCATTCAGCACATAAAATAGGACGACAAGGAAGAAAATGATTGATATCTAAGTTTGTGAGTAATTGTTACTTCCTTATAACAACTTAACTAGATTTCATTTTTGTATTTTTTAAGTTGTTTTACAAAAATCATCATTGAATGTATTCAAACAGGTGCTAACATATAAAGAAGGACCATCAGAGGAATTGATTGAAATTGATTTAAATATGGGTTGTGAGTATATGTTGGCATATCAAAACTTAATTGTGGAATTTGTAAGCATCTATCGATCTTGTTTTACTTAGCTTCGTCTATAATTAATAGAAAAAATAAATCTTTTATATTAAATATATGATTTGTTATGGGGTATAAAACTTGCAGGAAATAAAGTATGGAACTGCGCCAACAGATAAAATCTTGAAAGATGGCATGTTACATGGTTTTGAAAGAATGTGTATATTTTATGAGTCAATTGTTGCATTCGTATGTCATTTCTTTTCGATTTACATTGATGTATATTATTTAATATTGCAATTTTCATTAATCTCACCAATGTATATACACTCATTACAGTTTCTTTTTATGTTTGTAGATGGAAGGTGAAGAAGAAGAAAACAATCAACACCGTGAACAAAACATTCCTGAAAATAACCTAAGTCATGGAAGTAGCTCTAGCAGTGACAATAGTTCAAGTGAAGAATGATGATCACTATGTTTGGATATCAAAGCAAGGCGATGTATTTTTTGAAATATGTCTGTGAAATCAAACATTTTCTTTAATGTAATGGACATAGTGTCCCAATTGAAAGATAAAGGGATACCAATAACTGTCCTATTTTATATGAAAAAGAATGTCTTATATATATAATGAACTATGTTTTAATTTATTCTATTACGTTCTCCATTATCGCTATTGCGTTCTCCATTGTCGTTCTCAAATGCACTAATAAAAAATTAATTCATATGAATATTGTTATAAGATATTTATGTGTCGACTTTTGATGAATAATGAATTTTTAAAAACCACAATAATTATGATATGATATAACAAATTAATCCAAACATCACATTCAAATGCATTAACAAAAATTTAATTAATATGAATATTGTTATAAGATGTGTCGACTTTTGATGAATAATGAATTTAAAACAATCACAATAATTGCACTATCATGGGTCGATGTTTCTAAAAAATACAAAATGAAAACTGATGTGTGTATTCTTACACCAGTGCGTTTGTATTCTTAAGCGCACCAGTGTGTTTTTACGACCTATGGGCACAGCACAAATACCAAAACCAATTAAAAATATCGAGGCATTTGTGAAATATGGCGCGTCGGTGCATTTATGTCTATATATGCACGAGTGACGTTTTACGACCTATGGGCATCGAACGAATACTGATACCAATTATAAATCTCAATGCATTTGTGTGATACTATGCACCAGGGCATTTTTGCGTCTATAAGCACCGGTGCATTTGTACAACCTATAGGCACCACACAAATACTGATACAAATTATAAATCACAGTGCAATTGTGTGATGTTACGCACCGGGGTGTTTAAGTGTCTATATGCACTGGTGCATTTGTACGACCTATGGGAATTGCACGCATACCGATACCAATTATAAATCTTGGTGCATTTGTGTGATACTACACACCGGTGCATTTCTATAAGTCTAAGCACTAGCGCGTTGATATGACCTATAGGCACTTCTCAAATCCCAATACCAATTAGAATGGCCCCATGCGTTGTATCACCAACACTACGCCCGGTGTTGTTTTATACCTTAACGGTGATAGCCCAGCCCTCCAACTGTGTGTAATATTAATTCAACACTTGTTGGTAACCGTGATAGGTTACAGGTCGCACTTATCTTTTCAACTGCGGGTTAATACACATGTTAATGGATTTATGAACATTTCGACTGTTGTGTCGTTATATTAAATATGATTCAAAGGTCCGTGGATTGGATCCACTTTGCAATCTCTATGCAATTATTACCGTCCTTTTCGCTGGTCATTGGGCGCCACCTGTCGATCTTCTCGATTCGGTCACCTCCCGCCTTTCAACAAACCCTACCCTCGTTCTACTGTCATTTTCATTTGTTCACTTGTGCTGCGGGCTCTCCGTTCTGCTCTGTCGAGGTTATGTTGATGCCTCCCGGTTTTTCCTGTTCTATGCGACGAGGTTTTCACTGAGAATGACAACCCTGTCGATTTCCTGTTCTGTGCTTATGGTATGACAATTTTTGTAGTCGAACTAAGTCGACCCTGTTGCTCTGGACTGTAATGGGTTTATAGGTTCCCTTACTCTGGTTTCGTAACTGTTCTTTTGGTTGTGACAGGACGGTCCTTCGGCTCCATGCTCATGGCTCGGTTTATTCGACCGTTTCCGCATCCGAGGTAAATTAATGTTCCATGCTATAACATACTCTGCACTTTTCTCAGGTTCTTATGTACTCTGCTCCTTTTTATCAGGTTCTGGCTGTCAATTTTCGGCCTTCTCTCGCAACGCCGCCTCTTCAATCACAGGGAAACGTTATAATGTTTGTGATCTCGGTTCTATTTCAGTGTATTCTTGTGTTCTCCTTCCAGTTTCTGGCACTTCCAACTTCTAACCCGCTTTCTCCTCTGTTTGTGCAGGTTACCCAAGGTTGCTGGTCACCAAAGGTTCGCTCTCTGCAATTTTCAGGAAGCAAAACAAAACCGGCCCGATTCAACCAACCGGGTAGGGTCGTTCCGACCACGAATCTGTCATTAGCTTCATAATAGGGTTTTGTTTGTTCCTGGTTCCCGCTCTTTTTGTGGTTACAGTCTCATGGGTCGTTGTTTGGCCCAAACTTTTCTCTGTCACTCCATGGCACGAATATTCCTTTGTATGGTCTATTTTAGTTAGAAAGGGTTTAACAGTTGGTCGTCATATGAGCACTGTCTGCTCGGCTCAGAAACCCTTCTGTGCACTCTTTGTTTGTAATGGACAGTGGGTTTACAATTTAATTGAATAAAATGTTTCTTGTTTGCTTTAAAGAAACTCTTACTCTTTTCAAATGATTCTATGGAATTGTATGCATTACCTGGAAATTCGTTGGTGACTGTTTATAATGATGACTGGATGTCCTTTACTCTTTCGCTGGAAGTTTGTTCCTTGTGTGCTGTGACCTTCGCTCTCGGCTTGCGCAAACTCTGTCTTCGTCCTAGACAGCTATGGCTTCTCCTTAAGCTGAAAAATGCTTTCTATCTGCGAGGGTTTTAACCTCTGGTCTTGGGTTTACAGTACATAATTGTCTGGAATGAATTCAGTTCTCTATTCTATTGGTTACAAATGCATTTCTACTTGTAATGGTTTCAAATCTTAGCTATTTCCAATTACAAGGTACACCAGTAAATAATTATGAAATGAACACACGAATTCAATGCATAAAATAGTTTGCTGTGGATTTAAGTTGGAAAATAATTTTTTTCATTACAGAAAGACTGTCATTCTACTTGTCTTCTCTGGCTAGAGATTCGAACCCTACAACTTATTTTCTCTCTGTTTAAATGCTTGCAAGGTGTAACAGTTTCTTGCTTTCGGTTGAACTGTTCAACCAGAATCTGTCTAACTGTTTAGCCAGTTCTTTTAAAAGGAAAATAACCAACTGCTAACTAACTACTAAACTAAAACAGTTCATAACCTTAATCCTACTGTATTTAACTGATTTCTGGAAAATGAAGAAAATAACAATAAGAATAACAAGTTTAATAACCTGTCCAACAATACGTGAAATTTTCGGTTTTCTTCGAGACAGTCAACCACGTTCTGTCTCCTCGGAGCTGGATGCTCCTGCATCAGGCTCCCGAGGTGGAAAAAATTCATGGCTCCGTTCCATGATGTCGTCGATAGAATAACCTGTTTTATGTATCTGCGTTGCGTCGAGCCACGAACTATCCTCAATCGGACGGTTCTTCCACTTGACTAAGTACCGTAGATATTCCTTCCTGCGTGTGCGCCTGGCTACCTGTGTGTCGAGGATCCTCTCGATCTCAAGGGGCTGTGCCATGGGCATCTGTCTCATCCACGAACTTTCCTCACAACTGGTGTCCCGTGTTGGCTTCTCTGTTGCGCTATCTTATGGATCAGTGACATAAGGGAACAGATCTGCCACGTTAAATATGGGAGAAATACCTATCCCTGGTGGCAACTGTAGCTCATAGGCATTTGCAGAAAACTTGCGAGTGATTTTGCAGGGGCCGATCTTTTTATACTTCAGCTTGTTATATTCCCGTTTTGGAAACCGTTCCTTGCGTAAATGTGCAAGGACTTCATCTCCAACGTTAAACTGAACTTCCTGTCGCTTTGAATCAGCTCGCTGCTTATACTTTTGACTGTTGTCCTGCAACTTCAACTTTACCTGCTCATGTAAGTCGCTCATTGCTTGGGCGAAATCTTCCCCATCAGCACTTCGTTTTTCGAGTTTTCCCAAATATCGCAATTCATGCACTCCACGTGGATGCATGCCGTATAAGTTCTGGAAGGGACTATAACCGGTGCTGCGATTAGGTGAATCGTTATATTCGAATTCCGCCTGAGCAAGTACGCGGTCCCACATCCATGAATTTTCGCCTATTAAGCTCCGTAGCAGATTTCCCAGACTCCTGTTCACCACTTCAGTTTTCCCATCGGTCTGCGGGTGGTAAGCGGAGCTGAACTGTAACTGAGTGTCCAAATTCTTCCACAGGGTTTGCCAAAAATGTCCGGTGAACTTCACGTCCCTGTCGGAGATGATGGACCTTGGTAGACCATGCAGTCTGACGATCTCTATAAAAAACAAATGTGCTACATGAGTAGCATCACTGGTTTTCTTGCAAGGTATAAAGTGTGCCATCTTTGAAAACCGATCTACCACTACCATTACTGAATCGAAACCCCGCTGTGTCTTAGGCAAACCCAAAACAAAATCCAAGCTGACGGAGTCCCACGGTCTGCTCGGAATGGGTAATGGAAAATAGAGACCTGTATTCTGACTGTGACCCTTTGCCAGTTGACATATCTTGCACCTGCTTACGTACCTTTGTACGTCCCGTCGCAACTTTGGCCAAAAATAAAAATGCTCAACCTGCGAAAATGTCTTGTCTATACCGAAATGTCCGGCTAGACCCCCACTGTGCTTTTCCCGAATAATGTTCTCTCTCATAGAACAGTTGGGAATACATAACTGTCCTCCCTTAAATAGTAATCCTTCCTGTAAATTGTAGTCCAACCATGGACAATTATTTCTCAACAGAGGGTTTTGGCAGGCCTCATAGGCCTCCTTAAAATCTGCATCTGTTTGATACAGTTCCCTGACGTGCTCAAAGCCCAAAACCTGCATTGTACTTTCCTGTAAGAGTAGGGTCCTCCTACTCAGCGCATCTGCCACCTTGTTCGCCTGCCCACTAATATGTTTCAACACAAACGTGAAACTCTGAAGATACTCAACCCATTCTGCATGCTTATGGTTCAATTTATGTTGCTGCATAATGTACTGTAATGCAGAATTATCTGAAAATAAAACAAACTCATTACCTAACAGGTAATGTCTCCAATGTTTTAACGCTTGTATAATTGCGTGGAACTCCTTGTCATAAGTTGAGTACTTATGTCTACTCTCGTTCAGATTTTCACTGAAATACGCGACTGGTCTATCCTCCTGACTAAGCACCGCCCCAATGGCTGTACCACTGGCATCACAACGAACTTGAAAAATTTGTTGAAGTCAGGCAGCCTCAATATCGGCCTTTTGGTGATCTTCCTTTTCAAAGTCTGAAAACTGTTTTCTGCTGCTTCGGTCCAGTGAGAAGGCTGATTTGCCTTCTTAATTGTATCCAGCATGGGTGCGCAGATTTCACTGAAATTCCTGATGAATTTCCTGTAAAAACTTGCTAGTCCGTGAAAACTTCGGACTTCAAATAAACTCTTTGGAGAAGGCTAGCTAACTATAGCTGCCACTTTTTCTGGGTCCATCTTCAGTTCATTTTCTGCAATTATAAAACCCAAGTACACTAACTCCCGCTGAAAAAAAGTACACTTTTTCAGATTTATCAGCAACTTATTTTGCTGCAGCTTCCTCAACACACTTCGAACATGCCTGAAATGTTCTTCCTTGGTTTTACTGAAAATCAGTATGTCATCTAAGTAAACAATTACAAACTTCCCAATGAATTCTTTCAGTACTTCATTCATCAAGCGCATGAAAGTACTGGGAGCATTAATCAGCCCAAATGGCATCACCAGCCACTCATACAGCCCTACATTTGTCTTGAAAGTTGTCTTCCACTCATCTCCTTCCCGAATTCGGATCTGGTGATATCCACTCTTCAAATCAATCTTCGAGAAATAAACCGCCCCACTCAAACAGTCCATCATATCGTCCATTCTCGGTAATGGAAATCTGTACCTGATAGTAATTTTATTAATGGCTCTGGAATCCGTGCACATTCGCCACTCTCCTCCCTTCTTTGGAGCCAAAACTGTCGGAACTGCATAAGGGCACATGCTCTCTCTAATCAACCCCTTATCCAACAACTCCTAAACCTGCTTCCTAATTTCTTCGTGGTCCTTAGGACTCATGCGATAAGCTGCTTTATTTGGCAGACTAGCCCCTGGTATAAAGTCAATACAATGACTGATACCTCTCCTGGGGGGTAGTTCATCCGGAAGATCGTCCACCACGATATCTCCAAATTCCTGCAACATATTTTGGATTGCCTCGGGTAAGTCTGAAATCTGTGTGTGCAGTATCACTGTCTTTGGTCTTCTTACGACAGCAAAATTTACATCATTGTCTTCAATCTGTTTTAGAAATTCTTTTCCACCCATCAGTAGCGCTTTTACTCCACTGGTCTCTGCTGTACTTTCCTCTTTAATGGGTACAAGCGTGTGCTTGATCCCATCTTTGAAAAACTTATAACAGTTTGTTTTGCCATCATGAACTGCGCTTCTGTCAAACTGCCAGCGCCTTCCTAGCAGTATATGACAGACATCCATTGGCATAACATCGCAGATAATTTTGTCCTTATACCTGCCTATCTGGAACTCCACCTCACACTGTTCATCAACTAACAGTTGATGTCCTTTCTGCAGCCATGACACTTTGTAGGGAGTGGGATGCTTCAGCTTTTTCAATCCCAATTTCTCCACCATCTCCATAGCCACCAAATTGTCAGTACTTCCGCTGTCAATGATCAGCTTGCAGCACTTACCCTGTGACTTGCAAACTGTTCGGAACAAAGCCTTCCGCTGGTCAGGTTCTGCAATTTCTTTTGCTGGTTTCAACAACACCTTATTCAACACCAAAGCTTCACCTGTCTATGGTGCGTTCTCCACTTCCTGAGGCAATGCCTCAGCTTCCTCCGACTGGGCAACATAAGCTCCTCTCCCATCTGCTGGTTCACCTTCAGGACAGTCATATGACTTGTGCCCCCACTTGTGGCACCGATAGCACTGGACAGATCCTCTGCCCCGACCATTTCCTCTCCCTCGCTGGGCTGGTCGTCCTCCTCTAGTGCTATTTTCCTTTTCTGCTGTTCCTGCAGATTTGGAACTGTTGCCTTCTTCACTTGAACCTGTACCTCTGCCTCTGCCAAAGGCCTTTCCCTTTCCTCTGCCAGATCCACCTCCTCTCCTGGCATTTTGTTTCCTGTTTATTTTCTCCTCTGCCTTCAGAGAAAACTGGTATGCTTCATCTAAAGTTCTGGGTGAGAGGATACCAATTTCATCCAGTATTTCCCCTCTCAACCCATTCACGAATCTGGCTGTCTTTTCTGGGGTATCTTCCATATACCCTGCCCGCAGATTCAACTTATAAAACTCTTCTGTATATTCTTTAACAGTCATTCCTCTTTGCTTCAAGTTCTGTACCTGCCTATACAACATGATCTGATAGTCTTTCGGCAGAAACTTCTCCTTCAGTTTTGCTTCCATCCTGGTCCACTTCTTTATAAGCTGTTTGTGTAGCCTTTTCCTTTCGGCCTGAACGTTGTCCCACCACAAGGACGCATGTCCTTTCAACTTTGTGGCAGCGAACTTCACCTGCTTGTCCTCACTGGTTTCCTCAAACTCAAAATACTTGTTTACTTCACTTAACCAGTCCAGTAATACATCTGCAGACAAACTTCCGTCATAAGTGGAAAGCTCATGCTTTGGCTTATGACTGGATAGCAAAACTGATTTTAATAACCTGAGTTCAGGTGTCACCCCTTCAAACTCGTCTTCTAGTTCTGCCACATCTTCATCACTATCATCTGCTGGGTCTCTCCTTCCCCCAACTTCTACTGCTGTCAATATTTCACGCAAAATTCGAATCTCCTCACGCAGTCCCTCTTCTGCTACCCTTCGGACTGCTCTTCCTCTTCCTCTTCCTCTTCTGCCAACCTCCATTTTTTTTATATTCAGCAAACCCGCTCTGATACCACTTTTGATAGCCTAGCCCTCCAACTGTGTGTAATATTAATTCAACACTTGTTGGTAACCATGATAGGTTACAGGTCCCACTTATCTTTTCAACTATGGGTTAATACACATGTTAATGGATTTATGAACATTTCGGTTGTTGTGTCGTTATATTAAATATGATTCAAAGGTCCGTGGATTGGATCCAATTTGCAATCTCTATGCAATTATTACCGTCCTTTTCACTGGTCATTGGGCGCCACCTGTTGATCTTCTCGATCTGGTCACCTCCCGCCTTTCGACAAACCCTACCCTCGTTCTACTGTCATTTTCATTTGTTCACTTGTGCTGCGGGCTCTCCGTTCTGCTCTGCCGAGGTTATGTTGATGCCTCCCGATTTTTCCTGTTCTGTGCGACGAGGTTTTCACTAAGAACGACAACCCTGTCGATTTCCTGTTCTGTGCTTATGGTATGACTGTTTTTGTAGTCGAACTAAGTCGACCCTATTGCTCTGGACTGTAATGGGTTTATAGGTTCGCTTACTCTGGTTTCGTAACTGTTCTTTTGGTTGTGACAGCACGGTCCTTCGGCTCCATGCTCATGGCTCGGTTTATTCGACCTTTTCCGCATCCGAGGTAAATTAATGTTCCATGTTATAACTTACTCTGCACTTTTCTCAGGTTCTTATGTACTCTGCTCCTTGTTATCAGGTTCTGGCTGTCAATTTTCGGCCTTCTCTCGCAATGCCGCCTCTTCAATCATAGGTAAACGTTATAATGTTTGTGATCTCGGTTCTATTTCAGTGTATTCTTGTCTTCTCCTTCCAGTTTCTGGCACTTCCAACTTCTAACCCGCTTTCTCCTCTGTTTGTGCAGGTTACCCAAGGTTGCTGGTCACCAAGGGTTCGCTCTCTGCAATTTTCAGGAAGCAAAACAAAACCGGCCCGATTCAACCAACCGGGTAGGGTCGTTCCGACCACGAATCTGTCATTAGCTTCGTAATAGGGTTTTGTTTGTTCCTGGTTCCCGCTCTTTTTGTGGTTACAGTCTCATGGGTCGTTGTTTGGCCCAAACTTTGCTCTGTCACTCCATGGCACGAATATTCCTTTGTATGTTCTATTTTAGTTAGAAAGGGTTTAACAGTTGGCCGTCATATGAGCACTTTCTTCTCGGCTCAGAAACCCTTCTGTGCACTCTTTGTTTGTAATGGACAGTGGGTTTACAGTTTAATTGAATAAAACGTTTCTTGTTTGCTTTAAAGAAACTCTTACTCTTTTCAAATGATTCTATGGAATTGTATGTGTTACCTGGAAATTCGTTGGTGACTGTTTATAATGATGACTGGATGTCCTTTACTCTTTCGCTGGAATTTTGTTCCTTGTGTGCTGTGACCTTCGCTCTCGGCTTGCGCAAACTCTGTCTTCGTCCTAGACAGCTATGGCTTCTCCTTAAGCTAAAAAATGCTTTCTGTCTGCGAGGGTTTCAACCTCTGGTCTTGGGTTTACAGTACATAATTGTCTGGAATGAATTCAGTTCTCTATTCTATTGGTTACAAATGCATTTCTACTTGTAATGGTTTCAACTCTTAGCTATTTCCAATTACAAGGTACACCAGTAAATAATTATGAAATGAACACAGGAATTCAATGCATAAAATAGTTTGGTGTGGATTTAAGTTGGAAAATAAGTTTTTTTCATTACAGAAAGACTGTCATTCTACTTGTCTTCTCTGGCTGGAGATTCGAACCCTACAACTTATTTTCTCTCTATTTAAATGCTTGCAAGGTGTAACAGTTTCTTGTTTTCGGTTGAACTGTTCAACCAGAATCTGTCTAACTATTTAGCCAGTTCTTTTAAAAGGAAAATAACCAACTACTAATTAACTACTAAACTAAAACAGTTCATAACCTTAATCCTACTGTCTTTAACTGATTTCTGGAAAATGAAGAAAATAACAATAAAAATAACAAGTTTAATAACCTGTCCAACAATACGTGAAATTTTCGGTTTTCTTCGAGACAGTCAACCACCTTCTATCTCCTCGGAGCTGGATGCTCCTGCATCAAACGGCCCGGTGCATTCTCCTTCGACCACCTCGGGGCTCCGGCTACAGGTACGCACTGGTGCATTAAATCCTGATTAGTGCACCGATGAAAAAAACATATATAATTACCTCTGGCCGCCCATTTTTTTTAGTTGTGTTGAATTTCTGTTAAAAGCTCCGCCAAAACCTCCATAACCATAAACGGATGTTGTAGCAAATGTTTTTTTGACAATTTTGGCCAATTTTATAACACTAAAAACCTCCTTTATAACCTCTGCTAGAGGGTATTTTTCTTGTAGTGCCCTACCATGACTTATCAACAATTGTGACTAGTGACTTCGTATAAGTACACCATCACATTAAATTATATCAATCATAATCTATGTCATATACATGTATTATTTATATTGTTTGTCCCAAATTTATATCAATATATTGTCCTTACGTTGAATATTTTTCAGGAAATGAAATCGTATTCATTGCAAAATTGATTGGCATCATAATACCTTATTCTTTCAGATACCTTATTCTATCAGCGAACTTCATTTGTGCTTTGTAAACATGGTTACAACACTATGAAGATTGTATGGTATTGACTTTTGGGTTCCTTGGTTAATTAATAGCTTGATGAGATCATTTGTATTCCTTTCCTCTATTAGGCAATGTGAAAACCACATGCATACAATATTTTGATGTGTGTTTTAGTTTTCTATGATCTTTTTGGTTGATCTAAGCTATTAAAACACATAAGGCATTCTTGGTAATCTCACTTACAACTATATGCTCTAGGCCTGTGTCATTGGACTGACCCTGTAGCACTCAGAGAATAGGTTAAATAATGGGCATTTGATAATTCCCTATCCAAGCTTACCCTTATTCATTTCCAATTTGACTAATTCGTTGGTGGATGAGGTGAATGTCCAATCAAGCACCCCACAACCTATCATTATTGTGATTGTTTATTTTAATTAATAGGCATTATATTCCTTGAACTACAATACACACTTCCATTTGTTGATTTTTTATGTGAATGGCATAGCACAAAAATTTCATTGATTTGTTGTGTGATGGCATAGCACAAAAATTTCATTGATTTGTTGTGTGATGGCATAGCACAAAAATTGCATTGAGACCAAATGTGGGAAATAAAAACAAAGCAAGTGTTGTGACCACACATTCATTCAAAACAACATAGTGTATTTATTTTTGTCGTTCACTTTGTATTTGTTTTAAAATGTGCACTATACAGTGCACACTACATTTGGCCTAACAGAGTGATCCTTTTTTTGCTTGTATATCAAAGGAGAGAATTTTGGTTTAAGAGTACTATGTATGCATAGTCAGATTTTAGGCTATGCTACTTAGATGAAACAAAGTTCCATTCATTTGGTTTGTTTCTTGTTTTATGTTTGGTGTGTGTGTATTTGAATGAAGTGAACAAGATTTGCACAAAATTGATATTTTGGACTATGGGGAGGAGATCCCTAGTCCAAATTCCATTTTCAAATAAACATTATGTTTTGGAAATTTGGCACAATGCTAGGGATTTCAAGGTTATCTGTATGACCGAGCCATTGGAGGCTAGGCTTGATCCTGTAGGAACCTAGTCCTTGAGTCGTACAATGAACAATTTTACTTCTTCTTTATTCACTACAAGGAAAATACCCTCTAGCAGATGTTTTATAGGAAGCCCTTATAAAAATATCCCAGATATTTGTTTGTAGAGGAGGTCACTAGAAGAGGTTTTTGCAGAAGTTTTTTTTGCAGTGCATTTCTCATCATAAAATGCACTGGTGCATACTATAAATTGGCACACCGAGACATCGTGCTCTCCATAAAAACCCATCCGATGCATTTAAGTACTCTAGCACACCAGTGCTCTATGTACAAACTAGCTTGGTGTGTCTTCGTAATCCAGAATAGCATAACGATGTGCGGTGCGCCATTGATAAAACCGCCATGTGCTTCTCAAAATTGAGTGCACCAAAAAAGGGTTAATTTAAAAAAAATTACCGACCGTAAAAACCTCATTTTTACTTATTCAGTGCTTTAGAACTATCAAGCACCTATGTGATTTTGTATTATGTGAGGCGCCCTGCCATCAGTGCTCACATTGCCCGCATTGTTGCCTTCCATTGTGAACTGTGTGGAGTTTGAATTTTCGAAAACGGTGGGGAAATTTATTTTTTTGAATTCCTCGGAAAAGGTGCCTCCTCAATTTGGAAATGTACACATAATATACTTGTTTCTCAATAAATAAACCTTTTAGCAGATTAAAATTTGAAATTAACGGTTAAAAAAAAATTAATGTGTGTTGATGCCTATAAGTTTATAGGCCACACCGCAAGAGGTGTTAATGGAAATTGCACCGGGTTTTGGTGTTCCACCAAGAAAACGTGCACCGATAAAATTAAAAAAATAACACGGCGTTGCAGTCATTTATAGGACCACACCATTGAGTATGTAATGCTATCGGGAAAGTGGTTCATTGACCAAACTAACTACCCTAGGAAAAATAGTTAGGTCAACGCACCGCCCGCCCGACAACATTACATAGTCAATGATGCAGGCATTTACAGGACCATACCATTGACCATGTACTATTGGTTGGTGGTGTGCAAACATTTTTCATGTGCACCGGGTGCAGTGCACGATAAAGAAGTACGCACTGGTAACGGTGTGTTACTATTTTTTTGGGCACACCGAGTGTTTTTTTTTCAATATATATATATATATATATATATATATATATATATATATATATATATATATCTAATTTAATAAAAAAAATGTATTTAATATGTGAATCATTCAGTGACGTCAACGAAAATAGCAAAGGGAACAACAAGAGCATATGGAGGACCGTTATAATGTGATTCAACTGTGGGAGGCACGGGAAAGGGAGGGACTTTTATACCCTCCCCCTATTATGGAAACCACCCCATTGGTCCTATGGGAGATAGGCCTCCTCAAGTTCTACAAGGAGGCTACATCCCTGAAGGGGCATAGTGGGCTCTTGGGAAAGTTAATATATAGGTGGGATGCCCACCGACAGGCTTTCCATGTCGGTCATGGCTAGTGGTACGAGCCCTCTGAGGAGGAAATATATTTTATTACTGGCCTATCTAGGGGAGGGAAGGATTTTGCCTAGTTCCCAGATGTTCCCATTGGTTATGCAACAAGGAGTCAGTTGGCATACTCCCAGAGATACATTATGGATGATATAGTTTCTCCTGTATATTTTTAGGTGTCCAGTGGTCAGTTATGCATTTCTTCATTTGGTTTAGAGGAGGTGAGGTGCCTCTCACTACTACTGACAACCATTGCACACTTTAATATTGATGGGCAGCGCATTAGTTTCCCTCTTTTATTTATTTTTATTCTTTATTCCAGGTGCCACAACTTGTGAGATGGTCTGCGATTTTTTTTGCGACAGTTTTTTACAGCATTAGATAGATGTCGTTCTCAGACACGTGGGAGGTTGACTTTCCCTTTTGCTTCAGAGTTATTTTGTTTATTTTTTGAGAGGTTTCCAGAGACGAGGCCTAATTTTGTAATAATTTCATATAGGAAACATTAGATAGGAAACAATTTCATATAGGCCCATCAAATAGGCAACAATTTCATTTTTCCCTAATTTGTAATTGCTATAGGAAAATCAGGCAACTACAAGATTCCTGTAGCACTACAGGAAACTCCTATAAATGGTACATGAAACTCATTTGTGAAGGAAAGAGGCTGCCTAAGGGTTTCTGAACTTTAGTTAGGGCATGATTATTCATTTTTTTCTTATGCCTACAATCCCCAAACCCCTATTTCACTCCATGCGCAAGGTTTCCCTATCTTAACCCTATGTTGCACCTTGGGCAGCTAAATCATTGAAAACTTGGCATAGTAGCACTTTCTCTTTCCTATCCTCCACTCCATTCTTTCCATGACTTCCTTCATAGCCTCCACAAACCATATCCCTCCATTTATCAACAAACTAAAGAAAGAAGAGGAAAGAAACAGACTGCTACAGGTATCAGAAATTTTCCTATAGAAAATCTGTGTGTGGCACAATGAGGCCAAAAGATGAAGGAAATATGATGTATATGACTCTAGGATACCACCAACAAACTCTAGAGGGACAAGAACACCAGCCATGGCATTTGAGCCCTCCATTCAATACCTGCAATAGAAAGAAAACAAGAAAAGGGTAAGAAACTCACTCAGGAAAGATAAGAAGCTCACTTAGAAAAAGCTTCTCACTCAAAAAACAAATAAAGAAATGAAGACATAGCAAATAAAAGACTTAGGCTGCCACCACAAAATCTAGCTCCTTGCACAAGCTTCTTCAACACCTCACCAACACCAGGTAATTTCAAGTATGGCCTCTCACCCCTCGCTGTGCATCCATAATGGCCAAAATAGTCAAATGTCGAGATTTATAAGTTTAAAAGGAAAAAAGGTGGTGAGTTAACTTGGACACCTTCATAACATGAAACTAGAGGAAAAGTGAAAGTGCATGCCACATGGGCAAGTCAAATAGAATCAAGTAAGAGTGGATGAGTACGAAGGGAAGTGATCATGAGGTCAAAAATGATTAACTGAAGTGGGGGCCAACAGTCTCTAAGAGGAAACTCGAGTTAAGTACGAGTCACCACAACGCTCCAAATTTGGTTAAAAATACAATAAAGGTAATATTTGTCTCATTTCCACCATTTTGTTGAGCATTTCAAAGAGTAGCAAGAGAAGGAGAGCAGTAGAATCCATTAGAAGAGTAGCATCGAAGTTTGGGCTTGCATGCACCATCGTGCTATAGGAAACAATGATTTTTTACATGCAACTTCAACAATAGACCAGCATAGGATTAGAGGGAAACACAAAGTTACCTATGGGTGAATTAGCTTCCCAAAGCCTCCATATATCAAAACAAAATAGAAGGGGACCAAGGTAAGTAGATTGTCATCCTCCAACACTAAAATTTATTCGTACAATTCACACTCAACAAAATTAAATTTGGCAGTTAAAGGGTAACATAATTTTCTTATATTTTTATTCAAGGCCTCCATCTCTAAGACTTACCTCTAAAAACCTCTCACCACACTCATATCACAACATTAAAATGGGAGCGGGATTCAACATAAGGTAGCCTACAAACATTAAGAGAATTAGGAAGCACCCTTAGGTTATGGAAATATTCCGAAATCACCAATGGCTAGGGCTCTTTGAGCTATTGAAAGGTTTTGATGATGAATTAGCTAAAGAATTTGTAGTGGCTCTGCAGTCACATTCAGAAGAGAGAGCCACCACTCTGATTAGAGGACTATCCAGCACTCTATCTCCTAAACTCATAAGCAGAGTTACCACCTTGCCCTTATGAGTCAAATGGGTCAAGGAAAGAATGCCTAGCACTATAGCCAAAAATAATTTCTTCCTACTAGGAGAGGAGTACATTCAAGATAAAAATGGTATGAGGAGAGAGAGCCTTCCATACCCCTGGGATGAAGTTCCCTTGTGAAGGAAGATTGAGTGTGGTCTATGGATATCATTTCAGATTTTTAAATGAACTTAGGTTCCAAGGAGAGCTTCCACTTGAACAGAGATTAAGTGTCCCCAACTTCCTCCTAAACTCAATAACTGACATGAGCCATAAAGTGAGACAAAGGAAATATCAGCACTGTCACCTCCAAGTTTGTATGAACCCCGGGTTGATAAAGTAAATTATGTAAACCTCTGGGAGTTGCAACATTCTTGGTGCAATACCAGGGCTCACCGGTAGTCACACAATGTGACAACTTGTTAGATGAAGCCATGAGTGTATGGACATCGGTGCAAAATGATCCAGTAGTTCATCAGTTGCGCAACGCGCTCCATCAAAAGGAAAAAAAAAATGAAGAGATCTGAATAATGGCACCGAATTTGGTTCTTACACAGCACCTAGCTCGTCTGCAGGAGTGCCAAATGATAAAAATAGAGATTGAAGACATGCACCACAAAGAACAATTGCTAGAAGCATGCATGCAACCATGGGCTAAGGAGGCTCTTCATATTTCACAGACACTAGATAACACTTTAAATATTGTTCAGCAGACACAATGCAACATCGAGATTTCCATTGAAGGGCCCACCACAACAAAGTTGGTTCAGAAAGCGCATGAAGCTTCAACACAAATTTTGCACATGGTGCTCCCTCTGAAATATTATGTTAGCGCGCTCCAATCCAAGCTCAAGGAGCGACTCCTTAGTGACTCGAGACGAGTCACATGTTTATGTTGGTGGCCAGTTGGAGCGGGGTCCCCTGGGGGATCACCTTTTGATGTAATTTTATATAATTTTGTATATGTGCGTTATGCGAATGAGTCAAGGGGATTTGGGGTGGTTCAAAGTCCCTAATTTTGATGTAAATGGGTTTAAGGGTAAATTGTGGGCTACAAACAATGGTTTGAGACAATAGTGTATTCATGTTAAAGGAATATAAATAGATATGTCGAGTCTAAGTCAGTCATGTAATGTTTTGATCTAAGTACTTATGCATCTTTGATACACTCTAAATGGTTTTGTCTAGGTTGGGTAGAAAGGCTCTTGCTAGTTGTGTGCGCGGAGACCTTGTCCTGGCTGTGTGCAGACTCCGCTGGTTGTGTGTGCGGAAGGGTTATGTGTAAGGGAAATTCTTCTATGTATTGAAAGGATCTGACTTAATACAAGGAAAAATTTTGGCAAACTTATTGTGTTATTGGTTCAAGTTATTTATCTATTGTTTCTGTTAATATCGCACTATTTATGTGTTGCTAATTGATCATTGCACAAGATATATGTTATGGTTATATATGAATATTGATGGTTGATAAATATTCTTAATTAATTGCACATTAATTAGGTCTGGATCTGTTTCTGTTATACTTTCTCTGCGCTAAATCAACCTGCGACTCAGTCTTATTTTGTTAAGTATTGCACACATTCATGATTCAACCTTATTCTATTGCGTACATCTATTTATGATTGATACAAGTTTGCATTCGATTTGCGTAGGGCCACTTCATTATTTTCACCCATAGGGTGTGGAAACCTGGTTCTAGCTCCCCCCCATACTTCTTCGATTGAGACTTTGATCTGCACAAGCAGGTCACTACCGAAAGGGCCAGTAGTTGGAGGGTTTGTTGGTTTCTCCATAAACTCTGAACTTGGGTCAGGACCCCTCAAGCCAACACTAGGCCTAGTGAACCATTGGGTATAATTAAAGGTTTCAAATAGGAGTATGTGTTATTTTTTACTTGTGTCACTATGATCTATGAAACCATATGTTTATTAAAATTGCACCAATTCAAAAAGATGCTCAACTTATAGTGAGCAGAGATAACTAGGTCTATTGAACCATTGGGTATAAATAAAGGTTGCTAATGGGAGGTTGGGTTACTTATTTTTTACTTATGTCGTTATGATCTACGAAACTCTAGGTCAACCATTGTAGTGTTTAACATTCTTTGGTTGGATATTGTATTATTGGCTATTATGAGCTAAACACTTCTTCCTCTTTCACAATGTGTCTCCTCTTAATACTTTGGTTTCTTCACTCAATCATTTTGTTCTATGGTTTTGATAATTAATAATAGTAAAATAGATCATGAAGAAAACAAATATATATATTTAATGATTTAATAGGTCAATTTAGTAGTTTTAGTGCTTCTTTTGAGTTTGATTTAGTTAAATGCTAATAGTATCTTGTGAAATTATCTAATGGCCAAATGTGTTTGGGTCAAAAGGACCTATTCCATTGGGCATGCTACATTATGCCTTACAATAATCAAGGTGTGTGAAGTGTCCCATCAATATCAATACCAAAGGTGATAACACCCTATTTCTTCTATAGAAGGGAAAACCTCAGTCATTGATAAAAAAATAATCAAATTATTAATAGCTTGGTGGGGTTGCAATATATTCATTGTATTGCATCACAACTTATAAACTCACACCAAGAAGGGAATTCCATATGTCCCTTCTTTAGTGCATCGAAGTAACTTTTATGTCATGAGAACATCTTCAATGTAGATAGGCTCCTATCAATGGTGCACTTTAACCTCAAGCCTTACAAACCCCTTTTCTAAATCCCACATAGCTATCATCAATAACCTTCCCCATTCTCAATCTAAAATATGATTAGAAACTCACATTATTGGGAAGGGGTTATTTGTCTCCCTTCCACATCACTATAAGGGCTAAGTTGATGATCATGGGCTCTATTCTCCAGCATCAATATTACCTTATCAATGGCCCATATTTGCATTCACCTGAATTTTTATACCATCAAGACTTACCTGTCACAGTTCACATGGATAATTTTCCATCCTATTGATTTGCAGTTATGGCGCACACCAATTATGGCTTTCTAGTTATTTTTATGGCATGTAGCATCACTATGTTAATTGGCCCGCTAATACAAATTGGGTTAAAAATGTTTGTCATTCTAGGATTTGGTCAATAACATGGAGCCTTACAAATTCATAAGGACCTCCCTTGAAGGGTGTACCTTTATGACCCACACGTATAGGGCATTGCCACTTATCTCAAGGTTAGAGAGTTAATATTATTTAAAACATAATAATTTGGTCATGGTCAATTTTATAAATCTGAAATTCATTGGGTTTAATGTTTTTAACATTGTTTTCTTGTCTATAATTTAAGCATAATTTCCCAATCCCAATAAAAAACATGAAAGAGGGAAATGGAGGTTGGCAGGTGTTGTGTTTTAACTCACAAAAATAGAAAATTTTCACATTAATGTTAGAATTTTTAGGCCCCATCACTAATTTAAAATTTAAATCAAGACATAATCCCCTCAATGCATTAGAAAAATAAAATCACTAAAATGGTAAAATAACACAAAATAAAACATTTATAACCTCAACTACATTCAATTATTTATTCACGAACCATGCAAATGTTACATTTCTCCATATACATGGAATATATCACATTTTTCCATATACTTGTCACCCATACACGATAACACAATATTTGCAGGCTAGGGGAAAAAGTACATTAAGGAGTTATTCTTTAATGAAAGAACCATACCATTAGCGCCCTCACAAAAAAGAAAACAAACATGCATTCCCATAACGACGACCTATATTGCTGCTGCTCAATGACGTCTGGTGTAATAGATGATGATCATGTCAGTCATCAGTAATTTTTTCTATTTTGTAGATGACTAAATGCTATCCTAGATTTCTAAAAACAAGATTCATGAATATTGTGGGTTTTAGAAATCTCACTTCCTTCATTATCCTTAGTGTTGAGATTCAACAAGATGATGAGCTTAGTGAAAAGAGTCACCTTCACTAAGTGGGCCCGCAGGCTATTTTTGGCGCAAGTATATTTTTAGACTATGTCTATTTTTAGACATGATGACCATAATTCAGAAGTTGCAGGATGCTATTTGTAGATGGTTAATCAAGTTGGAAAAATAGATGAAATTCTATTTATAGAATACTGGGCGAAGTCTATTTATATAACGTTGATCTAAAAATAGATGCATGTCGATTATTATTAGCCCTTAATAATTATCAGACACTAAACAACAACGTGGCGGGGGTTGCACAGTGGAGGCAGGCTAGCGGGAGGTTGAGATCAGTGCATGGATTTGCAAGATTGTTCATGATTAGTGTATGACGATTGTACTATATTGAGAGCTTGATAAGCTTTGTATGAGGATTTTCATATGATTCCATGATACATAATATATATTTGGGGTTTTCAGCTTCAGGCTTTCCTGGTTAAAAACTATGTTATGTGTGATTATTTTTATTTATGCTTTACATGTGTGTGCAATTAATTTTTCCGCAAAAGATTAACAAGTGGAATTGATTCAGTATCTTGCATAAAGTTAAATAGTGTGAGATAAGGTGAATATAGGACATATGCATGCTTAATGCATATAATTTCTACATGGTATCGGAGCATTGTCGATTGAAGATTGCAATTTTAAAGTGAGTTTGTGCTGGTGGACAATTCGAATTTTCTACAGAAGATTCTTGGTGCAGAAGTTGAGTATACATTGAAAGTGATTGGAGTATGCCCTTGATGGGAGCTTGAATTACATATCTTGGAAGGACAAGATGGAGGCGGTGCTGGAGGATAATGGGCTAAAGGAGTTCATTGATAGTGATGTTCCTAAGCCGGGATCTAGCGATGCTGCATTACTTGACGTATGGAAAAAGAAGACAGCAAAGACGAGGAGAATTATGTTGGAAGGTGTGAAGGACCATATTGTATCTAGCCTTTACAGGAAAGCCACTCCATTCTTAATGTGGAAGGCTTTGACAGAATTATTCCAAAGCAGAAGTGACCAGAGGAAGTTAGCGCTTAAAGACAAGCTCAGAAAAATAAAAATGGAGAAGGGCGACAGTATTCCAAAATACCTTAAGAAGTTTGTCCACTGCAAGGATGAACTGGGAAGTGTGGGGGTCACTGTTGATGAAGAATACTTGGTGAGCTTGGCTCTCCTTGGGCTTCCGAAGAGTTTGCATAGCTACGAAGACTCTGTCAAGGGACAGGAGAAACTGTCGGGATGGGAGCGACTTTGGTGGGATCTTGTGTAGGAGGAGATAGGATGGGGTACCAGGGATGGATCTTCATCGAAGAATGAAGATGAAGAGAATTGCGCTTTGGCTACCAAAGCAAGGAAAGGGAAGGGGAAGAAACATCCTTCAAAATCTGAAGCTAAAGGTAAGAAGCAAGATTTGTCCAAAGTGAAGTGTTTTCACTGTCACGAACATGGACATTTCGCCACTAACTGTCCACAAAAGAATAAGAACAAGAAGGATGTTGGATCTACAGCTGGAGAGGCCATAGCCTCGAAATTTGAACTTGATTTCTCTTTGATCGCTTGCTTGGTTTCAATCTATATGGTATCGGGGTGGTATCTTGATAGTGGTGCGTCTTTCCATATGACGGGAGACAAGGAGTTGTTTAGTGACTTGGAGGAGAAGGACCTCCATATGCATATAGAGATGGGTGACGATGGTTGGTGCAGTGTGACTCACATTGGGACCATTACCTTTGAGAGGGAGTCTGGTAATCCATTCTTGTTGAATAATTTTATGCATGTTCCAGGTCTGAAGAAGAACTTGGTCTTGGTTGCAATGCTAGAAGACAAAGGTTATGATGTTGTTTTCAGTGAGGGAAAAGCCTTCCTTCGACAAAAAAAAACGGGTCAAACCAAGAAGATAGGGGTTTGAATTAAGAATCTCTACAAGCTTGAGGTAGATGGTTGTGTTGCAATGGTGGGCAAAGCAAAAGAAGTAGTGAGCCGGGATGAGGGTGAATTATGGCACAGGAGATTGGGCCATCTTCACCATGGCGCTTTGAAGATTTTGCAGAAAATTTCTACTGGACTTCCCAAGGGTACTCTTGTGCAGTCAGATCAGTGCAAGGGATGTACTATGGGTAAGTTTGTGAAGACCACCTTTCATGAGAAGGAGAACCATGCTTCGGTGATCTTGGAGAGAATTCACATAGATGTGTGTGGACCTTTCTCGGCTGCTTCAACAACAAAACATAGGTATTATGTTATATTTGTTGATGACTATTCTCGTAGATGCTAGATCTTCTTCATGCAGAAGAAGAGTGAAACGTTCTCAAAGTTCTGTGAGTTCAAGGCATTGGTGGAGAAGGAGTTGGGGAAGCAAGTGAAAGCTCTACGGAGCAATAATGGTGGTGAATACATCTCGAGTGAATTCAAAGACTTCTGTAGCAAAGAAGGAATTAGAAGAGACCTCATAGCACCTAATAACCCACAACATAATGGGGTCGCAGAGAGAAAGAACAGAACGATCGTGGGTACTGCACAAGCTATGCTTGAGAGGGAGCTAGACTTGCATGTAGTGAAGGAACGTCTTGTTCTGAAAGATGAGCCTTCGGATGTGGATCAGCCACAAGAGGAGATTCTTGGAGTGGAGGAGTCCACTTAAGCAGAACCAAAAATCAGACAAGGCAGAAAGCGTACCACAAAAGCTGAGAGACTGAAGCTTGATGCGGCAGAGAATGTAGGAGTTCCTACATCACAACGCAGACAGAGACAGTCACCTAACCGATTTACTGGATACATGACTCTTATGAGCAAGTGTATCGTGACAGAGCCATCTTCATTTGAAGAAGCAGTGCAGGAGCCCACATGGGTAGATGCCATGGTGGAGGAGTATGACTCCACTATCAGAAACAGTGCTTGGGAGATTGTTCCAAGGTCGGTGGGAAAATCAATTGTAAGATCAAGATGGATCTACAAGATAAAGCAAGCTACTGATGGGAGTGTCGAGAAGTATAAGGCAAGATTTTTTTCCCAGGGCTTCTCACAGATCGAGGGGATTGATTATGAAAAAACCTTTGCACCTGTCGCGTGGTATTCTTCCATACGGACCATCCTTGCTCTCTCAACACATATGGGTTGGAACATTCACTAGATGGATGTGAAGACTGTGTTCCTTAATGGGATAATTGAGGAAGAGGTGTACATTGAGCAGCCTGAATGATTTGAGATCTTCAGCAGCGAGTCGCATGTGTGCAGGCTCAAAAGAGCGTTGTATGGGCTGAAACAAGCACCACGTGCTTGGTACACTCGGATCGATAACTATTTCACTGGACTTGGCTTCACCAAGAGTGAGGCGAATGCAAACCTGCACCAGATTGTGGTGGAGGGTAAGCTTTTAATCATTGTTCTTTATGTTTATGATTTAATACTAACAGGGGATGAGCAGTTGATACACCCATGCAAGGCAGATCTTGCAAAGGAGTTTGAGATGAAGGACTTGGGCCTCCTTCATTATTTCCTTGGATTGGAAATATGGCAGCGGGAAGGTTAACTATTTGTGTCTCAGGGAAAGTATGCCCAAGAGATACTGGAGAAGTTTCACATGCAAGGCTGCAAGCCTATCGACACTCCTCTTCCAGGAAATTGGAAGAAAGAGGATGCTACATCGGCAAAGGTAGTGGATGCCACTGTTTATCGACAGTTGGTGGGTTCGCTCATGTATTTAGTCAATAAAAGACCGGACATATGCTATGCAGTGAACCAACTTTCACAAGCAATGGTTCAGCCTACCAAGCTCTTTCAGAAGGTAGGCAAGTATGTCCTGAGATATCTCAGGGGCACATCTGAGTATGGTTTATGGTACAGATAGATAGATGAGGTGAAGTTGCATGGCTTCACGGATGCAGATTGGGCAAGAAGCCCAATAGACAGAAAGAGCACATCAGGAGGGATTTTTAGTATCGGATCTACGACATTTTCTTGGTACAACAGGAAACAAAGATCTGTGGCACTCAGTTCAGCAGAAGTAGAATACATGGCAGCAAGTCAAGCTACATGTGAGGCTATCTGGATGAGGAAGATTTTGGTTGGTTTGTTCGGTTCACATTTAGATCCCACAGTGATACATTGTGATAATCAGAGTTGCATTAAACTCTCGGTTAATCCTGTGTTTCATGATAGATCTAAACATATCGATATCCGGTATCATCATATCAGAGATTGTGTGCAGCGGAAGATCATGTTGCTTCAGTACATTCCTACAGAGGATCAGGATGCAGATATTCTGACGAAGGCACTCACCATGATAAAATTCGAATACCATAGAGGCAGGATCAGGGTGAAGGATAATCCCTATCTTGTTGAGAGGGAATTTTGAGATTCAACAAGATGATGAGCTTAGTGAAAAGAGTTGCCTTCACTAAGTGGGCCTGCGGGCTATTTTTGGCGCAAGTCTATTTTTAGACTATGTCTATTTTTAGACATGATGATCATATTTAAAAAGTTGCAGGATGCTATTTGTGGATGGTTGATCAAGTTGGAAAAATAGATGAAATTCTATTTTTAGAATATTGGGCGATGTCTATTTATAGATCGTTGATCTAAAAATAGATGCATGTCGATTATTATTAGCTCTTAATAATAATCAGACACTAAACAATAACTTATTCTCTTGGAGCACTTTGTTTCAATGCACAGATGTGGGACATCAGTGGAATTATGGAATTACACAATTCCCAAGGGTTTACTGGATCTAATGCATGGAGGACTCAGTTAGAACTCAAGTGGCGGAGTTATGACACAATTGGAAGAAGTAGTTATGGAGTTGTATTTAGTTTAACTCAGTTAGACTCAGTTGAGCTAGTTGTATCTAGTCTAACTGAATGATACACTAGTGAGAGTGGAGTGAATTAATTAGTTAATTAATTCACAAATAATAACTCATTAATCAACTAAACAATACATCAGTTAACTACAGTGCATGGAAGTTTCAGTGGAGACCCAGTGGAGAGGTAGGTGAAAGGGAAAGATAGACTATCTGTTGTGACTATAGTGATGCATTGATTTCATCACACACACATTGGAGTTGCCAATGAGGATTGCGTAGTCAAGGAAAGGGTAATTCAAATTCATTCAGAGTTATTCTTCAGTAGGGATTGCGCATTGGAGGCAGGCTAACAGGAGGCAAATATCGGTGCATGGATTTGCAAGATTGGTCCTGATTAATGTATGATGATTGTACTGTACTGAGAGCTTGATAAGATTTGTATGAGGATTTTCATATGATTCCATGATACATAATATATAGTTGGGGTTTTCAGCTTCAGGCTTTCCCGGTTAAAAATTGTGTTATGTGCGATTATTTTTATTTATGCTTTACATGTGTGTGCAATTAATTTTTCCGCAAAAGATTAACAAGTGGAATTGATTCATTATCTTGCATAAAGTTAAATAGTGTGAGATCAAGTGAATCTAGGACATATGCATTCTTAGTGCATATAATTTTTACACTTAGGATAATTTTTTTCGCTATCTCATTACTCTGCCATTCCCTGATTAGCCTATCACTCCTAGAAGAGCCCTCATGGGCTCATGACACTCATCTTTGTCCAATTTTCACACCCATAACATCAGTACTCTATTTTTCCTACCCATAACCCTTCCACTTCCACCTAGGATTTCCAAATAACCTACCATTTCCCATGTTCATCAAATGCCTCAAGCATTGATGGTCTCAAAACTATCTCTTTAGACTCTTTAGATAAATCAAGTACATTGGATTTTGGATCTTCAATACATCAAATTATCAAAAACTATGTTTTTCATACTTGAGGACCCTAAGCCAAGCTTTCAGTCAAAGGACAAGCCTAAAGAGACTCGTGTAGAAATTATATAACTGATATGTTATACATCTGAGATTCTCCTAATCACACACTATTTTACTTCATGCACAATACAGAATCTCTTCTACTATTGATCATTACTTGCGGAAATAAAATCAATTGCATGCACACATTAAAACCATAAAAATTCACACATATGAACACAATAATTTTATGGGAAAGCTTAAAGCTGAAAACCCCCAACTATATGTATATTATATGTCATAGAGATCATATAAAAATCATCATACAAATATCCTCACAAGATCTCAGTACAATCTCCAATTGCTACACACTAATCAGGTCCGATCTAGCAAATCCCATGCCCCGATCTCTCCCACCTGCTAGCCTGCCTCTACTGTGCAATCACTACTGAAGAATGGCTCTGAATGAACTCAAATTGGTCCAGCCTTGCTCACAAAATCCTCATTGGCATATCCAACCACTGTGTGTTGCAAATCATGCAACACTATAGTCACAACTGATAGTCACACTTACTCTTTCACCTACCTCTCCACTGGTCTCCACTGAACTGTCCATGCACTATAGTTAACTGATGTATTCTTCAGTTGATTAATTAGTTAATATTTAGTGAATTAATTATTAATTAATTCACACCACTCTCACTAGTGTATCAATCAGTTAGACTAGATACAACTAGCTAAACTGTGTCTAACTGAGTTAAACTGAACACAACTCCACCAACTACATCTACAACTTCACCAAACTCTGTCACATGAGTTCTAACTGAAGTCATCCATGCAATAGCTCCACTTAACCCTTAGGAATATCATAATTCCTTCTGTCAGCTCCTATGCCACATCTGTGCACTTAACTGAAGTGCTCCAAGAGAATAAGTTAATGTTTATAGTCCAAATATTATTAAGAGCTAATAATATTCGACATATCTATTTTTAGACTGGCAATCTAAAAATAGATTCCGCCCAAT
The DNA here is from genome assembly GCA_034641835.2 of Pinus albicaulis. NCBI lineage: Eukaryota > Viridiplantae > Streptophyta > Pinopsida > Pinales > Pinaceae > Pinus > Pinus albicaulis. Next base: position 619,026,614 of record CM076570.1, on the reverse strand, counting down.
ATGTCTAAAAATATAAGTCCATATATTTTCCAACTTGACCAACCATCCACAAATAGCATCCTGCAACTCATAGAATATGATCGACATGTCTAAAAATAGACATAGTCTAAAAATAGACTTTGCGACAAAAATCACCTGTGTGGGCCCCACCTAGTTTAGGTGATCATTTTCCAACTAGGATCAGGAATGATGTTTCAGGATGCCTCCTTCACTGTTTATTGTTGCAATCTTCAACACTCCCTCTCAACAAGAAAGGATTGTCTTTACATGCGACATGCATCTCCATGCATTCGCCCTGTAACCTTTGCAAGAACCATGCAGCTCCATGCATCTACTCTGCAACTCTTCTGAAACTGAATAGGCTCCAAAAAACTCAATCAGTCTAATGCATATATCATCAAAGTCTTTGACTTTTTCTTAGCTACTGCACATGTCTTCAGGAACCACTGCGATGTTGAACTCTGCACCCATGCACTCTGCACTTGCCAGTATCCGACACTGTCACTTTGATCTACCTGCATCAATCCAACTGATCATGCTACTGCTGCTCTGTGTGGGCACCTCGTAGCCAATTTCAATTCATGAGATCCACACCATTTCAATGAATCCTACCCATAAATCTCCTCTTGGGATTACTCATGCATGTTGCCCCCCCTCTCACCTGGTGGTATAGTTGCATGCACTCCCTCTGCCCATCTAGCACGAAATTTCTCTGCATAAGTGGTTTCTCCCACTCCATGATCATCATCTTGTGGCTGCTCCACATCCCGAGGTTCACTCTTACCTACATGCAAATCCTGCTCCCTCTCAAGCTTCAATTACATGTCTTTCTTGCACTTCCCAACAGTAGGAAGCTCCGTAGAAATCCCATCTACTTCAAGTCTATAGAGATTCTTGGCTCGAATCCCAACCTTCTTGACTTGTCCTGTTGCTTTGTACCAAAGGAAAAATTTTCCTTCACTAAAAACAACATCATACCCTTTATCCTCTAACATTGCGACTGAGATTAAATTATTTTTTAAACTTGGAACATGCACTACATCTTGTAAAAGAATGAGTTTACTTGACTCCCTCTGAAAGGTAATGGTACCAGTGTCGGTCACATTGTATCGTCCATTGTCGCCCAACTCAACATGCAACTGGAGATCTTTCTCCAGAAAGTCACTGAAAAGATTCACATCTCCCGTCATGTGAAAGGAAGCGCCACTATCAAAATACCACCCCGATCCCAATGCACTAGACACCATGCATGCGATCAATGAGAAGTCCAGCTCAAATTGCAAGGAAAGAGCCTCACCAGCTACAGCTCCAGCAGCCTGCTTGTTCTTCTTCTTCTGTGGACAATGCGTGGCGAAATTCCCATGCTCGTGACAGTGAAAACACTTCACTTTGGACATGTCACGCTCTTTGCCATTCGCGCTGGATTGAGAAGGATTTTTGTTTCCCTTCCCTTTTCTTGCTTTGGAAGCCAAAGCGCAATCCTCTTCATCGTCATTCTTTGATGAAGAGCCATCCCTGGTACTCCGCCTTATCTCCTCCTGCACAAGATCCGACCAAAGTCGCTCCCATCTTGGCAGTTTCTCCTGACCATTGACAGAGTCCTCGTAGCTATGCCAACTCTTTGGAAGCCCAAAGAGAGCCAAGCTCACCAAGTCTTCTTCATCCACATTAACTCCTACACTCCCAAGCTCAACCCTGTAGTGAACAACCTTTGTCAAGTATACCGAAATAGTGTCATTCTTATCCATTTTCATTTTCCTGAGCTTGTCTTTAAGCGCCAATTTCCTCTGGTCACTTCTGCTTTGGAACAATTATGTCAAATCCTTCCACATCAAGAATGGAGTGGCTTTACCATGAAGGCTGGACATAATGTGATCCTTCACACCTTCCAACAAAATCCTTCGACACCTTGCTACCTTCTTTTGCCATGCGTCAAGTGTGGCTGCATTGCTAGAACCCGGTTTAGGAATATCAGCATCTATGAACTCCTTCAACCCATTATCCTCCAGCACCGCCTCCATCCTGTCCTTCCATGCAATATAATTCGAGTTTCCATCAAGGGCATACTCCAATCGCAATCCGTTGAAATAAATTTCAAAGAATGCTCAATTTTGACACCAAGAAAACCCTGCAGCAATTTCGAATTCCACCAGCACAAAACTCAACTGTTTCAATAATTGCAATTTCTCCAATGATCAACCCTCTGATACCATGTGGAAATTATATAACTGATATGTTTTACATCCGAGATTCTCCTAATCACACACTATTTGACTTCACGCACAATACAAAATCTCCTCTACCATTGATCATTAATTGCGGAAATAAAATCAATTGCATGCACACATTAAAACCATAAAAATTCACACATATGAACACAATAATTTATTGGAAAGCTTAAAGCTGAAAACCCCCAACTATCTGTATATTATATTTCATATAGATCATGTAAAAATCATCATACAAAGCTCCTCACAAGCTCTCAGTACAATCTCCAATTGCTACACACTAATCAAGTCCGATCTAGCAAATCCCATGCACCGATCTCTGCCACTTGCTAGCCTGCCTCTATTGCACAATCACTGCTAAAGAATGGCTCTGAATGAACTCGAATTTATCCAACCTTGCTCACGCAATCCTTAAAGTCATCTCCACTAAATTTGTGGTGCAAATAATGCAACACTATAGTCATAATTGATAATCACACTTTCTCTTTCACCTACCTCTCCACTGGTCTCCACTGAATTGTCCATGCACTGCAGTTAACTGATGTATTCTTTAGTTGATTAATGAGTTAATATTTAGTGAATTAATTATTAATTAATTCACACCACTCTCACTAGTGTATCAATCAGTTAGACTAGATACAACTAGCTAAATTGTGTCTAACTGAGTTAAACTGAACACAACTCCACCAAATACTTCTACAACTCCACCAAACTCTGTCACATGAGTTCTAACTGAATTCATCCATGCAATAGCTCCACTTAACCCTTAAGAATAGCGTAATTCCTTTTGTCAGCTTCTGTGCCACATCTGTGCACTTAACTGAAGTGCTCCAAGAGAATAAGTTAATGTTTATAGTCCAAATATTATTAAGAGCTAATAATATTCGACATATCTATTTTTAGACTGGAAATCTAAAAATAGATTCCGCCCAATATGTCTAAAAATAGAAGTCCATATATTTTTCCAACTTAACCAACCATCCACAAATAGCATCTTGCAACTTATAGAATATGATCGACATGTCTAAAAATAGACTTTGCGATAAAAATCACCTGTGTGGGCCCCACCTAGTTTAGGTGATCATTTTCCAACTAGGATCAAGAATGATGTTTTAGGATACCTCCTTCACTATTTCTTGTTGCAACCTTCAACACCTCACACTAGGTCACTAGGTTTCATAGGTTGTAGAATTTCCTTTGTTGTTCTAAATCATTGTTTTTCATGTGTCAAGAAGCTAAATCAAATATGATAGAAGGTCAGCACATGATTGTCCAAGATGGATCAAAGGTCTCCAAGGAAGGCGTCTTTAATCAAGCACAAATTCTGCAAAGGACAGTTGTCCATTTTGACATTTATGCAGGAATGTCAAGGTGGCTATCAGCAGAAAATTAGGTAAGGTAAGAGGCCAGCTCCTCACTAAAGGACATCCACAGCAAAGAAGGAGGAAGCAACCTATGTTCAAGGAAAATAAGGGTTTCTAGGACTGATTGGACTATCATTTTTCCAAGCAAGGAGTCGAGGCAACACAACACAAGGACAGAGGCACACTAGCACAACCAAGCATGAAATGAATATTTTTAAAAGTTATAAATGAGGAAGGGAAAAAGGTGAGGTGAACTGAACAAAAATGAATGAAATTGAAAGGGATATAGAGAAATTAGAAGACAACACTAATGATTTTTCTCTAACAGCCCTAAAACCTAAGGTTTTGGAAAGATAGGAGAAGAGGGTGAAATAAAGATGAGGAGCCTCCATGATGACAGGAGAAAGAGAGTTTTAAGAGGCTCTTAAAGGTGACTTCTAGGGTTTTCCAAGGTAAATTTTTTTCACTGCCTCAAAGGGAAAGCATGAAAAAATATCAGTGTAATTAAGGTCAAGCCTTCATTTTCAATCATTGTCCCTCAAATGGTCAAGGGAAAGAAAGCATACGATTAAGATTCAAATGGAAGACCAAGCTGAGCATGAGTTTATTGTTATGTGATTAAATGTGTCAAACACCAGAACATCAGACAGAGCTAAAATCATTGTGTCATGGCACCTACAACAAATCAGAAGTGGCCAGAGAGAGTTAGCATACAGGATGGTGAAAGATGTGATGCTTGTCAAATATAGACTTAGCATGCCTAAGGATCAAATGAAAAGGATGAAAACAACCTTCTCACTCACCTCTCAAAACAAAGGCAATTTGATCTCCTAGATAAAACAAAGAGGTTTTCAAAGGGTACTGCCATCATGCAAAGTGCTTAGAAAGTTATGAAAGTGATTAGAAGACATGAAAATGGTTCAAACACAATGAATCTATAACTCCAACAGGCATCTGCAAAACAAGTTTTAAAGGCATCAATAGGCCAAAGAGAGCCAAAATCCATGATATCAGCTACCTGAAGAGCAGCAAAGAGAAATGTTTGAGAGAAAAAGAGACCATTTTTGTGTTTTAATTCACCCCCTGCCAAACGTAAAAAGAATATTAGTGAAATTACAAAGAGATTAAAAACATTACAAAGTGGGTTTTGTAAACGATAAATTTGTTTTCTTAAAGACTATAAAAGGGTCAATTTTCTTATCACTTAGCTCATTATGCATTTGAAAGGAGTAAAGAACCTCAAAGAGAAATTTTTGAAGTTTAAGTGAGAAATTCCGGGCAAGGTTACCAGTGCTACGCTTTTGATCCGGTGTTGCACTCAGAGGACCCGGCACTACGCGAATAGGGGTTTCTGCAGTATATTTTTGCACTGCGCTACACATATATCTGAACGTGTTGTGCGTACAGACGGGCGCTGCGCCCAGGAAAAACTGACACAGCCAGAAGCCCAGCGCTGCGCTCAAAGGCCAACCCAACAAGCCCATCTCTACCTGGCGCTGCGCCCAGGGACCGGCAGGACTGCACGAGGCATGCAGTGTTGCGTCAAGGAACCCATCGGGCCTGCACATGGGCAGTGCTGTGTCTAAGAGCACCCAACTCACCCAGACTTCTTCCTGGTGCTACGCTTAGGCAAAAAGGGCCTTTTTTGCTTGCAAAATTGCTCAAACTGATGAAAAAGACCCCTCTAGGCTGCTTCCAAGAAGTGGCAGTGAGAAAGAGAGTGATTATGAAGAAGAGGGTGATGATGGTTAAAATGAGCCTAGAAGCCATGACAACAGTGAGGCTCTTAGTGATCAGAAGCAATAAATCAGAGATGAGGCAGAAGACATGGGGGTTGATGATGAAAAAGAGGTAAAATATGAAGATAACAGCTTAAATGGAGATGATGATTGTGAAAAAAATGAAGAAGAGGTTGAAGATAGTCATGACAGTCATGAAGACAGTAAAGAAAGTCTAGAAGTTGGTAGCCAAGATAAAGGTCACAGAAATAATGATAAGGGCAGTTATGATGAAGAACAAAGTGAAGATGCACAAATTAGTGAAGAGGCCAGCAGTGAGGCTAATGATGAAGGTGAAGAGATGAGCAGCAGTCCAAGTGATGAAAAAGAATACCTAGAAGCCCATGATGACAGCCACAAGGCGGACACCATAATGAGCCAAATTGAACCTTTTCCCTTGGCATATCAAAGAGGATCAAGACATGTGTTTGCTGCCTCTAAAAGGAAAGGGGCCATGACTTCTACTCCTATAAAACCAAAGGACAAAGGAAAAGAGAGAAGCAAGGACAAAGGAAAAGAAAAGGTAAGCGAAGGAGAAGAAGATCAACATGAGTTTGAGAGGGAGTTTGAACTCGTTCATATTGACAGTGATAAAGGGGACAAAAAGAGGGCCCATAGCATACTCTTCCAAAGAAAAAATTCATAGATTAAAGACCTACAAATAAGCCTTGACATGGAAAAATACATCATTCACTATTACAAATATGAGCACAAACATATGAAGAAGATGAAAAGATGGCCAAACACTATGCCTTGAAAAACAAACTCACTACTGCCAAGCTCAAAAAGGCCCTCATTGAAATTCAAGCACTAAAAGGAGGAAAATACCAAGTAAACCTTGGAATCTTGCCTCAGATTTTCTACAGGTCTCCCAAACCCCATGAGGGATATATCCACAAATTTTGAAGAATTTTTGACAATTTTTGGTTTTTTTGTGAATTTAGAGGCTGATAAGCGTAGCACCCCTAGCACTATGATTTTTCCTCAGACATCCTCAGAGGGAGAAATTTACATTTTTGGATTTCTCATGCCTAGTACACCATTCTCACCAAATTTTAGAGCATTTGGAGCATTTTTTACTCCTCAAAAGGTCAAAAAACACCTCATTTTTCACCTTTCTGCCTCATTTTCAAGTTTGGCGCTGCGCTCAGAGCAGTTTGGGGAATTTGGCTTTTTGGACAAGTTAAAGGAGCTCAATTAGAAAACCAAAGGTATAAACCATATATATTTGGCTTTTTTTTAATCAAAATTATTGAAACTCAATTTTAATATATATATATATATATATATATATATATATATATATATATATATATATATATATATAATTGAAATAATAATAAATTTTATATTAAATTAGTAAATATTTTAATATTTTTTATTAATAAAATTTAAAATTTAGAAAATATATAATAACACATTCGATTATATATAATTGATTAAATTTATTAATAAAAGTTTTGAAAATATATATTATAAATTAAAATATTTTAAAAAAAATTATTTGTATTTATAAATTTAAATTTTTTTTATTTTGATTTTTTTAAATTTTAATATATTTATTTGAGATTATAAATTTAAATTAAAAAATAAAATATATAAAATTTTTAAAATTTTAATTTTAGTAAGCTAGATAATATAATACAGAAGTCTTAATTACAAAGCTGGTTTTTCAAAATTGTCTAAATTATATATTCTAAATATTAAATTGGTTAAATTTTTTGGACAACTATTCAAAATACTCAAATTTCCAACCTAAACAATCACAGTTTATCCCCAAAATACAAATAAGCAAGTTGGAAGAAAACCTTTCATATCTCGCATCTACACAATTACAATTTAATATAGTTTTTATACATAAATCTGTATATATATGACAATTTTTTAATTTAAAATATATTTTTAAATATAGAAATCCATTTAATCTCTTAAAATATGAAAAGTTATAGATTTCAAACAAATTTCAATACAACAATTTAGAATAGATTATAATAAGTGTACTGTTAAGTCATTCAAAAATTCACAAAAAAAAAATTCAACTATGTTAAAGAGATTGATTGAGAAAAACATAGAACCAGCCGAATCTGAACCGTAGCAAAATCTGCCAAACTACCAAAAAAAATTCTAGAAATCTGTTTCAGAAACCCTCATTGCAGCAACCGAAAATTTCTAGAAATCTGTTCAGAAACACTCAGTGCAGCACTGGGGCACTGAAGGAGGCTAAACTCAATACAATGTCATATATATATATATATATATATATATGAGAGCCCTGTCTGTTTTTCAGAGATATTTTGTTTCTCCATTTATAAAGTCATGGAATGGTAATAAAATAATAAATGTGTTCATATACATTTGGGCCTTGCCATGCACGTGGAGTATGGAATGTGGTGCTGGAATACGAACGAATATAACAGAAAACATTCAGCAGATTGTTTTATCCACTCTAAGAATCTCTGTTTTTTCAATATTTCTCATAAAAAGCGAGTATACCTAATAATAATATTTGACAGGGGAATTTCCTGGAACAACTTGAGGATCACGTGACCAGACAAATGTGTTCAAATGGTTTTAAAAATTGAAGATCAGGAGCGGTGAGTTATGTTTCCTAGTATTACTGGATAGATGGATGATCTAATCTTTCAAAGTATCATGTGACCACATGGGATACTGTGTTATTTTAAGAGGAGAATCTGGAACAATTTCTGACCTATGACATTATATGCACAGAACATTTTGTTGGATGTTAATGCTTGGAAAGCGAATCTGATTGAAAAAGGTGGGCAGTAATGTATTATTACTAAAAGTAGCATGCTAAAATCACTTAGTGATACGCAGCCAATGGAACCATGGAGATACTGGTTGTTTTCCACTTTCCAAAGATAACTGAATCTGGTACTTGTGTCTTTTACCGGGGCATGCCATGTGGGGTACAAGCTTAACCTCTGCCACATCTTGTCATGGTACTATTTAAATTTGCCAAAAAGCATGTGTGGAAAACATTAATTTTTGACTGATTTTCTCGGGATGACTTTGTATTATCTGTGCATAATTGTGTAATAATCAAATTTCAAGATTTGTTATTAATTTCAAGTTATATATACATAATTTTGAAAGTTTGGCTACTTTCAATTTTAAGTTATAGAGTATATCTTTATTTCAACCATTTCATCATGAACAAGTTGAAAAAGAATACATTTCAATGTACAAGAGTTAATTAGATACACATTAAAATATAATATCTCTTTCTAATTATTTAAATTTTACAAATATAATATAATCAAATAAATAAGTTAAATTTTTAAATAAAAAATAATAATAAACTTATTTTTTGTAACTTTCAATATAAATTTTTGATAAGTTTATATATTGTTATTGTTATTATTATTTCAATATGTTTATAAGAGAGAATCAAATCCATGTATTCATATGATGTATGAGTATCTCAATCAAACCATGGAAGTCGTGTTCATTCTAGATCTTATTAGGATCTCATCATCTCTCTAGGGGCTTTAGTTAAAGGATGATAATTTTATCAAATTACTATAAAATAAATAAATTTTTTTTTAAAGGATGATAATTTTATTAAATTACTCTAAAATAAATAAAAAGAACCTATTGTTAGTTCACTCTATTCAAACACATGCTTGAAAGAGTGGGATGTTAAAGCATAAGTTTGATTATAATAAAAAATATGTTACTTTCTTCCTATCTTTTTTAAGAATCTCACCTAGCTTCAAAAAGGTTGTTCTAGGCATTAATGCTACACAGAATAAGTCTTGTTGGTTTTAGGCTTGGGATGAGATAGGTGGAACCAGAGCTATCAAGCATTCTCAAACTATCTGCAAAGTATCATCACAATGATAACAATATCGTTAGAAACAAGAAGAAGAAAATGAAAAAGTTAAGAGATAAAGATGTGTGAAATCTAGAAACGAGAATGATACCCTATCAAAAACATTCACGCTAGAAAAATTTGGCAAGCTTAATAGAAATTTTAATCCCAAATATAATCATTAAATAATTTTATGTGAAGCAAAGAAAAAGCACACATTATCTTTATAATGATTTACATTCATTTCTTATTTAAGTGTTTTTTTCCCATTATTTATTGTATTTATGAGGATGCCATGAATTGCATACTAAATTATTGAGGGCGTTGAAATACATATCATATGATACCAAAGATATAACAGTGTCATGATTTTTAACAAGCAAACACATAGCAGTACAAATGCAATAAAATAAATATGAATCAACATGTTTGACACTATTAGAGAGATGGAATATGTGAACATGAAAAAGACACGTGACCTAAATTCCTTTCGTTTGCTCAATTTTTATTTCTTACTCTTCGAAATTGAAAACCAACAATTCATTTGTAATTAGCTGACTAAAAGGCTGACAGTGCCATTACAATTATTTTCATAAGCTATGACTAATTGTTTTGCCTTTTTACAAAGCAAAGAGTAGAAGAAAATATAAAAAAGGAAATAGCATTATGGAAGTGTAGACGCAAATAATAACAAAGAAAATTGCATTACGACAAGTCTGAAATTCAAAAAAGTGAAGTGTAAATCAAATGCAGTGTTAATTCTCATATTGACAACAATTGAGATGGAAGTAACATAAAAATATGAAGTATGTAAACTATCAAATGGGGGTACCATAATTTGTTCAAGGAAGTGTCATAGTATTAAGTTGAATATCAGGGAATATTTTTGGATAGTATTATGGTTGCACTCCAAATTGGTAGTAGTAATTTTATATTACGGGTCCAAAGGTGATCCAGATCTTGGGGGAGGCCCCCAAGATCTGAAATAATTGAAATGCCAACAAAATGAGAGAACACACAGTAAATAAAACCACAGAGTTTTTTTTTTAAAACAGAGATAACTGTAGAAGCTACCTTGTGGTGGACAATCTGTCCTTTTACAAGATGCGACTTGTTATTTATAGAATTTTTTAGTTACAATACCACAGGTAAATTCTATGGGTGGATAAATACCATGGGTGATGAATATCATGGGTGGATTCCATTTACAATACCATGGATAAATTCCATGTGTGGATGAATACCATGGGTGAATGAATACCATGGATAGATGTCAATTACAATGCCATTAGTGGATAAATACAATGGGTGGATGAATACCATGGGTGTAGGCCATTTTCCATTCGGATCATTCCTCCCTCCTTAAGAAGCAATGGTCCTCATTGCATGAATTTCCCTCCTGAGAACCCTTTGTTGAATATGAAGAGGCATTGAAGAGAGGAGTTTATGTGGTTAACCCATAATCGTGATGAATGAAGATCCAAGGATAGAGATACATTGTAATGCTTGTGACCAACTGTGATATTGACAGCGTGCGGCCTAGCAAATGGAATTCAATGATGTGTGGGTTTTTTGATGACCCATAACCATGACAAACAAAGATCCGAGGATAGAGATACCTTGTAATTCTTGTGACCAACTGTGATGCTACAGTGTGCGGACTAGAAAATGGACTTCGATGAAGTGTGGGTTTATGGATGGCCCAAAACCATGAAAAATGAAGATCCGAGGATAGAGATACCCTATAATGCTCGTGACCAACTGTGATACTAACAATGTGCATCCTAGCAAATGGACTTTGATGAGAAGGATTTTGTGCGATTGACCCATAACCGTGATGTTGACTGTTGATGAAGTAGCAAGTTCCTACATAGCCTGGGGTGGGAGGGCATGTCTCCAAAGAACCCAAGTCGAATTTTGCTATGCTGAAAATGATGAATGTGAAGCAGGTGCATATTAAATCGGGGTGGGAGGGCACATCTCCAAAGGGAACCCACTCTTAATGCTGCTCCAGATTTAAAATGGGCATAACTCGGTTAATATAACTCAGAATCTTTATTATAACCTGTTTTTGGAGAAAGAATGATCATTCTGCATCTTCTCATGTGTTTCAAATCCTTATCTGGAGAATATGGAAACACATATTTGTGTTGCAACTATCCCGCTGTCACAAAATTTTTGAAAATTTAGCTTATTTTAAATCAGCGATAAATCCCTCGCCCGGACTCTAATTCGACCGATTTGTTTTTTGAAATAGGGTGATTTTTCAAGGGGAGCTCAGATCTATGATCATTTCTCTGAAATTCTGCACTAAAAACTGCAAATAAATGACAGGAGATTTGTCATCCACGAATTGTCATCAAAACAATTTCTGCAACACAACTGATTTTAAATAAACAATATCTCCCTCATCCGGACTCTTATTCGACTAATTTATTTTTCACATTGGCTATTTTTTTGCAAGGAATCCAGAGCTGATATTTTTTCTGAAAATTTTGCACCAATATTTTTAGATTTTCTCTACAAACGCGCCGCCCAAAAATTCTTGCAAAAAAATGAAAAAAACAAAAATTATTCTCGCTTTACCCAAGAAAGTGCTCCATGGAGGTTTTGGAACTTGCATGGAGTTTTCTAAATATGGCCACAAAAATTTGAAACTTAAATATACTTCAAACCCTCATTCCCATGGATTCATAACCTAAATCTGATACCACTAATCTGGATCTTGGGGGAGGCCCCCAAGATCTGAAAAAAATGAAATGCCAACAAAATGAGAGAACACATAGTAAATAAAACCACAAATATATTTTTTTTTAATAGAGATAAATATAGAAGCTACATTGCGGTGGAAAATCTATCCTTTTAGAAGATGGGACTTGTTACTTATAGCATTTTTTAGTTACAAAACCACAGGTAAATTCCATGGGTGATGAATATCATGGGTGGATGCCATTTACAATACCATGGGTAAATTCTATGTGTGGATGAATACCATGGGTGGATGCCATTTACAATACCATGGGTAAATTTCATGTGGATGAATAACATGGGTGGATCCATACCATGGGTGAATGAATACCATGGATAGATGTCACTTACAATACCATGGGTGGATGAATACCATTCATGTAGGCCATTTTACATTTGGATCAAAGGGTTACAATCATTGGAAACAATGGACATTAATTTTGAAGATCTTTTCTTGAGATTTTCCTCAGAAGGAACGGAAATTTAGCATATATGTGTCCAAGGGAAACCCTCTAAAGTTATAAGCTCTAATAGGATGAAAAAAGTATTAAAAAAGTAACACCATGGTGTAATTGCACAGTTGTGCTCATTAGCAGTTAAAAAATCTATATCCTCTGCTCTTATGCAACATATCAAAGAGCTAGAAGAAAATACTAGAAAACAATATGGCCATACATAGTTTGTAAGTTAGCTTGGATAAGAGGAAATGAATAAGCTCATAGAGTTAGACCATAAGTGTATCAAAAGAACCTTGAAGCTCGTCACTTTTGGTATTAAAGAGCAAAAAGATGAAGACATGCTAGCAAAAATTAAAGAAGGACTAAACAACAAATCACAAATTGAAATAACTTAAGAGAAGCAAAGATGCTAGGAAAAAGTATTGAACATAAAGATAGGTTTATTTATGTTAATGTAAACTCTAATGACCATATATAGCATACTCAACAAAACACCTGGCTTAAAAGGGTCAAGAATATTTATAAACAAAAACATGATTATAGAGGACGAGGCACAATTATAGAAGGACGTTCAAAATGTAAAAGACACTAGGAAGAAGGAAGAAAAATGGGAATAATTAGGAAACAAAAATTTGTTATCGAGGATTGAGACCAGAAAGATAATAATAAATGGGAATTTGGTACACTTTGGATCTTCATATGCAACTACCATGGTTTTCCATGAAGCAAAAGGCCTATATTAAGCTGGGTCCTAACTAAAATTGAAACAATGTTTCCGGTTGAATATGGGGAGCATGAAGAATCTAAGGCCCCTCACATTGAGTTATTTTTATTATGGGAAACATGGAACAAGAAATCCTCCTACAGAGGAACTAAAGGCATATCTTGTTACCTAAAAATGGGAATTTTTCCTCACATTTGACTTCATAAGAAATGCCCTCTCAATCAACACACATGGATGGATATTTGAGATATTAATGCTAAGAAGACGTATATATTAATTTTTTACTTTTCACCTATCAATCTTACTTTTAATAAGAAAATTAATCTAGATAAGAATTGTCCCTAAAAAAACTTAGAACAATTCTATATTTACACCCTGTTATAGGATCATTCAACACTCCTATAGTTTTGATGCTCTTGTATGGCCTTGGGAAACCCTTTCCCATTCAGACTTGATCATTTATTAAAAACTAATATTTTGAATTCCATACATAACAGTTCCCTTCAAAAAGCGCGTACACATGCGGGTACCTCTATATAGAACCTGCATATATAATTAAAATATGAAAAAATATAAATATATTATTTTTCGGGCGGTGTTTATGGGTTTCATCGAAATCCCACCTACAGCAGCCCATGGCCTAACTGAATTAACGAATTTCTGGTGGTATTTATACACCTCAAGGGAAGGACTAATTACACCAAGGAGATAGGATAACGACATTATAGTCCTTTCGGTCCCCAATCAAGTCTGATTTCCTTTGTGCCTCCTGCACTCCCAGTCATAGGAAACCCTTGTTTCCTTGCAGAGATGTTCATTCTTCTGTATATGACATCATGTTTCTTATGATCGAGAGGTGATCTTTGAGACTTGGGTTGGACAGATCCAGAGAAAGGTTTCGTTGGTGTCGTAGACGAATAAGGTTGTATCTCTCCACTACTCTTTGTTGATATCAATAAAGAAGATTTGTATTGTTCCTAAAATGTTATGGTACCATGTTTTATGAGTCATGTTGAATATATATAATGATTTATATGCTTATTCTTGATGATCTAACATGTTTATTATGTACAAGATTTGAACTACTTGTTGTATATGCTTCTATTAACCTTGTAGCAGGTAAGCATCCTAAATCCAAACTCTAAAATAGCTCAAAGATATTCCAGCAACAGTACGATGAAAAAGAGGTAAAATATGAAGATAACAGCCGAAATGGAGATGATGATTATGAAAAAAATGAAGAAGAGGTTGAAGATAGTCATGATAGTCATGAAGACAGCAAAGAAAGTCTAGAAGTTGGCAGCCAAGATAAAGGTCACAGAAATAATGATAAGGGCAGTTATGATGAAGAACAAAGTGAAGATGCATAAATTAGTGAAGAGGCCAGGAGTGAGGCTAATGATGAAGGTGAAGAGATGAGCAGCAGTCCTGGTGATGAAAAAGAAGACCTATAAGCCCATGATGACAGCCACAAGACGGACACCATAATGAGCCAAATTGAACCTTTTCCCTTGGCATATCAAAGAGGATCAAGAAATGTGTTTACTGCCTCTAAAAGGCAAGGGGCCATGACTTCTACTCCTATAAAACCAAAGGACAAAGGAAAAGAGAGAAGCAAGGGCAAAAGCAAGGAAAAAGGCAAAGAAAAGGTAAGCAAGGGAGACAAAGATCAGCATGAGTTTGAGAGGGAGTTTGAACTCATTCATATTAACAGTGGTAAAAGGGAAAAAAAGAGGGCCCATAGCATACTCCTCCAAAGAAAAAATGCATAGATTAAAGACCTACAAATGAGCCTTGACATGGAACAATACAGCATTCACTATTACAAAGATGAGCACAAACATATGAAGAAGATGAAAAGATTGCCAAACACTATGCCTTGAAAAACAAACTCACTACTGCCAAGCTCAAAAAGGCCCTCATCGAAATTCAAGCACTAAAAGGAGGAAAATACCAAGTAAACCTTGGAATCTTGCCTCAGATTTTCTACAGGTCTCCCAAACCCCATGAGGGATATATCCACAAATGTTGAAGAATTTTTGACAATTTTTGGTTTTTTTGTGAATTTAGAGGCTGATAAGCGTAGCACCCCTAGCACTATGATTTTTCCTCAGACATCCTCAGAGGGAGAAATTTACATTTTTGGATTTCTCAAGCCTAGTACACCATTCTCACCAAATTTCAGAGCATTTGGAGCATTTTTTACTCCTCAAAAGGTCAAAAAACACCTCATTTTTCACCTTTCTGCCTCATTTTCAAGTTTGGCGCTGCGCTCAGAGCAGTTTGGGGATTTTGGCTTTTTGGAAAAGTTAAAGGAGCTCAATTAGAAAACCAAAGGTATATTTGGAAAGTAGAGTGAGCAGTATTTTCAACGGTCCATCATGGAGCAAAATCCAACATCGAGAAGGTCACCAAAACTTGGCTGCAAGTGGACCCATTTTAGACCTCACTGTATGTTTTTGGCCAAAAGTCAACAAAACACACTCATTAATTGCAAAATGATATTTTAATGTTTTTTGAGGAAAATCACTCTAAAATTAGGTGCTAAAAGTTATTTTGGCATTTATTTCAAGGGATATTTTGTGCCTTGGGCCTTGCATGGTCTCATAGGCATTTATGACTTTTATGGTGATTTTGACATTTTCCAGTCCTATCTAGGGTTTTTTCCCTCCTTTGCTAAATAAATAGAGCATGAGGACTTCGTTGTAAAAGGTTGGAATTTTATGACTCTTTGGAGCAATACATAGTCTTTTGGAGGTTGAAGAGAAATTGGTGTTGTGGAGCTTGTGAATGGCTTGTTTTGCTTGTTGATGGAGGAGGCTTGCTTGTAGGATCCCTGAGCTTGGTTGATGGTGAAGTGTTTCTATTCAGTTATTGTTTTCTCATGTATCATTGTGTTTCCATCTTTCTGTGATGCAATATAACAAAGGATTTATACTAAGAAATGTTCTTCAAAGGCACCTTAGCTCTATTTGTTCTTCATTGCCTCTATGTTTTCCTCTACTAGGACGTTTTAAAGAATTCTTAATTTCTCTCTAGAACCCCTAAGCTTGTTTATTTCATGAATGATTTAATATAGTAGGTATCAAAGATGATTTATGGCTATCCTTTCTTGTTTGATGTCACTAAACTCTGTTCTTGAGGTCTCTCTCCAAAGTACCATTAATTAGGTCTGCCAAAGAGGCTATGTTTCAATCATACCCTTTGTCCATGCTTGAATAATTGTTTTGGAGATCTTCATAGCTATGATCAATGATTTTTAGGCATTCCCTCCTCTTTGATTAAGTTTATATGTGTATCTTGAATGTTTTCTAACCTTGAAGGTGAGATCACTAGAAGTTAAATGAGTTTCTCGCCTTCTATATTTCATTGGAATGTTTATCTGAAATGCTTATTTACTTAAGTGGAATCAAAGAGTTATTGGTGTGCCTTGTCTATTGATTACTTCTTTATGCTAAATAGTGTTGAAGTCCCTTCTTGTTTTGAGTATTTGACAAAGGATTCTTGATTTCCCTTTGCCCTACTTTTGTTCACAAACCTGATGTCCATCTCATTTCCCATAAACCTTGAAAATCTGTTGACAATGCTAGATGTGCCCTGTGATGCTCCCCGATCCATTGTTGAACTTTCCTTGACTTTTATAGATTCCATAGCCCAATGAATTTAAAATTCCCTCATTCCATCTATTCTACTTAATTATCCTACCCAACCAAAACAATCATACAAACCCTACACTTAATAACTAGCCTAAAATCAAACCCTAAAAGCAAACAAGTTCACATCCTTTTCATACAATAAAGAGAGCCCTCTCTGAGTCCAAGAAGGCTAGGTCCTAGGACTCCAAAGACTGGTCTGATATTACCTTGTGCATTTGATTTCACCAATATAACAAATCATAGGAACCTAATAGATCCTATGTCATCATTCACACCTCCACACAATAGATGAGTGGAGATTCTTTGTATATATGCATGGTAATATATGTGAAAAGATTGAAATTCATAACTCCAAATATTGGCTTCCTTGTGAAGGGGTTTGAGATTTTCCTTTCGAACTTGATATGTTCCTTTCGTCTGGTTGCAAATTAACTCTGAATTTGTGAATATGGTGATATCATTGACACCAATGTTTTTTTTCCTCTTTCAGCCCTTCGACAAGGGAAATGTAGTATGCCTCGTTATTTTTAGTCCTTCCCTACACTTCTTTCTTTCTATGCAGCACATGTGTTTTTGCACTATTGCAAAGAAAAAATTAAATAATTGCTCGTCTCGAATTAGGATAACATGAGACCTCAATGCACATGATCCACTTTTGCACCACTTTTATGCTTACAATAGCTGGAAAAAAAATTAACAATAACATGATATTATAATTAGGCATTTAAATTTTAACATTAAGCAACTTGTAGTGCCAATAATAAACAAGAATACCAAAGAGAAAAACATACACTAAAATTACTAGTCATTCATAAGTGACACTAATGCTAGGGTAATAACATACGAAAATCACTCAAGAAAACATACAAATTCAAAAAATTCTACTACATAATTATAACAAACTTCCACTAAGATGGTTCTGGTTGTATGTATGTTCTCAACTGCCCACTTACCATCTCCATTATTGCTTGATATCTAATTTCCCCAAATGTTCAAGGCCCCTCAAAAAAATACTTGGAGAAACTACTTCTGTATTTTCTTAATGATTGATGTAAAAAAAATTAGACAATAACTCAATTACAAACAATATCACAAAAGATTTAATTTAAAAAAATCTTTTCTAAAAAATACGTAATCCAATCCAAAACACGTACATATCTCTAAGAAAAATCACACCGCCTCCAAGAAATGTCTTCCAAAAAAATTCTTTAAATCTTAAAATGTGAAGAAAATTTTTTGAACAAAAAAGCTCAAAAGATTTATTTCAACACAAAACACGTACATACCTCCAAGAAAAATCACATCGCCTCCAAAAATGTCTTCCAAAAAAGTTCTTTAAATTCAAACTTTGAACCTCCAAGAAAAATCACGCCGCCTCCAGAAAATGTCTTCCAAAAAAATTTTTTAAACCCAAACTTTGAAGAAAAATTTTTGAATTCAAACGAAGTTGTAAGATGAAATGAAGTGTGAAATGTGCGAAAATTGTGAATCATTTCGCGGCAATTTATATTGACCGCGAAATATGTGTTTTGTAGGGGGCTCCACAAAAATTTCCGGCCGACGGAAAATTACACAATAGTTCGGCCGAACTTTTGATAATAAGTTCGGCCGAACTATTGTGACGTTAGTTTTAACTGCTCATAAGCGGAAAACATAGTTCGCCCGAACTATTACTAATAGTTCGGCCGAACTAACGCGTCACCAATTACGCAGACCCAGGCTCTGAAAACGGTTCTGCAACTTTGGACTGATTAAACTCCATGAAAACTTGTTAATTAACTGTCGGAACCAAGACAAGAATTTTCAGAATTGAATCTACTTTCAGGAAATATAAATTTTATGGAATTTCGTAAACGTTTATTAATTTTAATTATTTTTCTAATAAAATGAGTGCAAACAATTTTTGAGGGTCATCGTGATTCAATGAAATCAAAATTTTGTGTCTCCCAAAATATATTGTAAAAAAAATTGAAAAAATTATGGGGCATTACATTGGTCCGTTGACTCTAATGGGTAGCTTTTAGATTTTTAGTTTATAACTTATATGTTAAGAAATTTGTTGCCACACGAAACATATCAAAAATACGCAGTTTTTCGTATTAGACCAGTTCAAAATTTTTTAGTAATTATGATATGCATCCATTGGCTTTGTAAATATGACGAAACCAAAGTAGACTCTGTCTAGATTGTTGTAACACATTTTGTTTTTTCAAAAACACAAATTTTCAATGAATACAACGTTGCCACATAACATGACTACTTATGAATTCTTTGATTGTTAAGAAACACACACTCAAAGAAACGCTAAGTTGACATATCTAATCCGCATAAAAAAATTTCAAAAAATAAGTAATAGAAAGCTAACAAAATTTCTCACAACTTTTATTTTTACCGCAAAATGAAATTCTACACGGAAAAATTGTTATAGTTTGCAGAAAGTTGAAGAACCCAAAAAAATGAAAAAAATTTCTCAAAAAAGGGCAAAAAGTGTAACCCAGCTTCACATTTTCACCTAGGAAATTTTTTGAACCTCATACCCTATTATCATGGGAAATCGAAGAACTTGTGTGAGAAAATATGATCGAAAAAGAAAGCCCGAGGAATGTAGAGAAGAGACGAGACAATATCGCAAAAGAAAGTTAGAAGCTCTCTCAAATATTGAAGAGGAAAATCAACCTCAAGCAGAAATTGAAGTAGGTATGTAAATGTAAATATTACATGCTCTATTGATATATATTTAAAATTTTCCTAATGTAAAATGTAACGCTTAATTTTTATTTGATAAACTAGTTTGAAAAATATTTTGTTTGATGTAAAAAGACAGAGATATTCCTCAAAATATTGAAGAAGAAAATCAACCTCAAGCAGAAATTGAAGCAGGTATGTAAATGTAAATATTATGATCTATTGATATATTTTTAAATTTTTCCCAATGTAGAATGTGAAGCTTAATTTTTATTTGATGAACTAGTTTGAAAAATATTTTGTTTAATGTAAACAGATAGAGATACTCCTCAAAATATTGAAGAAGAAAATCAACCTCAAGCAGAAATTGAATCGGGTATGTAAATGTAGATATTATGATCTATTGATATATTTAAAATTTTCCTAATATTTATTGACATATTTACTAATTTAGTTATTTATTGAATATGTACTATTTTTTCGAATATGTACAGATGAAATCACTATCGATAATGAGATGTTAGAAAATGTCGACACTCACACACATGGAGATAAAAAACCTGACTATATTATACGATATCGTGTCGAGAAAATTTTGGAAATGTTTTTCAAACCTGAGCAAGTGACAGTTCAAGCTCAAATATTGAAAGGTCTCCTATCATCAAGAAAATTAAAAGAAGCGACGACACTATTGGGTATTCGAAAATCAACCAAAGATAAAAAAATGAAAGAAGAGGTGATAAAAAATATGAGTAGTGCTATAGAGTCAATTAAGAGATCTAAAGATAAAGATGTTTCAAATATACGTAGAGGAATACAAATGGCAATGGTTTCACCAAGTACTCAAGAGAATCGTTTGAATCTAACATCTATGGCACGAGCACTGGGAACCTCGCGAAAAACTCTGCACACACATCGAAAATTTCGACTGCAAATAGACGTAAATGATGAACTCGCTTGTTGGAGAGCTATTTGTAGGCAACCATACAAAGATAGACTTGGAGAAGATGTTAAAAAAATAATATATGAATATTGGAAGAACAATTCGCGTGTTTCACCCACCGCAAGACATGTGATGCGAAGAAGAATAGCACGAAATCAATACGAAGAACATGAAAAACATCTCTTGGAAACCACTCAAATAGAGTTATTCAACAAGTTCAAAGAAGAGAATCGTCAAATTCAAGTTTCACTCAATGCTTTTGTTCAACAAAAACCATGGTATGTAAAACCTATCACCGTACGCGACACTTGTTGTTGCCGTTATCATGTGGAATTTGAGTTATATTATGACACATTCCTTCATTTCGGTAGAACATTATGGAAGGATTCACCTCCTCCTTCCACTATCCGTGAATTCATATTTCAAATTCTATGTGAAAGAGAAAGCGATGAACTATTTTACAAAAAGAAATGTGTTGGTGGTAAAAAATGCGATGATTGTGGAAATTTGACTAAATTTCAAAACAAATATCGCATTGATATAAATGATCAATCATTGTCCAACATGAAAGTGAAATGGAAGAGATACGAATATACCAGTACATCGATTCAAAGTGCAGATAGTGTTAAAAGAATCGAATTACGAGAAGACGAAATTTTTCTAATAGACTTTTTGAGAAAGTTTGAAGCAGAAATTTACAAATACACCGTGCATTCCCATAGAGCTCGATGGCAAGACTTACAATTCAAAAAATCTCGTGAAGTTTTTCCACCAGGAACCATTTTGTCAGTGATTGATTTTGCAGAAAACTACACATTTGCTCCACAAAAAGAAATTCAGAGTGAATACTATCACTCTAACCAAGTCTCCATGCTCGTTCATATTCTATATAGACATGCTGAACAAAATGTCGATCATATAGAAAGCACGAGTGAAAATCGACATATCATTAAAGAATATCATTTTTATATCAGTGACGATCGTACGCATGATACATGTTTTGTACAACATTATTTTGGAAAAATTTATGATTCATTGAAAAATCGTGGAATAACATTCAATGAACATTGGATATGGTCAGACGGATGCGCAGGTCAATTCAAATCTGCAAGATCATTTTTTTGGTTGTGTCGTCTTCATAAGAAAACCTCCATTAAACATTGTTGGAATTTCTTTGAGACTGGCCATGGAAAAGGAGAACATGACGGTGCAGGAGCATGCATAAAACGAGCACTTCGAAGATATCAAATGAACCACTTTGCACGCCGACTTGCAAACGCTCAAGAAGTTGTTCAATGGTGCAAAAATGCTCTAAGCCATGAGATTAACCCATCACGAGAAGTGCAAAGGTACATTCAATTTAATTTATATTGGTAATCTAATTTTAAACATTGTACATTTATCATGCAATGATTATTTTTAATTGTATTTTGATATCATATTTACAAATTCTTTTTCTAATTTTCCATATAAACGTTTTTCTAGCATATTGGAATCGGAGACATAAATAGATCAATTGGAAATTACGTTGGAACAATAAAAGGGACTCGAAAATTTCATTCAATTCAAACAAAATTGTCCACAAATGTGTTTGCATTGGATAAAAGAAAATATTCTTGTTTTTGTGATGTTTGCATAGACAACACAAAATCCAATGACGTCTGTGAAAACAAAATGTATGTGAACGATTGGAAACATACAGAGTTAAATACAAAGGGAAAAATGTCTGTTGCAATGATTGAAGAAATGGAATCAGATGAAACTACAATATCATCCGATGGTGATCGAGTTTCTGATCTTGTTAGAGAAGGTAACATTTGAATTACTTTTTAATGATTTAAAGATTTACAAATTTAAATTTAAATATGCATAATTAAATGTTAAATTTATTTTATTGTGCAGGAGATGTTTTTGTTGTAATTGCACCTATTGACAACAATGAAAATGTGAAGTATTATTTGATGCGTTGCACTGAACAAAAAATGAAATTATTACAAGACTATAATGATCACGGATTTCAGTATGACAAAGGGTCTATTATACTGAAAGGTTACTTTTTCAAACAAACTCGTCAAAGTGGAGACTTTGTTTACTTCGAAGACTATGAACCTGATTCCATAAGTTGTCAATATAGTCACTTGGTGTGTGCAGCACGCATAAAGTTGATAGAAGTTCAATCAAAGAAAAAATCAAAAATTAAGAAATGGAAAATGTCAAAATCCGATCATGAACTGATTATTGAGGATGGAATTCCATTAGAATTTTTTTGAGTGAAGTGTCAGGACAACAATTTATTATCTTTTAAACCTTTCAGTACTCAACTAAAAATTGAACTGCTTATGTTATTTGTGGTTTGCAAATGTTACAAATTGTTTGGGTACAAGCACGTGCTCTAGTTTCCACCGAAAATAGTTTTTCTATACATGTGCATTGATTAAAAATGTTAAATATGTATTGGATATATATATTCTAGAATGAAATTAATTGTTCTTGTATATTAATTGTTTTTGTATATGTTCTCCGACCATATGGTACAAACTATTTCACTTTATTTTGTAAAGTCAGATTCGGTCCCCATATGGCTTAGCCTCCAAGGGACGAGATAACAAGTGGTTGTCCCCACTTGCCCGAATCTCGGCTTTTAAGTACAATTTTACTGTTTATGTCGAGCATCTTACATGATGTCCTAGCCAAATATAGATTCTCTTTGTTTCAAGTTTCTAGTAAAAGTTGTCACTGAATGCCCCACTCGAACTCTTGTAGTAAACACCATACCTCATCTCTCTTGCTCTCCAATATTATTAGGTTTAATTATTATAACACAAAAATCGTTCTACATTATCAATAATTTTTTGCGCTTAAAGTAAAATCAATGAACACTATTAATCCAATGTATTTACAATTAATTTACCATCATACATGCAATTATATCAAAATAGAAATCAACATATACAATGAAATCAATGGGGATTGTCTTGTTGCAAGTAACATAATTTCAATTTACCATATGTGCAAATGTAGGTTGAAACCATCCAAAACTTTAAGTTGTAAATTGAAACCATCCAAAACTTTAAGTCTTAAAACCCTTTCGATTATATATTGTGCATCATTAAAACATTTAACATTTAAAGTTCATTAAATATCACATGCAAAATGTAGATTGAAACCATCCAAAATCGGAGTTTTAAAAACTTCACATGCCACATGCCAATTATAATTCAACAATCCAACAAAAACATTTAACAAATTAAATATCACACGCCACACTAAGACGACCACGCTAAGAGGATTGGTGCACTTCGTTTGGAAGGAGTCAATATATGTCGTATTGGAGCGATTAGACAGAATTCGAAAAGGAAAGAGCTTGAACCAATTCAAGCGGACCCAGGATCGAATTGTTCTATGGAGCTTCATGAGAATAGATATGTGAAAAGCATTGTTAAGCCATGCCAATTATAATTCAACAATGCAACAAAAACATTTAACAAATTAAATATCACACGCCAAAGTCGTTTCAAGTTTTTGGTAAAAGTTGTCGCCGAATGACCTACTAGAATATTATAAATACTAACTTTGTAAGATCATTTGGCATTCGGAAAAATTCGAAAGTCTTAGACTGTCAATCAATTTAAAGGGCTCACTTGAAGGAAATAATCACCACGTTGCAGGGTAAAGTCAAGAACATGGAAGATAAGATCAAGAGGGACTTTCTTGATCCGAAACCTATTGGTTTGAAGAAATAAAATGCATGTGTTGGCACACTTGGAAAAGAAGACAACCACACTAAGAGGATTGGTGCACTTCGTTTGGAAGGAGTCAATATATGTCGTATTGGAGAAATTAGACAGAATTCGAAAAAGAAAGAGCTTGAACCAATTCAAGCAAGCCCAGGATCAAATTGTTATATGGAGCTTCATGAGAAGAGATATGTGAAAAGCACTGTTAAGCAAAGGGCTAGTTCGAAAAACATATTGGAAGAGGAAATGTTGAAGAAGATTGCGAAAGTAAGGCACAAGACAAGGAGGAATGATGATGAAAGTTCCTTGGACTTGAGATTCATGTCTACAACCGTACATGGGAAAAAGTTCTCTTCTTTGATAGACATGGGGCTACCCATAGCTTCCTAAGTCGAAAGGCAGCTTCATCTCTTAGAAAGAGGAAGGCTAGCATCGAGAAAGAGTTGAGTGCTTTCAAGGCAGTCAACTCAAGGATAAAAGTAGCACGACTGGTGTCATGAAAAGCAAACATGTGAGAGTAGGGTCATGGTTTGGAAAGATAGACTTAAGAGTCATTGACATGGATGATCATTCTATGATGGACCATACCAATGATGGACCGAGACATTCTCTTAATTCTTGTGATCAATCTTAAACTATTTTATGAAAGATAGATAAACCATTTAAAAATTTAGCTCAAACTCTTGTAGTAAACACCATACCTCAAGTCTCTCTTGCTCTCCAATATTATTAGGTTTAGTTATTATAACACAAAAATCATTCTACATTGTCAATAATTTTTTGCACTTACACTGAAATCAATGAACACTATTAATCCAATGACTTTACAAGTAATGTACCATCATACATGCAATTATATCAAATCAGAAATCAACATATACTACATAATGAAATCAATGCGGATTGTTTTGTTACAAGTAACATTTCAATTTACCACATGTGCAAATGTAGGTTCACATTCTATCATTCATTTTACACTGAAATCAATGAACACTATTAATCCAATGACTTTACAAGTAATGTACCATCATACATGCAATTATATCAAATCAGAAATCAACATATACTACATAATGAAATCAATGTGGATTGTTTTGTTACAAGTAACATTTCAATTTACCACGTGCAAATGTAGGTTCACATTCTATCATTCATGTAGTTTTAAAAACTTCAGATACCATTAGAATTATAATTCAACTATCCAACAAAAACATTTAACAATAAATATCACATGCCATGCCAATTATAATTCAACTATCCAAAAAAAATATTTAACATTAAATATCAAATGTCAAATGTAATTCAATGACAACATTACTTCACATTCACATGCCAAAAGTACTAAAACCATCCAAAGAACACCGAAATCAATGAACAAGTTATTAATCCAATGACTTTACAAGTAATGTACCATCATATGTATGCAATTATATCAAATCAGAAATCAACATATATAATGTAATGAAATCAATGGGGATTGTCTTGTTACAAGTAACATTTCAATTTACCACATGTGCAAATGTAGGTTAACATTCCATCATTCATGTAGTTTTAAAAACTTCAAATGCCATGCCAATTATAATTCAACTATCTAACAAAAACATTTAACATTAAATATCACATGCCATGCCAATTATAATTCAACTATCTAACAAAAACATTTAACATTAAATATCACATGCCATGCCAATTATAATTCAAATATCCAACAAAAACATTTAACATATGTCCAAAAAACATATTGTAATAAAATATGTCCAAAAATTGTAAATCTCACTCAAGTATCAAACTGTATCAAGTTTAACAAATTTTAAAACCATCTAAATTTTGAAATAAAATCAAATCTGCTGTATATCTTGTCCATCAAATGGAAGATCTAGCCTCTGGGTCTCGGTTGGCTCGCTATCTTGTAAAGGGAAAACCTACATACACAATGTACATGTACTTGAACATTAAAATTTGAAGTTTTAAAAATGAACGAGAATATATATATCTAGAACTTCATGTTAAAAACAAAATATAACAAAAAAATCGCGCAATACCTCGTAAGGTTGCCTCTCCATTTGATGAACAGGATCTGCCATAGAAACATCTCTAGTGGTAACCTGTACAATATACATGTACAGTTAAATATAAATATATATATATATATATATACATAAATAATTTATATAAATTAAAACTTTCAAATGAAAATGCACGTGTACATATATAAACTTATTTGAACAATAATATTAAAAAAAAGAACTAAAGACAACTTCTTCAAATGCTGTGGATGTTCCTATCTCCGTCGCTAAAGTCCTCGGATTAAAAAAATCTTCTATACAAACCTAAATTCAAAAAATTTTAAATAACTCAAAATATAGATCTCTCTCTATATATCTCAATTTTTTATGGAACTTTTTGAGGTAACATAAATTTTGAACTTGTGAAAAATTGTCCATACTTGGTCATCTCCCAATGAAGTAGAAGGTATATCTCCTAAAGAAGAAGAAGGTACCGGGATCCCAAAAACATCAGACGGAATCGGTACCTGTTAAAAAATTTTATCGAATTATATATATACATACATGTACATGTGTGGCAACAATTATTTATTTTAGAGTCACTTAAAAAACACTAACATACATGTGCCAACATATCATGATGGGCAGACCCATCTGCATCGTTTGAGCCAGAGGTCCCGAATGTAATATTAACATTTTCATCACGCATCATGCCTGAGAACTGCAAATGGTGTTTTAACATATAATCATACCTTTTTGTTAGATTAATGTACACATAAAAATAAATGTATACATGTGTACATACACATGTATTTATTACAAATTGTACACATGTATATGTAAATATAATTTCAAATCCTAAGGTCACTAACACATACCGTTCCGGTGCCCTCTTCCTCACGAAAAATTAGGTCTTGCATACCATTGCGACAATTTATTGCGTATGTTCGGAGATCTTCAACATTCATGTTGTAAATCTCCTCATCTGTATGATAAACAAAATTGGCACGTGCATATTCACGTGCTCTTTGTCGATTTAAGCCAAGATCGACTCCACTCAATCCGCTATGAACATTTTCGATCATAACATCTCTTGCTTCACGACTTATTTGAGAAGTCGCATCCATCTTTGATCGCAAGGTTTCGACTCGAGACGGTCGACTCACCAATGGCGGCTCAGGGCGAGGCAACTCCACATCTCGCTTTGCGCCCTTACGTTGACATAATCGACCTCTCCCTGGGCCAAAAAAATCTGAAGGAAGATCATTGTAGTCGGGTTTCATACCCAAAAAAAATTCTCCATAAAACATTTGTGCAAAATAAAGAGGAACCTCATCGTTCCATGGAAGCCTTCCAAAGGCCGCAAGATGTCGACTATACAAATATTTTGCTATGTCTGGGTGCTTGAAATACTGCTCCTTCAACATCTTTCTCTTTGGCCCTTCCTTATAATTAAACATTGACTTAGCCTGCTCTCTTGAAACTTGTTTTTTTATGTCCTGCCATTTATCGGGACCTATCACTGTTTCTCTTCTCTGTCTCATCACTTCTACAAACGAATCAGTGGTTGGCCCCAAATCTTTGTACACTTTTACCATTTCACTCAATGAATGTGTAACTATCCGTAGGCTTTGTCTACTCTCAGCAGGTAGAGTCAAATCCTGGAGATCTGTCTGCAATTTTGCATAAAGGCTTTGACACCTTTGTAAGGTGCATTCCGCCATGTTCATTTCCCATGGTATATCAGTAATCTCAGCCGGATAAGTTGTGCTAGGTTGACAGCCTTCTTCTTCAATGTAGCGCGCTGCCCTGCGTCTTTTTTGACCATTGGCTTGAACATTTTCAGCCTCTGCATCAATATATATAAAATTTCATATATTAGAAAAAACACGTGTAAAAAAAGTTGTAAAAATTTAATGAAAAAATATTGAAATTGATGGCAACCTTGATGTTGTTGGTTAACATCATCTCCAACATGCCCCTGCTGAGAACCAGCCCCAGAATGATGCTGCTGAGAACCAGACCCACAGTGACCCTGTTGAGAACCAGCAGCCGTTGATTGCTGGCCTTCGGGGAATAAATATCACCCCCTTCCCGCACCCTGCTAATTCGACCGGTTGAACCTTGGCCACGCTCCATTGATGGAGTAGAAAGCCTTCTCCTCTTGCCTCCTAAAAATTAAAATATGAAACTTATTAACAACTAATTTCACACACAAAGTTAATAAAAAAATCAATTCCATACGTACACACATGTATGGAGATTTAAGATTATATTTAAATACCGTGAACATCCTCCAATCCCTGAGCCTCCATATGGGATTCGGTCGATCTTCGTCTTTCATCCTCCATGATATATATCTATTGGTCAACATTCACAAAATAGATTTCAAAAAATCAATACCTCGAAGTAAAATCCAGTTTGGGGCTGTTAAATCCAATATGTTCTATATATTTCTTACATTTCTGCCCTCCTATTTTTCTTTCCAACCAAGGTTTATAAAATAACATGAGAAGCAACATGAGACTTAGAACAATCATTTTCATTATCTATATGGAAGGCAAGAATGAGTATATCCCCTTGAGCTTAAGGGTATGTAGTTTGTCAATTTTTATCATATATTTTTTGGTAAGTGTAAATGTTTTTTTAATCTATAGTACAAGTCATGAGTTCCCCACTTTTACCTTATGTAAAGCATGATTCTAGGATTACTAAAATTTGTACTTGGTTTTTTAAGAATATATCAAATAAAGTTTTTGAGAAGCAAATATGGCTTTTTCCTTAGAATTTGGCACTTTGAATTTCCTTACCCATATTTCTTGTTAATGATTATAACCTTAAAATTGCTAATATTGGTTTGTCATCATCATCTAAAAATGACTTGGCACATGAAAATTTACCATGTCCATCATCATCACTTCACACCATCTCATACATGACCCCTTCTACATATTATATGCATGAATTTTTGAAATGTCATCCTCTCTACCTATCCCATGAATGGATTGTGACAACAGGTGAATAAAACACAATTTATAAGCAGAAGATAGTTTCTAGCTTGTCCTCCTCCATCCGCCCCATAGCTAGTG
Organism: Pinus albicaulis; assembly: GCA_034641835.2. Classification (NCBI taxonomy): domain Eukaryota; kingdom Viridiplantae; phylum Streptophyta; class Pinopsida; order Pinales; family Pinaceae; genus Pinus; species Pinus albicaulis. Next base: position 618,997,363 of record CM076570.1, on the reverse strand, counting down.
ATTTCTCAATTTTCCACTTCCAACTTTCTATTCTCGAAATTCATTAGCAACTAATTTTATCGATAGCCACACCACTATACATATAATTATCATATTATACACTACTACATTAATGAACTCTACGTTGTTTGTTATTGTAAAGTCCAATAACAAACAATGTTAATTGAGTTTAGTAGTGTATATAACAATTTCTTTGACTTCCAAGTGTGTCGTGACTAAATAGTAGAATTAACTACCAAAATGAATTTCCAAAATAAAATGTTGGAAGAGAAAAATAGGCAATCATTAGATATGGAGTGCGTGGAGGAGAACAAACTTATACTGATCATTTCCTTATCAAATTTTCTTTATTCACCTAATGTCACAATCAATCGTGGTCTAGATAGAAGGGATGACCTACCATAAATTCAATCATATAATGTGTAGAAGGGTCATATGTAGATGGTGTGAAACGATGATTACAAACATGATAATTTTTCATCTACTAGGCCATTTTGAGATGATGATTACAAACTAGTGCTAGCCCATTAAAGGTTATAATCATTGGTGCCCAATGTGGGGTGGACAATTTAAATCAAGTTCGTATCAAAGTACAATTTAGCTCATTTTAGTCAAGGTTAGTTAGAAGAATTATCTATTGGTTTCTACCTTCAATTTCCTCTGAAAATGAATGTGTACGTGCTTTTGAGAGACATTAGAGACATTAGAGGAACAAGGTCCAAATTTTTGATGAAAATGTGCTATGAAAGTAAAGGGTTTTAAAGGCAAGCATGTACAAGGCATAGTTGAGCCAAATGTTCTTTAAGAAGGGCCTAATTATTTGGGTCTTGGTTATGGAAAACATGGAAAATGCTCCAAAGCCAAGGAGGTTTGTGAGGTTTGTGTTCATGATGAATGGAACATGTACATAATTTACCTTAAATTTGTTGTGTTTTACGAATATTAAAATGAAGAAATTCTATTTAGATCCATTCCAGAGATTGACTGCAGGGGCATTTACTAGATATGTCACCTTTCATAAAAGATGAGATCCAGAGGCTACCTGGCCCTTTACAGACTCTGCCTATAGAACTTGTAGAAGTAAACATTAGAGGCATTAACAATATCAAAGAACTAGACATGGGAATGTGTCTCTTTCCCTACGCAAAAAAATAATTCTTGAGGTAGTTAATCTTCATAGACAGGTCATCAAGCAAGTCAATGTGATCATCCCTCCTTCCCTCCCTTCTAAAATAATTATGTTTTGCGGTTCAGAAAGCCAAAATATGGAGACAATTATCACCAAATCCAACGTACGATTATGCATGATGGAGAATATCTAGCACTTTCCCTTGTAAATATATTAACAAGGGAAAGCGCTAGAGATTCTCCATCATGCATAATCGTACGTCGATGCTTATAGAGTGAAAAAACTAAAAGAATCAACTTGTAGGGTCATTTTAATGGGGGGTGGAGAATTCCTGGGTCTTTGCAAATTCAAAGTATGGTGCGTGTTGCATGAAGCAAGATGTTGAAAGTAGAGTTATGTTAGACACACATAAATGCAACAAATATGGAAATTTGTACATGAGCTCTATTATTTGACTTAAGAGTCAATTGTTTGAATTTAGGCATGTTTTGTCAACTTGTGTTTGGTTGATGGTTTTGTACACCAATATGTAAGAGTACACGGACATATTCACATGATGTGAATTTTTTTTTTCTTTGAAGGAGAAAAATGACGTGTTTTCAGTTTGATGGTTTTGCTTGTGACAAGACGTCACAAGATTTTGTGTAGGTCCACTCTTTAGCGAGAGCCTCATGATTACAACCTATCCGTGAGAATCAAATGGGAGTGCATCCTTATTTTGAAAACAAGTAGGATTCTAAGTTACCTAGGACTCAAACCATCATTTTTAAATTTGAAATATAATGGTGTTGTTTCAATGCCTGAATCCACAACCCTAACACATGAAATCACTAATCTAATTACACATGAAATAAATAGTTATTTTCTTCAAAATTAAAAATATAACTAAAAACTAAATTCAACATAGTTGAAAGAAAAAGAAGTGCCATTGAAATGGTTTGCTGACAAATGGTTAGATTTCTTATCCAATTAAGGCCTAGCATGGATTTTGATGTTTCATTAATTTCTTTGCAAATTCAAAGTATCCAGTGCATGTTGCATGAAGCAAGATGTTGAAAGTACATGAGCTCTATTATTTGTCTTCAGAGTCAGTTGTTTGAAGAGGCATGTTTTGTCAACTTGTTTGGTTGATGGTTTTGTACACCAATATGCAAGAGTACATGGACATATTCACATGATGTGAATTTTTTTTTCTTTGAAGGAGAAAATGATGTGTTTTCAGTTTGATGGTTTTGTTTGTGACAAGACGTCACAAGATTTTGCGAAGATCCACTCTTGAGCGAGAGCCTCATGATTACAACCTATCTGTGAGAATCAAATGGGAGTGCATCCTTATTTTGAAGGAGAAATTTCAATAGGCTTTAGGAAATTTAATTTCAAGTCATTTAATTTCACTAGAAATAATTCAGAGGTACATGAAATGAATAGTATTTAGGAAGAACAATAGTCCCTCATGGAATATGAAGAAAGTAGCCAATTCATTTTGTATATATGCATGCTTTGAGTTACTCCTCAAAAAATTTCAAAACATGTGTATTTATTACTCTACCCATCCCGATTTTCATAGGATCCATAGCACATACATTTCTATATGCACCCTAGTTGTTGTAAGGCCTAATTATTTCATCACTTTCAAAGGAATTACATCAATTGTTTCTCCTAAATCTAGCATATAGTTGTGTAATAATATTTTATTTATAAATAGGAATATATGAAAATGTTTATGAATTACATTTTTATTCCCTTGATTCATCTTTTATAACTCTATAGGATAATCCTCAAAAGTAGGGTCATCTACTTCATCAAATTTTAAGAACTTCTTAACCTCATATCTTTATTTCATATTTGCATAACTTCCACAAATGGGATAGAAACAAGATATTTTCCAAGTGTTGAAGTAAACCAACATTAATTTCATTGTGTACACTCTTTATATAGGTATGGTTGAATGTTGTACATCTGGTACATAGATCAATTTGTTGTTTTCATTGTTTACTCTTAGAAATTATTTGAAGTGGGAGCAAAGAGTTGGTTTCTTCCTAGGTTGGCTTACATTTCCTTTAATATGTGATCCATGCCTTTCTCTAATTCATATTTTTATCTCTTGTATTAATTATGTTATTCTTTCTATGTATTGTTCAAGTACAAGGGGGTGAAATAATTTCTTATCATTTTCTAAGTGGTGAGGTCGTTTGAATCTCTAATAGTTGTGTTGGTGTGGTGGGAAACTATCAAACTGTATAGCTCATAGAGAAACAAATTCTGAAATAGAAATTAATATTAAGATATGGAATAAGTAGATACTTTATAGCCATAGATATGTTGTATTGTACGATTACACATTCTGTACTAACTATAGACAAATAATTCAGAACTAAAACTAAGGTAGACAGACATATCTCTAAAATGTATATTTATGCTAAAATTAGAAATTCAAAGCATCTTTGCAGAGAGAAAACATTCTAATATTTGATACTGAATTACATCTGAGCAACAGTTAGTTATACATGAATGAAAATAAAAAGTACAGTATTGTAAATAGTTACTAGTCCATAATAGAGATGTCTGACGGATAAATAAAGGTATCGCATAGTTAAGAAATATTCATATACTGTCGTATATTTGGATGTAACAAATTATGATCTAAAATATATGCAAGAAATAGTATGTGCATAATTTCAAGATGCATTCAGGACATGTTACTGTGGACAAAACACTGACTATAAATAAGTCATGGTATAGAAAATATAAAATATCTTCATTTAAACCAAATAGAGCCTTATATTTAGAAGCTAGAAACATATTTGTAAATTGTCCAGCCCTAAGAGTTATAGGATTACATATAATCTGTTTATAATAAATAAAATTACAATGAAACACTCTGTCTCCTTTTCACAAATTTGTAATAGTTCTTAGAAATTCTACACAGAACTACATGTAAGAAAACCAGTAGGTGTCCAACCAACCTCTGAAAAGAAATAGCCCTGTATTTTGAGGGACGAAATAAAGATATAAAACGTGTACCAATCCCAATGGGAAAAATATTGAAATTTTACCTGAAATCAACAGAATAAGATTCTGATATAGAAGGGTTTGAAATAAACATGATTAAATATAAAAATTTATGTAGCAAATTGGTGCAGAAGCAGTATATGACAGATTACTGGAAATCAGTGAAAACGTTACAACAGCATCGCAGAGCCTAAGAAGTACACATATGGTGGAGATATATATACACATATTGCGTACAAGGGGAAAACTTATTCGTTTACATAGTTGTCAAAAAGTAATAATATTCTAGCAAACGATAAAGTAACCGGAGAGAAAAAGGGCTTGGGACTTCAACCACATGGATGTGTTGAAATCCAGGAACCATGACGCAACAAACCCAAACGAAAAGGGAAAAATAGGGAATAACATACTTAAAAACATACTAATTCAGTTATGTATGCTAATAGTCTTAAGAGAAGCCAACGATATAAATAAAAAATGCAATAGCAGAAGTCTGAGGATTGTTCCACCATTCACCGGGGGTTCAGAAAATGCGGTGATAAAATGAAAACATAGACAAATTCCGAAATTCAACAACACCCTATTTAAAATAAAATTGGAATAGGTAGAAAATATGGAAATTTCATTTCACATTTCAAAATTTACGCCTAGGCATTGTCTGTGAGGAAATATCCTCTCAAGAGCAGTGAAACAGACTTCCAAATCAGTGAGTATTGGAGTCAGGAAAATAGTGAAACCCAACGAGAACATTGTGGGCAACCTTGTAATTAAAATAGAAGAGAAAAGTGGATAGACAACTTAGCTGTTTTCTTTAGCTGTTTTCTGAAGGGATACTATGGCGTGGGTAACAGAACGTACCCGGCAGATTTTAACTGTGGCGCCCCTAACGACGACGAGCAGAACCTCGACCAGATGCGGCAGAACCTCGACCAGATGCGACCAGATGCGGCAGAACCTCGACCAGATGCGGCAGAACCTCGACGACAGAACAGAAATTCGCGCGAAAACAATGAAAACAGTAAACTGAGACCCTTCGCGGGCGATTTATTTATAAAAACGTAGTTCGGCCGAACTTTCAACTGAGTTCGGTCGAACTACCATTGCCGGTTTTCCAAACCTCCGGCAAAAATTCTGTTTGCTGGGCCGTCACTGTGCCGTCAATATAAACGGACTCAAAAGTTCGGCCGAACGTACTAAAACAGTTCGGCCGAACTATTATAAAGTTCGGCCGAACTTTATAAAATGTTCGACCGAACTATTGCCGAAAAACTTTTTTTGCCCCCGATTCTCACAAAAGTGTAACCCAGCTTCACGTTTCCGCCCGTATTAATTTTGAATTCATAACTAGTTGACATGCTTCTTATGGAAGTAGTATGCCTATGAAGGAATTTAACTTTTGACAAATTTTCAAAGAATGGTTTGTGTTGATATAATGAAAAATTGTTTAAACAAACTAGATATCAGTGTATTGGTTTTTGATCCATGTCTGTGAAGAATGGTCTTCAGATGTTCAACTTGTGTGAATATACTCTATCTTCCAAACATTAATTTACATAATTGGGTAAATGGCACTTATAAATCTTCTTCCTTTTTCACAACTGTGATTTGACTGCTAATAGATTTTTTGATTATGCTACAACCAAGGCATTTTGAATGAATATTGGCAGGATTTCATGATGATGATTGTTTCATGCTTGTCGTGATTTAAGCAACAGTCATAATGTCACTTGACATGTCACTTAGTGGCTTGAGGTGCTCACTACCCAATTTTTGAACTAAATGTGAGTCATATCCAATTTGTCTTTCCATCCCTTCATGAACCTTAAGGTTGATGGCTTGATTTCATAGTATCCTTGCAAAACTAATAGGGGTTACAATAATTACTATCCATTTTTGAACACAAATGAACTATAACCTACAACATCACTCTTGAACATGTTATAGCTAAACTAGATTGCATCCAACAACTCTAGAAAATTATTTTTGTAGGTGCTGGAAAATGATTTTCCAGGGCTCCTGTAGACGCTAGAAAATCATTTTCCAATGCCTACAACAATGTTAGAAAATGGTGTATAGTTTGAATGTATGTGTATAATTATTTGTTTCAATTTCTCTTCACCTCGGCCCAATTATAAGGCTATATGACTATTGTGGCTAACTAATTTGCAAGTACCCTATAGAGGAAGACTTTATTATTTTGAACTCTTACACTTTCTACACTTAGAATGGACAGAAGCGTTTCAAATAAAAAATTCAACCTTGTGTAAGATTCTTTGTTTCAATTTCTCTTCACCTTAGAAGAAGCCATTTTATTTTGAAATTATTATCCTAACTCTAGTGGCTATTTTATTGAAGTGGTTTCTTTCACTTTGAAGGAACCTACCAAATTATTTTATCAAGTGCCTAGTTTGAAGTAATATGCTTATAGCAATGTTGGATTTGGTTTGTTGGTAAAGAGAAAAAAACATACATTACCTTATTTACAAGTCCGCTATATTCATAACTAAAAATATTGAACGTGTCAATTTTCCCTAATAGTACTCCTGCTAGGGTAAAATCTAGACTGTTTTTGGCTCGACAAACCAAAAAGGATCTATCCAATATGTCTAAGAAATGCGCTATTGTTGACTTTTCCTTCTACAATGTTAAGCAGCAACTATATATTAGGATTACTATCGTCTTGTCTTATATGTTTATGTAAACTTAATTTATAGATAAATGTAAATAGCACCTACCAGAAAAGATTGAAAAAATTATATCAAATGATGAACTTAATATTTAATAGCCATATCAGAGTTTTCTTTCATGGTTTATTGCATGGATAACCTCTTCCGTTGTATGATTGGTCCCAACTTGTTTATTGATTAATATTTAATAAATACATAAGTTTTAATTAGAAAATATAAATAAAAAATTTACATTTAGTTTAAAATAAATAGATTAACCAAATTTTGATAAAGGAGGGGAAATCCTAATCCACTTCCCTAAGAAATCTAAATGGTCAACTCCCAACATGCAACTAAAGGTGAAAATGGCATGCGTCCCTCCAAGATGTTTCCAACTCAAAAAAACTTAGTTATAGAGGAAGAGGCTATATCAAAAGATGAAGTGGTATTTCATTCCCTTAAATCTTTTATATGGTTCGAAATTTAGTTATTTGAAAAAGACCAGGTTTATGAAATTGACATGAAAAATACTTAAATAAAGATAAAATCATCTAACAGTTAAATTATATTAAAACAAAATATATATTTTCAATACCTATAAACTAGCACCATGAAATTGACAAAAGTGATTGAAAAAATACTTAAATAAAGACAAAATCATTTAACAGTTAAATTATATTAAAACAAAATATATATTTTCAATACCTATAAACTAACACCATCACATTAATAAATGTTGTTGATATATGACCTTGCTTAAATGTAAATGTATAATGACACAAGCCTAATTTAAATTTATTACTTAAATAAAAAATAATAGACTAAAAAAGTAAATCCAAAATATGAATTAATAAAACATATGGTCATCATTAATTATCTTTAAAATAATAATTTATAATTTTTCCAAAAACATTTAATTATAATTAGAAAAATATATTATATTATAATTAAAAGTTCATTATTCTATTTAAAATATTAATATTCTTTTATAATCATTTACATTTTAATTTTTTTTATTTAATTCATATATAAATTTTGGTTAGCATAGTTATGAATAGTGATGAAACAGTAAAATGATAAACGCCACACCGTTGAAATTAAAAAGACGTTGTGAACGCACTGGTGTACACAGAGTGTGAAATTAAACGGACGCGAAGATGTTACATAACGGTAAGTATTCATTATTATTTGAAATTGAAAACTTTAATAATAATTGATGTAATACTTTTTTGACGTCAAATTTTGTTCACTCATTTTTTTTTTTTTTAAATCAAAATTCTTGAAACTCAATTTTAATATATATATATATATATATATATATATATATATATATTTTGAAATAATAATAAATTTTATATTAAATTAGTAAATATTTAAATATTTTTTATTAATAGAATTTAAAATTTAGAAAATATATAATAACATATTCGATTATATATAATTTATTAAATTTATTAATAAAAGTTTTGAAAATATATATTATAAATTAAAATATTTAAAAAAAAATTATTTGTATTTATAAATTTAAATTTTTTATTTTGATTTTTTTTTAATTTTAATATATTTATTTGAGATTATAAATTTAAATTAAAAAATAAAATATATAAATCTTTTAAAATTTTAATTTTAGTAACCTGGATAGTATAATACAGAAGTCTTAATTACAAAGTTGGTTTTTCAATTCAACAAATCTCTAATAAGGATAAAAATTGTCTAAATTATATATTTAGAATATTAAATTGGTTAAATTTTTTGGACAACTATTCAAAATCTAAGTTGGAATGAGACTAGTCAAATTTCCAACCTAAACAATCACAGTTTATCCCCAAAATACAAATAAGCAAGTTGGAAGGAAACCTTTCATATCTCAGCATTTACATAATTACAATTTAATATAGTTTTTATACATAAATCTGTATATAATTTTTTTCTAATTTTAAAATATATGACAATTTTTTTAATTTAAAATATATTTTTAAATATAGAAATCAATTTAATCTCTTAAAATATTAAAAGTTATAGATTTCAAACAAATTTCAATACAACAATTTAGAATAGATTATAATAAGTGTACTGTTAAGTCATTCCATAATATAAATATTACTGTTTTGAAACTTCACACAAAAAAAATTCAACTATGTTAAAGAGATTGATTGAGAAAAACATAGAACCAGCAGAATCTGAACCTTAGCAAAATCTGCCAAACTACCAAAAAAAATTCTAGAAATCTGTTCAGAAACCCTCTCTGCAGCAACCGAAAATTTCTAGAAATCTGTTCAGAAACACTCAGTGCAGCACTGGGGCACTGAAGGAGGCTAAACTCAATACAATGTCATATATATATATATATATATATATATGAGAGCCCTGTCTGTTTTTCAGAGATATTTTGTTTCTCCATTTATAAAGTCATGGAATGGTAATAAAATAATAAATGTGTTCATATAAGATGGCCTGCCATCCAGACGTGGAGTATGGAATGTGGTGCTGGAATACGAACGAATATAACAGAAAACATTCAGCAGATTGTTTTATCCACTCTAAGAATCTCTGTTTTTTCAATATTTCTCATAAAAAGCGAGTATACCTAATAATAATATTTGACAGGGGAATTTCCTGGAACAACTTGAGGATCACGTGACCAGACAAATGTGTTCAAATGGTTTTAAAAATTGAAGATCAGGAGCGGTGAGTTATGTTTCCTAGTATTCCTGGATAGATGGATGATCTAATCTTTCAAAGTATCATGTGACCACATGGGATACTGTGTTATTTTAAGAGGAGAATCTGGAACAATTTCTGACCTATGACATTATATGCACAGAACATTTTGTTGGAGGTTAATGCTTGGAAAGCGAATCTGATTGAAAAAGGTGGGCAGTAATGTATTATTACTAAAAGTAGCATGCTAAAATCACTTAGTGATACGCAGCCAATGGAACCATGGAGATACTGGTTGTTTTCCACTTTCCAAAGATATCTGAATCTGGTACTTGTGTCTTTTCTACTGGTTGTTTTCCACTTTCCAAAGATCATGTGGGGTACAAGCTTAACCTCTGCCACATCTTGTCATGATACTATTTAAATTTGCCAAAAAGCATGTGTAGAAAACATTAATTTTTGACTGATTTTCTCGGGATGACTTTGTATCTTCTGTGCATAAAGGTATATATATATATAGAAAAGTTTCCAGGGCTCCCGTAGACGTTGGAAAATCATTTTCCAATGCCTACAACAATGTTAGAAAATGGTGTATAGTTTGAATGTGTGTGTATAATTATTTGTTTCAATTTCTCTTCACCTCAGCCCAATTATAGGGCTATATGACTATTGTGGCTAACTAATTTGCAAGTACCCTGTAGAGAAAGACTTTATTATTTTGAACTTTTACACTTTCTACACTTAGAATGGACAGAAGCGTTTCAAATAAAAAATTCAACTTTGTGTAGGATTCTTTGTTTCAATTTCTCTTCACCTTAGAAGAAGCCATTTTATTTTGAAATTATTATGCTAACTCTAGTGGCTATTTTATTGAAGTGGTTTCTTTCAGTTGGAAGGAACCCTACCAAATTATTTTATCAAGTGCCTAGTTTGAAGTAATATGCTTATAGCAATGTTGGATTTGGTTTGTTGGTAAAGAGAAAACAACATACATTACCTTATTTACAAGTCCGCTATATTCATAACTAAAAATATTGAACGTGATAATTTTCCCTAATAGTACTCCTGCTAGGGTAAAATCTAGACTGTTTTTGGCTCAACAAACCAAAAAGGATCTATCCAATATGGCTCAACAAATCAAAATTCTTGAAACTCAATTTTAATATAAACCATATTTAAATATATATATATATATATATATATATATATATATATATATATATATATATATATATAATTTTTGAAATAAAAATAAATTTTATATTTAATTAGTAAATATTTTAATATATTTAAATATTTTTTATTAATAAAATATAAAATTTAGAAAATATATAATAACATATTCGATTATATATAATTTATTAAATTTATTAATAAAAGTTTTGAAAATATATATTATAAATTAAAATATTATTAAAATATTTAAAAATTTTATATTTGTATTTATAAATTTAAATTTTTTTAAATTTTAATATATTTATTTGAGATTACAAATTTAAATTAAAAAATAAAATATAAAAATCTTTTAAAATTTTAATTTTAGTAAGCTGAATAATATAATACAGAAGTCTTAATTACAAAGTTGGTTTTTCAATTCAACAAATTTCTAATAAGGATAAAAATTGTCTAAATTATATATTCTAAATATTAAATTGGTTAAATTTTTTGGACAACTATTCAAAATCTAAGTTGGAATGAGACTAGTCAAATTTCCAACCTAAACAATCACAGTTTATCCCCAAAATACAAATAAGCAAATTGGAAGGAAACCTTTCATATCTCGCATCTACACAATTACAATTTAATATAGTTTTTATACATAAATCTGTATATAATTTTTTTCTGATTTTAAAATATATGACAATCTTTTTAATTTAAAATATATTTTTAAATATAGAAATCGATTTAATCTCTTAAAATATTAAAAGTTATAGATTTCAAACAAATTTCAATACAACAATTTAGAATAGATTATAATAAATATACTGTTAAGTCATTCCATAATATAAATATTACTGTTTTGAAACTTCACACAAAAAAAAATTCAACTATGTTAAAGAGATTGATTGAGAAAAACATAGAACCAGCAGAATCTGAACCGTAGCAAACTCTGCCAAACTACCAACAAAAATTCTAGAAATCTGTTCAGAAACCCTCATTGCAGCAACCGAAAATTTCTAGAAATTTGTTCAGAAACACTCAGTGCAGCACTGGGGCACTGAAGGAGGCTAAACTCAATACAATGTCATATATATATATGAGAGCCCTGTCTGTTTTTCAGAGATATTTTGGTTCTCCATTTATAAAGTCATGGAATGGTAATAAAATAATAAATGTGTTCATATACATTTGGGCCTTGCCATCCCCGTGGAGTATGGAATGTGGTGCTGGAATACGAACGAATATAACAGAAAACATTCACCAGATTGTTTTATCCACTCTAAGAATCTCTGTTTTTTCAATATTTCTCATAAAAAGCGAGTATACCTAATAATAATATTTGACATGGGAATTTCCTGGAACAACTTGAGGATCACGTGACCAGACAAATGCGTTCAAATGGTTTTAAAAATTGAAGATCAGGAGCGGTGAGTTATGTTTCCTAGTATTCCTGGATAGATGGATGATCTAATCTTTCAAAGTACCATGTGACCACATGGGATACTGTGTTATTTTAAGAGGAGAATCTGGAACAATTTCTGACCTATGACATTATATGCACAGAACATTTTGTTGGATGTTAAGGTTGGGAAGCGAATCTGATTGAAAAAGGTGGGCAGTAATGTATTATTACTAAAAGCAGCATGCTAAAATCACTTAGTGATACGCAGCCAATGGAACCATGGAGATACTGGTTGTTCTCCACTTTCCAAAGACAACTGAATCTGGTACTTGTGTCTTTTACCGGGGCATGCCATGTGGGGTACAAGCTTAACCTCTGCCACATCTTGTCATGATACTATTTAAATTTGCCAAAAAGCATGTGTGGAAAACATTAATTTTTAATTTTTGACTGATTTTCTCGGGATGACTTTGTATCTTCTGTGCATAATTGTGTAATAATCAAATTTCAAAACTCGTTTATAATTTCAAGTTTGGAAGGTGTATATATATATATATATATATGAAAAGTTGGCTACTTTCAATTTTAAGCTATAGAGTATATCTTTATTTCAACCATTTCATCATGAACAAGCTGAAAAAGAAATCCATTTCAATGTACAAGAGTTAATTAGATATCCATTAAAAAAAAAGTGTAAATAAAATATTTCTTTCTAATTATTTAAATTTTACAAATATAATATAATCAAATAAATAAGTTAAATTTTTAAATAAAAAATAATAATAAACTTATTTTTTGTAACTTTCAATATAAATTTTTGATAAGTTTATATATTGTTATTGTTATTATTATTTCAATATGTTTATAAGAGAGAATCAAATCCATGTATCCATATGATGCATGAGTATCTCAATCAAACCATGGAAATCGTGTTCATTCTAGATCTTATTAGGATCTCATCATCTCTCTAGGGGCTTTAGTTAAAGGATGATAATTTTATCAAATTACTATAAAATAAATAATATTTTTTTTTAAAGGATGATAATTTTATTAAATTACTCTAAAATAAATAAAGAGAACCTATTGTTAGTTCACTCTATTCAAACACATGCTTGAAAGAGTGGGATGTTAAAGCATAAGTTTGATTATAATAAAAAATATGTTACTTTCTTCCTATCTTTTTTAAGAATCTCACCTAGCTTCAAAAAGGTTGTTCTAGGCATTAATGCTACACAGAATAAGTCTTGTTGGTTTTAGGCTTGGGATGAGATAGGTGGAAGCAGAGCTATCAAGCATTCTCAAACTATCTGCAAAGTATCATCACAATGATAACAATATCGTTAGAAACAAGAAGAAGAAAATGAAAAAGTTAAGAGATAAAGATGTGTGAAATCTAGAAACGAGAATGATACCCTATCAAAAACATTCACGCTAGAAAAATTTGGCAAGCTTAATAGAAATTTTAATCCCGAATATAATCATTAAATAATTTTATGTGAAGCAAAGAAAAAGCACACATTATCTTTATAATGATTTACATTCATTTCTTATTTATGTGTTTTTTTCCCATTATTTATTGTATTTATGAGGATGCGATGAATTGCATACTAAATTATTGATGGCGTTGAAATAAATATCATATGATACCAAAGATATAACAGTGTCATGATTTTTAACAAGCAAACACATAGCAGTACAAATGCAATAAAATAAATATGAATCAACATGTTTGACACTATTAGAGAGATGGAATATGTGAACATGAAAAAGACACGTGACCTAAATTCCTTTGGTTTGCTCAATTTTTATTTCTTACTCTTCGAAATTGAAAACCAACAATTCATTTGTAATTAGCTGACTAAAAGGCTGACAGTGCCATTACAATTATTTTCATAAGCTATGACTAATTGTTTTGCCTTTTTACAAAGCAAAGAGTAGAAGAAAAGATAAAAAAAGGAAATAGCATTATGGAAGTGTAGACGCAGATAATAACAAAGAAAATTGCATTACGGCAAGTCTGAAATTCAAAAAAGTGAAGTGTAAATCGAATGCAGTGTTAATTCTCATATTGACAACAATTGAGATGGAAGTAAAATAAAAATATGAAGTATGTAAACTATCAAATGGGGGTACCATAATTTGTTCAAGGAAGTGTCATAGTATTAAGTTGAATATCAGGGAATATTTTTGGATAGTATTATGGTTGCACTCCAAATTGGTAGTAGTAATTTTATATTACGGGTCCAAAGGTGATCCAGATCTTGGGGGAGGCCCCCAAGATCTGAAATAATTGAAATGCCAACAAAATGAGAGAACACACAGTAAATAAAACCACAAAGTTTTTTTTTTAAACAGAGATAACTGTAGAAGCTGCCTTGTGGTGGACAATCTGTCCTTTTACAAGATGCGACTTGTTATTTATAGAATTTTTTAGTTACAATACCACAGGTAAATTCTATGGGTGGCTAAATACCATGGGTGATGAATATCATGGGTGGATTCCATTTACAATACCATGGATAAATTCCACGTGTGGATGAATACCATGGGTGAATGAATACCATGGATAGATGTCAATTACAATGCCATTAGTGGATAAATACAATGGGTGGATGAATACCATGGGTGTAGGCCATTTTCCATTCGGATCATTCCTCCCTCCTTAAGAAGCAATGGTCCTCATTGTGTGAATTTCCCTCCTGAGAACCCTTTGTTGAATATGAAGAGGCATTGAAGAGAGGAGTTTATGTGGTTAACCCATAATCGTGATGAATGAAGATCCAAGGATAGAGATACATTGTAATGCTTGTGACCAACTGTGATATTGACAGCGTGCGGCCTAGCAAATGGAATTCAATGATGTGTGGGTTTTTTGATGACCCATAACCATGACAAACGAAGATCCGGGGATAGAGATACCTTGTAATTCTTGTGACCAACTGTGATGCTACAGTGTGCGGACTAGCAAATGGACTTCGATGAAGTGTGGGTTTATGGATGGCCCAAAACCATGAAAAATGAAGATCCGAGGATAGAGATACCCTATAATGCTCGTGACCAACTGTGATACTAACAATGTGCATCCTAGCAAATGGACTTTGATGAGAAGGATTTTGTGCGATTGACCCATAACCGTGATGTTGACTGTTGATGAAGTAGCAAGTTCCTACATAGCCTGGGGTGGGAGGGCATGTCTCCAAAGAACCCAAGTCGAATTTTGCTATGCTGAAAATGATGAATGTGAAGCAGGTGCATATTAAATCGGGGTGGGAGGGCACATCTCCAAAGGGAACCCACTCTTAATGCTGCTCCAGATTTAAAATGGGCATAACTCGGTTAATATAACTCAGAATCTTTATTATAACCTGTTTTTGGAGAAAGAATGATCATTCTGCATCTTCTCATGTGTTTCAAATCCTTATCTGGAGAATATGGAAACACATATTTGTGTTGCAACTATCCCACTGTCACAAAATTTTTGAAAATTTAGCTGATTTTAAATCAGCGATAAATCCCTCGCCCGGACTCTAATTCGACCGATTTGTTTTTTGAAATAGGGTGATTTTTCAAGGGGAGCTCAGATCTATGATCATTTCTCTGAAATTCTGCACTAAAAACTGCAAATAAATGACAGGAGAGTTGTCATCCACGAATTGTCATCAAAACAATTTCTGCAACACAATTGATTTTAAATAAACAATATCTCCCTCATCCGGACTCTTATTCGACTAATTTATTTTTCACATTGGCTATTTTTTTGCAAGGAATCCAGAGCTGATATTTTTTCTGAAAATTTTGCACCAATATTTTTAGATTTTCTCTACAAACGCGCCGCCCAAAAATTCTTGCAAAAAAATGAAAAAAAACAAAAATTATTCCTGTTTTACCCAAGAAAGTGCTCCATGGAGGTTTTGGAACTTGCATGGAGTTTTCTAAAGATGGCCACAAAAATTTGAAACTTAAATATACTTCAAACCCTCATTCCCATGGATTCGTAACCTAAATCTGATACCACTAATCTGGATCTTGGGGGAGGCCCCCAAGATCTGAAAAAAATGAAATGCCAACAAAATGAGAGAACACATAGTAAATAAAACCAAAAAGATTTTCTTTTTAATAGAGATAACTATAGAAGCTACATTGCGGTGGAAAATCTATCCTTTTAGAAGATGGGACTTGTTACTTATAGCATTTTTTAGTTACAAAACCACAGGTAAATTCCATGGGTGATGAATATCATGGGTGGATGCCATTTACAATACCATGGGTAAATTCCATGTGTGGATGAATACCATGGGTGGATGCCATTTACAATACCATGGGTAAATTTCATGTGGATGAATAACATGGGTGAATCCATACCATGGGTGAATGAATACCATGGATAGATGTCACTTACAATACCATGGGTGGATGAATACCATTCATGTAGGCCATTTTACATTCGGATCAAAGGGTTACAATCATTGGAAACAATGGACATTAATTTTCAAGATCTTTTCTTGAGATTTTCCTCAGAAGGAAAGGAAATTTAGCATATATGTGTCCAAGGGAAACCCTCTAAAGTTATAAGCTCTAATAGGATGAAAAAAGTATTAAAAAAGTAACACCATGGTGTAATTGCACAGTTGTGCTCATTAGCAGTTAAAAAATCTATATCCTCTGCTCTTATGCAACATATCAAAGAGCTAGAAGAAAATACTACAAAACAATATGGCCATACATAGTTTGTAAGTTAGCTTGGATAAGAGGAAATGAATAAGCTCATAGAGTTAGACCATAAGTGTATCAAAAGAACCTTGAAGCCCGTCACTTTTGGTATTAAAGAGCAAAAAGATGAAGACATGCTAGCAAAAAGTAAAAAAGGACTAAACAACAAATCACAAATTGAAATAACTTAAGAGAAGCAAAGATGCTAGGAAAAAGTATTGAACATAAAGATAGGTTTATTTATGTTAATGTAAACTCTAATGACCATATATAGCATACTCAACAAAACACCTGGCTTAAAAGGGTCAAGAATATTTATAAAAAAAAACATGATTATAGAGGACGAGGCACAATTATAGAAGGACGTTCAAAATGTAAAAGACACTAGGAAGGAAGGAAGAAAAATGGGAATAATTAGGAAACAAAAATTTGTTATCGAGGATTGAGACCAGAAAGATAATAATAAATGGGAATTTGGTACACTTTGGATCTTCATATGCAACTACCATGGTTTTCCATGAAGCAAAAGGCCTATATTAAGCTGGGTCCTAACTAAAATTGAAACAATGTTTCTGGTTGAATATGGGGAGCATGAAGAATCTAAGGCCCCTCACATTGAGGTATTTTTATTATGGGAAACATGGAACAAGAAATCCTCCTACAGAGGAACTAAAGGCATATCTTGTTACCTAAAAATGGGCATTTCTCCTCACATTTGACTTCATAAGAAATGCCCTCTCAATCAACACACATGGATGGATATTTGAGATATTAATGCTAAGAAGACGTATATATTAATTTTTTACTTTTTACCTATCAATCTTACTTTTAATAAGAAAATTAATCTAGATAAGAATTGTCCCTAAAAAAACTTAGAACAAGTCTATATTTACACCCTGTTATAGGATCATTCAACACTCCTATAGTTTTGATGCTCTTGTATGGCCTTGGGAAACCCTTTCCCATTCAGACTTGATCATTTATTAAAAACTAATATTTTGAATTCCATACATAACAGTTCCCTTCAAAAAGCACGTACACATGCGGGTACCTCTATATAGAACCTGCATATATAATTAAAATATGAAAAAATATAAATATATTATTTTTCGGGCGGTGTTTATGGGTTTCATCGAAATCCCACCTACAGCAGCCCGTGGCCTAACTGAATTAACGAA
The DNA here is from genome assembly GCA_034641835.2 of Pinus albicaulis. Lineage (NCBI taxonomy): Eukaryota > Viridiplantae > Streptophyta > Pinopsida > Pinales > Pinaceae > Pinus > Pinus albicaulis. The sequence goes on along the minus strand of CM076570.1, from coordinate 618,979,444 downwards.
TTTCTGGTGGTATTTATACACCTCATGGGAAGGACTAATTACACCAAGGAGATAGGATAACGACATTATAGTCCTTTCGGTCCCCAATCAAGTCTGATTTCCTTTGTGCCTCCTGCACTCCCAGTCATAGGAAACCCTTGTTTCCTTGCAGAGATGTTCATTCTTCCGTATATGACATCATGTTGCTTATGATCGAGAGGTGATCTTTGAGACTTGGGTTGGACAGATCCAGAGAAAGGTTTCGTTGGTGTCGTAGACGAATAAGGTTGTATCTCTCCACTACTCTTTGTTGAAATCAATAAAGAAGATTTGTATTGTTCCTAAAATGTTATGGTACCATGTTTTATGAGTCATGTTGAATATATATAATGATTTATATGCTTATTCTTGATGATCTAACATGTTTATTATGTACAAGATTTGAACTACTTGTTTTATATGCTTCTATTAACCTTGTAGCAGGTAAGCATCCTAAATCCAAACTCTAAAATAGCTCAAAGATATTCCAGCAACAGTACGATGAAAAAGAGGTAAAATATGAAGATAACAGCCGAAATGGAGATGATGATTATGAAAAAAATGAAGAAGAGGTTGAAGATAGTCATGACAGTCATGAAGACAGCAAAGAAAGTCTAGAAGTTGGCAGCCAAGATAAAGGTCACAGAAATAATGATAAGGGCAGTTATGATGAAGAACAAAGTGAAGATGCATAAATTAGTGAAGAGGCCAGTAGTGAGGCTAATGATGAAGGTGAAGAGATGAGCAGCAGTCCTGGTGATGAAAAAGAAGACCTATAAGCCCATGATGACAACCACAAGACGGACACCATAATGAGCCAAATTGAACCTTTTCCCTTGGCATATCAAAGAGGATCAAGAAATGTGTTTACTGCCTCTAAAAGGCAAAAGGCCATGACTTCTACTCCTATAAAACCAAATGACAAAGGAAAAGAGAGAAGCAAGGGCAAAAGCAAGGAAAAAGGCAAAGAAAAGGTAAGCAAGGGAGACGAAGATCAGCATGAGTTTGAGAGGGAGTTTGAACTCATTCATATTAACAGTGGTAAAAGGGAAAAAAAGAGGGCCCATAGCATACTCCTCCAAAGAAAAAATGCATAGATTAAAGACCTACAAATGAGCCTTGACATGGAACAATACATCATTCACTATTACAAAGATGAGCACAAACATATGAAGAAGATGAAAAGATGGCCAAACACTATGCCTTGAAAAACAAACTCACTACTGCCAAGCTCAAAAAGGCCCTCATTGAAATTCAAGCACTAAAAGGAGGAAAATACCAAGTAAACCTTGGAATCTTGCCTCAGAGTTTCTACAGGTCTCCCAAACCCCATGAGGGATATATCCACAAATGTTGAAGAATTTTTGACAATTTTTGGTTTTTTTGTGAATTTAGAGGCTGATAAGCGTAGCACCCCTAGCACTATGATTTTTCCTCAGACATCCTCAGAGGGAGAAATTTACATTTTTGGATTTCTCATGCCTAGTACACCATTCTCACCAAATTTCAAAGCATTTGGAGCATTTTTTACTCCTCAAAAGGTCAAAAAACACCTCATTTTTCACCTTTCTGCCTCATTTTCAGGTTTGGCGCTGCGCTCAGAGCAGTTTGGGGAATTTGGCTTTTTGGACAAGTTAAAGGAGCTCAATTAGAAAACCAAAGGTATATTTGGAAAGTAGAGTCAGCAGTATTTTCAACGGTCCATCATGGAGCAAAATCCAACATCGAGAAGGTCACCAAAACTTGGCTGCAAGTGGACCCATTTTATACCTCACTGTATGTTTTTGGCCAAAAGTCAACAAAACACACTCATTAATTGCAAAATGATATTTTAATGTTTTTTGAGGCAAATCACTCTAAAATTAGGTGCTAAAAGTTATTTTGGCATTTATTTCAAGGGATATTTTGTGCCTTGGGCCTTGCATGGTCTCTTAGGCATTTATGACTTTTATGGTGATTTTGACATTTTCCAGTCCTATCTAGGGTTTTTGCCCTCCTTTGCTAAATAAATAGAGCATGAGGACTTCGTTGTAAAAGGTTGGAATTTTATGACTCTTTGGAGCAATACATAGTCTTTTGGAGGTTGAAGAGAAATTGGTGTTGTGGAGCTTGTGAATGGCTTGTTTTGCTTGTTGATGGAGGAGGCTTGCTTGTAGGATCCCTGAGCTTGGTTAATGGTGAAGTGTTTCTATTCAGTTATTGTTTTCTCATGTATCATTGTGTTTCCATCTTTCTGTGATGCAATATAACAAAGGATTTATACTAAGAAATGTTCTTCAAAGGCACCTTAGCTCTATTTGTTCTTCATTGCCTCTATGTTTTCCTCTACTAGGACGTTTTAAAGAATTCTTAATTGCTCTCTAGAACCCCTAAGCTTGTTTATTTCATGAATGATTTAATATAGTAGGTATCAAAGATGATTTATGGCTATCCTTTCTTGTTTGATGTCACTAAACTCTGTTCTTGAGGTCTCTCTCCAAAGTACCATTAATTAGGTCTGCCAAAGAGGCTATGTTTCAATCATACCCTTTGTCCATGCTTGAATAATTGTTTTGGAGATCTTCATAGCTATGATCAATGATTTTTAGGCATTCCCTCCTCTTTGATTAAGTTTATATGTGTATCTTGAATGTTTTCTAACCTTGAAGGTGAGATCACTAGAAGTTAAATGAGTTTCTCGCCTTCTATATTTCATTGGAATGTTTGTCTGAAATGCTTATTTACTTAAGTGGAATCAAAGAGTTATTGGTGTGCCCTGTCTATTGATTACTTCTTTATGCTAAATAGTGTTGAAGTCCCTTCTTGTTTTGAGTATTTGACAAAGGATTCTTGATTTCCCTTTGCCCTAATTTTGTTCACAAACCTGATGTCCATCTCATTTCCCATAAACCTTGAAAATATGTTGACAATGCTAGATGTGCCCTGTGATGCTCCCCGATCCATTGTTGAACTTTCCTTGACTTTTATAGATTCCATAGCCCAATGAATTGAAAATTACCTCATTCCATCTATTCTACTTAATTATCCTACCCAACCAAAACAATCATACAAACCCTACACTTAATAACTAGCCTAAAATCAAACCCTAAAAGCAAACAAGTTCACATCCTTTTCATACAATAAAGAGAGCCCTCTCTGAGTCCAAGAAGGCTAGGTCCTAGGACTCCAAAGACTGGTTTGATATTACCCTGTGCATTTGATTTCACCAATATAACAAATCATAGGAACCTAACAGATCCTATGTCATCATTCACACCTCCACACAATAGATGAGTGGAGATTCTTTGTATATATGCATGGTAATATATGTTAAAATATTGAAATTCATAACTCCAAATATTGGCTTCCTTGTGAAGGGGTTTGAGATTTTCCTTTCGAACTTGATATGTTCCTTTCGTCTGGTTGCAAATTAACTCTGAATTTGTGAATATGGTGATATCATTGACACCAATGTTTTTTTTCCTCTTTCAGCCCTTCGACAAGGGAAATGTAGTATGCCTCGTTATTTTTAGTCCTTCCCTACACTTCTTTCTTTCTATGCAGTGCATGTGTTTTTGCACTATTGCAAAGAAAAAATTAAATAATTGCTCGTCTCGAATTAGGATAACATGAGACCTCAATGCACATGATCCACTTTTGCACCACTTTTATGCTTACAATAGCTGGAAAAAAAATTAACAATAACATGATATTATAATTAGGCATTTAAATTTTAACATTAAGCAACTTGTAGTGCCAATAATAAACAAGAATACCAAAGAGAAAAACATACACTAAAATTACTAGTCATTCAGAAGTGACACTAATGCTAGGGTAATAACATACGAAAATCACTCAAGAAAACATACAAATTCAAAAAATTCTACTACATAATTATAGCAAACTTCCACTAAGATGGTTTTGGTTGTATGTATGTTCTCAACTGCCCACTTACCATCTCCATTATTGCTTGATATCTAATTTCCAAATGTTCAAGGCCCCTCAAAAAAATACTTGGAGAAACTACTTTTGTATTTTCTTAATGATTGATGTGTTAATTTTGAATTCATCACTAGTTGACATGCTTCTTATGGAAGTAGTATGCCTATGAAGGAATTTAACTTTTGACAAATTTTCAAAGAATGGTTTGTGTTGATATAATGAAAAATTGTTTAAACAAACTAGATATCAGTGTATTGGTTTTTGATCCATGTCTGTGAAGAATGGTCTTCAGATGTTCAACTTGTGTGAATATACTCTATCTTCCAAACAATAATTTACATAATTGGGTAAACGGCACTTATAAATCTTCTTCCTTTTTCACAACTGTGATTTGACTGCTAATAGATTTTTTGATTATGCTACAACCAAAGCATTTTGAATGATATTGGCAGGATTTCATGATGATGATTGTTTCATGCTGGTCGTGATTTAAGCAACAGTCATAATGTCACTTGACATGTCACATGATATGTTCAGAAACACTCAGTGCAGCACTGGGGCACTGAAGGAGGCTAAACTCAATACAATGTCATATATATATATATATATATATATATGAGAGCCCTGTCTGTTTTTCAGAGATATTTTGTTTCTCCATTTATAAAGTCATGGAATGGTAATAAAATAATAAATGTGTTCATATACATTTGGGCCTTGCCATCCACGTGGAGTATGGAATGTGGTGCTGGAATACGAACGAATATAACAGAAAACATTCACCAGATTGTTTTATCCACTCTAAGAATCTCTGTTTTTTCAATATTTCTCACAAAAAGCGAGTATACCTAATAATAATATTTGACAGGGGAATTTCCTGGAACAACTTGAGGATCACGTGACCAGACAAATGTGTTCAAATGGTTTTAAAAATTGAAGATCAGGAGCGGTGAGTTATGTTTCCTAGTATTCCTGGATAGATGGATGATCTAATCTTTCAAAGTACCATGTGACCACATGGGATACTGTGTTATTTTAAGAGGAGAATCTGGAACAATTTCTGACCTATGACATTATATGCACAGAACATTTTGTTGGATGTTAATGCTTGGAAAGCGAATCTGATTGAAAAAGGTGGGCAGTAATGTATTATTACTGAAAGTAGCATGCTAAAATCACTTAGTGATACGCAGCCAATGGAACCATGGAGATACTGATTGTTTTCCACTTTCCAAAGATAACGGAATCTGGTACTTGTGTCTTTTACCGGGGCATGCCATGTGGGGTACAAGCTTAACCTCTGCCACATCTTGTGATGATACTATTTAAATTTGCCAAAAAGCATGTGTGGAAAACATTAATTTTTGACTGATTTTCTCGGGATGACTTTGTATCTTCTGTGCATAATTGTGTAATAATCAAGTTTAAGGTATATATATATATATATATATATATATATATATATATATATATATACCTTTCAAACTTGAAATTTAAAACAAGCTTTGAAATTTGATTATTACACAATATATATATACACCTTTCAAACTTGAAATTTAAAACAAGTTTTGAAATTTGATTATTACACAATTATGCACAGAAGATATATATTGTTTTATATATATATATATATATATATATATATATATATATATATATATATATATATATATATATATATATATATATATATATAATGAAAAGTTTGGCTACTTTCAATTTTAAGTTATAGAGTATATCTTTATTTCAACCATTTCATCATGGAGTCTCGTCTTAACTAGTCGGGAGGAATTGCTCCATCAAATTACTCGAATCCCACAAAAAATTTAAAAAATCTTGCAGAAACAGTGTTTGAATCCTGATTTTGACATTGGAAATGGATTCAGCACCATCAAAAACCTGTAGGACACCCAAAATATTAAACTTTGATAGTTATAACATGGATTTAGAAAAATTCCTGCCTGATTTTCTGAAAATCTTATCGGAATTTTCATGATTTTCAGAGCGATTCCTCTGGCTAGTTAGACTACGGCTTTCATCATGAACAAGCTGAAAAAGAAATACATTTCAATGTACAAGAGTTAATTAGATACGCATTAAAAAAAAAGTGTAAATAAAATATCTCTTTCTAATTATTTAAATTTTATAAATATAATCAAATAAATAAGTTAAATTTTTAAATAAAAAATAATAATAAACTTATTTTTTTTGTAACTTTCAATATAAAATTTTTGATCAGTTTATATATTGTTATTGTTATTATTATTTCAATATGTTTATAAGAGAGAATCAAATCCATGTATCCATATAATGCATGAGTATCTTAATCAAACCATGGAAGTCGTGTTCATTCTAGATCTTATTAGGATCTCATCATCTCTCGGGGCATTAGTTAAAGGATGATAATTTTATCAAATTACTATAAAATAAATAATAAGCTTTTTTTAAAGGATGATAATTTTATTAAATTACTCTAAAATAAATAAAGAGAACCTATGTTATCTTATTGGGGATATTGTTAATTCACTCTATTCAAACACATGCTTGAAAGAGTGGGATGTTAAAGCATAAGTTTGATTATAATAAAAAATATGTTGCTTTTTTCCTATCTTTTTTAAGAATCTCACCTAGCTTCAAAAAGGTTGTTCTAAGCATTAATGCTACACAAAATAAGTCTTGTTGGTTTTAGGCTTGGGATGAGATAGGTGGAACGAGAGCTATCAAGCATTCTCAAACTATCTGCAAAGTATCATCACAATGATAACAATATTGTTAGAAACAAGAAGAAGAAAATGAAAAAGTTAAGAGATAAAGATGTGTGAAATCTAGAAACGAGAATGATACCTATCAAAAACATTCACGCTAGAAAAATTCAGCAAGCTTAATAGAAATTTTAATCCCAAATATAATCATTAAATAATTTTATGTGAAGCAAAGAAAAAGCACACATTATCTTTATAATGATTTACATTCATTTCTTATTTATGTGTTTTTTTCCCATTATTTATTGTATTTATGAGGATGCCATGAATTGCAAACTAAATTATTGAGGGTGTTGAAATAAAGATCATATGATACCAAAGATATAACAGTGTCATGATTTTTAACAAGCAAACACATAGCAGTACAAATGCAATAAAATAACTATGAATCAACATGTTTGACACTATTAGAGAGATGGAATATGTGAACATGAAAAAGACACATGACCTAAATTCCTTGGGTTTGCTCAATTTTTATTTCTTACTCTTCGAAATTGAAAACCAACAATTCATTTGTAATTAGCTTACTAAAAGGCTGACAATGCCATTACAATTATTTTCATGAGCTATGACTAATTGTTTTTCCTTTTTACAAATAAAAGAGTAGAAGAAAAGATAACAAAGGAAATAGCATTATGGTAAGTGTAGACGCAAATAATAACAAAGAAAATTGCATTATGGCAAGTCTGAAATTCAAAAAAGTGAAGTGTAAATCAAATGCAGTGTCAATTCTCATATTGACAACAACTGAGATGGAAGTAACATAAAAATATGAAGTATGTAAACTATCAAATGGAGGTACCATAATTTGTTCAAGGAAGTGTCATAGTATTAAGTTGAATATCAGGGAATATTTTTGGATAGTATTATGGTTGCAATCCAAATTGGTGGTAGTAATTTTATATTACGGGTCCAAAGGTGATCCAGATCTTGGGGGAGGCCCCCAAGATCTGAAATAATTGAAATGCCAACAAACTGAGAGAACACACAATAAATAAAACCACAAAGAATTTTTTTTTAAACAGAGATAACTGTAGAAGCTACCTTGTGGTGGACAATTTGTCCTTTTACAAGATGCGACTTGTTATTTATAGAATTTTTTAGTTACAATACCACAGGTAAATTCTATGGGTGGATAAATACCATGGTTGATGAATATCATGGGTGGATGCCATTTACAATACCATGGATAAATTCCATGTGTGGATGAATACCATGGGTGAATGAATACCATGGATAGATGTTAATTACAATACCATGAGTAGATAAATACAATGGGTGGATGAATACCATGGGTGTAGGCCATTTTCCATTCGGATCATTCCTCCCTCCTTAAGAAGCAATGGTCCTCATTGCATGAATTTCCCTCCTGAGAACCCTTTGTTGAATATGAAGAGGCATTGAAGAGAGGAGTTTATGTGGTTAACCCATAATCGTGATGAATGAAGATCCAAGGATAGAGATACATTGTAATGCTTGTGACCAACTATGATACTAACAGTGTGCGGCCTAGGAAATGGAATTTGATGATGTGTGGGTTTTTTGATGACCCATAACCATGACAAGCAAAGATCCGCGGATAGAGACACCTTGTAATTCTTGTGACCAACAGTGATGCTACAGTGTGCAGCCTAGCAAATGGACTTCGATGAAGTGTGGGTTTATGGATGGCCCAAAACCATGAAAAATGAAGATTCGAGGATAGAGATACCCTATAATACTTGTGACCAACTGTGATACTAACAATGTGCATCCTAGCAAATGGACTTCGATGAGAAGGATTTTGTGCGATTGACCCATAACTATGATGTTGACTGTTGATGAAGTAGCAAGTTCCTACATAGCCTGAGGTGGGAGGGCATGTCTCCAAAGAACCCAAGTCAAATTTTGCTATGCTGAATATGATGAATGTGAAGCAGGTGCATATTAAATCGGGGTGGGAGGGCACATCTCCAAAGGGAACCCACTCTTAATGCTACTCCAGATTTAAAATGGGCATAACTCGGTTACTATAACTCAGAATATTTATTATAACATATTTTTGGAGATAGAATGATCATTCTGCATCTTCTCATATGTTTCAAATCCTTATCTGGAGAATCTGGAAACACATATTTTTGCTACAACTATCCCGCTGTCCCAAAATTTTTGAAAATTTAGCTGATTTTAAATCAGCGATAAATCCCTCACCCGGACTCTAATTCGACCGATTTGTTTTTTGAAATAGGGTGATTTTTCAAGGGGAGCTCAGATCTATGATCATTTCTCTGAAATTCTACACTAAAAACTGCAAAAAGTTGACAGGAGAGTTGTCATCCACGAATTGTCATCAAAACAATTTCTCCAACACAACTGATTTTAAATCAGCAATATCTCCCTCATCCGGACTCTGATTCGACTGATTTATTTTTCACATTGGCTATTTTTTTGCAAGGAATCCAGAGCTGATATTTTTTCTGAAAATTTTGCACCAATATTTTTAGATTTTCTCTACAAACGCACCGCCCAAAAATTCCTGCAAAAAAAATGAAAAAAACAAAAATTATTCTCGCTTTACCGAAGAAAGTGCTCCATGGAGGTTTTGGAACTTGCATGGAGTTTTCTAAATATGGCCGCAAAAATTTGAAACTTAAATATGCTTCAAACCCTCATTCCCATGGATTCGTAACCTGAATCTGATACCACTAATCTGGATCTTGGGCTAGGCCCCCAAGATCTGAAAAAATTGAAATGCCAACAAAATGAGAGAACACATAGTAAATAAAACCACACAGATTTTTTTTTTTAAACAGAGATAACTGTAGAAGCTACATTGTGGTGGAAAATCTATCATTTTACAAGATGGGACTTGTTACTTATAACATTTTTTAGTTACAAAACCACAGGTAAATTCCATGGGTGATGAATATCATGGGTGGATGCCATTTACAATACCATGGGTAAATTCCATGTGTGGATGAATACCATGGGTGGATGCCATTTACAATACCATGGGTAAATTTCATGTGGATGAATACCATGGGTGGATCCATACCATGGGTGAATGAATACCATGGATAGATGTCACTTACAATACCATGGGTGGATGAATACCATTCATGTAGGCCATTTTACATTCGGATCAAAGGGTTACAATCATTGGAAACAATGGACATTAATTTTCAAGATCTTTTCTTGAGATTTTCCTTAGAAGGAAAGGAAATTTAGCATAATATGTGTCCAAGGGAAACCCTCTAAAGTGATAAGCTCTAATAGGATGAAAAAAGTATTAAAAAAGTAACACCATGGTGTAATTGCATAATTGTGCTCATTAGCAGTTAAAAAATCTATATCCTCTGCTCTTATGCAACATATCAAAGAGCTAGAAGAAAATACTACAAAACAATATGGCCATACATAGTTTGTAAGTTAACTTGGATAAGAGGAAATGAAAAAGCTCATAGAGTTAGACCATAAGTGTATCAAAAGAACCTTGAAGCCCATCACTTTTGGTGTTAAAGAGCAAAAAGATGAAGACATGCTAGCAAAAAGAAAAGAAGGACTAAACAACAAATCACAAATTGAAATAACTTAAGAGAAGCAAAGATGCTAGGAAAAAGTATTGAACATAAAGATAGGTTTATTTATGTTAATGTAAACTCTAGTGACCATATATAGCATACTCAACAAAACACCTGGCTTAAAAGGGTCAAGAATATTTATAAACAAAAACATGATTATAGAGGACGAGGCACAATTATAGAAGGACGTTCAAAATGTAAAAGACACTAGGAAGGAAGGAAGAAAAATGGGAATAATTAGGAAACAATTTTTTTTATCAAGGATTGAGACCAAAAAGATAATAATAAATGGGAATTTGGTACACTTTGGATCTTCATATGTAACTAGCATGGTTTTCCATGAAGCAAAAGGCCTATATTAAGCTGGGTCCTAACTAAAATTGAAACAATGTTTCCGGTTGAATATGGGGAGCATGAAGAATCTAAGGCCCCTCACATTAAGGTATTTCTATTGTGGGAAACATGGAACAAGAAATCCTCCTACAGAGGAACTAAAGGCATATCTTATTACCTAAAAATGGGCATTTCTCCTCACAATTGACTTCATAAGAAATGCCCTCTCAATCAACACACATGGATGGATATTTGAGATATTAATGCTAAGAAGACGTATATATTAATTTTTTACTTTTCACCTATCAATCTTACTTTTAATAAGAAAAGTAATCTAGATAAGAATTGTCCCTAAAAAAACTTAGAACAAGATATTTACATCCTGTTATAGGATCATTCAACACTCCTATAGTTTTGATGCTCTTGTATGGCCTTGGGCAACCCTTTCCCATTCAGACTTGATAATTTATTAAAAACTAATATTTTGAATTCCATACATAACAATTCCCTTCAAAAAGCGCGTACACGTGCGGGTACCTCTATATAGAACCCACATATATAATTAAAATATGAAAAAAATATAAATATATTATTTTTCGGGTGGTGTTTATGGGTTTCATCGAAATCCCACCTACAACAGCCCGTGGCCTAACTAAATTAACGAATTTGTGGTGGTATTTATACACCTCATGGGAAGGACTAATTACACCAAGGAGATGGGATAACGACATTATAGTCCTTTCGGTCCCCAATCAAGTCTGATTTCCTTTGTGCCTCCTGCACTCCCAGTCATAGGAAACCCTTGTTTCCTTGCAAAGATGTTCATTCTTCCTTATATGACATCATGTTGCTTATGATCGAGAGGTGATCTTTGAGACTTGGGTTGGACGGATCCGGAGAAAGGTTTCATTGGTGTCGTAGACGAATAAGGTTGTATCTCTCCACTACTCTTTGTTGATATCAATAAAGAAGATTTTTATTGTTCCTAAAATGTTATGGTACCATGTTTTATGAGTCATGTTGAATATATATAATGATTTATATGCTTATTCTTGATCTAACATGTTTATTATGTACAAGATTTGAACTACTTGTTGTATATTCTTCTATTAACCTTGTAGTAGGTATGATTGCTTTGGAGGAAGAAGAGGGTTTGAACCCTATGTGTTCAGCATCAAACATTGGAACTACGAGTACTTCTTTTGATCCTAACTTTAGTACTTTACATATTTTTCTTGCATGATGTATGCTTCAGGTTCATTGTCAACCTTTGATCTGTTGAGGTTGTTAACCCTTACCTTAGGGAAGTTTCTCCCACCAACGGAATTGGCTAATCCACTGGGGAATATAGTCTTGTATTTCCTAGAAGGGTTATTTGTCTCTTGATTTGGGTTTTTCTGTTCTGTTTCTTGAATTTTCATGTATTAATGACTTGTTTGCAATCTGGGAAATTAGTCTGATCTTTTGGATCAGGACTGTATTTTTTACTTTTTCATATTTTACTATATATACATTATTTTTGTTGTATACATACGCGTACATATGTGTTTTCTATCAAAGTAACTAGCCTATATGCTATTTTCTTTGGGAACAATCACGTATATTTGGGAAAATTTTAAAATTTAAAGTTTTTTCCTTTAGTCAAGGGTCTGGATGGAGTTTTTCTGCTTTATTGTGAGCATTTAATGTCTCGAAGAGTCTTTCTTCTTGTTGTTGTCGCGTGTTCTATCTCCTTTTTCAAAAATATATTTTCAACCTAGGGTTTTCATTTTCGTATAGTTTTATGCTTGAAGTTTAGATTTCAGGCCTTCTTTTTGAAGTGCTTGAATATTCTCTTCTTTTGGGATAGTGATTTGATTTTATTCTTTATCAGATTGACCAAATTTTCTTCTATATGCGATATTGAGACATAGCTCCGTCGTGCTCCTTTGCGACTATGGTTAGATGATCCACTTTTTATTATTCAGTTTTCTATACATATATGTATGCATGTTGGATATGCTTTATACTTGATCAGAAGACATGATTTACTATCTTTGAGCATGGGTATTCCCGCCTTAGACACAAGCCTTCTTTTTTATTTCTTCCATAGGTTTTCAATGGGCTGGAATATAGTGATATCCTCTCAGGTCCTCAAATGATATATCTTTATACTTAATACATTTCAACCTTCATGTACCCCTTTTGACCTCATATATTGGGGGGCATATGTTATAGCATCATTCAACACTCTTGTAGTTCTGATTCTCTTGTATGGCCTCGGGTTGCCCTTTCCCATTCAAACTTGATCATTTATTAAAAAACAATATTTTGAATTCCATACGTGACTCTTCCCTTCAAAAAGCATGTACACACGCGGGTACCTCTATATAGAACTCATGTATATAATTTAAAATATGAAAAAAGATTAAAATATCCTATTTTTCAGGTAGGGTTTATAGGTTTCACCAAAATCCCACCTACAGGAGCCCGTGGTCTAACTAAATTAACCAATTTTTGGTGGTATTTATACACCTCATAGGAATTCTTAATTACACTAAAGATATAGGATAATGACATTATAGTCATTTTGGTCCCAGATCAAATCGAATTTCCCTTGTGCCTTCTGCACCCCCATTCATAGGAAACCCCTGTTTCCTTGTAGAGATGTTCGTCCTTCCTTATATGAAATCTGTTTCTTATGATTGATAGGTGATATTTGAGGCTTGGGCTATATGGATCCAAAGGAAGGTTTCATTGGTTCCGTGGATAGATCAGGTTGTTGATGAGTCCTAGTATTGCACCAGGAGTGCTGCAACTCCCAAGGGCTACGCTACTTTACTTTATCAACCCAAGGTTCGTACAAAATTGGAGGTGACAGTTCTATATACACAGCAGGTGAATTCTACTCATGTCATCCTCTTCCCTTCTATGAAAGGGTGCTACTTCTAAGGGTTCTCAGTGAATTCTGTCACACTTCAATGAAACTAAACTAAATTGCAGAAAGGAAATGACAAAAGGAAACTAGATTAAATTGCTGAAAATAAATGGCAGGAAGGAAACTAAACTAAATTGCTGAAAGGAAATGACAGAAAGGAAACCAATTTAAATTGCAGAAAGGAAACTAATTTAAACCACACTTAACTCGGCCAATCGGATAAACACAACCTACTTATCCTATGATATATCTACCATGCTACTATGCTTCTAACCATGCAACTATTCATGATCTAACTAAACTTGAAAAAGTGTTGCTTAGATTTTAAAGGAAAAAGGGATAAAGGTGCTAATGGAGGGCTTGAAAAAATGGGACAACGCTTAGAGGTGTGGAAAGAGGGGTTTGAACTTTATTAAAGCTTATAGGATCACAAATATGCTTTGGAGTGAGAGGCTTGAAATATGCGATGGCATAGTTATAATTGGCGGATAGAAATGCGATATGTGATGTGCAAAATCATAATTCACAATATCGCAAAGCTGGAGGAGAAGAAGCAATGTAATCGGGAGGAAAGTGCAAGATGCGATACGGCCAAAACTGTGAAATGCGATTGCAATAAGGCTAAAATTTATGAAATGCGAAATGCGATGGGTGACGTGGCGTTAGGACCGGTGGCGGAGTGCGATGACAATATTACAATCGGCGTCGAGAGCAGTAAGTATTAACGGGAACCACATGAAAATGTCATTTGCAATTGCGATGAGGATAAAAAATGAGAAATGCGATATGTGATATCGCAATTTGAAATATCACAAAGCTAGAGGGGTAGCAGAAGTGTTGTTCAAGAAAAGGTTGTGAAGAGCGAATTGCACTATGAATGGAATTGCGGTGAGTATTTTAAAGGGAAAAAGGTTGTGAAGTGCGAAGTGCGATACGAGAAGGTTCAACGTTGTGATTTTGATAATGCCGAAATTTGTGAAGTGTGAAATGTGATGAGTGACATGGCAGAGTGCTACAGTAATGTCGCAATCGGTGACTGGGAGCAGTAAGTGTTAACATAAACCAATAAAAACTGTGAAATGTGATTTGCGATGAGCGAAGTATGATAGCGGGAGATTCAAGGAGAAAAGGCGGAGGTCAAAATTTTAATGGTTTTTGTGAATAAAAAAAGGGTGCGGCAGCTGTTAAGGAGAGAAGAAGGAGGGAATAAAAGGCGCAACAACAATGTTCATGCGTGAAAACAGAGCTGGAAAATGAAGCGCAGTGACTTGATGAACTTTTATAAGACTGTTGATACTTATTCCTGCAAACAAACCTGCGGATTCATGCACGAAAAAATAGAAAAAAAATGCGTGATAAAAATAGTGAACAGAAAGCATTTTTTTGTCTTGTGGGAAGGTCAACCTTGCTCAAACTCTATTGACAGAGATGAGAGGGGAAGGCTTGACCACAAATTTTGAATTTTTCCTCTACTCTATTACTCTCGTAAGAAAATGAAGAACTACTACAGCAAACTGAAAGAAAAAACTAAACAATGAAACTATCAGAAGAAAAACTAAATAAATGACAGAAACAAAACTAGCTAAATGACAGAAAGGGAAGAATGAAAACAACAAATAAGTTGAGGCACATGGTTTGGGCCCTAACCCACGAGCCTCGCTCCCTGAAACTAGATCAGTAAAACAACATCCGAGTACTCATTGCATTACAAAAATACAGTCTTATTACATCTCAAAGGTCTTAAATAGCAAAAGCCTAATATCTTGCAACAAAAGTTCTAAATGGAATGGAATCGAATCCTTCCTAGCTCTAGCTCTGCTCTATTTATTCTACAAGGCAACTACCAACAACTCCCTTGAAAATAGTGATTGATTCCACTTGAATCCAAGTAAACATAGATTGAGTGCACTTTGTCTTCAATTTTCTTGGCTGCCTTTGATAATTAAGGAGGGTGGACAACCCCCTTGAATCTCTCTAATATTTCTCCATAATTTCCTGACATCGTGCTCATTTATTCTTCAATCTTGATCTTCCAGTGGCAGGGAGTAAGTCCCTAAATTATCTCCTTCTCCAAATCTGCATAATGTGCCCAATATTCGCACAATATTCTACAAAAATAACCAATATTAGGCACAAATATGCAATTACCTTTAAACCTTCCTAAGAAAATATCAAAGCATAAGAAAACATTATTAGGTGCATAAGGAGAGATTTAATATATCTTTTTATGTGCATAAGAAAGGTAGATGGGCCTAAGAAAGGTTAGATGGGCCTTAATTTATGTCTAATTTAGAGGCCCATCTCTCCACTACTCTTTGACGATATCAATAAATAAGCTCTATCTTGTTCCTAAAATGTTCTGGTCTCATGTTTTATGATTCATGTTGAATATATATCCTGATTTATATGCTTATGCTTGATTATATAACATGTTTATTATGCACATGATTTGAACTAACTGTTGTATATATGCTTCTCTGAACCTTGTTGCAGGTCTAATTGCTTTGGAGGAAGTAGAGGGTTTGAACCCTATGGGTTCAACATCAAGCGTAGGACCTACAGGTACTTATTTCTATCTTGACTTTAGTATTTTACGTAGTTTTCTTGCATGAAGTATGCTTGTTGTTGATTGTCGGCCTTCGATCTATTGGCGTTTTCAATCCTTACCTTAGGGAAGTTTTTTCCCACCAACACACCCTAATAAATGAAGGTAGTATCCTCCTACTGCAAGGATTTAATGCTAAAACTACAACTAATTAAGTTATTCTTCTAAATAATTATTCCAACCCTAATCCTCTATTACGAGACAAGGACTGTGTTTCCACTAATAGGTACAAAAGAAACTTTGAAGGCTTCACCAAGAATTTATTTGATACTAAGGCAATCAAGTTTTGTAGCTCTCAAGGTCTAATAATTTGTGATAGTTTAATGAAATGGTCAAATTCTAACCAAATGACTTGTATCCATGGGTTGGGAAGTAGTTTCATAGATTATATGATTTCAAATATCATCATATACAAATAAATAGTAAAATTTGATATTTTCTTAAAGGAATTAAATCTCCTATCATATAAGAACAATATTAATGACCTCTATGATAACTTTACATCGACCCTCTCTACTTTCATTAAAATATTATAAATCAAGGTGATAAGGAAAAATACAAATAAGAAAACCAACCATTGTTATGGAAATGAGTATAAAGTTACTAGAAAATCCATCAAATAGGTTTTTAATTAGTTCCTAAAATTTGATAAAATAAAAATAAATCTCTAATTAAAAGGAAAAAAGGCACTACATTAATATATCTCCACCTATTAAAGATCAACCCTAATAGATTTTCAGACATATTTTGACTCGTAAAACTAAAGAAAATTATATGATTCCCATGAAGGAGTGAAACTCCTACCTCATAAATATTTATCAATCTCCTATGGCCATGGAAAATATTCGAAATGTTAATATAGAAGATGAAGTGTTTTCTTAGAAGAAGAGAAGTTTGGGGTTAAGGAATTTAGAAAATGGAAATCTAAGGACATTGAAAGCTATCGTTAGAGGAATTTTGAGGTCTAAAATTTGTTTCCTAAGGAAAATAATAAAATAATAGTTAAAATAATAAAATAACAGTTCTGATTCTTTTAAGGAAAAGAAAGAAAACTATTTTTGTTATTGTATTTTTGTCTTATCTCCTTATAGGTTTACTTAAATGTTAAGTTTGGACACCCGTTGGATGTCGAATTATGCAACAATGGGTCCATACAAATGACATTTGAGTAAACCTATAAGAAGATAAGATGAAAATACAATTAAAAAAATATTTTTATTCTTTTCCCTAAAAAAAATTTACCACTAGGAATGACATCATCATCTTGAATCTTTTTGGTTCTTTCAAAGTTAATTTTGTTAGTAGATTTTAGTTTTGCAACCCATTTTGTACCTCAAAATTACCCTAATGAAAGTTAAACTATTGAAAAATGATGGGTCTATTCTCATTCCTCATATACATAAACCCTTCAATTTAATAATCAAGTATCAGTTTCCTAAAATCTAAAATTGAACTCTCATTATTCCTATCTTTAAAATTGAATATAAAAGTAACCCCTCTAATTATAGGACCAATATGATTATTCCTAATGTTAGTCAATATTTGATGAAGTATTTTGAAAAAAGATAAGCATTTGGATTGAAAGCAATAGAAAAAGAGCTAAAGGACAAGTTGTTTTGAGGGGAAATAATTCAATTGCAGACCATATTATTATATTGAGGATCATTTTGAAAGAGTGTTGTAATGATAAACCAATATCCATTTTTGCTTCATTGATTTTTAAAAGGATGTTGACATTGTGCCTAAGACTAACCTTTGGAATATGTCAAAGAGCCAAAATTTCCTATGAGATGAAAGTTTTTGTTGTGAAGCTATATGAAAGTGTTATTGCTAAGTTCAGGAATATTGAGTGGTGGTTAGAAGAAATAAATTGTAATAAAGGATTCAAGAAAGGTTATTCCCTATCCCATATTCTCTTTGGCATTTACATTGATAAGTTAGAACTTTGGTTGGAAGAAGTTGGTTGTACTAACATAACTCTTAGAGGTATAGTCATCATCCTTTTTTTTATGTTGATGATATTGTTCTCATGGCGAAAAATCCCTCTTTATTCAATGATCATTTAAGAACCGTCAAGGAAGTCTGCTCTAGTATGGTGTGATTGTGAACATGGAAAAAACAAAGTTATCATATCATCCTCACAAAAGTGATATTTACCCCTATTAAGTGCATAGCCATGTTTAGGTACTTAATGTACATGAAAAATATAAACAACATGGATGATAAGAGGCTCCCCAAAATTGTTTCAAACTCCAACCATAACCTCCAATGGCTCAAGCTAGGACGCCATCAAGATGCCAACTCTTGGCTAAATAATTGGGGAATTCATGAAGATGTAGTTTTGTAGGATATTGATAATATTAAAGTATTATTACATCTAAATTCAAAAAGAATTTTTCATGCCATAAAGAGTTATAAAATAAAAGGAAGATGATATATTGCACAAAGATGTTGAATGTTAATCTAGAAGATAAAAGATATATTTCAATTATGACTAGTATAAAGAAGAAAATATGAACCAACTCCCACGAGTCTCATGATGAAACTGACTGTTGGACAATTCCAAAAACACCCTAGGATGCAAAAAAAATTCATCTTTGAGACACTAAAAAGGTTGAAAATAAAAAACACTTTCTCATAAAATTCCCTATGTACACCCAAATTTAAACTCAATTTCATATTAACTCTCTTAACCAACTAAATTATCAAATTATGATATTCTTGAAAAACTTCTCTTAATATTTTTTTAAGCTAAAAAAATTAAATTCTAAAAATATACAAGTAATCTCTTACTTTTTTAAAGATTCAACACACCAAATATCTTAGCCACTTGTATATTTACTTTTTAGTAATTATTATTATTTTTTAATAATTTTCAAATTCCTAGTTTATATTGTTATTTTTATAATTAAAAAACATGTTATATATTTATTATTTTTTCCCACAAATATTGGGAAATTATATTATGTTTATTTACTATTTTTAAAGGTTTAAGGAACCAAATATCTGTGTCACTTACATACTTTACTTTTATGTTTTTAAAATCACTTTAAAATGGGTCAATATTAATTTGTAATGGTTTTTTTAAATTTTCTAATTATAAATATAATGTTTTGAAATCATTTTTTATAATTAAAAACATCTCATATATCCCACAAATATTGGGAAATTATATTACGTAGAAAGATTGTAGTCAAAGCCTATAATAAATTAGTACAAAATAGCTGAACATAAAAAACTAGATATATTATAAAAACAAAATAATAACATATTCCATAAGTTTATATGGGCATATCATTTTTGTGCTAGATCGTCATATGTAGATGCTCCTAGAGCTAAGGGGTATTTATCCAGCTTCTTCAAGATGTGTGATGGTTTAGAAGGTTTATGGGGTGATCTACAATAAGGATAGGAGGAGTTAGTTGTAATTAAATGAATGGCATAATTAATAAGGGCAAGGTTGGAGGTGAATTTCTCGATTGTTTGGTTGTAAATGAAAAATGTCCTCATTACATTCTCTAGAGCATCCAATATCTTCTTTTGATGCAATTATATCCTCATAATAATTTCATTCTTAAAATTGGAACCAAATTCTTACTTCTTGTATGCTTCCAAATGTATTTGATGTGAGGATGCTAAGTCGCTAAGTATTGATTCAAGGCATTAAAGGGAGAGTTAGAGCTCAAAGAATTCATAGTGGTCTATTGATTTTGATTCAAGAGAGATATATACTAAACAAATGATTGTGAGAGAAGAAGTTTCAAACCAAGTAATCATATGAAGAGGATTGAATTGACGAAGGAAAAGTCCCAAGCAATTAGGTGATCTATATTCAAGATAGAGAGGTCCAAGAAGAGAAGCGGAATGAGGAGGAAAAGAACCCTATAAAAGGAATTGTATCTTGAATAAAGAATAGGGAAACTAACAAGAAACAATGAGCCCAAAAGTCTTGAAATACTTGGGTGTTGTGTTGAAGAAATAAGCATAATATGAGAAAAATGGATGCTTGAACCTAAATGTGGTAAATATTGTCCCACCATTATGTCAGATGAACATCATTGGACATTCAATAGATAGAATGGGAGAGATTGTATGCATCCAACATAGATTGACCCATATTTTCCTCATTGTACTTAATAAATGGATGAGGGAGGAATTGTGTAACACCATTTTGGGTAATGATTCAAGGGCATGTGAAGTGAGATGATATTTATGGAATTTACTATTCATGCCTCTTACCATTTATGTATAAAACGCTCCATTTTACCTTGATGCATTATTGGAATTCACATAAAGTGTCGAATTTTTTTCATAAAGTAAAAGGAAACCACTCTATTGTTTCAAATATGGTGCAATTATTGTGGATCCTAGCTAGGATGAAGGCAACATGAATTTTTAATGGAGTCGTTTTGGATACCATATCCTTAATGATCAAAATAGAATCTCTATGCACTGTCAAATCCCTTATCTTTAATTGATTTCTAAGGTGATACATTGCAGAATTCCATAAGCCTCCACTTGATTGTTTGACATGGATCCAATATTCCATTCACAACTAATACCTATAGTCCCCCTAGGGATGATAATTTCCTCTCTCATGCCTACCTCCCCAAAATATTCATTATTTAATAAAATATTTATATTTGAACTATATTTATTAAAATATTTTAATTTATTTAAAATCATATATTAATTCTACTTCTCATTACCCATTATCTTGTTACATTTGAATTCTTCTAAATACGTAAATTATTAAATCTTCTTTTTAAAAAAAATCTTCCTTTTGCAGATATGGTTGGTCAAATAATGCTAGTAATAAGTATATGGACATTCAAATATCTTTATGAACTAGAAATTGCTCCTAAAGGTGTATAAATTTATGTCATTATAATTTTTATGTACATTTTAGTTTCACGTGTATTTCACTAGGGAAATTTTTGATTTGATGTGTATCACACCTCTTTTTATATTTGGGTGTCACATGTTGCTCCAAGGTGATTTGTCTTATGTGTAGGATGAAGCTTTGTCCTAAAAACCTAGAAATGATGGAAATTCAAGGAATTGTAATGTATCGCATAGATGAAACTTTCGTGCGATGTGATGCATCACCTAGAAAAATATTTATTGTAATGTAATGTCTCTCATGAAAGGAAACTTCAATGTCATGTAATGTATAGAAAAAATCCAAATTAATTTCTATGCATTGTATCACACAGAAGAAATATTTTGGGAAATTTGATGGATACTATGGAATAAATATTTAGTGTGATTGTTGGGGCCTTCATTTTGAAAATTTGGAATAGTTTTGGAACAATGGGAAGGTAGGCAGGTTGCAGATAAGAAATTGCAAAGGTGGCAGAAGCAATTGACAATAAGTAGGAGAAGACTCCTAGTGGCAAAGGAGAAAGCATAACAGAACCAAGAACAATCGTGCAAGGAAAGAAAACTGAGCGAGAAGACAACAAGGAATAATAGTGTGATTAGACAAAAGATAGATAAGGAAGGAAACACATGAAAAGGCAATATGTCGCGAGGAAGAAAAAGGGGTTGGCAATGAGACGATCAGCTCTAGGTTTTGGGGTTACGATGTATTGTTGTCATTTCCGTTAACTAGTTTTGAAGGTTAATCTCTGTGAAGACGCCTATCTCTGATGTACTAAACTATCCTGAATATAATGTATGGTGATATTGTGGCTCAATGCATGTGTTTTGTGTATATGTTATTGTGTATAAGCATTTACAGAGATAAAAAAAAAAAATTTATGGTGCATAATCATATAATCATTTGATTAGTTCCTTTGCATGTATTGATTACAATATGGGTAATGTGGGTACAGTTTCGAGATGTTAGTAATAGAAGGTATTTGGTAATACGGTTATGGACATCCCGGTTCTAACTCTCTTAACTCCATAAGGTTACGACACGCGTGAGACTCCTTACTCAATCTTGAGTAAGTTGAAAATTCTGGTGTTTTCCTAGACTATAATGGAGCCTTGTTGTCCCTTGAGCCCGAACCTGGGTCCTACCCAGAAGTCATTATTTTCACCAAAATATGGTTATGTTGCCGAGACCTGAAATTTTATTAGAGAGTTCAAACATGGTATTAAGGATCTACAAGAAAGAACTTCGAAGTTGGTGGATAACCATGTAGATCAGTTCTTATTGCAACAAGCTGAGCTTTGGCGCCAGAAGGAAAAGAAGTTGAGAGACCAAATTCTATTCTTAGATTCAACAAGCGATTAGTACGAGATCTTCTGGGGAAATTTCCTGGAGGAAATTTATAATTGGTTGTGAAGACTCCAAGTTAAATCGAGAGCTGGGGAACTAAGCACATGAAGATCTGATAGCACTACATAGGTTGTACACCGATATGACCTAAGCAGCGAACTTCTGGGTACAGTCAACTCTAGAGGGGTATATTGTGGAGTTCGAAATTTAAAGTCACCAGTCCTTCTCCAAATCATAAGCTATATTTAATTTAGGGTTGCGGGGAGTGTTGTTGAAGGAGATCCCTTTGTGGATTAAGATCCTGATGGTGGAAGAGGGATTGTTGGATTTCCAAAGTTAGGGTATGGAAACAACTAGTATTGGGCGAAGGACCTAGGGTAAAATATGTTATGGGACAGGGGGTATTTAATGAATCAAAGAGATGGACACATAAATTTCCAAGAAAGCGAGGGATATAAGAGTGTATAGGAGGGAAAAAATCGCGGAGAATTGGCGAGAGAGGGGAATGTGGGAGTTTTATAAGCAAAGTGAGAATGCACGCCAACAAGGAGAGGTGTTGTAGAGTCTAGGGGATGGAGGAATCATGATGGGACCTACAAGAAAGGAGAGTCCTCCAAGAGAATTAGAAAATAGGAGACTAACAGGAGCCCATCCTGATCCGCAAAGGGAAAGATTCCTGATAGAGTGGAGGACACAAGCCCCAAGGATGATTTAGTTGGTGAATTGCATGTCACGATGGAACGATTATTTGAAGAAGGCGAAACTACCATGATCTAAGGTAATTATATCTCAAAAATCCCAAGTAGAACTTTTCTTAACCTTCCCCTAGTACTCTATCATCCCCCTAATAATTTTTTTATAAAGTTACGAAGGATAATTAGAGTTCACAATATTAAGTTTACATTACAACTCGCTACTAGCAGAAGTACTAGTGGGGGAAGTACTCAGCAAGGAATCTCACAACTAGGATGCAGAGGATTTGTATTAATTTCACACACAGATAGAATTGGTAGGATCATTCATCAAATATCCTAAGTTCTCGGGAAAAGGGAACGATGATGTTGAACAACATTGGTATTTGTGTGAGGCCATCTGGAGGGCTCAACAAACACCTGACACTGTCAAGTTGATCGAATTTTAGACCACGCTCTCAGAAAGAGGTTTGTAGTGGTTTATCAAATGGTCGGAGTTACACCCGAATCCAGCTATGGATGATGTAAAAAGAGACTTTATACAATAATTTAAACTCCCATAGACAAATAATCAAGGATTATCTAAAATGTGGGAAATAAAGCATCGAGATGGGTTTGGTCCATCAGTTCCTCATTCAACTTGCCTTTGAATTATAACATCTCAGTGGCCCCCTTCCTCTCGTCCTACCCCCCCTCGTCTAAGCCCAAGTTTACAAAAGTACTCCAATGTCCCTAACAACACCTACTGGGAATTTGGTGCCTCAACAACAAATCACACAGACTAGTGTAGAGCATTGGATGCAATAGTTGATATGCTAGATAGAATGACCTACCGAGTTAACAAAGATCCTTGAGGACGAGGAGGACCAGGAATAAGGGAAGGCAGGACAAGATGAAAAGGGCCACTGGGATGGTATAATTGTGACCAATAAGGGCACATTGCGAGGGAATGACCTCTACCTAGAATGCCATGGTGTTCTCATTGCAGGGTAAACATACATGCCACCGAGTATTGCCCCAAATTAATAAAAATGTGGGAGGAAAGAACTAGATAGATGGGGTATAATTTGATTAATGCATAACCAATAATTCTTGAACCACAAACGCTCTCAAGTGTAGCCATAGTGATAAGAGGAGGGAAGAAGACAAGAGGTGATATAGGAGCCATAAAGCAACCTAAGGCTGTAAATACAACATCGCCAAAGCAACCTTACAATTCAGAACAACAAAAGTAGTACTTAAGGGAAGCAGTGAAGACCTTTACAAAGCTTAACCCAGGAAAAGAATCCCAACTGTCACAACCAACGGTGGAAGAGGAGAAAATTTTGACTTTAGTTTAGCCTATAGAGGAGTGGTTCAAGTTATTCTTGAATATCATAACTGACAAACAGATGCTCACCTTATTGAAAAAAAATCTGAAGATGGTTGTCGAAGGAGGATTAGAGAAAGATAGTACAATCTCTTCCAATCTTCCCGAGAGGCACGCAAGGAGGGTCTGAAGAAATAAAAGGAGAACGGGGAAGGAATTCAGAATTGATGCACAAGTTGTAGGATTTCAAATAAGAAATACCATGCTAGACTTACGCTTAGACATCAACATTCTATCAAGGAAGACTTGGGAGACATTAGGAAAGCCCAAGATTGCATTCTCACCAATACAGTTGTGCATGGAAAACCAATATTTAATTGTACTAGTTGGGAGACTAGAGGACATGGAAGTTGATGCTACAGGAATAAAGACCTACACTTACATTGAATTAATAGACATAATGGGTGACAAAGACCCATATCCGGCACCCTTGGGAATAGACTGGCATTTGAAAACTATGTAGTTATTGATTTAAATAAGGAATTGATGATTTTTGAACATGGGGAGGTGAGAGTGATTCAACCATTGGATCCCTACCAAAGTCCTAGGTTCACCGAATCAGTTGATAAAAGGGAAGGGCACATACTCCTGGATCAAATATATCAATTGACAACAAGAAAAAGAGAAGACTACATTAATCCGATAGAAAAAGGCTCAATGATCTGGAGGAGTGTCCAAATCTTGGATATAGGGTCATAAGTTGTGCGGGACGATTGGTAGCAGGGAGGATACGAGGTAAACACCAGCAGGTGCGCCACCATAAAGAGATTCAATTGGATTGGAAGAGAGGTAAGATCATACCCCCCTTTTACCAACATGGAAGCACTTAATAATTTTATTAATAAAATACATGATACTATTCCTGAAGAACATAAATATCCCCTAATGAATGTGGCATTGCAAGAAACATTTCCTTGGTCATGGGGAACTCACTGCAACCACCTCAAGAGATGAGAAGATATTGCAAGGAATTGAGGGTCAAATTCCAAGAATTTGGGGGCCTGCAACCTGATGCAAAGTACAGAGGTACTTCAGATCCCTGAGAGCACATAAGGGACTATAAGGAATGATGGGAACATGAAGGTTATCCTAAGGAATTCTGGGTTCATAATTTTTTTCATTCTTTGGGTACGTTCCTACAAGCATGGTGCGTCACAGAAGAACGAAAGAGACAGACAGGAAGTTGGGAGTTTCTATCAAGTAGGTTCATAATTCATTTCTCTTTCAAGCATGATGATAAAAAACTAATCGATGCCTTGCAAGAGGTGAAGAGGATTCTATTTACGACATACGAATTGACTGAGGAAATGATGGACCAAACCAGTTTGAAAAAACTTTGTAAGTCAAATTACCAAGAAGAATTGGCTTGCGTAAAAGTAGATCAGGAAGAAAACAATGGTGAATTAGAATACCTAAGGCACTTGTCATTTGAGGAGAAGGAAGGAGAATGATGGCTCAAAGATGTATCAGTCACAGAAGGGCTCCATTTTCTTTCGTTGAAGATTAAGAAGCATAATATTGGGAGCAAGGAGAAACCCAAATTGGTATCCATAGGGGGATATTGGGATGAAGAGACTATAATGGTGATTTTTTATCTATTAACAGAGTACGAAGACTTGTTCCCTTGATCGATTCTAGAGTTAAAGGGGATAAAGGGAAACCTGGGAGAAATGAGAATCATGCTTAAGCCAGATGCCAGGCCAGTGAAACACAGACCTTATCGGTTAAACCCATGGGTAAAAGAGAAGGAAAAAAGTGATATTAATAAAATGTTGGCGGCAGGACTAATATTTCCAGTGGAGGAAGCAAAGTGGGTTAGCCCGATTATTATTCAGAATAAGAAGGATGCATAGAAATAAGGGTATGTGTTTACTACCACATCTTGAACAATGCATGTGTGCATGAACCCTTCACTACCCCTTCAGTGATGAGGTTTTGGACAATGTAGCAGGGAATGAAGCTTATTCCTTCACATATGGATTCTTCGAGTATCACCAAGTTAGGATAGTTGAGGAAGACAAGAATAAAACTACATTCACGATTGAATGGGGCTCATATGCCTATCATGTGATGCCCTTCGGCTTGAAGAATGCACCATATTTTTTCTCACGGATAGTCATAACAGCCTTCAGAGAATATGTTCAGAGGTTCTTAGAATTCTATATGGATGATTGGACTCTGTACAACTTACTAAAAATGCATGCAAGCCTGCTCCGCATAGTTTTGGACCAGTGTATGCAACTACAAATATCCTTGAATGTAAAGAAATGCATCTTTGTTGTCCCCTTCAAAATGTTGTTAGGCCACATCGTATGCAAAGATGGGGTATGTGTGGACCCCACTAAGGTTTCAGCTATCGTCAACATGGATCGACTAGAGAACGTCAAGAAATTAAGATCAGCATGGGGACACACTGGCTACTACAGGAGATTCATCCCCAACTATGCACTTATTACAGCCCCAATAGAAAAGCTATTGAAAAAGACAGAATAATTCCACTAGACTGAGGAATGTAATGAAGCACTGAACATATTGAAGGAAAAACTAGCGAGTGCACCAATATTGGTATATCCAAATTGGGATAAATAGTTCCAATTGTATATTGATGCTTTAGGCATTACACTAGGGGCAGTATTGGACCAACCTGGCGAAACCAATTTAGATCATCCAATTTACTTCGCCATCAGGAAAATATCAACTGCGAAAAGGAACTACACTACCACTGAAAGAGAGGCACTCGCAATGTTGTATTCGTTGCAAAAATTCTGCCACTATCTGCTGGGAGGGCCATTCCAATTCTTTACATAACATTCGGCACTAAAGCATTTGGTAAAAAAATTGGTACTATAAGGGAGGATCTGCAGATGGTTGTTGGTATTCCAAGAATTCAAATTTGAGGTTATTGTTAAACCGGGTAGGATAAATGTGGGACTTGATCACTTTTCAAGGCTGGAATAAGGAGAAAATCGAGGGCCTGTAGATGATCAACAACCAGAAGCAGATTTATTCAGAGTTGAGGTTTTACCAGACTATCTAGAGGAAATCACAACATTTCTGGCTATAGGAAGATGTCTAGAGAACTACACAACAATCCAACGGAAGCACTTGGTAGTAAGAGTTGCGGATTACCAACTAATTGCAGGCCAACTCTATAAATTAGGGCTAGACCAAATATTGAGAAGGTGCATATTAGATCATGAAAGGGAAGAAATTTTATGGGAAGGACATAATGGGGTTGCAGGAGGACATGTCGGTGGAAAGAGCACTACAAGGAAGATTTTGCAAGTAGGGTTATGGTGGCCCACCATATATAAAGATGCAAAGGACTACATAAATAAATGTTATGTGTGTCAGCGAGTTGGCTAGCCATCGCATAGGGATGAATTTCCATTACAACTAGTAAGGCTAATACATGCATTTGAAAAATGGGAATTTGAATTCATTAGGCCCATAACTCCAACTGCGTGACACTCTGAGGCAAGGTACATCATAAAAACGAAAAAATATTTAACCAGATGGGTTGAAGCCACGCCTGTAAAGGATTGCACCGCCGACACTGTAGCAAGATTCATTTTTGAAAATATCATCACAAGATTCGGCTACTCGAGGAGTTTGATAAGTGATTAGGGGATCCATTTCATTAATGAGACATTCCAATCTCTACTGCGGAACTTTATGATTCAACATCATAAGAGCAGCCCATACCACCCACAAGGAAATGGGACAGTGGAGGAATTTAATAATATCCTGGAAAAGGGGCTGACAAAGGTGTGTTCCGCCAATCAGGATGATTGGGATGAGAGAGTTCCAGCCACATTATGGGCTTATCAAACCACCATCCAAAAATTACACAACCAGATGCCATTCCAACTGGTCTATTGAAGAGAAGCAGTCATACATGTTAAATTCATAGCCCCAAGCCTATTTATCGCAAAGGCAACACAAATGTTCGAGGAGTAATCAGTGGTAGAATAACTAGAAGAGCTATGGGAGCTAGAAGAAAGATAGACTCCTAGCGGATTTCCGTCAGACAATTGAGAAACAACGTCAAAAGGTTTGGCAGATCGTCACATCAAACATAAAAGTTTTACGGTAGGGGGCTGCGTGCTGATGTACAACAAAAAATTTAAAAAATTCCCAGGGAAACTACAGATTCATTGGTTGGGACCCTTTTATGCTACATATATACAAGAATCAAGTGTTGTAAAGCTCGTGCAACTTGATAGTGTTGTACTACCAAGATGGGTGAATGACGCACGCCTGAAACCCTTCCATGAATAAATTATTTTAAATTTTATTTCCAAAAACTCTCGCAGTCGAGAGAATTATGTAAGATAGGTAAATTCAACCTCTCATTATCATTATTTGTCATGTTAGTTGCGAGTATCTAAGTCATAAATAATAATCCGCCTATGAGTCACTTGGTTGTGGGATTAATTATGCCACACTACAAAAGACTGGCCTGGGGAACACCATAATGAAACATAAAATTCTTCCATCATTTCATAATAATTGTACATCAAGTAGATGTTAGTCTGTATCGTCAGTCTAAATTCGAAAAATGTTTTCCATAATAGAAACATCATTTTGTAATAAAGTTTCCCCATCAAGCCATAATAATTTCCCATCATGTCCATCCAAATCCCAAGGCTAGCGTCAGAAAAGTCAGAGCCACCTCACCCTAATTAACCATCCACATGATTTAATCCGCGAGGGGGGGGGGGGGGGGGCTGCGAAATAATTATTTACCATGTCTCATCAACTTTCGTCATGTCAAGGCCACTACTTTTTCTGCATGGATGAAGGAAGAACTACAGAGATGAAAAGAACAGTGTTGGAGGACATCAAAAAATTCTCCATAATTGTTAGCAACAACATGCCAGCAAATCTTAGACCAGCAGTAACAATAGTTTACAAGAGAAGGGAAATAATGATGAAGGTGCTCATCTTAGTGGTCGAACCATAATTCGATCCAAGAATTCAGAAGCTAGAACCCATCACTGGCAAGTATGATAATGCTAGACTGTTCAACACAGATTTTACATATTCTTTATAATTCTCGGCACTTAAGAGATAGATGTATATAGAGAATTACATCAAAGAGGATGGCAGCAAGGTAGTGCCAGTCCACAAGGACTTCCGAGTCATCCAAAGGTTGACAATCCTGCACCTGCAGAGCTTACTAGTTTTTGGAACTTAGGGGAAGATGATGCAATGTACGAAGTTCTTGCTCCGTAGAATTCATGGTGGTTACCTATGGCTTGGCCAAGAAATAATGATCCATGTGGAAGAAATTCACCAGTTTACAGGGCTCTCAGCATTAGGAAGTGACGTGAAAATGGCTTTCCAGAATACATCCAAGAGGTTGAAGAAGATCATGGACCAAAACTAGTACGATAAGTATGCAACCAAAAGAGGAGGAAAAGGAGACAAAATATAGCCAATCAGTCATCCCAACATCAATTTTTCTTGTTATTTAATTGCAGGAAAAGTAATGAGGCATTAGACGAAAGGAGAATGCCCTCTTGATACAATATCAGTTACGGAGCATTGTGTGGAAGGAGCGCAACTCAACTAGTGTACATTTCCCCTCCAAGAGCTATTTGAAGCTTTTGAAGACAACTTTAGGCGAGCCACAAGATTTATTTATGGATATCTCATTGTAGCATTAACTATGTTGAAGCGGTGTCCACGAGAGGGCAGAAAACTCACGAAGATAACTCAAGAAAAACCATTGGCACTAAGGTACACGATGTGGAGAGTCTTGGGGGACCCTAGCAGCAAAGAAATCAATGAGGCTTCCTTCATGAGTTGGCATAGGAAAATGCTTGACGTCATTGGCGCAGAGGAAAGAATACCAAGAGGTTTATGGTTCAGTATCTCCCATGGCAACACATGGCTAATGCCTAACTATGTGAGCGTAGAGAATTTTCACAAAAATGCCATAAAGGTTTAAGTTAACTACAAAAACATTCCATAATGAAGTCATGTCGTGGCCAGGAGTGATAGGGGATGTTCAGGAAAATCAACATGTCTATTCTTTTCAAGGTATGGTCCCACAACCATTAGGGGAATTTTGAGGTCTAAAATGGGCCTCCTAAGAAAAATGTACAATCAAAATAAACTTTATGAGAACCAATAGGATTCAAGATGACGATTTCAACCATGTGGGATGATTCACCATTTTTGGAGTGAAAAATTAAAAAGATTAAAAAATAATAAAATAATAAAACTACTTTTTCAATTCGTATTTTCAACTTATCTCCCTAAGGATTTACTCAAATTTCAAGCGGGAGTACTCGTTGGATGAAAAATTTAATTCCTCATCCAAGGTGTTGCATACTTTTGATGGAACCTTCTCCATGAAAAACGAGAAATACGTGAAAAAACGTGATTGCAATCACATTTTTCATGTATTTCTCATTTTTCATTTAGCAGAGTTCATCAAAGTATACAAAATGGGTACTCCTTGGATGGGTAATTAAATTTTGCATCCAACGAGTATTCCTACTGGAAATTTGAGTAAAACCTTAGGAAGATAAGTTCAAAATACGAGTTGAAAAATTAGTTTTTTCTATTTTCCCTCTAAAATTTAATGATGTAATCAAATATTATTTTATTATTTCCACTATTATTTTATAATTTCCTTAGGAGGCCCATTTTAGACCTCAAAATTCCCCTAATGCACTACCAGGAGAAACAGAGGTGGATGCAACACAGCGGTTCATGTAGATCT
Source organism: Pinus albicaulis (assembly GCA_034641835.2). Classification (NCBI taxonomy): domain Eukaryota; kingdom Viridiplantae; phylum Streptophyta; class Pinopsida; order Pinales; family Pinaceae; genus Pinus; species Pinus albicaulis. The sequence continues at coordinate 618,948,305 of CM076570.1, read as the reverse complement.
AGCTACATCCAATACTTCAGAAGTTGGAGACGCATATCCAGGAATTCAACAAAACCATGGTAAGCATCGGAATCGTAAGCACTCAATTTCCTTCATTTAATGAATTTCAAGCGCTGAACCAATTTCCACCCATTATCAAAACACATGTTTTCACATCCATTCCCTTCACGAGCCTCCATTCACAATCCCAACCAAACCTTACCACCCTCCGCAAAAACAAAGCCACTATACTGCTTGTTCCAAGCCCAAAAGGAAAAAGGACCAAAACAATGCAGTATACTCAGCTTGTCAACTTAACAAAAGATGAAATAACTGCTCAACCAAGAATTATGGTGGCAGAGGATCCATATAAAGGAATGCATATGCCCTTAACTATACCACAAGAAAATCCAGCATCAACCCTAGTTTCATCACCCAACTCACGAGATCCATCACTCCAAATGACCTCCACCTCTGCAACCATTTCTAATGCAATATCGACAGGAAGCTTTGTTGCGATTGATACCGAGCTGGAAGTTAACTCGAGAACCCCACAGGTGACTATAGTTAATGAAACAACGGTAAAGTTTGGATCCTTTTTAAATCTACTTATCTGAATAGACCTTCCAACGGTCGAAACTGTTAATGAAAGAGATGAACCTCACTCCATTCCAACAATCACTCACAATGCTTCCGTCATTCATTTCCATCCCACCCTCGGTGAAGACAACAAATCAGGTTCCGCAAACAACAATGCCACCACACCAACCAACTTCACCCCAGGGGAATTCAGAAAGATCCATTGCCAGTGGCCAACCATTACAAACAAGGTGTCCAAGCCCCGAGAAAATGAGCCACGAAAATTTCCAAGGTTGGTTGACAACCCAATTGTTTTCTTTTATTCAGACAATCGCACACCTAGAAGAATCACTACACAATGAATTAGTATAGAAGAATGAGTAGTAGCATCAAAAGATACTAGAACTCATTGAGGAGCACTATCAACTACAATAGAAGAGAAACGACCTCAAACGCCAGCTTGACCAGGTCACTGAAAAATTTCAGGAATTATGGCCCATGGTGGCGGATATAGTAATTTTCACACATGAATATATGAAGGTGTGCACAATCATCGAATGTTGTGACCACATACAAACAACATGCAGGGACCTCCATAACAAGAACAAGGACCTCAGATAGACTTTGTTAAGCGGACCAACTCTACCGGACCCATAAATAGTGTACACAAAACAGATTGAACAGAGAATGATAGAGATTAATTAGATGAAAAAAACATTAGGGATTGAAATTGTAGAATCTCATACGCTACTGGAGCAGGTTCACGAATGCTCAGTTTGTTTGGCCATGAAGACATAAATCATTTTTGAGTTGACACATAAACTTCAACGAGTACTTATAGACATCAGTGGAAGTGGGAACCCAACTACCCGCAAACAGTTGTTCAATGAAGAAGACGCCCTAGAAACCCAGATACAAACAATTGAAGAAGATTTTGCTAAGTCTAAACAACTTCTGAGAGATCTCAGAGAACCAGTGAAACAACGTGCATGATCAATACAATAATTATTTCGTGAGTTAGACTCACAGTGGAAGGCGGTTTTCTCCGACTTAACAAAGCCACCAACTACCTCGCACACTGAGAAGATTGTAAACACTACAAGGATGACCATGCACACCTAGCAAGATGTCATTACCGACTTACGCAACTTGAAGACTGAAGCCATCAAGAAACTCCCAGAATTGGGGCCTTTGTTTGAGAGGGAGGGCTAGGAACATACACAACAGGAAGAGGGGGTAGTAGACGAGACACAACAGAAAGATACAGGAACAGAAGTTTGAGAGAAGAAGAAGGAGAAGTGCCAACAGAGGCCACACTACCAAAGCAAGATTGACTTGGGACAAGTCAATAGATTGTGGTCGGGGCCTGTTGAGGTCTTCGTTTTGAAAAGTTGGAGCAATTTTGTTATAGCAGGAAGGTAGGTAGGTTGCGGATAAGCAGTTGTGGAGGTGGCGGAAGAAACTAACAATAAATAGAAGAAGACTCTGAGTGGCAGAGGAGAAAGGTGAATAAAACCAAGAACAGTCGAGCAAGGAAAGACAGTCGAGCAAGAAGACAACAAAGACTGACAGTGCGGTTAGACAAAAGATAGATAAGGAAGGAAACGTAATAAAATGCAGTTAGTCGCGAGGAATAAAAGGGGATTGGCGTTGAGATCGTCGGCTCTGGGTTTTGGGGTTACAATGTATTGTTGTCATTTCAATGTATTGTTTTCATTTCTGTTAACTAGTCCTGAAGGTTGATCTCTGCGGATACACCTATCTCTGATGTACTGAACTATCCTGATTATAATGTATGGTGATATTGTGGCTCAATGCATGTGTTCCATGTATATGTTCTTGTGTATAAGCATTTAGAGAGAAAACAAAACTTTTTATGGTGCAGAATTGTATAATTACTTGATCTGTTCCTTTGCATGTCTTGATTACAATTTGGGTAATGTGGGTACAGTTGCAAGATGTCAGTAATAGAAGGTAGTTGGTAATACAGTTATGGACATCCTGGTTCTAACTCTCTTAACTCAGTAAGGTCACGACATGCCTCAAGTGAGACTCCTTGTTCAATCTTGAGTAAGGTGAAAATGTTGGCGTTGTCCTAGACTACAACGGAGCCTTGTTGGCCCTTGAGCCTAAACCTGGGTCCTACCCAGAAGTCATTCTTTTCGCCAACAATGATGAATCCTGTGAACGAAATATTTAGTGTGATGAATCACATGGAGGAAATCATGATAATTATTCTTAATATAATGTGATGTGATGTATCATACGAAAATAATGTTTGTTCCAACTAATATATTATGAGGAATTAATGTTTACATTGCAACATGATATATCATAGGAAAAGGAATTTTGTCATGGTATAATACATAGTTGGTTGTGAAGATAATAACTTTGGTGCAATGCAACATATCACATGAAAAATATTTGCATGCAATGTAACACAATAGGAAAAACATTGGTGCCATGCAACATATCACCCCAAAAGTCATTTTATGAGTATTGTGTCACACAATTAAGAATATCATGTTCATGTGAGACATAATATGTAAAATAATTTCCATTGTGATACATCAAAAAAATGGTGCACATTATATGCCATGAGAGGAAAAATACCAAGTTCATGTAATACATCACATGCAAAATAATTTCCTATGCAATACATCAAGGAAAAGAGAATTTTGTATTTGTACTACATGTCACATAAGGAAAAGAGAATTTTGTATTTGTACTACATGTCACATAAAATTTTGAGTGCACATGATAATCACGCAAAGACAAAAAAGAATAGAAAGAGGTGATGAATAGGTGTAGACAAAGGGTTCTCTTGAAAAATTCCTTTATTGCAACAAGAACAAATTCATATTGTTGTGATATGTTTGGTAAGAAATTGAAAAATATATGACACGCTATATTGCAAATAAAAAGAAATCTTGTGAAATATGCACCATATCTCACATAATGTGAAATCTTGTGCAACACACACTATGTCATAGGTAAATTGAAACCTGAACCGTAAAATTCTAGAAAATGTGAAGGAAAGAAGGATTTTCCAAGGGATAAACCTTCGGATATAAAGGTTGAATATTACTGGAAAGACTTTTTTTAGGATCCTAATGACTTCGGAAAACAGGAGCACAAAGACAATGTCAATAAGCGAGAAATATCAAAATAAAGAAAGAAATGTTAATGTAGGGAAACTGTTTTTTCACTATATTGGTAAGAGAAATCTCAATATCAATAGTCACACAAGGATTCAAACATCCCAATGGATTATATTTATATCTCTATTCATTCTATCTACTACTTATTGTTCCTCCTTATTTATCATTTACAGTCAACTTAATGGCGAAATCAATAAGTCCAAGCAATTGTTTAAGTATATCTCCTATAAAATAATAAACAAATAATGAAGTTAGTTTTTGGTGCAGGTCTCCTCTGAAACCTGCACCTTTTGACTTTCTAAGTGAACAGATTTTGTTGCACATCTGACAGTTAAAGAACATCTAAAAGCAAAGATGAAACCCAATAAGTCGTACATCAGATGAAATCAGCCCCTTCAATCTGCTGTTGTTGAGCCAGATACTTTTGATCCCTGTGCTCTTTCCATTCATCTATTACAAGTCCTTCACCAACAACGTGAGGAGCAGTATCTTCTAGAGGTTTCTTGCGCGCTTCAACCAGTTGTCCCCTTTGTAATTCAGGAGATTAGGACATTGTGGATCCAAATAAACAACTAGTAAAATCTGCTCTATTGCCACTAATTCCTTGTACTCTTCAAACAGCTTTATATCGTATTCCACATTGTCTTTGACTTTAATGCTGTGCAAAAGCATTCAAACTACTGGTCATGTGTTGAGTAGAGTAAATGGTGGACCGTTGAGTCTAATTATATGTTTCCTTTTCACATTCGCTAGTAACGCACAAGCTTTCTTTATCTCCTCACTTAACACTCTCTTTCTTCTTCATATTTTTGGCTATGCGTTGTTGGGTAGCCCATGATCCAAGTTGGCCACATTTCTCTCATTCCAATCAAACCTAAAACTTCATAGACACGCAAAACTGCTCTATATTCGCCTTCCTCGAATTATCGCTATCTCCTTCGTATGACATTTTTTTCTATCTATCATTAATTCCAAATTTACAATGATTTCATAATGATTTCGGACTTCACACAGACGGTGAGATCCTACAAATTCTAGGTTTTATAGACACTAGAACTTTTCCATTTTAACATACAGACCATATAATTACCATGAAATTCGATTTCATTTCATTAAAATCAGTAAATATGTTTTAACACAGCTTTTTGTTCACTCTATCCTCTCCATAGCTTGATTTCACATTCACTTCGCCATTAGCTTTTGTCTTTAGGTTTACAATGATAAATAACATATAGAAGATAGATTTTTCAGATTTGGAGATTACAATATAATTTATATTCTAAATCTTTTTTTATTTATTCTCTAAATGTTTCTGAATATTTCATATTTCATATTTAAAGTGATTTGCTTATTATAAAAAATAAAACAACTAATATATTATTGTATTGTTAAATGAATCACAAAAAATTAAGAAAAATGATTAACTAATATTGTTTATATTAACATATGTACACTTTAATATATATATTTATTTTATGAGAGAGATGTTCTCACATAACATTCCATTTTAAAATATTAAAATAATAATTTAAATTAACAAATTAAAAATAATAATGAAAAAAGAAATTAATGTTGTAAATTAAAAAAAAAAAAAAACTCTTAGTATTAAAAAAAATGTTATTTCTTCACTACTTAAAATAGAGAGAAGTTAAAAAATAATAATTTACTTTTTTACTATGAAAGAAATGTAATTTCTTGAGTACTGAATTAGACAATAGTATTATTGATCTTACATTATGTGTAATTCATTTTACATTTAGTTTACTTGTGATATTTAAAAAAACAAAATATTAATAACAATCAAATATTTAAATGTCCATATTAAATAATATAATTTTATATGATGTGTAATATATATATATATATAACAAAGAAAATTTGTTTAAAGTAGGTTATTAATAAAATAATTTAATACTTACATTAAATAATTTTTTTTAGCATGAAACATATATAGAGAAAGATTGAGATAATTCTTATTCCATTAATAGCTATTTTATAATTTAATATATGAGAAATATTTGTAATTATTTCAATGCTTAATATCAATTTGTTATGTAATATCTAGGAAATATCAATAATAAAAATAATTAAATGTCATGTGGAGAACATGAATTATAAATAAAATATTTCAATGTCAACTACATATATATTATACCAATCTAGATCCATCTTAACTCGAGATCTACCAAGGGTAGAGAGTGATAAAATCTCTTGAGATGTAAACATTTTTTAGAGTGAAAAGAGATATGATGAGATGTTTACATCTCAAGATATTTTATCTCTCCATCCTTAGTAGATCTAAGATGGATCTAGGCTGGTATATATTTATGTGTTTTATTTTTTATTAATATATATACAGTTTATAATTAAAGTTATTAAAATATGTTTTTAATATAATAATAAGTCATCATAAATTGAAAATATGGAGAAAAAACTATAATTCATAAAAATAGAAATAATTGAAAAAAAAAAGGAAAAACTAAATAAAAAAGAAATAAAATTAAAAGCACAAAATTAGTAACTAATAGAAATGGAAGTTACTATAAAGCCCATAATAAAATATCAACCAATCACTTTATAAATAAATAAATTTCAATAATAATATTAAAAAAATAAATAAATAAAAAATCTCAATATTAAATTATGAAATTATGGATAAACTAAAAAAAATTGGTAAAAATAACTAATATGTAATCAAATAGAAAATATATGCTTAATACCATATCTGCTACAATTATAATAACTAATTAAATTTTATTTTTAATATTGAAACCCTTTTTAAAAATTTCTTAAAAAGCTGGATGGTTTATCTTCATTTTTTTAGTAGAGAAATGAAATTGTGGTTTCATTTGAATTGGTAGGATTATAAGAGTCAACATAAGAAATGACACGTAAGTCATTTTTTTAGTCCTTTGTAAAATGTGAAAGATAGAATGAGTTTCTAGATCGAGTTTAATAGTTAGGCCAACATCCATCAACAAACTTTTGAATAAATTATGATGGAAGGTAAATTTAATTTCACTTGAATTTTGTTGTGTTGCAACATTTTGCAGGTAAATGAGTTCTGTTTGATGTCTCACGCCATAGAAATACTTTTGGACGTAATTTTCCATATTAAAAATGAAAAGGGAACATGGTTTTTTCTTTGCTCAACCATTGAGAGTGCTATTGGAATGTTTAAAAACTTTAAGGGAACATGGTTTTTTCTTTGCTCAACCATTGAGAGTGCTATTGGAATGTTTAAAAACTTTAGCATTTGTTGATTATGCCGAATGGCTAGTTGGTTGGTTGTAAATAAATGCATTAAGCATGGAAAGTAGAAAAATCATTATGAAAAAGCAAGGAGTCTGTCCAATAATGAGATGAGAAAATTCCCTTTCGTTCCAATCCTATAAACAAAGGTTTTACATCTTTGATGTTGTGAACGATGTTTTTGAAGGCAACTTGTGAGAGGTCATCTTCGTGTTGAAAAATTATAGTTCATAGATTGATCATTGTGTTACAGTTATGCTAAGGTGTGGATTCATGGGATGCACCTTAATATAGTATAATGTTCTCGATAGATGGAAATTTGATAAGGTCTCCAATAAGAATAATAGAGTAGCCTCCTAAAGGGGTGCTTTTATGCAGAGCTTGTATGTAGATGGAATGCTTTCTTGAAAATGCTTATTGGTGTGGTTAAAATGTGTTTGTCGTATGAAGTTTATTTCATCAATGATCTTGTTTGACTAAGACCAATTATTTTTTAGAATAATTTACTCTGGTTTGTTCTAGTTCTTAATGGCTAACTATGGTTGATTATAGATTGAGTATGGTTGTCTTTGGTTGATTATGGTTAATAACACTTGACTATTATTAAACATGTTTTGAGTGTGCCAAAGATCAATTATTCTTAAGTGAAAGTGACTATGGTTAAGCATGAATCTTGAATATGGTTGAGTAGAGGTCATAACATGTGGTTGATCGCAGGTTTACTTTTGTTAACTCTAGTTAACGGTGGTTGACTATAGTTTGTGTATAGCTTTGATTTATGTTGGTTAATGATTGTTCATACTATAATGTGGTTAAATTTTGTTCACTTTTATTTACATAACCCTTGATGAATATTGCAATGAAACCTAACCATGGATAATCAATGCAATGTGATAGAAGTCAAACAAGATGAATGTTGCAATGTGACACAAGCCTTGATAAATGTCACAATGCAACATAATTTTTTAGGAACATAGAAATTCAATATACTTTCACTATACTTTACACGTCCAAGTTGCAAATAAATAGCATGGTCATGATCTCAAGTAAGTGGAAGACCCCGAGGAATATCTTCAATTACCTTGGAATGATTGTTGATAAATTTATAGAGATATATGAGAGCAAATAATATAGATGTTTTAGCATCTAATAAGCACAAATGTGCAATTACACCATGGTGCCCCTTTTTTAATAATTTTGTCATGCTATTAGAGCTTATCACTTTAGAGGTTTTCCCTTGGACACATCTACGCTAAATTTCCTTGCTTCTTATGAAATCTTAAGAAAATATCTTGAAAATTAAGGGTCACTATTCCTAATGATTATACCCATTAAACCCATAATACAACATTAACACCACCCATTTAGATTGCAACCATAAGGCTATCCAAGAAATACTCCCCCATATTCAACTTAATACAATGTCACTTCCTTGAACAATTTATGGTACCTCCATTTGCATTTAGTTTACATACTTCATGTTTTATGATATGTCCATCTAAGTTGTTGTCAATATGAGAATTGGTGTTGCATATTTAATTTACACTTCACTTTAAATTTTGAATTTCACACTTGTCATAATGAAATTTTATTTTTTATTTTTCCTCTAACGCTTACCATAATGCTATTTCCTTTGTTATAAGTGTTTCTACTCTTTTGTTTGTCAAAAAATAAAATAATTACGAAAAACTTGTGCACATAAATTTTAATTGCACTCGAGGATTTCTAGTAAGTTAATTACAAATGAGTCGTTGAATGTCAATTTTGAAGAGTAACAAATAAGCATTGAGCAAACCCAACGAAATTAGGTCACGTGTCTTTTTCATGTTCACATATTTCATGTCATTAATAGTGTGAAACATGTTGATTCATAGTTATTTTATTGCATTTGTCATGTTATGTACTTACCTGTTAAAATTCATGACATGATTATAGCTTTGGTATCATATGATTTTTATTTCAACACAATGATGAGCCTCTTAATCGTTTAGTATGCAATTCATGACATCCCCACCAATATAATAAATAATAGGAAAAAATGAACATAAATAAGAAATGAATGTAAATCCCTCAATAATACACCAATCTTGTACAATTTTGGTCTAGCTCATCATAAAAATAATGTATGGTGTTTCTTTGTTTCACATAAAATTAGTTAATGATTATATTTGGGATTAAAAATTCTATTAAGTTTAGATCCGAAATTGCACAAATAAACGTTGGCAATGTCACCAACCATAAAATTGGGTTAAAATATTAAATTAGTACTAGTTCTCCAAAATTATCATTCTCGTTTCTAGATTTCGTGCATCTTTATCTATAATTACACTTTTTTCATTTTCTTCTTCTTGTTTCCAATAGTATTGTTATCGTTGTGATGATATTGTGAAAATATTTTGAGAATGCTCCATATCTCTCTTTTCCCCTATGATCCAGGTGGATATTGGTGAAAACCCACCTGTACCACCTAGACCTCCAGTTGGTTTCATCAGTTTCGTTGATTATAGCAGTATTTACTATTTTTAGAATTTTTTCGAGTTCTAAATTTTTGGAGCTATTTTGACCCTCTAAATGATGTTTTTTTTAGGTTCATTGCAAGCACATGGCCATAGGTGGGGGCATTCCACAAATCCAGTAGTACTTGGAGATATATTTCTAACAAGATATTATACACGACAAAAAAAATATCATATGACCAAGTTACGACCCTTGGAAGTTGGTTTCCCAACTAACCCCAATGGGGCCCACAAACTCTTTTTGTTCCATTTCCTAGGGTTAGGTTTTTGGTTTTTTCGGCTTTCCCTTTGTTGTTCAATAATAAAAAGGCTATTGAGCCTCATTGTAACACATTTCAGAGGCATGTAGCCGCCGCATCTCTTCTCAGAGATAAGCTACCATCGCCCGAGATAGTTTATTTCCATTCTATATGTAAGCATATTTCAGTTCTCTGATGTTAATGAAATGAATTTTTATTTTTGCTACATATTTTTGTTTATGTTTACGTATACGTTTTTTGTGTTCCTACATAAGTCTGGATGAGTGGTATTAGAGTAATCTTCTCTTTCTCTATTTTTATTTGCATGTCCCCAATGAGGTCAGACTATAAGGAATTAGGGCTCAAATTAGTTGAACCTTTACAAGACCAACATCACAAACCTTGATGGCCTCCCATGGCAGAATAAAATAGAGACGAGGGAGCAGGAGATCCTTTCAAAATATTTCTCAAATAATCCCTCGAGCGAAAAAGGAATGCGATGATGGAAAAATTTTCCCAGATCCTTCGGCGGCTACCCACAGGTGACATATCTTCATCTAGCGGCCACTTTGGAGGCACCACTCCATTTAAGGTACAATTCAACTTTGAATTTCCCATATTTGAAGGCTAGATAGATGCAGATGTCACATATAGATTGTTAAATCTTTTGGAAGGATATTTTTGGTTCATAATTTTCCCAATCAAGAAAATATTATTTTTTCACTCCTCAAAGGTTCCCCCCATGTCAAGGACCAGTGGGGAACCTACTGTAAACAGAAGGACAAGAGATAACTCTCATTGTTTTCAGCCACACCCACTTGGAATTCTTTCTGAGACGTCATCAAGCAACAATATTACCATGTCGAGATATATGAAGATAAATATATAAAGTGGACCACATTGCGGCAGGGAAGGGGCTAAGACATGTCAGAGTTCAGAAATATTTTTCATACCCTTCACACAAACTTGAGTATCAAGGATTTTGAGCGGCATTTGGTACTCAAGTACCGCGGTTGTCTACAAAAGTACATCCAGGATGAGATGGAGTTCCTGGAAATCTCCTCTCTTTGTGTCTCCTATTAATACGTTCTCAAGATCGAGAAAAAATTTAAATAGAAGAAACAAGACTTTGGTTCTGTTAATCTGAATCAAGGGAAAGGTACCCCAAAACTACAGAACAAAGGATAAATCCAAGGTGGGGTGACTCAGGAAAACATGAAAAAGTCTAAAGCAAAGAACAACACCATGAAGAGAAAGAAGGAAACAAAAAAATAGTGTGAGTTCCATAAGAGCCCCACTCAAAACACAAGTGAGTGTTGATCCAAGTAGTCACTGGTGGTCAAGCTAAAGACTTCTAAATCAGATGAATGTTATGACTCTAAGTCAAAACCTGACAAGGGGAATGACACAGGGAAGAAGATTATTGATGTGGAGCCCAGTGCCATTGTTGCCACCACCAATATCAAGAATATTGAGCTCGAAGATCCAGAGGAGGGGGAGTGTCTCTTCCACTCACAAATGTGGGTGAAGGGTTCTCCAATGTAATTCACTGGTGACATCGGGAGCCAAAAGAACCTCATTTCAGCATATTTCGTGAAGTGGTTGGGCCTACCAACCACACCACACCCATAGCCATACACCATCGATTGGCTTCACCAAGGACGATATCTCCGCGTTAGCTAGTAGTGTCACCTTCCCTATAGCATCAAGCCCTTCATAGATAAGGTATTGTGTGATTTTTCTCCTCTTGAAGTTTGTGATGTACTATTGGGTCAACCATACTTGTGGAAGCGTCATGTTGTGTATGAGTCCAGGCCTCACACTATTATTATTACTTGGGGAAATAAGTTATATAGGATACCAGAGGTAGCGCTTTCTATTACCATCTCTTCGATCTCTACGAAGAAATGCAGTAAGATCATTTCCTAAACTGGAAATTTTATCTTCATTATGATTCGCCCTTAGGGAAAGAAGAGGATTGTGGCTACATATACATGCTCCAAACAGGGCTCCTCCACATAGTAGCAACAGATGGAAAATTTCGTGGAGGAGTACAAGGAAATGTTCACCTCACCCACAAGGGTACCCCTATACTGTCAGGTCAAGCACTCCATCGATCTTACCCCAGGCGTGTCGCTACCCAACGGACCGATCTATCAATGCTCTATTCTGGAGAAGATGAAATCAAGATGAATATTTGGGAGTTGTTGCAGAAATGGCACTTTAGTCCAAGTTCATCACCTAGTCGGAGATTGATCTCATTGGTACAGAAGAAGGATGAGACCTAGTGACCTTTTATTGACTATTAGGCGTTGAACAAAGATCATTTTTCAGAATAGGTATCTAATCCCACATATTGATGACCTTCTCAACTAGCTTAAGGTAGCCAAATATTTCAGCTAGATTGACTTGAAGTCTCGTTATGAACAAGTACCAATCAAACCATTCGATGTGTGGAAGACTGCCTTCAAATCTAAGGAGGGTCCTTTTGAATGGTTGGTCATGCCTTTTAGGCTAAAAAATTCCCTTGTAACCTTCATGAGGCTGATGGGTCGCATCTTGCGACCCTTCACAACCTCATTCATGGTGTTGTATTTGGATGATGTCCTGATCTTCATCCAGAGTTGGGAAGAGAATCTTCACCATATTTGACAGGCCCTCCAAACCCTGCCCCACGTCAACACAAATTGTGTGCTAATTTGGAGAAATACACTTTTCGTATGCCCCATGTTCAATTCTGGGGTACATCATTGATGAGCAGTGTAACAACCCTGGTGAAAATTCCATGTAATAAAAGTTAAAAATAATAACCACGGTTGATGGGACACTTATTCCAAGCATAATGTTGAGAAAAAAATTCATAGTGGGTGTGTATTTCGATTAATATGGCTAAGGAAATTGGCAAAGGCAAAGGAAAAGGCTTTGGAAAGGAAAAATGACATATTTGGCACATTTATTAATGACAAATAATGGAAATTAGGATAAAGGAAGGTGAAAGGTCACAGGTTGCATGTGAGGAGGAAAATGAAGGAAAATAATGGAAAATGAAGAAAATAGACGTTGAATTGATAAAACATCTTTTGAGGATTAGTTGGTACCTTTTTTTAGTTCAGTTTTGTATCTCTCTCATTATTATGTCTGATCAGAACTGGATCATGGACCTAAGTGATAGCTCAAAATTAAAAGTGTTCGTAAATGTGCCAAACCTGAGCGATCATTTAGATATCGTCTTCCTGATTCTGGCATCATGAACGGTTCAAAAAACCGACACCGTATGAAGAATTTATCGCAGTTTGAAAATTCTAGTAAACTGCAATTTTTGGACTTTGACCAAGTTTGACTGGTTTTGGAAAAACTCAAAAAAATGGAATATTCTACGAAATATTCCTTAAATATTCCCCATAATATTCCATTCAAACCAATCAGGTCATGCCAAGTGGCAGAATGTCATTCGATAGTGGGTTGATTGTTTTGAAGTTGGACAATTGCAGGACGACACGTGGCCAGCCCTGAGGCTGCCATGTGTCCCCGGGACCATGTAGCAAAAAATTTTGGCGCGGCCGAGGGTCAAACCTTAGACATCCTTCCCACAAGCCCGCGCCTATACTGTCTGCGCTATGGTGATTCTTAACCATATATGCATCACAGTTCTATTTAACATTGAACAGTTTACAGTTTGGGGTTCGGAGAGGGGCCAGCCCCTCCCCCATGTGGCCTTAGCACCAGGAACCAAGGGCTAATCCCTTTCCATAGACGGTTTCATTTAACAACTGAAACCTGTCACATTCAATTTTTATGCCAACGGTTAAACTTTCAATATGCAGTTTTATTGCAATGAATTACGATAACCGCCCACGAAGACCGCAAGCAGTTCGACCATGTGCCCACATGGCAGTAACGATTATGGTAACCGTTAGACTGGTGGTTTAACTGGAGCGGGCCCACCATTTTTGGCAGAATTTCCAAATTTAACTGGAGTTAAGTCTAGTTCTCCACATTTGGTGGAGGATTTTTAGGGGTCATTGGGAAAAATGAGTTCAGGTTCTATCTTGAGCTAGATTCGACGAATTTTGGAGTGCCAATAGTCAATTGAGACTATATCCAACATTCCAAACTCATTAGTGAGGATTAAAGAGCCATCAGAGGACTTTTGAGTATGTTTTTTATTCAGATAAGTTCTAGGGGCTACAAGGGCTACCATGGGCCAGCAGCAGTTTGAGGCCTAGCCAGTGCAACTAGAGGCCTTATTTCGAAATCAAGTAGTCAATTTTGGATGTTTTGGAACTAATGGTTTGGTTTTCAGATATTATAGAGGACTTTTGAAATCCTAGATGCTTCAGTGAAGTTCCAGGGTCCACTAGGGCCAGCAAGTGCCAGCAACAGTTTGGGGCCGAGCCAAGGTAGCTAGAGACCTTATGCAGCAAACCAATATTCATTTCTGACTATAATAAGAATTTTTAATCCAATGGAGGAGTTTTCATAAGCTTTTTAGGACTTCTAGAGTTCAAGAACCCATCAGAGAAGTTTTCAGTGACCATAGAGCCAAGGGGGTGCCACCAGGTGTTGGACGCAAAACCAGAGAAGCCGAAGGCCATTTTCTAAAAGTGAATAGTCTATTCTAACTATTTTTTACATTATGAATCCATTTAAGGGATTTTTAGAGTCATTTGAATAATTTTGAAGCTCAAGAACCTACATGGAAGTTTTGGGCATCCTAGGGCCAACCGTGGAGGGAGGTCCGGATTGGGGATGCAGTGCTCTTTTGGAGAAAATGATCAACCTATTTTTGGTTTCTGATGTGTGCTGGAGATAGTAGGTGAGTTTTCAGGGATAGTAAAAGAATTTCTAAGGAGTTAGTGCCATAGATAAGCTCAGGGTAGCTCAAGTGCCTCGACAGAAGGAATCAAGTCTAAGGGAGCCTAGATCTGTTTTAAGAGTGATGATGGCCATGAAAGGGATAAAAATGGTATTATAAACCCATTGGTTCAATTTGGAAACCATTGGAGTTAATTTGGGAACTTGTAAAAGAAAATTTTCCATAATCCCAAAGAGCCAAGTCAAGTTGACAAGATCTCAAGCAGACGTAGCCCATGATATTCGGGTGAACTCCTAGATTAAATTTTTTGTTATGTGTGGATGTTTATTCGCTGCATTATATTGATGTTACACATGTTTAATTTCAGCAAAAACAAATGGAATTAAGAAACTTAAATAGTTAAATAACATACACCTGTTTTCAAGTATAAAATTCCGCAAAAGTCAAGTACAAGCTAGATATTTTATTTGTTTAACTGAGTGGGAGGTTTTTGAAAAGAATAACAAGTTATCAAACCCATTTTCATATCAGGTTGGTATCGGAGCACTTTTTTTCTTGATTGATAGAGCAATAGCTTTCTTGTTTGACTTGAAAGGTGTTTTAACAGTTAAAGGATTTGACTATTTGTAAACTGACTGTTCCTTGAGTTTGGTAGAGGTAAAGGGAAAGCTACTGTTAACTATTTCTAGAAGAGGACAAGAAGAAAGAAGGGCTGAAGTCATCTTCCTTACCCAAAGGACCTCAAGGCAACCCTTGAAGCACAAGAGGGTTTGTTTGCGAAAGGCTGCTTGCAGAAGAGCTTGACTCTACAACCATTTTGTTTTGAAGCTTTGTCAATTGTTTTTGAAAGCTTTGTGAATTTTGTTGAAGTTCTTTTGTTCATTTTCATAAGATGAAAACTTCATCAAGTGAGGTTTTAAAATCCTCCTCATTCACAAGATTCTTCGATGAAGACATGAAGTGAGACTTCTACATCTTGAAGGATATGGTGCAAATTTTGTTTGAATATAGAAGAGAAAGAATTAGACTTCATGAGAAATTGTTTGCTATGGAGCAAGAGAAAGAAGAAATTCTTCTAAGAATGCATGAGATGGAGATGCAGCTTCATCAAGCCCAAGAGGCTTTGACCAAGAACATGTGTGAAGCAGAGGTAATTCACTCAAAATTGTCTTCAGTTTCCTCTTCAGAAAGATGTGTTGGTTCATTTGAAAATCACACTAGAGGTATAGGGTCCAAGTTAATGTTTAAAATGGGCTATGAAGGCAAGGGTTTAGGAAAACATGCATAAGGCATGATTGATCCTATTTTGGTTGAGGAAAGACCTAAGAATTTTGGTCTTGGTTATGTTCAATCTTATGCCGAAGACTCCAAAGCCATGAAGGAATTTGAGACAACTTTAAGAAGAACCTTTGTTCCAAGTTCTAAACCACAAACATTTCGATTTTGTTTTCAAGTTTATTGTGATTGTTTGAAGCCTATGTTGCAGCATGAAGATTGTAGACTTGCAGCTTATGGTGAGCATGAGCATTCAGACAATTTTCAAGACATGAACACTGATGTTAGTCTTCAAGAGAAAGCTGGAACGTCTACAAGTTCATCTCCTCAAGAAGGTAAAAAGGATGGACATGCAAAGTAGCATGCAAGGTATAATTCTTCCCATAGTCAAGTTGATTATGTTTCTGCTAGGCATGAAAATTCTGCATGCTTGAATGGAAGAAAGAGTTGTTGTGCATTTTGTGGTCTGTGTAACCATGTTGTTTCAAAATGCTGGAAGAGGATGAAGGCATACAAGAAGAATTTGAGGCATAAGAAACTTGCAAAGAAAGTGCATAATACTTGCACACATTGCCAAAACAGGGGACATGTTGTTTCCAAATGTTGTGTTGAAAATGCAACAAGATGATGGAGCTTAGTGAAATGAAGTCGCCTTCACTAAGTGGGCCCGCAGGCTATTTTTGGCGCAAAGTCTATTTTTAGACTATGTCTATTTTTAGACACATGGATCATGGTCTATGAGTTGCAGGATGCTATTTATGGATGATTGGTCGAGTTGGTAAAAATAGATGGACCTCTATTTTTAGACATTGGGCGGTTTCTATTTTTAGACTGCCGAGCTAAAAATAGAACAGTCAAATATTATTAACCTTTAATAATATTTAGACTATAAACATTATCTTATCCTCTGGAGCACTTCAGCTTGATGTTTGGATGGGGCATATGCAATTGCATGGGCAAAGCAATTACGCTATTCCTAGGGGTTAGTTGAGCTATTGCATGGTTGACTTCGCTAGAACTCATGGCAGCAGAGTTTGGTAGAGTTGATGAGACAATGGTGGAGTTGTGTTTCGTTTAACATAGTTTAACTAGTTGTATTTAGTCTAACTGATTAATACACTAGTGAAGAGTGGTGTGAATTAATTATTAATTAATTCACTAATTATAAACTCATTAATCAACTAAATAATACATCGCTTAACCTGCAATGCATGGGATACCTGCTGGAGACCGTTGTTAGAGGGTGAAAGGGTGTGATTGACTATCAGTTGTGACCATGATTGTGCATGAGATTTGCACACACTTTGGAGGAGATTGCCAATGAGGATTACGCAGTTGGAGCTAGTGGGATTCGAACTTGGATCTCACTCATTACTCACTTGGATTGCGCAGTAGAGGCAGGCAGACTTGTGGAGGAGATTTGAACCCCTGACTTGTTCAAATCTCATATAGTTTGTGTGTAACTTATGGAGATAGTACTGAGTACTTGTGAGGAGTATTGTGCTATGTATTGTTACATGTTCTCCATCATTATATTATACAGATAGTTGGGGGTTTTCAGCTATTGCTTTCCCCATTACATACTGTGTTGATATGCTTGATTGTGTTTTAATGAGTTTATTTATCACTTATTTCCCATATTTACGATCAATTGTAGAAGAGGTTATGTATTATGCATGAAGCTTAAATAGTGTGTAATAAGGATAATATCGGTGAATAATTCAGCTATTATTCAAATTTCTACATGGTATCAGAGCGAGATTGATCATCGTATCTATTACAGTGATTACAATTATTTCGGTAGACAGAGTCTGTAACGGGCCAGGTAGCCTCTAGATCCATCCTTTCTTTGAAAGGTGATACATCCAGTAAATGCCCTTACAGTCGATATCTGTGCTAGAAATAATTTGTTCTCACAGATCCAAAAGCAGTTGAGTTTTGAGCTTGGAATTCGAATTTGCAGCAGAATTTGGAATTCGAATTTGCAGCATTTTTCTTGGTGCCAAAGTTGAAATGTCTTTCAACGAATTGCGACTGGAATATGCCCTTGAGGGCAGTTCGAATTATGTTGCATGGAAGGACCGGATGGAGGCGGTATTAGATGATAACGGGCTGAAGGAGTTCATAGAAGCTGAGATCCCAAAGCCTACTGATGTTGCTCAAGTTGAGGCTTGGCAAAAGAAGATGGCGAAATGTCGAAGAATTCTGTTGGAGGGCGTGAAGGATCACATTGTATCCAGCATGCATGGAAAAGCTTCTCCAAACTTGATGTGCAAAGCATTGACAGATTTATTCCAGAGCAAGAGCGACCAGAGGAAGTTGGCGCTCAAGGATAAACTCAGACACATAAATATGGAGAAAGGCGACAGTATGCCCAAGTACCTCACGAAGTTCATCCAATGCAGGGATGAGCTGGGAAGTGTGGGGGTGACTGTCGATGATGAGGAATTGGTGAGCTTGGCTCTCCTTGGTCTTCCGAAGAGTTGGCATGCCTATCAGGATTATGTCAATGGCCGGGAGAAATTGCCAATATGGGAGCGACTTTGGTCGGATCTTGTGCAAGAGGAGATAAGGCGGAATACCAGAGACAGATCTTCATCAAAGGCATCTGATGAAGAAAATTGCGCTTTGGCTGCCAAAGAAAAGAAGGGGAAGAGCAAGAAAGCTTCTCATTCTGGTGCGAAAGGAAAGAAGCAGGACATGTCTAAGGTGAAGTGTTTTCACTGTCACCAACACGGACATTATGCCACAAATTGTCCGCAGAAGAAGAAAAATAAGAAAGCTGCTGGATCTGCAGCGGGAGAGGCCTTAGCCTCGCAGTTTGAGCTGGATTTTTCACTGATCTCATGCTTGGTCTCAAGTGTGATGGGATCAGTATGGTTCTTGGACAGTGGTGTGTCTTTTCACATGACTGGAGATCGAGATCTGTTTTCAGATCTGGATGAGAAAGATCTTGGAGTGCACATCGAGATGGGCGATGATGGTAGATACAGTGCGACCGATATCGGTACCATTTCCTTTGAGAGGGAGTCTGGTAAACCCTTCGTATTGAAGGAAGTGATGCATGTTCCAGGGTTGAAGAATAATTTGATCTCTGTGGCGATGTTGGAAGACAAGGGGTATGATGTTGTCTTCAGCGAGGGAAAAGCTTTCGTGCGCAGTAAGACAACTAGAGAGACCCGGAAGATAGGGGTTTGAGTCAAGAACCTTTATCAGTTGCAAGTGGATGGTTGTGCAGCAATGGCATGCAAGGCAGAAGGAGTGGTGAGCCGGGATGATGGCGAGCTATGGCACCGGAGATTGGGCCACCTTCACCATGGAGCTTTGAAGATACTGTAGCAGATTTCTACTGGGCTTCCTAAGGGCACTCTTGCGCAGTCAGATCAGTGCAAGGGCTGTACGTTGGGAAAATTTGTGAAAGCCACCTTTCACGAGAAGGATAGTCACGCCACGACGATCCTTGAGAGAGTTCACACAGACGTGTGTGGTCCTTTCTCAATAGCTTCGACAGCAAAGCACAAGTACTATGTGATCTTTGTTGATGATTTTTCTCGGAAGTGCTGGTTCTTCTTCATGCAGAAGAAGAGCGAGACATACTCAAAGTTCTGTGAGTTCAAGGCGCTGGTTGAGAAGGAATCGGGGAATCATGTGAAGGCTCTTAGGAGCGACAATGGTGGTGAATTCATCTCTGCTGAATTCAAGGACTTTTGCAACGCAAAAGGGATTCGAAGAGAGCTCATTGCACCTCATAACCCACAGCAGAATGGGGTTGCTGAGCGGAAGAACAGAATGATCGTGGGTGCTGCACGGGCGATGTTGCATGATCAGGGCCTACCCCTTCACTTGTGGGCGGAGGCATGCAATACTGCAGTATATGTGCAGAACCGTTGTCCTCACAAGATACTTGGCATGAGTACACCGGAGGAGGCGTTTTCTGGTAAGAGACCTAATATTTCTCATTTGAGGATTTTTGGTTCACCTGTCTACATGCATGTGACGAAGGATGCCAGGAAGAAGCTGGATCCGACCGCAGAGGTTGGAATATTTGTGGGGTACACTGATACACCTCACAACTATCGTGTGTACTTGCCAGACAGTCGCAAGACTGTTGTGCGACGGGATATCAAATTTCAGGAGGAGAAAGCCATGAAGTGTTCGCTTGAGAGGGAGCCACACTTGCATGCAGATGAGGAGCTATTAGTTCCTAAGGATGAGCTTCCTGATGTGGATCAGCCACAAGAGGAAGATCATGGAGTGGAAGAGACCACTCATGCAGCGCCAACCATCAGAGGGCGCAAGCGCACTACAGAAGCTGAGCGACTGGCTCAAGATGCAGAGAAGGTTGTAGGACCACCTACAGCACAGCGCAGACAGAGACAGTCACTGGACCGGTACATTGGATACATGGCTCTTGTGAGCAAATGTGTCGTGACAGAGCCATCCTCTTTCGAGGAAGCTGTGGAGGACCCCGCATGGGTAGATGCCATGGTGGAAGAGTATGATTCGATTGTCAGAAACAGTGCATGGGAGATTGTCCCGCGACCGGAAGGGAAATCAGTGGTGGGATCGCGATGGATCTACAAAGTGAAGCAGGTGGCTGACGGGAGTGTGGAGAAGTAAAAGGCAAGATTTTTTGCCCGTGGCTTCTCATAGATCGAGAGGATCGATTATGAGGATACCTTTGCACCTGTCGCAAGGTACTCTTCCATACGGACGATCCTAGCTCTCTCAGCGCAGATGGGGTGGCACATCCATCAGATGGATGTGAAGACTGCATTCCTCAACAGAGTCATTGAGGAGGAGGTGTACATAAAGCAGCCCGAAGGTTTCGAGATCTTTAGCAGTGAGTCGCATGTGTGCAGACTCAAGAGAGCACTGTACGGGTTGAAACAAGCACCTCGTGCTTGGTACACACGGATAGACAGTTATTTCACCGGACTTGGATTCTCCAAGAGTGAGGCGGATCCTAACCTGTACCAGATTGTGGTGGAGGGGAAGTTGTTGATCATTGTATTGTATGTAGATGATCTGATTTTGATGGGTGATGAGCTGTTGATACTTTCATGCAAGGAGGATCTTGCTAGAGAGTTTGAGATGAAGGACTTGGGCCTCCTTCATTATTTCCTGGGATTGGAAATCTGGCAGCGCAGTGATGGACTATTTGTTTCTTAGGGTAAGTATGCCCGAGAAATATTGGAGAAGTTCAACATGCATGGCTGCAAGCCTGTTGATACTCCTCTTCCTGGAGGTTGGAGGAAGGAGGATGCTACTTCAGCGGAGGTAGTGGATGCCACTGTTTATCGAAAGTTGGTGGGGTCGCTTATGTATCTAGTCAGTACACGACCCGATATATGCTATGCTGTTAACCAGCTTTCGCAAGCTATGGTTAAGCCTACCAAGCTCTTCTGGAAGGCAGGAAAGCATGTATCGTGTTATCTTAGAGGCACATCGGGATATGGCTTGTGGTACAGACAGGAGGATGAGGTGAAGCTATGTGGCTTCACAGATGCAGATTGGACAGGGAGCCCAACGGACAGAAAGAGCACATTTAGAGGATCATGATGCTCGGGTCGGCTCTGCCAGTTTCTTAGTACGACGGGAACGAGATACGTGGCACTCGGTTCGGTAATTTGAGAGTATATGGCAGCAAGTCAAGCTGCATGCGAGCCATATGGATGAGGAAGATTCTGGTCGGGTTGTTCGGGTCACACTTGGAGCCTACTGTGATTTATTGTGATAACCAGAGTTGCATTAAACTCTCGGCTAATCCAATATTTCATGATAGATCCAAACACATCGACATCAGGTACAATCATATCAGAGATTGTGTGCAACGGAGAATCATGTTACTTTCATATATTCCCACGGAGGATCAGGATGCTGACATCTTGACAAAGGCGCTCACCAGGAGCAATTTCGAATACCAAAGAGGCAGGATAGGGGTTGCAGATAATCCATATCTTGTTGAGAGGGAGTGTTGAAAATGCAACAAGATGATGGAGCTTAGTGAAATTAAGTCGCCTTCACTAAGTGGGCCCGCACGCTATTTTTGGCGCAAAGTCTATTTTTAGACTATGTCTATTTTTAGACATATGGATCATGGTCTATGAGTTGCAGGATGCTATTTGTGGATGATTGGTCGAGTTGGTAAAAATAGATGGACCTCTATTTTTAGACATTGGGCGGTTTCTATTTTTAGACTGCCGGGCTAAAAATAGAACAATCAAATATTATTAACCCTTAATAATATTTAGACTATAAACATTATCTTATCCTCTTGGAGCACTTCAGTTTGATGCTTGGATGTGGCACATGCAGCTGACAGAAGGAATTACGCTATTCCGAGGGGTTAGTTGAGCTATTGCATGGTTGACTTCAGTTAGAACTCATGTGGCAGAGTTTGGTGGAGTTGATGAGACAGTTGGTGGAGTTGTGTTTGGTTTAACTTAGTTGAACTAGTTGTATTTATTCTAACTGATAAATACACTAGTGATGAGGTGGTGTGAATTAATTATTAATTAATTCACTAATTATTAACTCATAAATCAACTAAAGAACACATCAGTTAACTGCAATGCATGGACAGTTCAGTGGAGACCAGTGTTAGAGGTGGGTGAAAGGGTGTGATTGACTATCAGTTGTGACCATGATTGTGCATGAGATTTGCACACACATTGATGGAGATTGCCAATGAGGATTGCACAGTTGGAGCTAGTGGGATTCGAACTTGGATCTCATTCATTACTCACTTGGATTGCGCAGTAGAGGCAAGCAGACTTGTGGAGGAGATTTCAACCCCTGACTTGTTCAAATCTCATATAGTTTGTGTGTAACTTTTTAGAGATAGTACTGAGTACTTGTGAGGAGTATTGTGCTATGTATTGTTACATGTTCTCCATCATTATAATATACAGATAGTTGGGGGTTTTCAGCTATTGCTTTCCCCATTACATCCTGTGTTGATATGTGTGCTTGATTATGTTTTAATGAGCGCATGCGACTGCTTTCTATTCCGCATATTGATGATCAATTGTAGAAGAGGTTATGTATTATGCATGAAGCTTAAATAGTGTGTAATCAGGATAATCTCAGTGAATAACTCAGCAAATTATTCAAATTTCTACATGTTGGACATTTCATCCAACTAATCGTCCCAAGCATTTGAAGCAAGAGGACAAAAATACTAGTGAAATTGGAACCAAGGATTCCATCATTGATGTGAGAACAGATGTTTCACATGAATAAGATTTGTAGCAGAAAAATTCATTGTGGAAGTGGCTTGGTAAGAAAATAATGTTACAGATGAAACGGGAACTATTACCTCAAAATGGGAACTCTAGCCCAAATAGACTCAAAAAACTAGAAAAAACGCCCCAAAAACAAAAAGTGTGTATTCCATAACACATTTGTTTTTTTCTCAAGGTCAAATTCCACCTTTTTATAAAATTATGCTAAAAACAAAAAATTTTCTTGAAAAAATGATTGAAAAAACACCCTTAAAAAAAAACGAGTTGATGCTGGAATAACAAAAAAAACATTGTGTCACACTTTTGACACCTTGTAACAATGGAATTAAAGACAACATATTAGGACATTGAAAAATCATAAAATTCTGAATTTTTTGATAGATGATGTTAAATATAAACAAAATCATGTGTGAAGACCTTATCATTTCGAACAATTTTTATCCATGTTGTTAAAGATAAAATATTTTGACTCTAAACAACCCTAAAATTGTAAGTATTTTCAACCATAACATTAAAGATAAAATTTCGTAGTGCATAAAAACCTTAATGACAAGTTATAAATCTCAAGTTTTTAAATCTTAAGTTTTCAAGATACTTGAACAATGAAATTATGGAGAAATAATATGACTTAAACAATTTTTAAAAATGAACAAGTAAATGAAAAATTTATTATTCATATATTTGTTTGTTTATATATAAAAACATATTTTTTAATTTTTTTATTATTTTTCTATATTTAAAATTATAATTGTTTTAGTTTTAAGAAAATAAAAATTAAAAATTAAAATCTTCTTGATGATGATGATGGTGGTGGTTAACGTCCACTAAGAACAGTCTTTGGTCTATCGGACCTAAAGAAAACAATTATTTAGTTTGATTTAAGATTTTATTCCTATGCTCAAAAAGCTTGGAGAGAAACCTCCCGAGCTCACTATAATTTTGACATTGTTGGCCGGATAAATAGATCTTGCGGACAAGATCGATCTCCGTAGTGTTAAAAGACAATCTATCAACAAACGAACAACTAAGTTTATCTTTCTCTAAATATATTCGTTTTACAAGTAAATGTTATAAAGGTGTCAATCCTACCTTAGATCCAAATGCTTATTTGCAACCGTAGTTCTCCGTCGCATTAGTAGTTCTTTCGTCGCAACAATAGTTCTTCCGTCGCTTGAAAGTGTCGTCTTTAAAGACCTAAAATCACAAACAAGCAAATATTAAATAGCACCTGTATAACAAATAATTGTAAAACATACCTATCATAGTGATCAAGGAATCTATGAAATAAACGATCAAACGACAGCTTATTGAAATAAACAATTGAACAACAATTTATTGAGAAAAACAAACTTGATTGTATTAACTTTGAAATAATAGAAGAACCTTACAACCTTAGCCTTGATGTTGAACAAGCCTTCCCGGGGTCCGAAGCAGGAGTTTCCTCTACTTTTATAAGCCTTGCATTCTTCCTCTAGGAGCACATAGAGGTATGTGATCTTTCCTCACAAAAGCTCAGCAGAAAGGAGTCTAAATCTCAATAGCACTTCACCTCAATCACACACTAAAGCTTGAACTCCCCTTGAGGCTACCCAATGCCTCTTTTTATAGTGCAGATGAGGAGGTTAGGGTTCCACCTATGAAGGGATAAAACCCTCCTTCAAAGGGATAGCCTCCTCACATCAAGGGATTAGCTCCTTAAGGTGTGGGATGCATGAACCTTACAAGAGCGTACTCACCCCCAAAAAATCTCATCCAAAAGCTTCTATAATTGACCAAAAATCAGCTTTTTCACTTTACTTTCTCGCCCTTTTGACTTTGACAGGGGTACGCAGGCATTACACAGAGAAACTGCGTTCTGGAACGCAGGTAAGTTTCACATTACCTGCGTACCCCAGCCAGGAACGCAGGTAAGCTTCACATTACCTGCGTACCCAGGGTTTTGGAGTTTTTTAGGGTTTTTCTTCTGTTTTTAGGGCTTCACATGAGGAGTAGAGGTTGTAAGACTTGTAGAGGAGGTAAGTATGAGTGACAATGAGCTCATACAGTCAGCAGAATTTCAAGGTGACAGTTTTTAGTGCAACAGACACCTTAAAAGGCTAGGAAGGTCGGTATTGCAATAAAGATTATGAAATTGAGCTCTAATGTGGCTGTACGTAGGGCACTCTAAGAGGAAGTGATTTTCATCCTCAATGTTCATATTCTCATAGAGATGGCAGATCTTTTCCATCCATGGTGTTTTAGGAACTGTCCAACGACCTGTTTCACTATGGAGCTCATGAGCGTTCATTCTAATCTTGGCTATATTAATTTTCTTCTTTGAGCTAGTTAAAACAGATAGATACTTTTGATCTTTTAGGGTGGGGTTGATGACCTCCTTATAATATCTTAATTTTCTTTTAGCTACCAGATCTTTCTCACGCCACATTTTTTCTTTGAACTTAGAAGTAACAATTTTTTCAATGTTATTAATGTTTTGCAATGCAACATTCTCGTCGATCTCCCAATGGTTTAACCAGGACCTAGTGTCTTTATACCAACCTCGTTTAAGCCTTAGGTGGTTTTGGCTGGAATTTAAAGCTAGCTTAGGAAGTCTATGGTCTCCTATGTTATTGAGCTTGTGCTTGTACAACAGAAGCCTAGTCATAGCTAGGCTCTCGATAGGGGAAAGACCCACTTCTATAAGGAGAATAGGATAGGGTGTATTGTTTTTAATTTTAAGGTTATAAGTTATAAAACACTTCTGGATTTTCTCAATATTTCTCCAGAATTCTCTAGAGATGTTGCAACCCCAAACCTCACATCCATATAAGATAACAGGAGTGACTAAATTTTCAAAGAGGAACTTCTTTCTATCCCGCATTACGAGGTTTGCTATTTTACAATTATTTTCAAGACCAAAATAAGCTTTCCACCCCCCATTAATCCTTTTCTGAATGCTAGAGTTTCAGTTGAGCTTGTGATGAGTATCAATTCCTAGGTACTTGTAAGAAGACACTTCCTCCAAGTTACTATTGTCATACATGAAATTAGCGTAAGCGTCCTTCTTGGATTTTATAATCATAACTTTTGTTTTGTCAGTGTTAACAGACATACCCATGGTAGAGCAAAAATCCTTAAGAAGTATAAGTTGCTTATCAAGATCAGATGGGCACCTTGCGAGAAGAACAATATCGTCAGCATAGAGAAGAAGGATGATCACTATCCCAGCTAAGGTCGTGCCAGCACATCATGCTTCCTCTAAACAACCTTCTAGCTTGTCGATGTAAATTCCAAATAGGGTAGGGGAGAGGGGGCAACCTTGTTTAACTCCGATATTACACTTAATATCTTTTGACCACCCCTCATTGCTCTTTAACTTGGAAATTACATTCTCATATAACCTTATAGCATCCGCTCTTATTTCGAAAGGAACATTTAGCTCTTCTAAGCTATTCCATAGGTTGTTTCTAGGAACCGTATCGAAATCCTTTCTAAAGTCCACAAAGCAAAAAAGAGATTGGATTTATCATTGCGGCATTCCTCCACAATGATCCTAAGCGTAACGAGGTGGTCCGTTGTTGAGTGTTGCCTTCTAAAACCCGCTTGGCCTTTAGCCCGCTTACCTTCACTTTCAAGCCAAATTCTCAACTTCTTTTCCAAAATAATACCATATAATTTGGCTAAGAGAGGGTTGATCATAATTGTCCGATAATTAGAGGGGTTATTTGTATCCCCAATTTTAAAAATAGGGATAATGAGGCTCTGAGTCCAAGGTTTAGGTAACCCTTGCTTGACCACTTGGTTTAAAAGCTTGTGGATGTGGGGGATGAGGACAGGACCTCCAATTTTTAAGATTTCCACCTGGTAACCTTCAATGTCTTTAGCTTTCCCATTTTCCAGGCATTTAACCCCAAAATCAATGTCTTCTAATGAGAAAACTTCTTTCGTTGTGAGCACGGTTTCAAAATCCCTCGCATTTGAACATTCATAAAGATTTTTAAGATAGGAATTCCAGTCGTGTAAATAAATTTTATTATTATCTTTAGTTTTCCTAGTTAGAATCTGCCTCCAGAATTTCTTAGGAGCCACCTTAGAGAGGTGTAAGAGATTCTTGTCTTTTACGAATATATTGCCTTTTTTTCCTTTTAGTTAGGGCTTTGTAGATTTTTATCTTGTCAATTTTGAGAGATTCATCAACAACTTCCTTAATTGCTCTCCTCGCACTTTTACAATCTTTTTGATGCCATGGGTTGGTTTTGCTATTTATTTTATTACTTGAGACTTCAATTGAGAACTTGTTAATAGAATAAGAGAGGGTTGTAGTAAAATTATGATAAAGGTCATGTATGTTGTCTATACTAGATAAAGGAAGCAAATTAGTTTTTAATTCATTTAGAAACAGATCATTTTTAGTTCTATCAAAGATTAAGTTCTTTTGACTATAAGGATTATCTTCTATGGGATCTCTACGCATCACAAAATTGAGAGTTATGAGTAAAGGCCTATGATCAAATTTAGGCGTGTGATCGTCTAAGATGTCAAAACTTATTATTTCGTTGTATAAAGGGAGATCGGAAATAACATAGTCTACCGCGCTACTGCCAAGCCCATGAATGCAAGTCATCTGGCTAGAATTGGGCCACTTCTTTAGACCGTTGCAAATTATGAGATCCTGAGTGTTTGTGCTCAACCTAGTGTTCCTAAATTGAGTTCATTTAATTGTCAACCAGGGTTGGTAAACTGCTGAAGTGTGGTGCACTATATATGCCTAGGTATTTGTTTCTCACTACGTTGTGTTTAGTGTTTTCTGATGTATTTTTTGGTTTTATTGTTTTATGTTTGAAAAGGGAAAATACTGGTGAAAAGAAGCTATTGGCCTAAACTATGGATGGCAAATAACAAATGCAAATACTAAAACAGAACAAAGCCTAAACTATGGCTGGAAAACAACAAATGCAAAGCTTGATAATGACTTCAGGGAAATAAATCACAACATGAGCTTAAACTTATCCAATTCATTCATTAAAGATGTGTTGGAAGAGCTTGAGAAATGGACAAGTTAAGTGTGAATGAAGTTCTCCTAACTAAACAATCAAACAATCAACTTACAATGTTACAACATCTCATCCATGGTTTAAAGGTTTATTGGAACATGTTTGGAAGATAACATTTGTAGCATAATAATATTTCTACTCTAAACTAGCTTCTAATTCTGTTCTGCATCTCAATCTAGCACCACTAGGCCTCACTCAAAAGTTATAGATTTCTCTTTAAAATAGTCTTTGAGAAAAGGCTTATTTTTGAAATGGTAAAAAGGTTGCAAAACACTCCAGGTCTTAGACTGATACTAGCTTCTGTCCAAATGATTATATATTAATATGAGTTTGGAACAAAAGAATTTTTGTAAATAATGAAGACCGTGGTATTTAAATTTAACAACTAATACAATTCAAAATGCAATGGATAGCAACTAAACTTGGAATGTTAATACAGTGAGCTAAGACTAAACTAGAGTGTTACTAGTCTACTTGAAGTACAGTGAACAGTATTAAACTAAAAAGCCATTATAAAACTTGAAATGAAATGACAGAGCTGAACTAAATGCATTCTACCTCTGGAGCACTGTAACTAAATTAACATGCAACTAGTCTATGGAATTCTACAGTCCATCTCATTCAATAGGAATGATATTTTGGAAGAGTTTGTAAAACAAGTATGGCTGTATTATTCAATGCAGTTGAGTATAAACATAAGACTGAAAACAAGCAACTAGAATCTAAGACACCACATTTGTTTGTTATTCGTTGTTAATGATGTTTTGGAAGAGTTTGTAAGAGTAAGACCGGATGTGACACTTAGTGTAAACAAGCAACTAAAACCTACAATACCACAGCTATGCCTTAATCATCATGATGATATTTTGGAAGAGTTTATTAGAGTAAGTCTAACTGTGATAATTAACGAAAGGAAATGCAACTAAAACCTACAACACCACAGCTATGCCTTATTCATCGTAATGATATTTTGGAAGAGTTTATAAGAGTAAGTATAGCTGTAATAATTAATGAAACAAGTATGAAACATAAACTTCAGAAATCTACTTAAGCTAGAAATGAAAACGAGACTAAATACTTATCTAAACCGTATAAACAAGGCTGCTCAAGAGGCAAGGGCCCTCTACCACCAGAGTAGCACGAAATCTAATTCAAAATTGATTCAACGCTTTCAAGGAAATGATGCTTCTTTCATTAAAGAGAAATTACTTCAAAACAGAGTGTTTTTGGACTTCTGAAATCTAGCAATCAACCATAAAATCTAACCTTGTCCCTCGGTTTCCCGAGCATATTTATAACAAAATTACATAACCGTATCTGAGATAACATAGGAATAATTGTCTTTCCTAATTAGAATCGAACTAGAACTCTGAAGGTGGTCTTCGTAATATGATTAAGGACATCTGGACTGTCCTTATCCTGTTAGGAGTCTACCTCCTAATTTAAGTTCCCACGTGCATAACCGCCTACAGGATTCCGTTCAAACTTCGTGGAGAGAAAAAAATGATAAGGAGATGATGTGGAATACGACCATATGTGCTTTTCTCTAAAATGACACCTGGAACCTATGTAGACATGAAGATGGCTACAGAATTGGCAACTAGCTACAGAATGTCTGCATTCTGTAGCTAGATTTAGTTCAAAAAGTACTACAATGACAAAATCATAAAAACATAGCAAGTTAGTCATGATATTCATTCTCAAAGCAATTTTAACTAATTCTATTGATCATTTGAGCCTGGGATTAACAATGGACAAAAGAAATGGAGTGGAATGTGGTGGAAGAAAGAACATTCTTGGAGCTCAACATACCCCCACTGCTAGATTCTTGCATGTCCTCATGCAACTATTCCATGAACTCTGAGACCTCTGCAAGAACATCCAACCCTCTTCTTCTGCATTTCCTGGTAGTTAAAGGCCTTCTGGGTTTCCTGATGACTAACTTGAACCTTAAATTGGTAAGTGCCCTGATTAAATTTTTGTTTCTCTTTTTCAATTTTTCATTGGCCTTTTCCACTTTATCCATTTGTAGAGACAGGGTTGAATTCATATCAGTTTTCAATTTAACTTGCTCCCTCAAAATATCATTTTCAGTCCTGATATGTCTATTAAGTACTTCTAGCTCGTACTTATCTCTTCTTAGCACATCTATTTTGGACTCTGGTGGACTAGGGGTTCTGTCTCTACTTTCTGAAGCTCTTCTCTCCAATGAGTCAACATAATTGTAAATTTCTTGCTGTGCAGGGTCTATTTCAGGAGTTTCTTCATCAAAATCCTGCTCAATAAGTTTTTCTTCGTCTTTTATGTTTATGACTCCAGTTTGTTTAACTTTTTTTTTCTTTAGTATCCCCCTCAGTCTGTGGTTCCTCCTCAGTTGAGATGGCCCTTCTCCTTTCCCTCTGGAAAATTTTCTTATGATCCTCTCTTTCTTAAGCTGCTTCTTAATCTGAACTAATTTTTCAGAAATAATTTCTTCACTGCTTTCTTGTATTGTTTTACCAGTTTCAGTTTTGAAGTATTTTCTGATGGCCCACTAGATGGCCCACTATATTGAAGTATTTTCTGAAAGCGAAGATGAGGAAGAGAATCCAAAGCTCGATCAAGGGGAATCACAAGGCATGGGAGCAATACAGGAAGGAGTCATTGCCTCTCTCACAGGGGTCCCAAGATATCACACCCTCCAGGTTAGGGGCACCATACAAGGACAAAAGGTTACTGTGCTAATTGATGGTGGGGCCTCCCACAACTTCATTGATGTAGAAGTTGTAGCCAGAAGGGGACTAGCCACTGAAGAATTTGAAGGCTTTACAGTTTTAATTCCTGGAAAGAAAGAGCACAACCGCATGCCCTCCACTAAGATAGTTCCTAACATGAGCCTAAAAATGGGAAACTACAAAGTTACAGATAACTTCTTTGTCGCGGACTACCCAGACTCTCATGTAGTATTAGGGGTAGAATGGCTATATTCTATCGGAACTCATACAGTAAACTACCAAGACTTGGAACTCGCATTCACAGGACTAGATGGTAAAAAGGTGAAGTTGAGAGGAATGCATGCATATCCTCCCAATGTTGTGACATCCAATCGGATGGAGGCAGACCTCCGACATGGGGATATTGTATGGGCAGTGGAGTGCCGAATTATGGAGAAGAAACCAGGAGACCAACACAAGGAGTACTCACTTGATATTATTGCACTATTGCAAAAATACCAGAAGGTCTTTGGAGATATTCCCCCAGGACGTCCACCTGATAGGGGATTTGAGCACATCATCGAACTAGAAGAAGGGGTCCAAGCTGTCATCACTACCACTTATCGGCACCCTAAAGTGTACAAGGATGAGATAGAAAATGAAATAAAAGAATTGTTGGCATTAGGACACATTCGGTCGAGCTCGAGCCCCTTTGCTTCATAAGTAGTCTTGGTTAAGAAAAATGATGGGTCCTTGAGGATGTGTATAGATTATCAAGCACTGAATAAGAAGACCATCAAAAATCGATATCCTATCCCCAGGATTGACGAATTGATGGATGAGTTAAAGGGAGCTAGGTACTTCTCAAAAATTGACCTTCGCTTATGGTATCACTAGATCAGGGTTCGTGATCAAGACATTCCAAAAACAACTTTTAGATGCCACTATGGACATTATGAGTACCTAGTGATGCCTTTTGGGTTGACCAACACCCCTGCAACATTCCAGTCATGTATGAACCATATATTCAATAAGAAACTGCGTAAATTTGTTTTGGTCTTCTTCGACAACATCCTGATTTTTAGTAAAACATGAGAAGAGCATCTGCAGCACCTGGACGAGGTCTTGGGAATATTGGAGGCACAAAGATTTTATGCCAAAATCTCTAAATGTGAGTTTGGGATGACAGAAATGCTATATTTGGGTCACATCATCGGGGGCCAGGGTGTTAAGGTCCACCAAGAGAAGATTGAGGCCATTCTCAATTGGCCAACTCCCAAAAATATAACAGAGTTAAGGAGCTTCTTGGGTATTTGCACTTATTACAGAAGATTTGTAAAGGGATATTCACAACTAGCAGCCCCTCTTACTGACTTGACAAAAAGAGGAGCCTTTGTACGGACAGAAACAACCCAGGAGACTTTTGAACAGATGAAGGAAGTCATGAGTTCATGTCCAGTTCTAGCCTTGCCAGACTTCTCTCAACCCTTTGTATTGGAGTGTGATGCTTCTGGGGAAGGAATCGAGGCTGTCCTAACACATAACCATCATCCCATTGCTTTTGAGAGTAGAAAGTTGCATAATTATGAATGCTCTTACTCCATTTATGACAAAGAAATGTTGGATATTATGCATGCATTGGCCAAGTTTCGTCCATGTCTAGTGGGGAATCGGTTCAAAGTCAAAACTGATCACAATAGTCTCAGATACTTCCTCGATCAGAAGGGATTAAATGAAAGGCAGCAAAAATGGGTCAGTAAGATCCAAGCCTATGATTTTGAGATTGAATATGTCAAAGGTAAAAATAATGTAGTTGCAGATGCCTTGTCAATGAGACCAGCTACCTTCTCTCTCATAGATATTGTAGATGACTGGAAGTCCCATATTTTGGTGGAATACTCAAAAAATCAATCAGCTTGTGAGATCCTTGACGGACAGTCATCAGACACCCATTATAGAGTTGTTATCTATTATAAGGATCGAATCTATATAGTACCTGAGTCTCAAATTAAGATGAAGATTCTACAAGCAGCCCATGACTCCCCTTTAGTCAAACATCCAGGCTTTCTGAAAACTTATAGGACCATCAGGGAAAGGTTCACATGGAAAGGACTCAAGAAGGACATTATCAATATGTTCAAGAATGTGGTACCTGTCAAAGTAATAAGGTTGAACGTACACACCCGGCAGGTTTATTACAACCACTACCTATTCCGAAACAAAAATGGGAGAGTATATCCATAGATTTCATTACAAGGCTACCTTTTTCACAAGGCAAAGATTGTATTTTTGTGGTGGTGGATCGTCTCACCAAGTACGCTCACTTCTTTGCAGTCCCCTCCAAAATTTCTGCATCTCAAATAGCAAAAATATTTTTCCAAGAGGTATTCCGTCTACATGGTTTTCCCAAAACCATTGTGAGTGACCGTGATAGTAGATTTATGGGAGCATTTTGGCAAGAATTATTCAGGTTGGCTGGAACAAAACTCACTCCTAGTACCAGTTATCACCCGCAGACAGATGGACAGACAGAAGCAGTGAATAAATGGGTGGAAGGTTACTTACGAGATTATGTCACAGGACAACAACGAGCATGGACCGAGTGGTTGTACTTAGGAGAATACTGCTATAACACCACTTATCACATGTCCATAGGGATGTCACCTTTCCGAGCCTTATATGGATATGAGGCAATATCTTTTGCAGATACAATGTTTGGAGATAGTAGAGCACCTTTGGCAAAGGATTGGATCTAGGGGTGTCAGGATATTCTGAGAGCCCTCAAAGAAAATCTGCAGACGACACAGAATTGACAAAAGTTATATGCAAATCGTCAAAGGATAGAGAGGAGTTTTGAAGTAGGAGATATGGTTTATCTCCGGCTTCAGCCATACAGGTAGTCTACTTTGAAGCAGAAGGGGGCAGAAAAATTAAAACCATGATTTTATGGGCCCTATCGAGTTGTCCGGAAAATAGGAGAAGTGGCATATGAGCTAGAGCTTCCCGCAGAGAGAAAAATTCATAACATCTTTCATGTCTCTTGTTTGAAGAAAGCATTAGGATCAAACATAAAATCATCACTAGAATTATCGCCATTAGATGAAGAGGGCCATCTTCTATTGGTTCCTGAGGAGGTGTTGGAGGTTCGAGAAAGGAAACTTCGAAGCAGAATCATCCGCGAATATTTGGTACGATGGAAAGATCTTCCCGTCGAGGATGTCACTTGGGAAGGAGAACACATATTGCAACATCCAACATTGAAATTGCTTGAGGGCAAGCAATTTTGGGCGGGGGGAACTGTAATATCCCCAACCGTTTAACCGGTTGGACCAAATCACAATAGTAGAAGATTAATAAATAAAGTAGTGAATAAGCGGCATTGGCCCATGGTTTTCCCGTTTTGGTTGTTTTGACTCCAGTTATTTGCCCATGGTTTTTCCTTTTGGTTTTTTTGACCACGGGTATTTGCCCATGGTTTTTCCTTTTGGTTGTTTTGACCCCAGGTATTTGCCCATGGTTTTTCTAAGTAGCCCGACTATAAAAAGAGGAGGAGGAATGAGAGAAACTCATGGAAAAACAAATTTGGATCTTTCTTTGTGATATTTTTGAGGGCTCGGGTGAGTTTTCAAGAGAGGATTTCAGGTGAGATCCTCAGGCTTCCTTCGGTGAGATTCGAGAATCTCACCCTAGTAAGCAAACCCAACTTCGGTGGTTTCTCTGATCACCCTAGTTGGTTTAGTTTATTTTATTTCTTCAGTAAAGAGAGAATTGTGCATCATTTTCATTTTTTGTATCGTGCCAAGCTCACGTTTCCACTTTACCGTGTGATTTCCCACCCTTCACGCATGGTCAAACTGCCTTGGGCTGAATAGTAATAAAGTGTTCTCTTGAAGTTCATTTATGTGTTTTTAAATGGAGATTCATAATACATCGTATACACCTTTATGCTTATGGAGTTTATGGATATTTTAAACATGCACCTTTACGGATTTTATGGATATGGGTATTATAATCAAGTTTATGCTCATATTATTTTATGGCATTCTTTCCATATATTAAGAAGTATGTTACTCTAGTTTATCATTTTATCAAGCATCATTACAAAAGGGTTTCATTTCTTTACTGAAGAATATTACATCTCCATTGCCTCCATTTTATTCTATTATAGTTCTATTTTATTTTCTATTTGTTTTTGGATCTTGTCTTCAAGAGATGTGAATTTTTTTTCCAGCATGGCTTCTAACTGGGTTTGTAGCTTGACTTCTCTTTCTTCTCTACGTTTCTCTAAAGACTCTATATACTCATACAGGCTCTGTAGAGTAACTGTGCTAGGTCTACCTTTGGTAATCTTTGGTAGCTGTGGTAAATTATTCATACTTGAGAATATATGAGCAAATATGTATTAGAAAAAGATAAGGAATGTGTGCACCTGAATATCAGCAAACCTGACAGCTCACCTTTAATCAAGAAAATTCACTGCAAAATTTTCTCCACTTCTTAAACAATACATTTCTTTTTAACAATACATTTTTTTTATTATAATAGTTTTTGTTTAAAAATAAAATTAAATTTTTTAAATAGTTTGTGTTTGAAAAAAATTAATTTGCCGCCCGCCAGGGACCGGAGGCAGGCTGGGCAGCCCTCGACGGCACCGCCCAGCTGGCCTCTAGCCCTCGTCTAGGCGGAGGGTGATTCCAAGAATCACCCCCAATTGGGTGGAGGGTGATTCTCAGAATCGCCCTCCCAGCAGGGGGTGATTCTCAGAATCGCCCTCCACCCAGCTGGGGGTGATTCTCTGAATCTCCCTCCACCCAGCTGGGGGTGATTCTCAGAATCGCCCTCCGCCCAACCAGGGGTGATTCTCAGAATCACCCTCCACCCAGCCAGGGGTGATTCTTGGAATCGCCCTCCGCCCAACTGGGGGTGATTCTCATAATCGCCCTTTGCCCAGCCGGGGGCCGAAGGCAGGCCGGGCGGTGCCATCGAGGGCTACCTAGCCTACCTCCAACCCACGGCTAGGCGAAGGGAGATTCCGAGAATCTCCCTCCACCCAACCGTGGGTCGGAGGCAGGCTGGGTAGCCCTCGATGGCGCCGCTCGGCCTGCCTCCAGCCCCCGGATGGGCGGAGGGCGATTCTGAGAATCACCCTCCACCGAGCCGGGGGTGATTCTTGGAATCTCCCTTCACCCAACCAGGGGCTGAAGGCAGGCCGGGCAGCCCTCGACGGTGTTGTCCAACCTGCCTCCGGCCCCCTGCTGGGCGAAGGGTGATTCCAAGAATCGCCCTCCGCCCTACTGGGGGTGATTCTCGGAATCGCCCTCCACCCAACCGGGGGTGATTCTCGGAATTGGCCTTCGCCCAGCCGGGGGTGATTCTCATAATCGCCCTCCGCCCAACCAGGGGTGATTCTCATAATCACCCTCTGCCCAACCAGGGGAGATTCTTGGAATCGCCCTCTGCCCAGCCAGGGGTCGGAGGCAGGTCGGGCGGCGCCATCGAGGGCTGCCCAACCTGCCTCCGACCCATGGCTGGGTGGAGGGAAATTCTCATAATCGCCCTCCACCTAGCCGGGGGTTGGAGGCAGGTTGGGCAGCCCTCAATGGTGCTTTCCGGCCAGCCTCCGGCCCCCGACCGGCCGGACGGTGATTCTGAGAATCTCCCTCCGCTTAGACAGGGGCCGGAGGCCAGCCGGGTGCCACTGAGGGTTGCCCAGCCTACCTCCTCCCAGCCAGGGGCTGAAGGCAGGCTAGGTAGCCCTCAACGGTGCCGCCCAGCCTACCTCCGGCCCCTGGCTGGGTAGAGGGTGATTCCGAGAATCACCCACGGTTGGGCGGAGGGCGATTCCATGAATCTCTCCTGGCTCAGCGGAGGGCGATTCCGAGAATCACCCCTGGCTGGGTGGAGGGAAATTCTGAGAATCGTCCCTAGCTGGGTGGAGGCCGGCCGGGTGGTGCCTTCGAGAGCTTCCCAGCCTGCCTCTGGCCCCCAGGTGGGCGGAGGGTGATTCTCGGAATTGCACTCCGCCCAGCGGGGGGCCAGAGGCAGGCCTGGCGACACCATCAAATGAAGGAGATTGGGTTTTGGATCTATTTTCAGGTTCAGGTAAGTTTTATTATACAAATTTAAATTTAAATATTTAATTTTTTACTTTTTATGTCTTTATACTAATTTTCTTACGTATTTATTTTGTACTTTATGATTAGGTACAACACTAGCATGTTGCCTACCAAAAGGAAGAAATTGCATTGCCATTAAGAAAGGCTCAGTGCAATGCAAATTTACTCAACAAAGAATTAATGTTCTTGAATTCCTTCCAGATGCGAAGCAAGAAGTTGATTTGAGGAAAGGGGATTTTAATGAATCACGTGTGGCAAAAAAAGTGAATGAACCTCAACCACCATTATATGGAATGATTGTAAAGGGACACTTTGGAAGATTTGCAGACGTGAAAGATCCATTAGAAGATGACAATCACCAAAATGAAGTAGAAAATGTTGTGGAAGAAGCCATCAATGATGTTCTAAATGATGTTGAACATGTATTAGTTGATATTGTTGAGGATCTTTAAGTTATGCTTGCAAACAAAGCTCATTTTTTAGATCTATTCATCAGTTTTACTTGTAATGTTTAGACTTTGATATTTTATGAGAAGAATCCTTATTTTTTGCAAAAAAACATCTGATTACTATTATTTTTTTACATAAAATTCAATAAAAATGCTATTTTCTTAAGTTTTTTTGTTAAGATTTTCCCAAAAATTAGTTTATTTAACATGTTCTTTTAACAAAAAGTCTCTAAAAGTGTATTTTTTTCATTCTATTTTTATTGAAAATTTGTATTTTTTTGTCATATCGTTCAAAATATTGGTTTTTTAGCGACAATTATTTGATGTGCATTGAAAAATTAATTAGCAATACATAAACTTGTAGAAAATATAAACTTTATAATATTGACCCTTTTTTCATTTTTTATCTATGTGAAAAAGTGAAGATATCATTACAAATTTTTATTTTAAAAAAAAAATATTTTTTTTTCTTTTTAAAACACAAGTACATAAATGCACTTAAAAATAAACATCTCATAGAAGAAGAAGACATTAGAAAATGTATAGTGTCAAAATCAATCCTCTAAAAAAACGTTGGTGATGATATGCCACCACTATTCAAAATCGACATAAAAAGCATCACAGAAAAAAAAAAAAAAAAATTGAAGTGCCAAAAACATGCTAAAAAAAAAGAAAAATTTGATTCTGCATCACCACTTTTCAAAATCAGGTATTTTTCTTGCTACTTCAAAAAGTAGGTACCAGTGCAGTTATCTATTTCATCGGTAACAATGTTAGAAGTGGTTTGAATTCTTGACACAGTAAGACATACTTTCATTTGTACTTATGCAAATTTCAGTCAAGTATGTGTGTCTTTATGTTGTAATCTCACGTTTGTTTGAGCCACCTTGGATCGATTATCAAGGACATGATGTTCAGCTACCTTCTATAAATTTTTCGCCAAAAATTTCTGAGTGAGTTCAAGGAAGACAATTCTTGACAGGAGGACAAGCGCATTTAGGAAGGGAAGTGTTGATTACCTTCGAGTTGTGGTTCAAAGGCACTAAGCCATGCAAGGCAAGTGTATGGAGGCTAAAAATAAGAGGGTGTTGTACTCTCATCTACTGTACAGATCAGTGTATCAGTCTTTTGGGGTCCAAAAGATTCGCAAAGGGGAGGTGTGATTAGAACTGGATCATGGACCTAAGTGATAGCTCAAAATTCAAAGTGTTCGGAAGTGTGCCAAACCTGAGCGACCGGATATATCTCATCTTCCTAATTCTGACGCCGTGAATGGTTCGATAAACCGACACCGTATGAAGAAGTTATCGCAGTTTGAAAAGTCCAGTAAACTGTAATTTTTGGACTCTGACCAAGTTTGACTGGTTTTGGAAAAATTCAAAAAAAAAAATATTCTAGGGAATATTCTTGGAATATTCCTCAAAATATTCCATTCAAACCAATCAGATCATGCCAAGTGGCAGAATGTCATTCGACAGTGATTTGACTATTTTGAAGTTGGCCAATTACAAGGGGACACGTGCCCAGCCCTTAGGCCACCACTTGTCCCCAGGACCGTGTAGTAAAATTTTTTGGCGCGGCTGGGGGTCGATCCCTGGACCTCCTTCCTGTAGGCCCGTGCCCATACCATCTGTGCTATGGTGATTCTTAACCATGTATGCATCGCAATTCTATTTAACATTGAATGGTTTGTAGTTTGGGGTTCAGAGAGGGGCCAACCCCGAGGGCTAGCCCCTCCCCCATGTGGCCTTAGCACTAGGAACCAAGGTCTAAGCCTTTTTCGTTGACGGTTCTATTTAACGACTGAAATCTGTCACATGCAATTTTTATGCCGACAATTAAACTTTAAATACGCGGTTTTATTGCAATGAATTATGATAACCACCCATGATGACCATAGGTAGTTCGGCCATGTACCCACACGGCGATAACGATTATGGTAACTGTTAGACTGGCAGTTTAACTAGAGCACGCCCACCATTTTTGGTGGAATTTCTGAATTTAATTGGAGTTAAGTCCAGTTCTCCACATTTGGCGGAGGATTTTTAGGGGTTATTGGGCAAAATGAGTTCAGGCTCTATCTTAAGCTACATTCGACCAATTTTGGAGTTCCAATAGTCAATTTTTACTATCTCCAACATTCCAAACTCATTGGTGAGGGTTTCAAAGCCATAAAAGGACTTTTGAGCAGGTTTTTTCTTCATAGAAGTTCTAGGGGCCACTAGGGCCACCATGGGCCAACAACAGTTTGAGGCCTAGCCAGTGCAGCTAGAGGCATTATTCAAAAATCCAACAGTCAATTTTGGATGTTTCAGATGTTTTGGAACTAATGGTGTGGTTTTCAAAGCTTGTAGTGGAATTTTTAAATCCTAGATGCTTCAGTGAAGTTCCAGGGACCACCAAGGCCAACAAGTGCCAATAGCAATTCGGGGCCTAGCCAGTGTAGCTAGAGGCCTTATGCAGCAAACCAATAGTCATTTATGACTGTAATAAGAATTATGAATCCAATGGAGGAGTTTTCAAAATATTTTTAGGACTTCTAGAGGTCGAGAACCCATCAGATAAGTTTTCAGTGACCCTAGAGCCAGGGGTGCCACCAGGTGTTGGAGGCGAAACTGGAGCAACCGGAGGCCATTTTCTGCAAGTGAATAGTCTATTATGACTATTTTTTACATTATGAATCCATTGAAGGGATTTTTAGAGTCATTTGAATACTTCTGAAGGTCGATAACCTACAGGTAATTTTTGGGAAACCTAGGGCCAACTGTGGAGGGAGGTCTAGATTGGTGATGCAGTGCTCTTTGGAGCAAATGATCAGACTATTTTTGGTGTCTGATGTGTGATGGAGATAGTATGTAATGTTTTAGGGATAGTAAAATAATTCTGAAAGATTTAGTGCCATAGAGAATCTCAGGGTAGCTCAAGTGCACTGACAGAAGGAATCAAGTCTAAGGGAGCCTAGATCTGTTTTCAAAGTGACGACAACCATGACAGGGATATAGATGGTATTCTAAACCCATTGGTTCAGTTCAATAACCATTGGAGTTAAGTGTGGAACTTGTAAAAGAAATTTTTTCATAATCCCAAAGAGCCAAGTCAAGTTGACAAGAGCTCAAGGAGACGTAGCCCACGATATTCGGGTGAACTCCTAGATTAAATTTGATGTTATGTGTGGATGTTTATTTTTTGCGTTAAATTGTTGTTACACATGTTTAATTTTAGCAAAAAAAAATTGAATTAAGACACTTAAATAGTTAAATAACATACACCTATTTTCAAGTATAAAATTCTGCAAAAGTCAAGTACAAGCTATATCTTTTATTTGTTTAACTGAGTGGGAGGTTCTTGAAAAGCATAACAAGTTATCCAACCCATTTTTAGATCATTCTCTCTCTCACACACACACACTTGGACAGATAGAGTTTCTTGGATCACTTTTTCATTGGAGAAATAAATGAAAATAAAGCAAGAAGAAGAAAGGAGCAAGAAAGGGAGAGCAGGATCAAGCAGTTACATCAAGATTATTTACAAGTATTGATTTGCATGTGTGATTTCCTTGCTATATCTAGAATGCATGGTATTGCATCTGGTTCTTTTCTATCATTTCATGGGTTTTTCCTTGTGTGACAGTGTTTTCATTTATCCTTTCCATTTCCTGATAGCCTTGATGAGATGGGTTCTCATACTTCGATTGAGTTGGATTTCTGAATGGATTCGAAGCTAAGTGAGGTGGATCTCCAAAATGACAAAAACATGGCCTAGTGGTCTGTGAACAGGACTGTGGATCACGGTAAATCCATTGACCTAGTAAACCCTAAGCTAGACTATGGGTTGTGGTAAATCCAGAATTTTGTTCCTTGGTGGGCCTAGGTGTTGAAAATTCAACAAGAAATGTGTCTAATTTAATTTTCCCTTAATTAAATTGGACAATAAATTGTAATATTATCTCATAATCACTTGTAATAGTTAACTGAGTGTAATAGACTCAGATAGCTCATGAAATTCGAGTTGAGGGTGGTTTTTGAGGCATGTAGAGTGATTATATTTGTTTTAGAGTCCAAGTTGTAGTTAGTGTATTATTTTAATGCATGAGAAATCAGTTAACTCAATTAAGTGAGTTAAAATCAATCTAACTAGTTGTAACTGATTTTTCTACTAGTGAGAGGTCAAGTGAATTAAATCAGATTTAATTCACATGCAGTGATTTGTCAAGTGACTGATGATTTACTATTAATAGTTGCATGCATGTTAGTTCTGATAAGACCCAGTTGAGACAGAGGTTAAAGGGATGTTATATATCAGTTTTATTATTAGTAAATTGTTGGCACGCAATTAGACAACCATAGGATTTCCCATGATGTATTGCGCAATTTTGGAAGGTTTAATTTCCTAATTAATAGGGATCAATTGTTCTTAGAATTTCGCAAGCAAGGCATGATGAGAAGAGGCGGAAATTGGTTAAGTGTTGGTCGATTTTGTCCGGATCAGTGTGGGATAGTTGGTACAGTGCAGCAGACTCTTGTGAGAAGAGTGCATTGTAATTGTTTCATGATTCCTTGGTTTTATACAATACAGATAGAGGGGTTTTGAGCAGATTGGTTTCCCCAGAAAATTTCATGTGTTGTGGATTTGATTCTTTATCTTACTTGGTGTGATTGTGTGATCGTGTTTCATTTCCACAAATTAATTGTTTAAGGATTCAGTGTCTTAATCTAGAATATTTCATGATCAGATTGAATCCATTGGTATACATATTGTTTGTATAATTTCTACATGGTAGCAGAGCGCCAGAAATCACTAGTGGCGAATAAATTGATTTTGTGTTGAACAACATTCGAATTTGAAAAAATATTCTTTGTGTGATAGGCGGATCAAGATGGCTTTCAATGGATTAAGATTTGAATATGCACTCGAGGGCAGTTCTAATTATATTTCATGGAAAGAAAAATGGAGACAGTTCTGGAGGACAACGGGTTGAAATAATTTATCGACACTGATATTCCAAGGCCTGCAGCAACAGATGCCGCTCTTCTTGATTCTTGGAAAAAGAAGGTTGGAAAGGCGGGAAGGA
This sequence comes from Pinus albicaulis, assembly GCA_034641835.2. Lineage (NCBI taxonomy): Eukaryota > Viridiplantae > Streptophyta > Pinopsida > Pinales > Pinaceae > Pinus > Pinus albicaulis. The sequence continues at coordinate 618,905,879 of CM076570.1, read as the reverse complement.
TATTGTTAGAGGGAGTTCGAGATCGCATTGTCCCGAGTCTCCATGGCAAGGTGAATCCATATGCAATATGGAAGGCCTTGACATATATGTTACAGAACAAAAATGACCATAGAAAATTGGCACTAAAGGACAAGCTCATGATCAAAATGGAGAAAGGCGACACTATCTGAAATACTTGACCAAGTTCATCCAATGTCGAGATGAGCTTGAAAGTGTTGGAATTACTATAGTGGATGATGAATTGGTGAGCCTAGCACTTCTAGGCCTTCCCAAGAGCTGGCATAGTTATCAAGACTTTGTCAATGGGAGGGAGAAGCTACCATATTGGGAGCAACTTTGGTTGTATTTGGTACAAGAATAATTCAAGCAGAATGCCAGGGATAGATCCTCATCCAAGACAGATGATGAGGAAAATTTTTCCTTGGATGGTAAGGCAAAGAAGGGGAAGGGAAAGAAATCCTATTCCAAATATGAGACCAGAAAATAAGGCAAGAAGTGTGACATGTCTAGAGTGAAATGTGTTCATTGTCACGAGCATGGACATTGTGCCATTAATTGTCTACAGAAGAAAAATAACAACAATAAGGCTTTAAGATTTGCAGCGGGTGATGCTTTGGCTTCACATTTCAAGTTGGACTTCACACTCATTGCATGCATGGTGTCTGGTGCGATGGGATCAGTGTGGTACTTGGATAGTGGTGCATCTTTCCACATGACTGGAGACAAAAAAACCTTTAGTAGCTTGGAGGAGAAGGATATTTAGATGCACATCAAGATGGGTGATTACGAGAGGTATAACACTACCAGTATTGGTATAATTACTTTCCAGAGATAGTTAGGTAAACCTTTCTTATTAAAATATGTCATGCATGTACCGAGATTGAAAAATAATTTAGTTTCGGTTGCTATGTTGGAGGATATAGGATATGATGTGGTTTTGAGTGAAGGGAAAGCATTCCTTTGTCACAAAGCCACATGACAGGTTAAGAATATTGGGGTTCGTGTGAAGAACCTCCACAAACTTGATGTAGATGGCTGCGCAACATTGATGAGTAAAGCAGATAGAGTGGTGATCCGAGATGAGGGTGAGTTATGGCACAAGAGCCTCTGGGCCATCTACACCACATTGCTTTGAAGGTCATGTAACAGATTTCTACGGGGCTTCCAAAGGGTACTCTTGCGCAGATAGACATATGCAAGGGATGCACCATGGGGAAGTATACAAGGGCCACTTTTCACGATAAGGAGAACTGAGCAGCGGAAATCCTTGAGAGAGTTCACTCAGATGTGTGTGGACCATTCTCTGCTGCTTCTACAACAAAGAACATGTATTATGTGATTTTTTTATATGATTTTTCTAGAAAGTGTTGGATCTAATTCATGCAGAAGAAAGATCAGACGGTCTCAAAATTTTGTGATTTCAAAGCACTGGTTGAGAAAGATAGAGGGAATCAAGTGAAGGCTCTAAGGAGCGACAATGGTGGTGAGTAAATCTCCAATGAATTCAAGAAATTATGTGCCAAAGAAGGAATTTGGAGAGATTTGATTGCGCCTCATAACCCACAACAGAATGGGGTTGCAGAAAGAAAGAACAGAACAATTGTGGGTGGGACATGATCTATGTTACATGATCAGGTCCTACTATTACATCTATGGGCATAGGCGTGAAACAAAATGGTATTTGTGTAGAACCATAGTCCTCATCGGATACTTGGCATGAGTACACCAGAGGAGGCTTTTTCTCGTAAGAAACCTGATGTTTCATATTTTAAAATTTTTGGCTCATCTATCTATTGCCATGTGACCAAATATTCCAGAAAGAAGCTAGAACCAACAACAAAGATTGGGATATTTGTGGGGTACACTGATAATCTCCACAACTATCGGGTGTATTTTTTGAACAACAAGATGACAATTGTCAGACGAGATGTAACATTTGATGAGGAGAAAGCCATGTGATTGTCCCTTGAGAGGGAGCTTGATTTGCATGCAGATGAGGAACTCTTGGTTCCAAAGGATGAACCTCAAGATGTGAAGCAGCCACATGAGGAGGATCATGGAGTGGCAGAAACCCCTCATGTAGAGCCATCCACTAGACATGGTAGGAGGCGCACCACATAGGCTGACAGATTGAGACTTGATGTAGTAGAACATGTAGGAGCACCTACATCACAACGCAGACAGAGACAGTCACCAGACATGTATATTGGATACATGGCTCTTATGAGCAAGTGTATTGTGACAGAACCATCCTCTTTTGAGGAAGCAGTGCAGCAACCAACTTGGGTTGACACCATGGTTGAGGAGTATGACTCCATCGTCAGGAACAATGCATGGGATGTTGTCCCAAGACAAGTCGGAAGTCAGTGTTTTGATCTATATGGATCTATAAGGTGAAGCAAGCAGTAGATGGGAGTGTGGAGAAGTACAAGGCTATATTTGTAGCCCGAGGATTCTCACAGGTTGAGGGGATTGACTATGAGGAGACTTTTGCACCAGTTGCATGGTACTCATCGATTAGATCTATCCTTGCACTCTCAGCGTAGATGGATTGGCAGTTACATCAGATGGATGTGAAGACTGCATTTCTCAATGGATTTATTGAGGAAGAAGTGTACATTAAGCAGCCAGAAGGTTTTGAGACCTTTGACAAGGAGTCACATGTGTGCACACTCAAGAGAGAACTGTATGGCCTGAAGCAAGCACCTCATGCTTGGTACACCAAGATTGAAAACTATTTTACCAGGTTGGGCTTCACAAAGAGTGAAAAGGATGAAAACCTGTACCAGATTATGGTTTATGGTAAGCTTTTGATTATCATACTTTATGTTGATGATCTTATTCTGATAGGTGATGAGTAGCTCATAACTTCTTGCAAATAAGATATTGCAAGAGAGTTTGAGATGAAGGACATGGGACTCCTTCACTATTTCCTTGGTTTGGAGATATGACATTACGATGGGGAGCTATTTATTTCTCAAGGAAAGTATGCCAAAGAGATTCTGAGGAAGTTCCACATGGAGAGTTGTGAACCCATGGAGACTCCTCTTGCAGGAAATTGGAGGAAGGAGGATGCTACTTTAGGTGCGATAGTGGACGCTACTATTTACAGGCAGCTTGTGGGTTTACTCATGTACTTGGTGAACACACGACCAAACATATGCTACGAAGTTAACCAGCTTAGTAAAGCTATGGTTAAGCCGACCAAGCGCTTTTGGAAGTCAGGGAAGCATGTCTTGAGATATCTCAGGGGCACTACAGAGTATGGATTATGGTACAAACAAAAGGAGGGAGTGAAGCTTCAAGGCTTCACCAATGCAGATTGGGCAGGAAGTCCATCAGATAGGAAGACCACATTAGGAGGGATCTTCAACATAGGATCGGCAACATTTTCTTGGTACAGCAGAAAGTAGAGATTAGTTGCACTCATTTCAGCCGAGGCAGAGTACATGGCAGCCAGTCAGGCGGCATGTGAGGCCATCTGGATGAAGAAGATACTTGTTGGTTTGTTTGGTCATCAGATGGATCTGGCAGTGATACATTGTGATAGCCAGAGTTGCATAAAACTCTTGGTTATTCAAGTATTCCATGACAAGTCCAAGCATATTGACATCTGATACCACCATCTCAGAGATTGTGTTCAAAGACACATTATGTTACTTCAGTACAGTCCCACGAAGGATCCAGATGTAGATATTCTGACAAATGCGCTCGCCAAGAGAAAAATCGAATTCCATAGAGGTAGGATCGGGGTAGCTGATAATCCCTTTCTTTTTTAGAGGGAGTGTTGAAAATTCAACAAGAAATGTGTCTAATTTAATTTTCCCTTAATTAAATTGGACAATAAATTGTAATCTTATCTCATAATCACTTGTAATAGTTAACTGAGTGTGATAGACTCGGATAGCTCATGAAATTCGAGTTGAGGGTGGTTTTTGAGGCATGTAGAGTGATTCTATTTGTTTTAGAGTCCAAATTGCAGTTAGTGTATTATTTTAATGCATGAGAAATCAGTTAACTCAATTAAGTGAGTTAAAATCAATCTAACTAGTTGTAACAGATTTTTCTACTAGTGAGAGGTCAAGTGAATTAAATCAGATTTAATTCACATGCAGTGATTTTTCAAGTGACTGATGATTTACTATTAAAAGTTGCATGCATGTTAGTTCTGATGAAGACCCAATTGAGACAGAGGTTAAAGGGATGTTATATATCAGTTGTATTATTAGTAAATTGTTGGCGCGCAATTATACAACCATAGGATTTCCCATGATGTATTGCGCAATTTTGGAAGGTTTAATTTCCTAATTAATAGGGATCAATTATTCTTAAAATTGCGCAAGTTGGTTGATTTTATCCGGACCAATGTGAGACAATTGGTAGAGTGCAACAGACTCTTGTGAGAAGAGTGCATTGTAATTGTTTCATGACTTCTTAGTTTTATACAATACAGATAGAGGGGTTTTGAGTAGATTGTTTTCCCCATAAAATTTCATGTGTTGTGGATTTGATTCTTTCTCTTACTTGGTGTGATTGTGCGATCATGTTTAATTTCCACAAATTAATTGTAGAAGGATTCAGTATATTTCCCTAGAATATTTCCTGATTGGATTGAATCCATTGGTACACATATTGTTTGTATAATTTATACACTAGGAATCCTTATCGGTGAATGACAAGATATATGGTAAAACCAAGAGGTGGATTTCTCTCCGTTAAGCCTAGTAGTCCTAGGATGGGATGTATGACAAAGATTAGAGAGTGGGTCTCGGTGTAGGGCCTAGTGATCCCTGAATCAGACTATGGAATATGGTAAATCCTGGGAGACTAGGAGGCACTCAAATTCCTCACAGTGTAGGGAGAGAAATCTAGTATCATTCATGCTTGTTTGGTTCTTTTTGGTTGGTTATGAGTCCCACAGTCATACTTGGAATATGGCACAGGGGTGATTGGATGAAGAGAGATTTGGCTCACCTAATCTATGGTTGGGTGGAACGTGATAGCCCCATCCTGGGTTGGTTTCTATATTCATTAATGAGAAATTTATTCCCTTTGTATTTAATGCGTAAATGCACTGATTTATATGTGGTTTATATGGATTTTGTATTCATAGTATTTTTGTTGTTATTTTGCTGGTTATGAAGATTTATTATGACAGTGATGATATATGGCTCTCCCCATGTTTTTACTTGTAAATGAATTCACAATGTATTTATGGTCAAATAGATTGTATTGCAGCTAATGATGTAGGGTCTTAGCGATTCTCAGTTAAGTATGAGACTCCCTTGCTCTACTATGTTGGTTATACATGTAGCTTTCATGTTTGTGACATGTTTGACGAAATTCCTGTCATGGCTAGTAGGGGTCCAGTTTAGTCCTCAGTGATGGTTTTGTAAATATATCATTGTTTGGTCATTATAATTCATCTCTGAACTTGTTTATGAAATTTTGGCTAGTACACTGGGTTCTGAGCCTGAAAAAGTGGTTTAAATCCCTGGGATGATGGCACATCACTAATTAATTTAGTCCTGGATGTTGTTATGTGGGCTTATGCATGTGTCTAGATCCTCATTGACGCTATCTTGAAGGCTTGTGCATGCGTCTAGAGGCCCATAGGCTAAAAAGGTCGGTGGGACCTAGGGGCAAGATGTTTGATTGGTTGGGTTGGATCATGGGGGTGTTATTGTTGTTGTAAAAGGTATTTGTGATAGGTTTCCATAGATTCCAATTCCTTAAGGTCACCTAAGAGGTTGAGTCTTATCATAGTATCCTCTCGTCACATGTTTACCCAGGTTGGTCGATTAATTGGGTAGATGTGGGAAGAGGGTGTTACAAGCAGGGAGTTCATGTTGACCCAGCCAAGATACAAGTTATTTGGTATTGGCCAGCCCAAACCACTCTAAAAAAGCTTTGCAAATTTTTGGTTCTTTCCAATTTCTATCATGGGTTCGTGTTGGGTTTCTCTCATATCACTTGGCCTTTGAGTCAAGTCACCAAGGGCGAAGCGAAAGAAAAGTTATTTTCGTCTAAATCCCAATAGAAGGTGCTTGTTGAGCTGAAGCATCGCCTCTTCTCTGCACCAGTTCTCACATTACAAAACTTGAAGCAACCATTTGAGATTAAGACAGATACCTCCAACTATGCTATAGGTGCATTTCTTCTTCAACAGGGGCATCCAGTGACATATCACAGTCAGACACTTTCAGACATAGTTTGAAACTAGCCCACCTATGACAAAGAGTTGTATTCCATTGTGCAGGCTTGCCGACAATGGAAACATTACATTATGGGGAAGGAAACAACCATCCACATAAACCACTAACCCCTATAGTTCCTACACACACAAGTAAAGTTGCAGAAAAATTGGCATCAGAAATGGTCCACAGACCTACAATAGTTCCATTTGAAGAATAAGTACAAGAAGCGCAACACTAATAATGTTTCATACTACCTCAACCAACTATGGGTCATGGAACTGATCACTATGCTCGACTCTTGTGGACACGAGACTTAAGAATGGCCACATATTTACAAGAGTGATCCAAAATTTGGAACCACATACCAAATGCTGCTGGAAGGTAAGCGGGTTCCAGAATTTCACCTCCAGGACTCGCTATTATGCCACCTAAGAGACCTTCTTTTACCTTCAAGAAAGCGTTCCAAGATGGTTTGGGAGGCGCAATACAGTTGAGACACTAGACATTTTGAGGTAGAAATGATAGTGGCAATACCGCAAAAGTATTTTTATTGGTAAAACATTCGATAGGATGTTGGTAACTACATCATATCTTGCATTTTCTACGCCATTGCCAAACCTACAATCAAGAAGTAAGGGCTATATACTCCTCTTCCTACTCCTATCCGGCCCTGGGAATCCATCTCCATGGACTACATGTCTGTCCTTCCTTCTACCAAGCATGGCTACGACTGTGTTTTCGTGGTCATGAAAAAATTATCTAAGATGCCCATTATGTCGGCCTGCAAGAAGAGTATCTTAGCAGAAGCCATTGCCAAATTCTTCTTTGAACAAGTATGGGTACAATTTGGGATCCCATAGTCCATTATCTCATATCGGGGTAGTCGGTTCCTAAGTGCATTATGGTCAAGCCTCTAATCACTGCTGGATACCAAACTCACTAAGTCCACGACCTTTCACCCCAAAACTGATGGCCAAATAGAGTTCATCAACATGATGATCATGAAAATTGTGCACATGTATGACTCGAAGTATCCACGCACATGGGATGAGACCCTCCCCTATGTCAAACATAGCTGCAATGGGGCTATCCACAACTGAACTGGCCACAACCCCTTTCAAGTGGGACTCGGATTCCAACCACTATGTCCCATTGATGTTGCCATACCATTTGCAGCTACCCAAGCAAATTCGAGTCATGTCCATTCCGAAGCTAATGGGGCTAACAAATTCATTGAGTGAATTTATCACATACTCCAACAAGTCCATGACATATTGGATAGAGAAAATGAAAAGTACAAGAAACTTCATGATCAACATTGGGTGCCACACAAGTTCCACGTGGGCGACAAAGTTTGGTTACATTTGTAGAAGGATCACCTCATTGGGCCCTACCACAAGCTTTGTCCACTCTGATATGGGCCTTACACCATCCCTAAGGCTGTAAGGGACAATGCTTTTGATCTCGACATTCCATCGTTCCTTAGCTTGCACCCAATATTCAATGTGGACTGGTTGTGGCCATACTTTCCCCCTTTGTTGAACACATCCGATGTTGCTGAGTAGTTGAAACCAACAGAGCTCAACCCAAGTTGTATCATACAAGACACAACTCATAGGATCATGGACACACAAATCATGAATATTGGACAATAGAGGATCTAGCTATATCTATTTTTCAAAGCAGACCAAGTCCTTCACCAAGGAAAGTGGCTCACTAAGGACCAGGTTCAACATAAATTTCCTCACCTCATGGAAGCTCTGCATGCAATGGAGACCATTGATTCCTAAGGGGGGAGGATTGATCCAAGTGTATATTGGTGGCGACCTACCTATTCCACCTAGGCCTCCAGTTATTTTCGTCAGTTTCCTTTATTATAGCAGCATTTACTATTTTTAGTAGTTTTTCAGGTCCTGAACTTTCGTAGTTTTTTTGACCCCCTAAACTACATTTTTTTGAGGTCCGCAACAATCCCCTTGCCTATGTGGTAAAATTTGTAGTACTTGAAGATATATTTTCAACGAGGTATCATACATGCCAAATAGATATCATTCGACCAAGTTACGACCCCGGGAAGTTGGTTGCCCAACTAAACCCAACGGGGCCCACAAACTCTTGGTGTTCCATCTCCTAGGGTTAGTTTTTTTATTTTTTAGAGTTTCGCTTTGTTTTTATATAATAAAAAGGCCCTTGTGGCTCATTGTAAAATATTTTAGAGGCATTTAACTACCACATCTCTTCTCAGATATAAGTTGCCATTGCTAGAAGTAGTTTATTTCTATTCTATATGTAAGCATATTTAAGTTCTCTAACTTAATGAAATGAAGTTTTATTTCTATTGCATCTTTGTGTTTATGTTTATATCTGTGTTCTATTGTGTTCCTGCATAAGTTTGGATCACCCTACCTCATATTCTTTGTAGCATTAATGCTTAGAACAACATTTTTGAAGCTAGGTGTGATTCTTAAGAAAGCCAGGAAGAAGGTAACATATTTTTTATTATAATCAAACTTATGCATTCGAGATTATGCTCTAACATCCCATTCTTTCAAGTATTTTCAAATGTTCTTAATAGAGTGAACTAGCAATATCTCCAAGAAGATAATGTAGGCTCTCTTTATTTATTTTACATTATTTTGATAAATATATCATCCTTCAACGTGCCTTCAACAAAGGCCTCAATATGAGATCTTAATGAGATCTAGAATGAGCATGAATCCAATGGCTAAGAATTATCGTGGTGTTCTCAAAATGTGAATATAAGATACATTGATTGTGCATCATATGGAAACTGTTATATCGATTAGATTCTCTCTTATATATATATCTATAAAAGTGTTTGATTTTGCAATAATGTTTAAAGTTTTTTTTGTCATCTTTAACAATTTATAATTCCTCAAAAAAAACTTGGCTAGTGTTTATGAATTAATAATAATAATAGTGTACATATAACCCATCAAAAAGTTAAATTAAGATTACAAAATATGTCTATTATTACTTTTTATTTAAAATTTTAACTTATCTGTTTGGTTATATTTTTAAATTTTAACATTTTAAATAATTGGAAAGGTATATTTTATCTAGAATGATTTTATTTGAAGTGGGTATCTAGTTGACTCTTGTAATTTGAAATATAACTTTTTTCCATTTTTTATTATGAAATGTTTAGAATAAAAATATAAAATAGTCAAATTTTTCATTATAAAAGAGTTAATGAATATATACCCTTCATACTTGAAATTAAGAATAATTATTCAACTTTAATTTTGACTTAAACAAATATGCACAAATGATACAAACTATGGTTGATTGTAGATTGAGTATGGTTATCTTTGGTTGATTATGGTTTATGGCATTTTACTATGATTAAACATGTTTTGAGTGTGCCAAAAATTAATTATCGTTAAGTAAAAGTGACTATGGTTGAGTATGAATGTTGAATTTGGTTGATCAGAGGTCATAACATATTGGTTGATTGTAGGTTTATGTTTTTTTAACTTCGGTTAACAATGGTTGACTATAGTGTGTGGCTAACTCTGATTTGTTTTGGCTAATGATTGTTCAGACTATAATGTGGTTAATTTTTGTTCACTTTTATTTACATAACCCTTGATGAATGTTGCAATGAAATATAACCATGGCTAAACAATGCAATGTGATAGAATTCAACCAAGATGAATGTTGCAATGTGACACAAGTCTTGATAAATTTCACTTGATGCAACATAATTTCTCATGGGGAACATGACATTTCAATATAATTTTCACTTCTTAGTTGCAAAGGAATAACATGGTCATGATCTCGAGCAGGAGGAAACCACCTAGGAATCTCTTTAAATACCTTGGATGGTTGATAATTTTCTAGAGATCCATTAGACAAGAGGATATAGTTGTTTTAATATTTAATGAGCACAATTATGTAATTAAACCATGGTGTCCTTTTTTGAATAGCTTTTCATGCTATTAGAGCTTGTCACTTTAGAGGGTTTCCCTTAGACATATCTACGCTAAATTTTCTTTCCTTCTAATAAACATAGCAAAAAAGGATCTTGAAAATTTAGGGCAATTATTCTGAATGATTGTGACCATTGGATCCATAATACAAATTTAGCACTACCCATTTGAATTGCTAATCTAGGTAAATTATGCTACCCTTTAAACCGAGACCTTTTACTTTGGCTGATGTGTTAGAATTGCATCAAAGCATTAATGAACATAAAAGAACATATATGCATGTTGTAAAGAAGAGGAACATAACAAGCATTAGAAACACAAGATATTTATAACAGAGTTCGTCCAGGAGGGACTACGTCTCCCGGCCTCGGTGTCAAGATGGTGTAGGCCACTGCATTAAGTGCTAGAAAGAGTGAGGATGTAAATGGATGGAATTTTCTCTGTCATACAAGGAAAATTCCCTCATGCAAGAGTGGTTGGACCTCTCCATGATATGTTCCACTACAGGAACTCTCATTCACAAAAAGGACTCCTATCAGTATGAAAATAACTCACACATAATGACTATGAGTATCTCGCTAGCATGGAAACGAAGGGATCTCAATCAAACATACATGTGACAATGAGTATCCCGCCAACATGGCAACAAGGGATCTCAAATAACATAAAACAAATCCATGATATAAATTACATCTCACATCAAGAACAAGACAAGATCCCACATCAAAAATCAATAGGGATCTATACAGTGCAATGCATCCCATAGCAAAGAGACAGAGAACTACATCATCACACTGCATATGCCTCACATCCTGGAGCTATCTGAAGAAAATGATGGTAAATTACTGCAATATGGTTGTACCATCAATCTCGTGGTGTCAAATATCCTGAAAATGAATGCTCACACATTGAATGTTGACCTCTGTAACTCCACTTTGAAAAGTGGCTGAAAAATATAGGGCTCAAATAGAAAATATGACTGCATCGCTGAAATCATGACGCCGAGAGATGTGGGATCGACTGTCAATTTGTTGAATTCTGACAAAGTGAAAATCTGGGCCTTAGGGAATCTTTTAGATTCTCCCTAGATTCCTCAAAGATGCTGCTCCACAGGGAATTTAAAAATCTGCAACTCCAAACAAAAATATGATCTCAACATTGAGATCCTTGATAAATTCTGAGAAGAATGAGTATAAGGTTGACCTCATTCTGACATTGGTGAATTTCGGCCTCCAAGGAATCTAAAAGATTCCTGAAGATTCTCCTCCATAGGGAATCTGCAAAACCGATGCTCAAAATGTGAACCCGACCTCACCATTGCATTCCTTGCGAAATTCTAGTTAAAATGCATGTAAATTTCAATATATTCTGACACAGGAAAATTTTACCTCCTTGGAATCTTCATGGGCATCAAGGAATATTCTACCTCGAACTGCATACCATCATTCTACCTCTGCCTTGAAATTTGTGCCCACATTTCCTGCCTTGGGTGCATTGGAGAAATGTGGGTTTCCATAAAAATATCGGCAGAGTTTACCAAGTGACCAGTTGGCATAGTGGTGAATGGGTTAAGTTTGGAGGAGAGGGGTCGGGGGATCAAATCCCACCCCTCTCTATTTTTATGTCATAACATTTAAATATGGTGAAATGGTTGGGTGGGCGGGTCTTCCCCACGCGGCCCGACCTGACCCGTCCCTCGAACTCTGCACGTTCATGTGTGTGTGTGTGTGTGTGGAACATTGTAATGGTTATGCCATGTTGGGTGGGCGGGGTCTGCAACCCACGACGCTAACCCAACCCATATGCAATGGTTTGTAACCATGCCCAATCATATAACCATATCCCCATTTTTTTTAACACATCCGTTCATTTGTTTTATATGATTTTATTTCATTTTTTTATATGGTTTGATTTTAATAACCATATGTTATATTCAATACAAATTTTGTTATATGGTTATTATATTAACCATTTAAATATATATTTTGTCATATATATTTTGATTTTAATATATGACTTGTAAACTATATTTTCTATAGTTTGTTTTTATGTCATTTTAATAATATATTTTTTTGTCTTTTGTGCAGGTGTAAGAGCTAATGTTGGAGCGCCATGTGTCATCAGCTGAGGGGATGCCATAAGGGTCCCACGTGCTTACTGAGACGCCATGTGGCATGTTGTAGACCCCACATTCCCTACCTTAACAGAACTTCAAACTGCCCTAACTTCATCATATGAGCTCAGAATGATGCGTCGTTCACACCGTTGTGATTCGGGTGATGAGCTCTTCAATCTAAAGTTGAGTTTGCCACATTTCCACTAGTTTCTTTCAATTTTGAGCCTTTTTCCAAGCCATTGATGTCTGAAGATCCACCTGGATCAATCATCCCCACTGAGGAGATTTTGGTCCTCCAAAAGCATCAGCTTCTATCCATCATCAACTGCATGCAAATGTCTCTGAAAGGCACATTCCCACATGACTCCTTCACTTGACATATTTCGGAATCCGAACGCAAAAACCCACATTTGCCTAAAGCTGCAATGCAAATATAACCTTGTCCTGAGGATGAACCACATTAGCTGGTTCAAAACATCGACCAAATCCTAATTATGTGATTAATCTGAAAGACATTTCCATACTTGCTGTTATCACTTAGTAATTTCTCCAGGTTCAAGAGAGAACTCATCGAGGTAACCACAGACCAACTTCAAACTCTAGGATCTAGCCTTCCTAGGGTTCAAAGAGGGCTCTCCCTTTAAAATTTGACTTTGTTTTGATTTGTAAATATTAGGCTAGCTATGAATGTGCAGTTTTGGTTTGGTTTTGATAGATTTGGTGGGAAAAATCACTTGAAAGGATGGATAGTGGGAAATCTATTTTTCCATTGGGCTATGGAGTCAAAATCAAGCAAACAGGACTTGGATCAAGGGAAAAAAGGTCAAATGTCTTCAGGGCAAGATAGATATCCCTTGGAGATCTTGGAAAATTGGTTTTGTGAGGTGGTATGATCGGGATAGAGGGAACTTAAGAATACTTAAATCCGGAAAAGGGAAGTAGTAGGAGAGGTCAAATGAGAGAGGGGGAAATTAAGGGTTCCCTACACTGGAAATCAGAGAAAAACATATAAATGATAAATAGTTAAAAACAGGGTGCTCTTAACAAATCCTGTAGTAATATTCCTAGTTATACATTCAGATTTAGCATAAACATAAATGGATGCATGTAACAAAGAAAGAAAACAATGACAAGTGAAGAAAATACTTCACTCCAAATAGCTCATCACATGAATCCTAAAGTATGATGCCAATTTGCTTTGATCCAACCTGCTACTCGAAGTTTTGACACACAAAAGCTTTAAAGTCCAAGAAGAAATGACTATAACAATCCTAGCAATTTTATTCCACCAAAATACTTCAAAGAGTGAAGTATTTATACAAATTCTAAACTAGAATATCTTGAAAAAATATCAAGATTGGTTTACAAATATCTCCAACTGTTTTACATAAATAGAACTTAAGTAAAATACACTCAAAACTAATGCATCTATTTGGTACTATTTTTAATGGATAGGTGGTGACAAAGAGGATAATTCAAATTTGATCTCAACTCTTAGTTGATGATGAGGCATCCAAGTCACTAACTGTCTCCTTTCTTTGTACATCCTGCTCCAACAATTCTAAAAACTTGGGGTCCAATTATACCTTTGTATTTCTCAATAATAAATAGATATGTAAAAAGTGAAAGAGGTTATTGTCGATAAATATGTTTTTGAAATAAACCTCTCTCAGTGTCCTAAAATTCTGCTCCAGCTGGTCACAATATTCTCTGTAAATAGATGTGTAAAACAGAGTTTTGCAAAGTCTGAAAAATAGACTGTAAATATGCGCATGTATCTCTCATTTTGTAATACCTATGAAAAATGTGAGATAGATTTTTGTAAATGGGTCTCTTAGGAACAAAAACCTCCTTCAGTTTTGTAAGATGTATTTTTGATTGGCCACAATCTTCTCTGCAAACTGATGACTTAACAAGAATTTTATATAAAAAGATCTTTCAAATATTGTTTAATATTTCCAAATCCATAATGGTTGTTAGAAAAGTGAGAGAGGTTTTTGTAGTCGGAAACCTTAATAACATAAAAGTCCTTCAGTTTTTAAAAATTCATCTTGGATTGGTCACAATAGTTTCTGCAAAACAATGACTTAAACATGAAATTTCTGCAAAAATGTCCCTTCTTGTTCTGTTTTCATCTTTTAACCTTACTGTTCTTTTAAATATTTTTACTTTCACTTTGAATTTCACCTGATACACTTTAATTTTGATGCTCTTTGACTGTTTTATTTTCACTGTCATTGTGAATTTTTACTTTTCTTTTACCGTTCACTGTGTAAATTTATCTCTCTCTGCATAAATGACTTCTTTCTGTTCTGCTGCCATGGAATCTTTTGTTGAGGAATATCATTTAAAATTCTTTTCTTTGTGAAATTTTGGAGTGAAACAGATCTTTAACTAGTATTTAGATTGTTTTATCCAATTTTCCTTTTGCTAATGACCTGCAAAACAAAATAATTGTTAATGAAACCCTGGCTGCAGGGAGGTGATATTGGCTTTAAGTGGTCACAGTACTGGATTTGATTTTGGCACTTTGGAACCTTAAGGATTACTAGAACTCTGCTTTTTAGGAATTTTGATCTCCTTCTGCAAGTTTAGACAGTTTGTAGAAGTAATTTAATTTTATTAGAGGCTTAATGGGAAAACAGGCAAAGTATAGTCTCTTCTTTGGTTTTTCTGTCCAATTAGACCTATCAAAGAGGCTTTAGATGCTTTTAGAACTGGTTTAAAACAGAAAACAAGGGTTTCCTGAGTATTTTAATGGAAATTTAGGCTAAAATTCTTTTGAAAAAGGGTTACAGAGGCTTAAGACACCTGCAGAGGTTTTTCTGGTTTATTTCAGAGCTTGAAATATATCATTAAACTCTAAAAACTCACAATTTCCTCAAAATAATGTGTAGTAGTAAAAACAGGGTTTCTGGGAAAAAATTGCCAGGGTCTGGCCTATTTTTGGGGTTTTTTGGCAGTCTATTTTAATGGATTTCTTGAATTCTGAGAGAGTTTGCTCTCTTTAAGGCCTTTAAAAATCGATTTCAGGTTCAAATTTTTAGATAAATACCTATTGTAATGCAGGTATGGGATTTGTAACAATTTATGAGGTTTTCTAAATGATTTGATGTCTTCTGTGAATTGTTTGGAGCAATGTACAACTTCTGAGAAGTCTTCAAAGATTTGCATGGAAAATATTGCAGGTTTAAGGCATGAAAATGGTAGTAAAAGGCTTGATGAGGGTGTTTTACAGTCGGGAAGCTTTGCAGGGGGTTTAAACATGCAAGAACGATATGAAATGAGTGTATTTCCGAAGGTTTATTAAACATTGTGGTTGTAGTAGACTGGCATTGAGTGCAAGTCGCATCGGGCGGGAGGAGCGGTTTCGGGATTTCAAACAGTTTAAACCGGTGGTTATCGCGCAGTGATTGGGTGGTAAGTGGTATTGGGCTTAACCCACGTGATCTAGTAAGGAAAGGCCATGTGGAGGAGAGAGGTAAATGCGAAACCACCCATTTCGCGCAGCTTCGGAGTTTGGATGGTCGCACATCTTTTTTACGCGATATCGGATCTGTGCCATCGGATCTCGGGGATCAATGCGAAGGGTCCATATTTGTTTGGAAGTTGCGCCGGAATGGGAGGTGGGACCGGGTTGTGTTATGAGGCGGGATACAACATTATAACAAAGGTACTTGAACAAGGTTTTTAAACCTTAGGCCTTGTATAATATGTGGCGGGTAGGGTAATGTTTTTTAATAAAAAATTTGCAATGGGTCAATCAGGGTATAGGCGGGGACTAACATTTTTATTTAAAACATTTGTGAAATGTTTCAAATTTTATATGCGGGCGCGATAGTATATATTATATAGTTTTCAACCTTTGAAGAGTTTTCAAATTATAGGGACGGGGTATTTAAATAACGATAGGTTTAGACCAAGGGGTTTGTAGGGCGGGGTTTATTTGTGCACATGGGGATAATAAACTTTGGTCTAAACTTTAAAATAGTGGGTATTTGGGGGTTATTTAGATATAGGGGAATTAATATCTACGGGAGGATAAAATAGGTATTTAATAAAAATAGGTTAAAATTTAATATGAAAAGGCTAGTGAAATGGAAAAACACATGTTATCTCTAAGTAAAATGTGAAAAATAAAGCATTGCTCATCTTTTATATTGTTTCACTAATACTTAGGATAAATGTAATTTTGAGGGTTTTATGAATGTTTTTGAAAAGAATGAAGTTAATTATTTTAGGGTTACAATTTTACTAAGTAATAAAGTGCCTTTACTTAGGAAAAAGGGGTTTTGATGTATGAATGAAGGGTAAATGTTGGTGAATGAGGGTTTAAGGTAGGAATTCAATATTTTTAACTTATCAGTCATCGAGCTTTGGGTCCGGTCCCAAAAAAAGTCAGAGAAATGCTCTGAGCCTCTTTGACTGAAAGTTTAGAATACTGAATACCTATAGGGGAGGGGATATTAGTGATTTTTCCCGATTATGTCTTATTTACATGTTTGCTCCACTGCTTTCTACCTACCCAACTTTTATTTCTAACATTTTTTCTTCATTTTGTAGGTGCATTTAGGCTTGCAACCTTAAAACATTTTTCTTTCAAAGCATAAAACTATCTAAATCTACCTTATTTCATTCGAGGGCTCAGATTAAACTATTGAGCTCCTCATTATTCTCTACCTATCTAATGATTTGTCAAGCTTAAACTGTTTGACAAATATTTATTCTCTATCTAAAACATGAAATTGAAAACATGAAAAGTTAAGATTAAATTGTTTAATTGATCATGGATTATGGAATTTATTGACACTCTGCACATAATCATTATTCTTGTAGTAAAAATAAAAGTAGTGGCATTTGGACTTGCTCAATTTCAAGTCTTATTTTTATCTCTTTTTTCTTTTGGGGTTTACATTTTTCTAAGTCCTTTGATCTTTATTTTAGGACTTTTTACCCTTTTTTCATTTTTTTATTATTTATTTTCAAAATACGGGAAAAAAACTTGCAAAAATCAAGGTATGTATATATTTACAAGACTATCAAAGTCAATTCAAAAATTATGAATCCTATATTTATAAGACTTTAACACTTGCCACGAGTTTACATGCTCGATGGTCAAGTTTACATCAAATGGAAATCACACCCCAGCTATCATTACAAGGCCAAAATATCATTGTCACATTTCAAAGTGATGGCAAACACATCATCACTTTTACATGAAAGAAATGCTTCACATGATTTACAAAACAAGGCCAAAATATCATGGTTGCTTCATAAGTGATGGAAAACGAATCATCACTTTTACAGTTAAAAATGAAACATATGATTTACAACATGACCATGACACACTACCACATCTAGAAGAACCATCTTTCACTTATCAAAGCGAATGGTTCATCTTCGTGTGGCATGTTTTCTTGTTGAACAACTATTTCAACCGGTTGATGCACCGATGCTTCATCCTTAAGGTGCTACTCTAGATGGAGCCTCGAACACGTGGCTCTTTGATGGCCACTTTGGTTGCAATGGCTGCAAAAGGTCTTCTTTCTCCAAACCTGCTTAACAAGTTTCTTTCCTTGATGTGGAGAATGCTTTCCACACCTCACCCTACTTTGTGCTGCCATTCTTTTCCAACACTCAGAAATGACATGGTTATGTAAACCAAAAAAATGGCAAGTTTTTGATGCCATGATTTACGTCCATGATTAGCAACATGCTTATAATGAAAATGAACTCTGGAATAGTGAGACTTGTTATACCTTCCCTGGTGGTCTCTGGCACGATCATGGTGATGAGATATTGCCTCAGATTTTTCACTGCAACATGCACTTCCATGGGATGATGGTGAAGTGTTCCCATCAATCCTCTTCCCTAGTGAGTTTAACAATGTTTGTTTGTCTTTGATGTCCTTCGAACATCCTCTTTTAGTGTATCCCAAACCTGCGTAGCAAGGTCTCTACACAACCTCCAATGGTTGAGTTATGCCTTGGCCACGAATTCCAAGTCCTCCTCCTTGGTACCCCATCTTGGTAAGGAGTCTCATGCTAGTTTTCTGTAATGGGGATCTCCCCATTTACAACATAAATAATAGCATGTGGAGATGAAACTAAAGAAAAATCAATAATGTTTACCTCAACTATTGATTTTGAAACAGGTGAAGAAGGCTTCTCTAAGCCTTCGTTGCGTTTCACTTCCTCCAAGGCCTCTGTCACGGCTTGTAGCTAAAGCTGCAATCACTGCTTCTCCTCCTTCTCTTCCTGTAGGAGTGTCTTCAATGCCTCATGATATGCTTGAATACTTTCATCATTGTACTTCAATTCTTCCAATGCCTCTGTCATGGTTTGCAATTGAAGTTGTATTCATTGATTGTCCTCCTTCTCTTCTTGTAGAAGTGTTTTCAACTCAGCGTTGTATGCTGCTTGTTTCTCATAGGCTTCATACAAAATTTATGCTTTCTCGGACACCCTAAGCATGGTCTCATACATGTCTTTGACATCCTCCATTGCTCATCTCAGTGAACGTTCAATGGTTCACGCTGGCAATCCAAATCAGCAAGAAGACCGCTCTGATACCACTTGATCCGGGTAAATTTCACCACCCTTTAAACCAAGACCTTTTACTTCGACTGATGTGTTAGAATTGCATCAAAGCATTAATGAACATAAAATAACATATCTGTAGGCTGTAAAGAAGAGGAACATAACAAGCATTAGCAACACAATATATTGATAACGGAGTTTGTCCAGGAGGGACTACGTCTCTAGGCCTCGATGTCAAGATGGTGTAGGCCGCTGCATTAAGTGCTGGAAAGAGTGATGTTGTACATGGATGGTATTTTCTCTTTCACACAATGAAAATGCCCTCACGTTTGACTGCCCGACCCCCTCCTCCCAAAATGGATCTCCAACCATTGAACCAAGCGACTCCCTTGGGGAGTTCGCCCAACCCAAACCAATATAAACCTTCATTCCACAAGTGCGTCTAGGTGGACCAGGAGTGGCACATTTACCAAGACAAAGTGGAACCTTGAGCGCTTGTAGGAGGGGGGCAGAACCATGAACTGAGCTCATTTCCAAAGGGCCCAGATTTGTCCGCCGTTAGAATGAGGCAAATTTTATATGGATTCTGCACCTCTCGGGGCCTTCCCACTGATTGAGTAGGGCCCGAAAACATAGTCCCTTTTGGATGAACTCTGATATCAATTTCTTGTCTTCTTTGCATGATTTTATGTGCTTCTCTCTTCTTGTTTCATGCCTTTTAAGTTACGTGGTTAATATTCAATTTTAAATGTAATTCTTTATTTTATCTCGAAGTTAAAGATCTTGGATCAATTGCAATCATAAGACTATCCAATAAATACTCCTCCATATTCAAATTAATACTTTGTCACTTCCTTGAACAATTTATGGTACCTCCATCTGCATTTAGTTTACATACTTCATGTTTTCATGGTACTTCCATCTCAATTGTTGTCAATATGAGAATTGGTGTTGCATTTAATTTACACTTCACCTTTTTGAATTTCACACTTTCCATAATGCAATTTTCTTAGTTATTTTTTTCCTCTATATTTTCTTCTACTCTTTGTTTTTCAAAAAAATAAAATAATTAGTCAAAACTTATGGATATAAATTGTAATTGCATTGAGAGGTTTTTAGTAAGTTAATTACAACTCAATTGTTGAATTCCAATTTTGAAGAGTAAGAAATAAGCATTGAGAAAACCCAAAGAAATTAAGTCATGTGTCTTTTTTATGTTCACATATTCCATCTCAATAATAGTATGAAACATGTTGATTCATAGTTATTTTAATGCATTTGTAATTCTATGTGTTTGCTTGTTAAAATTCATGACATGATTAGAGTTTTGGTATCATATTATTTTTCTTTCAACACAATGATGTGTCTCTCAATCGTTTAATATGCAATTCACGACATCCCCACTAATACAATAAATAATGGGAAACAAAAACATAAATAAGAAATGAATGTAAGTCCCTCAACAATACACCAATCTTGTAAAATTTTGGTCTAACTCATCACAGAGATAATGTATGGGGTTTATTTGCTTCACATAAAATTAGTTAATGATTATATTTGGGATTAAAAATTCTATTAATTTTAGATATGAAATTGCACAACATAAACATTGTGAATGTCACCAAGCATAAACTTGGGTTAAGACAATTAAATGAGAACTAGTTCTCCAAAATGATCATTCTGGTTTCTAGATTCCATGCATATTTATCTATTACACTTTTTGATTTTCTTCTTCTTATTTCTAAAAATATTGTTATCATTGTGATGATACTTTACAAATATATCTATTACACATTTTTATTTTCTTCTTCTTGTTTCTAAAAATATTGTTATCATTGTGATGATATTTTGAAAATATTTTGAGAAGCTTCATAGCTCTTTTTTCCCCTACCTCATATTCTTTTTAACATTAATGATTGGAACAATATTTTTGAAGATAGGTGAGATTCTTATGAAACAAGGAAGAAGGTAACTTTTTTTTTATAATTATCAAACTTATGCATTAGGGATTATGCTCTAGCATCCCACTCTTTCAATCATTTTCACATGGTTTGAATAGAGTGAAATAAAAATATCCCAAAGAAGATAATATAGGCTCTCTTTATTAATTTTGCATTGTTTGATAAATCTATCATCCTTCAAAGAAGGCATCAAGATGAGATTCTAATGAGATCTAGAATGAACATTATTCCCATGGCTAAGCATGATTATGGTATGCTCAAAATGTGAGGATAAGATGCATTAATGATGCATCATATGGATACATAGATTAGATTCTCTCTCATATAGATATATGAAAAAGTATTTGATTTTGTGATAATGTTTAAAGTTTTTTTTTGTCATCTTTAACAATTTAAAATTGCTCAAAAAAAACTTGACTAGTGTTTATGAATTAAATAATAATAATGATTGACCTAGGCGCAGGTGCAACCGCCCACCCTCGCTCCCCTGCCTCTGCTACTTGTCTGCGGTGGCATGGCCCCTCCGAAGACCATCTCGGAGGTGACTCCCCCTCCTAATCACGCCTTGGCATTCTTGGCTTTGATCGGTTCTCTGAATCTGCCCCGAACAAGGCCTGCAATATCTAAGTTTGTCAAAAAACTGTATGGGATTCAAGAAGTCTCTCTTCCTCCTACAATCCCTCGAATGGTCACCCTCTCTCTTGCTGAGAAAGGTCTTATTGGGCAATTTACTGGTCTCTCTCCCTTGCCGAAGACTATCCAGAAATGGGTAGAGCGCAACTAGATGGACAAGATTAATGGGAAATTTTCAATCAGATTCTATGGCAGGGGCTATTATATGTTCCATCTTGAGACCAAAGAGGATAAATATCTCATATTCAGGAGTGGACCATACTTCATGGACACCAGAGGGCTTTATATAAACAAATGGACTCCTGATTTCGATCCGGAACTCGACGTTCCCAATTTTGTTCCTGTTTGGGTCTGTCTCCCTCACCTTCCTCTTCTCTGCTTGGGAGACGATTCGGTAAGAGAAATTTTAAATTCCGTAGGAAATTTTATTGAAAAAAGCGAGCGGAAGGACAACATGCAAGCCTGTGCAAGAATTTGTGTTGAGGTAGATCCGAGAAAGGGACTTCCGGAGCCGATCAAGCTACAAGTGGACAATTGGATGCATATACAACAAATTGACTACAAACAAGTCCCTTTAAATTGTAAGGTATGCCACTAATATAGTAATTTCGCTAATAGATGTGGAAAAGTTATTGAAGTTGAAAATACAGATCCTGAAACACAATTGGAAGTCATTAAAAAAAAACAACGCCAAACTCTAAGATCTCCAGTGCCTTCGTCGTCCACCAGCTCTCTCAATCTTTCAATCCCCCCATTCGCCCACACCAGGAACCTTCCTTAACTTCTCTTCATATCCCCGACCCTCCTCTTAATCCTTCCTCAACCCCCAATCCTCCCTTTACCTCCCCCAATCCTTTCTCCTCCCTTGTCTCCTCTGAAGAGGATCCTCCTTAGCCATCCATCCCCTCCCCTCATCCTAACTCCCTTCTTCATCCATCCACTTCCAAGTCATGTCCCCCATATTCTTCATCTGAGCCCTCATCAGCTTGGATTTTCACCCGAAATGCAGCAAAAGAGCAGGGGGCTTCTTTGGAAATCCTCAAAAGAATAGGCCCAGGAAGAAAATCTTCCAAACACCATCGTGATGAAGAAACATAGAAGGACATTGCTCTAGATACCCAACACTCAATAGATTCCTACATCGGAGGACCTATAATCAAAGAAACCAATCAACATGAATCAGGAGGGAAGACAGGGTCACAACCTGCATTCCTGAAATAATTAAAGGTCTCACATAGAACTGCAGGGGACTAGGGCACCCCTCCAAAAAATCTGCCCTAAAATACCTTCTTAGTCAAGAAAATCCAAACATAGTCCTTCTTCAAGAAACAAAACAAGGAGAGACTAAAATGAGAAATATCATAAATAAAATTAGGAACTACACGAGCACTTTGGTAGAATCTAGAGGTGCCTCGGGAGGCATAGCAACAATATGGAACCAGAACATTTGGAAGCAGACTACAATTGTTAGGACTCGTGATTGGATCAAAGTCATACTTCAGAACCATCAAGATTACTATTTACAACATTTATGGGCCAAACCACTACAGGGACAAAAAAATTTGCTAGAATGTTATGAAAACTAATATAGAGAGTGAGGAAAATCTAATGTCATCATTGGAGGGGATCTAAATCTAATCTTGCACGCCAATGAAAAAAGAGGAGCTAGTTTCAATCCAGACGATGCTCGAGAGCAGTTGGAATCCATTATGCTTGATCACGATCTGGTGGATATCGTCCCCAAAAATCAAAAATTTACTTGGAATAATTGTAGAATTGGGGTTGGAAATATTATGGAGAGCCTTGACCGCTTTCTTGTTGATGTTTCCCTCATCTCTCATTTTTTTGTTGCCTCCTCTTCCATCCTGACTTGTTATGCCTCTGATCATTATCCTGTCTCCCTTATATTAGGAGACCAGCCTTCCTTGAGACCCCTCCCCTTTCCATATAATCCGCTCTGGTGTGAAATTCCTGAAGCTCGACAGATCATGATCAGCTCCTGGTTACAACATGTTGAGGGCTCCCCTATTCATATTTGAGAATCTAAACTGAAACTTGTGCACATAGCACTCAAAGAATGGGTCAAACTCCATTACAGTTAACCAGACAAAGTTAAAAATTACATCAAGAGAATGCTTGAAATATTCCAAACTGACATTGACATCTAGGGAATAAACAAAGAAAAGAAAGACCATGAAAAAGAGCTCTACTGGAATTGGTATAAAGCTAGCAGGAATTAAGTGTTGAAGTTTGCAACAAGAAACATTGAAATTGGCATCCAGAAACAACATCCTTGACCCTAGTGAAAATTAAGCACCTACACTAGGTGGGGCCCACACAAGCTATTTTTAGGTGAATTTCTATTTATAGATGCATGGTCAAATTCTATTTATAGGTGAGGTCTATTTATAGATGTATGTGCAAGTCCTCTTTATAGATTGCATGTTTATTTATAGATGCATGCCGGCTATTATCATCCGTTAATATTAATTGGACAATAAGCAATATTGTATTCTCAATGAGCACTTGGAAATAGTTAACCGAAGTGGAAAATCAGTTAGCTATAGGAATTTCAATTTGAGTGGTTGGTTAGTGGGACATGGACTTAGTTGTAACTAAGTGATTCGAAGTTGTAACAAAGTTGGAAGTGTAGTTATGAAAGTTGTAAAGTAGTTTAACTCAGTTGAGTTAAACTCAGTTGTACTAGTTGTAACTAAAGATACACTAGTGAGAGATCAAGTGAATTAATTATTAATTAATTCACAATCAGTGGTCTCACATGCAACTAAATATTTACTACTATTAACTACCTGCATGTTAGATACAGTGGAGACCCAGTTGAGATGTAGGTGAAAGGGATAGATTGACTATCAGTTCTGACATTATCGGTTGCACACATGCAACCACACACACATTGGATGTGCATATGAGGATTATACAATCAAGGTAGGCAAGGATCATTCATTCAGGGGTTCTTTACCATCAGGGATTGTGCAGTGGAGGCAAGCTGTCTGGAGGCAGTAAATTGGCTAAGGAACTTGCCAATTTTTGTATGACAGTGTGAGACAAATAGTTATTGTATTGAGAGATCTTGGAGTAGATCTTTGTATGTAAGTGTTTCATGATCCATGATATAATACATAATAGAAGATAGTGGGGTTTTTAGCTTTATGCTTTCCCAGTAAATTATCTGTGTTATGTGTGATTGATCTTTCTTCATGATATTGCTATTAGCGATTGTGTTTTAAATTCCGCAAATATTTTGTAGAAGCGATTCTGTATTTAACAGTGGCATATAATTGTTAGATCAGGATAATCAAGGCAATACATATTTTGTATTAAATTTCTACATGGTATCGGAGCACAGGAGATTGCAATTATGAAGCAGGAGCTGAGTTTGTTGGTGGAAAGAATTCAAATTTGCGTAAAGACTTTCTTGGTGCTACAGCAGATTTAACATCGAAATGGCTTTCAATGGCTTGAGGTTAGAGTATGCACTCGAGGGTATCTCGAAATACATTGCTTGGAAGGATAGGATGGAGGCGATGCTCAAAGATAATGGCTTGAAGGAATTCATTGACAATGATGTTCCTAAGCCCACTTCGACAAATGATGCATTACTTAATGCATGGAAAAAGAAAGTGGCAAAGGCGAGGAGGATTATGTTGGAAGGAGTATGAGACCATATTTTCTCAATCCTTCATGGGAAAGCCACACCATATTCTATGTGGAAGGCTTTTACGGATCTTTTCCAAAGCAGTAGTGACCATAGGAAATTGGCGCTCAAAGATAAACTCAGGAAGATTAAGATGGAAAAGGGCGAAAACATTCCAAAGTATCTCATGAAGTTTGTCCAATGTCGGGATGAACTGGGGAGTGTGGGAATAATTGTTGCTGATGATGATTTGGTGAGCTTGGCTCTCTTAGGACTTTCTAAGAGTTGGCACAGTTATGAAGACTCCATCAACGGACAGGAAAAATTGTCGGATTGGGAATGACTGTGGTCGGATCTAGTGCAGGAGGAGTTCAGGCGGAACACTAGAGATGGCTCTTCATCAAATCATGAGGATGAAGAGGATTGTGATTTGGCTGCCAAGGTGAAGAAGGGGAAGGGGAATAAATTCCATTATAAATCTGAGGTTGGTGAAGATGACAAGGAGCACAACATGTCCAAAGTGAAGTGTTTTCATTATCACAAGTATGGACATATTGCCACAAATTATCCACAAAAGAAGAAGAACAAGATGGTTGTTGGAGCTGCAGCCGGTGAGGCCCTTGCCTCGCAATTTGAGCTTGACTTCTCATTGATCGCATGCATGGTGTCAAGTGCATTGGGATCGGGGTGGTACTTGGATAGTGGTGCTTCCTTTCATATGACAAGAGATAAGAAAATTTTCAGTGACTTGGAGGAGAAATATCTCCAGATGCATATTTAGTTGGGTGACGATGGACGATATAGTAAGACTAGAATTGGTACCGTCACCTTTTAGAGGGATTCATGTAAACTCTTTCATTTAAAATATGTAATTCATGTACCAGGTTTGAAGAAAAATTTAGTCTCAGTCGCAATGTTAGAGGATAGAAGCTATGAGGTTGTATTTAGTGAAGGAAAAATTTTCCTGCAACACAAAGAAACAAGGAAAGCGAAGAAGGTTGGGATTCAAGTTAAGAATCTCTATAGACTTGATGTACATGGGATTTCTATAGAGCTTCCTATTGTTGGGAAGTGTGAGAAAGCCATGCAGTTGACCCTTGAGAGGGAGTTGGATTTGCATGTAGGTAAGATTGAACCTTAGGATGTGGAGCAACCACAAGATGAGGATCATGGAGTGGGAGAAACCACTCATGCAGAGAAATTTCATGCCTGATGGGTAGAGGGAGTGCATGCAGCTATACCACTAGGTGAGACGTGGGGCAACATGCATGGATAATCCCAAGAAGAAATTTTTGGACAGGATTCATTGAGATGGTGTGGATCTCATGAATCAAACCTGGCTATGAGGAGCCCACAGTACAGTAGTAGCAGGATCATTTGGATTGATGTAGTTAAATGTCGTGAGGACATGAAATTAAAGTGACAGTGTCGAATACTAGAGCACAGATCAGAGTTGACAGCAAGTGCAGAGTGCAAGGATGCAGAGGTCAACAGCGTAGTGGATCCAGAAGACATGTGCAGTTGGTACCAGCAGAAGTTAGAAGACTTTGATGACAGATGCATTGTACTGATTCAGTTGTTTGGAGGCTATTCAGTTTCGTAAATCTTGCATGCAAAGGTTGCAAGGTGAATGCATGGAGTTGCATGTCGCATGAAAGGACATTCCTTTCTTGTTGAGAGGGAATTATTAAGTTTGCAACAAGAAACAGTGAAATTGGCATCCAGAAATAACCTTGATCCTAGTGAAAATTAAGCACCTACACTAGGTGGGGCCCACACAGGCTATTTTTAGGTGGATGTCTATTTATAGATGCATGAGAAAATTATATTTATAGATGAGGTCTATTTATAGATGTATGTGCAAGTTTTAATTATAGATTGCATGTTTATTTATAGATGCATGTCGGCTATTATTATCCCTTAATATTAGTTGGACAATAAACAATATTTTATTCTCAATGACCACTTGGAAATAGTTAACCTAAGTGGAAAATCAGTTAGCTATAGGAATTTCGAGTTGAGTGGTTGGTTGGTGGGACATGCAAGTGGACATAGTTGTAACTGAGTGATTTGAAGTTGTAACAAAGTTGGAAGTGTAGTTCTGAAAGTTGTAAAGTAGTTTAACTCAGTTAAGTGATTTAAACTCAGGTGTGCTAGTTGTAACTGAAGATACACTAGTGAGAGATCAAGTGAATTAATTAATTATTAATTCTCAATCAGTGGTCTCACATGCAGCTGAATATTTACTACTATTAACTACATGGATGTCAGATCTAGTGGAGACCCAGTTGAGATGTAGGTGAAAGGGACATATTGAATATCATTTATGACATTATCAGTTGCACACATGCGACCAAACACACATTGGATGTGCCTATGAGGATTGCACAGTCAAGGCGGGAAAGGATCATTCATTCAAGGGTTCTTTACCATCAAGGATTGCGTAGTGGAGGCAGGTTGTCTGGAGGCAGTAAATTGGATAAGGAACTTGCCAATTTTTGTATGACAGTGTGAGACAGTTAGCTATTGTACTGAGAGCTCTTGGAGTAGAGCTTTGTATGTAATTGTTTCATGATCCACAATATAATAAATAATAGACGATAGTGGGGTTTTTAGGTTTATGTTTTCCCAGTAAATTATTTGAGTTATGTGTGATTGATCTTTCTTCATGATATTGCTATATTCCGCATAAATTTTGTAGAAGCGATTCTGTATTTAACAGTGGAATATAATTTTTAGATCAGGAGAATCCAGGCAATACATATTTTGTATTAAATTTCTACATGAAGAGGAAAAATAGAGGCCTAAATATAGATATATCTGGTTGCAGGTCGGGGAAAAAAATACCTCTTTTTTCCATAAAGAAGCCACAGCTAGAATGTCAAGGAATAACATCACAGAAATCACAAATGATGAATGACAGAAGCACACAGATCCGGAAGCTATTAAAACAACAGCATACAACCACTACAAAAATATTTTAACCAAGAATGCAGGGCCGAAGGATTACAATGATTTTTTGACTTATACCCCTAAGTTAATTATGGAGGAAATCAATGCATTTCTCACTAAGGAAATTGAGTAGGCTAAAATTCTTAACGCAATTTGGAACCTCTACCCCAAAAAATCTTCGGGCCTGGATGGGTTCTCCATAAGTTTCTACCGAACCTTTTGGGATGTCATCAAAAAACACCTTATCAAAATGATCCTTTGGGTTCAAAGAAAAAATAAGGTTGGGGGATTCACTAACTCAACTTTCCTTCCCCTCATCAATAAAGAAAACCGCCCCTCTTCCTTTTCCAGATTCAGGGCTATCTCCCTCTACAATTCTTCATACAAAATCATAACCAGAATCTTGGCTACCCGCCTCAAAACCCACCTCCCAAATCTCATCTCTGAAAACCAAGGAGGATTCATCTCCCAAAGACAAATAACTAACTCCATCCTTTTCGTCCAAGAAGCCATCCACTCTAGCATGATGAGATGTGATAAAGGTTTTATCCTGAAACTAGACCTGGCCAATGCTTTTGATAGAGTAAGACACTTCTTCCTTCTCTTTGTCCTTTAGAAAATGGGATTTGAAGAAGAATTTATATCTCTCATCCAAAGTTTCATATCCAGTCCTTGGATATCCCCCTTAATCAATGGAAGACCTGGGAATTACTTCCAATCCTCCCGAGGCCTTAGGAAAGGTTGTCCCTCTCTCCCTTCCTCTTCATTCTTATGGCAAAATCTTTCAGCAGGGCTTTGGATCACAAAGGTAGAGAAGGGCTAATCACTGGCATAAAATTTAACAACGGAGTCAAGAATATGAATGACTCTCATTTTGCTGATGATACCCTCTTGATGGGTGTGGCCTCCAACATCATTGCCCAGAGGTTGAATTTTTTATTAGACAAATTCATACATTACTCTGGAGGGAAGATAAACTATCACAAAAGTTGCATTTATGGGTGGAATGCAACTATCAACACTATCCACAACATAGATCAAATTTTTGGGATCCCCTACCAATGGAACTGAACCCATTTCAACTATCTTGGCATGCCTGTCAGTGCTAGACAGTTGAAGACTGAGATCTGGAATCCCAACATCAACAAAATGAAAAATAAATTTCAACAATGGGGATCCTCTTGGATCAACTTGGCTCAGTGCATCATCCTCTTAAAATATATTCTATCTTCCTTGCCTTTGTACCACTTTTCCCTTCTTCAGGATCCCATCATCATTTAGCACAAAATAGAAGCCATCTTAAGACACTTCTTATGGCAAGGAGGAAAAAGTGAGAAGAAGTAATTCAATTTGGTTAAATAGAGACGGGTAACACAAAATCATGCAAATGGAGGATTGGAAATTCGCATTCCTACACTAATGGACATTTCTTTTAGGGGGGGAATTATTTGGCACCTCATAGCGGGACAACAAACTTGGTGGAAGCAAGTGCTGGAGTCAAAATATCTCTCCACGTCAAGGAAAAATCTCTTAGAACATACAATTCCTCACAAACCTTGCACTAAAATATGGGCTCTCTGCAAAAAATATATTCCTTTCATCATCAATAATATCTCCAAAGTCCCTCATGGAGGACGCAGTGTAAATATCTAGGAAGATAGAATTATGGGGCAGCCCCCTCTCTCAAACAACCCCAGTACTCTTCGCATTCAAAATTATCTCAGAAGTCATGGGATCAATACATTGGACCAAATCTCCAGTTGGGAAGGGAATACCAACTTATGGAAGGGCTGGACCTTCCCACCAATGTCTCCTCTCCTTGAGAATGACCAAAAAATTTTGAAAGAAATGCTCAATGGTGTTTCCCCTCTGAACAAAGATTGTCAAGACAACTTCAAA
Organism: Pinus albicaulis; assembly: GCA_034641835.2. Lineage (NCBI taxonomy): Eukaryota > Viridiplantae > Streptophyta > Pinopsida > Pinales > Pinaceae > Pinus > Pinus albicaulis. Next base: position 618,875,974 of record CM076570.1, on the reverse strand, counting down.
TGGGATCCCTCTAGTTCCTCTTACACAATCAAAGCTGGGTATGAGTCCCTTCTCAAAGATCATTATCCCACTCCACCCTGGGCCATCTGGAAACAAATATGGAAATATGAAGTGCTCCCCAAAGTCAAAATATTCACTTGGACCCTGCTCAAAGGGAAGATCCTTACCTCTGAAAACTTTTAAAAAAAGAGGTATCAGTTGCGCTTCTAGATATCCCCTCTGCCTTAAGGCCGAAGAGACTTCCTTCCATCTCTTTGTTGGATGCCCCTTTGCCTCGCAGTGTTGGATTTCTCTAACTGAATTCTCTCGGATTGATCTAGGTGCTATCAGCTCAATCTCATATTTGATCACAAAATGGAAAAGAAGATACCCTTGGGGCAAAAAAAGCAAGTCAGTTACCAAAATATTTTGGGATACTATTCCCTGTGGTTTGCTATGGAACATCTGGCTAGTAAGGAACAAGGCTATCTTTCAAGAGCAGAGACCCTGCACAAGAAAAGTCCAGAGCAAGACCTAGAGTCTCACAATTGAGACTATCCTCTCCAAAAATAACAGCCATATAAACTTTAGCAATATGCAAGTTGAAGAAAGAAACTTTTTTGGTAAAGCCCTTGAAAACCCTCCGAGGTTTAGCAAAAAACCAGACAATCGACTTCCACACAATGAGCAGTGGAAGATTAGACTCAAAGAGAAAGATATCATTGAGTGGCTTGATGGGATAAAAAGGCCAGCGCTATTCTTTGATGGCGCTTCAAAATCAAACCCAGGTATTGCAGGGGTGGGAGGATATATAAAGGATGAACAAGGTTGCCTCATGGCTACATATGAATGGGGGCTTGGTTACTTGTATAATAACAAAGCTAAAGCCTATGAATTTTTGAAAGGTCTTGAGATTATTAAGACACTCCAAATGGAAAAAGTCATGATATTTGGGGACTCAGCAATCATCATAAGCATGATGGTGAATTCTTTGCAGACCCCCAATGTAGCTCTCAACAGGCTAATTGATAGATGCCGCACCCTGTGCAAGGAAACTAAAGACATCTCATTCTTCCATATTCTCAGAAAAAACAACAATACATTTGACATTTTGGCAAATAATGCCTACAAGAGACCTGCCGGTCAACTCTTTCTTCAAGGAGCCACATCCTTTTCTCCTATGCCATGATTTTCTCTCCTTACATTATATTTCCCTACCCAATTCTCTCCCTTTTCTCTACTCTGACAGGGCAGGTCTGCTATTACCTAACCTTCATCAGTGATCTTCCCATCAACTTATTCTCTCGTGACCATCGCCCTGTATCACCTTCACTCGTCGATTGTGACTTTACAACTGCGCCTGGCCGTTGGTCCCACCATCTCTTCATTTGAATCGCTTCTCTTTCCCTTTCCCTTTAAGACTCTTCGCCCCTCTCTGCCGATTTCGTTTTTGCAATATCGCTCCTCCTCGCCTCCCATCGCAAATCGCACTTCACTCCATTTTTCGCTCTCTTTTCAGACCTGCAGCTCCTATCGCTGATTGTGATTTTTCGATTTCGCATATCGCAGACCACTTTCTTTTCCTTTTTCGCTTTTCTCACTTCACGCTTCTTTCCCTTTAGCTCTTCACATTTCGTTGCTTTCTCCATTTCGCTCTTCTCCCGTCGCAAACCGCACTTCGCTCCATTTTCCGTTTTCTTTTCAGACCTACAGCTCCTTTCGCTGGTTGCGATTTTGCGCCTTCGCATATCGCAGATCGCATTCTCTTCCTTTTTTGAGCTTCGCTCTTTGCGCCTCTTTCCCTTTAGCTCACTGCATTTTGATACTTTCTCCTTTTTCGTTCTTTTCTTTTCGCCGTCCTTTACCTTTGCTCTTCGCTCTTCCTTCCTCTTTTCCTTCTTTCTCTAAGCTACATCTATCTCGATTCTCCTTCTGCACTGGCCCTTCAACATTTCATTTTCTTCATCTGTGTTGCCGCCTCCACTGTCTTCAGCAATTCATTTTCCGCAACAGTGTTTCATCCTCTCTCCTTCAATCAAGCAGTCTTGAGAAATGAAAAATTCCTTCATTCTGCCAACCTCCAATCCGAGATGGAACAAATCAGAGGACAACTAAAGCTTATGGAACAAAATCATCAAGTGGACATTGCTTTCCTCCGACACCAGGTGCAATCTTCTAAGGAGCAGTTGAGCAACTCCTCTAACAGTTGTGCCAACATGAAAGAGTCAAGGCAGATTCCAAAAATATGTCTGACAAGAGATTAGTGTCAACACTAGATCGAACAATGTTGCCACGGTCTATCCAGGAGAAAATCAAGACAACATTGACTATTTCGCATTCCTCCATCTTTCTCTTTAGATTATATCTTTTAAATTTGCTTTTATGTTCTCTGAGTTTGTTAGAATATATCAGGATTTTGTCATGTAGTATAGTAGTAGTAATACAAGGAGAGGGAGTAGAATACAAGGAGACTCAAAAGTTTGCCACTTAACCCCGTTACTCTTCTCCAAAACTCAAATGTAAGAGAGAATTCTTCCCATCTTTTTGAATACTAAATAACAACCAATCTTGTTAAAAAAAATTATATATATATATATATATATATATATATATATATATAATCTATCAAAAATTTAAATTAAACTTTACAAAATATATCTATTATTAATTTTTATTTTAAATTTTAACTTATCTATTAAATCACATGTGTTAAATTTTAACATTTTTAAGTTAAATTTTAACATTTTAAATAATTCGAAAAATATATTTTAACTAGAAAATTTTTATTTGAAATGGCTATCTGATTGACTCTGGTAAATTGACATATAATTTTTTTTTTTCAAATTTTATTATATTATAAAATGGTTAAATAAGAATACAAAATGTTCAAATTTTTCATTATGAAAGAGTTAATCAATATTTACCCTAATTCTTCAAATTTCATCATGACTTACACAAATATGCACAAATGATACAAACTCATTCCGACAAACGTAGGCAAAAATTAATATTTTCCACACAGGACATGCATTTTGGGAAATTTAAACAAAGTCAAGATGACAGGATGTGGCAGAGGTTAAGCTTTGACCCACATGGCATGCCATGGTAAAAGACACGAAGTACCAGATTAAAGTAGAAGACAATCAGTATCTTCATGGTTCCATTGGCTACGTATCACTAAGTGATTCTAACAATATGTTACATTTAGTAATAAGACATTACTGGCCACCTTTTTAAATCAGATTCGTTTTCCAAGCTTTAACAACCAACAAAATGGTCTGTACATATAATGTCATAGATCGGAAATTGTTCCAGATTCTCCTCTTAAAATAACACAGTATCCCATGTGGTCACATGGTACTTGGAAAGATTAGGTCATCCACCTAGCTATGATAACTAGGAAACAAAGCTCACCGCTCCTGGTCTTCAAATTTTAAAACTATTTGAGCTCATTTGTCTCGTCACGTGATCCTCAAGCTGGTCCAGTAAATTCCCCTGTCAAATATTATTATGAGAATATAGTGGATTTTAATGAGAAATCTCGAAAAAACACAGATCCTTAGAGTGGATAAAACAATCTGGTGAATGTTGTCTCTTATATTCGTTCGTATTCCAGCGCCAAATTCCATACTCCAAGTTAATGGCAGAGGCCTAATTGTATATGAACACAATTATTATTTTTTTATGGTCATTCCATTTGTGAATGTGATCTGCTTAATCTGAATCAATATCCCTCGTATTATTTCAAACCTAATTCAATTCCATTGCGTTTGTTGCAGCCATGACTTTATAAATGGAGAACCAAAATATCTCTGAAAAACACATAGAGTTCAGAGTTCAGATATATATATATATATATATATATATATATATATATATATATATATATGTGTGTGTGTGTGACATTGTATTGAGTTTAGCCTCAGTCATTGCCCCAGTGCTGCACTGAGTGTTTCTGAACATATTTCTAGATATTTTAGTTAGTTTTGCAGTTGCCAGATTTTGCTACTGTTCAGATTCTGTCATCATGGAAGGAGCTGCTTCATGCTTCTCAGAATCATCTGTAAACCGAGGTTGTTGGTCGGCTGATGAAGATATGGTTTTGAAGAAGTATGTGGAAACTCATGGCGTAGGGCGTTGGAATACTATGGCAGTAAAAGCGGGTAAGCCTTTAATAGTTTCATTAGGTTTCTTTGGATTTTGTTGATGCTTATAGTTCTTTTTCTTGGGCTAGATCCATGTTGACCTAATCGTTCAAACTGCTCTTGTTTTCTGGTTTGGTTTGAGTTAGCTAATCGTTCAAATTGGTCTACTTTTCTGGTTTTGCATTACTTTATTAGGCTTATTTGCAAACATCTTGTCTAGTTAGGAAAAAAAAGTTAATTGTTATTACAAAAATATTTAGTCAAGGGATTTAAATTTTGATTTTTTTTTTTAATACTATATATTTAAATATAGTATTGCTACTTGTTCCAGTAGTTTTTCTTCTTAAAAAAAATAATTATAAAGATGCTTAACTACTCATTATAAATAATTATAAGATGTGTTCACTAGATTGAAAATGCCTCTCGTATGTTGCACAGATGGTCACTGATTGCAGGGCGTGTGCCCGGGAGAACGGATAATGAGGTCAAGAATTACTGGAACATTCATTTGAGCAAAAAATTAGAAACACGATCAAAGATTCCGACGCGGAGAAGGAATTTTAAGGGATCTCGGCCACTAGACAGTACAGATCCTGAGAATCCGATGACGATAAATTCCACTGACGGTAACGGCAATTTGAATTCAAGATCTGCAGACGCGGCCGCAACCAATACTCCACAGCTTAATTCGCCAAGGGATTCGAACCTTGCACCTGTAGATGATTCCCGAAAAAAAAATTATTCCGGACCTGATTTCTTGAATTTCCGCCCTTGCAGCACCAGTGTGATGAGTGGCCTTAGAGAGCCATCGCCATTGTTGACAGATGAATTCGTTAGTGCAAAACTATTATGTCCAGTTAATGGTGATCAGGGAGTTTCTACAAGCGCCTTTGAAAATCTGAGCGTGGGATGGCCATGTTCAGATTTAATACATTCTTCGCCTTTTTACAGTTGGGTCGACATACTCCCTAATTGGATTAATTGCTCAGTCGAGATAGAGGATCAGTGGTTCCCAGGCCCAGCGAACGAGCATATCTGGCCCCTCAATGGTGAGCATGGTATTTGAATTACAGTTCGGCAGGTTTCAATCTCGTGCCACCATTAATTCATAGAATAATCTTTTGGTTTCAGAATAGATTCAATGTATTCGATTTCAAATTTAAATGGACATTTAGTACCTCCGCAGGTTTCTGTGCCCATTTGTATTTTACGAACTATGTAAAAAGTAAAAGAATTATTTGTCATTAAAAATATTTAAAATTACTCATAAGCTAGACATCAAATTAGTCATTTAAAAAAACCTTAACAATCCCAACTTTTAACTCCATAGCCTTTTAGCTTATTTTTATTTTCATTTATTTTTCTATGTAAGTTTTAACATAAATATTAAAATTTTGCAAAATTTTGAAAGAAAAAATTATTACTCGCATAAATTTATTTAAGTATGGAATTGACATGAATTTAAAAAGATCAAATTTAGTTATTTATAAGTTTTTTTAGAGTACAAAATACAATATATTATTTTTCATTGTTTAAATTGTATTTGTGAATGCTAAATAAAATATATAAAATAAAATAAATATTTTAATTATAAAAACTTAGTTTTTCATAACATATATATAAAAAAAATTTAATGATATGTAATTGACATTAAAATATTTTACTAAATTAATTTCTTTTATAATTAATATATTTTTAAGTATATATGTGAATATTAATTCTTATTAAAATATTTTATTAATAACCTAAATTGAATATCTTTTTATATACAAAATTAAAATATTTTATTGATAACTCACATTGAATATTTTTTTTATACACAAAATTAAAATATTTTATTGAAATAATTATAAATTAGTTAATATAGATCTAAAGAAGAGAGAAGTCAAACTTCACATGACATTTAGAGACAAATGAACAATACAAGAAATATATATTAGATTGTAAGAACTAAATGTTTATAGTCAAGAACAAAAACAATCAACCAAACTACAAGAGGTTATCAAAGAGCTAGAAGAAAAACTACATAACAATCTGGCCAAAATAGTTTGTAATGTAACTTCCATAAAAAGAAATGAATAAGCTCCCGAATTAGACCATAAGTTTATCAAATGAATGAACTTTGAAACCTATCATTTTTTATATTAAAGCACAAAAAGATAAAAACATGACAGCAATAATAAAACAACTAAACAGCAAATCACAAATTGAAATAACTTCACATAAACTAAAAAGCTAGCAAAAAGTATTAAACATAAATATCAAAAGTATTAAACATAAAGATAAATTGTTTTGTGTTAAGTTAAACTCTAATAACCATAAATATAACATTAAAAAAAAAAAGTAGCATTATAGAAGGAAGTTCAAAAGATAATTATTATTAGGTTTTGAGACCAAAAATATAATAATAAATAAGAATTTGGTACACTCTAGATTCTCACATGGAACTTCAATGGTTTTCCATGGAGCAAAAGGCATATCATAATTTGGATACTAATTGAAATTGATATTATGGCTCTAGTTGAATGTGGGAAGCTTGAAGAAATCCTCATAACTTATTACATAAAAAAGAGCATTTATTTCTTAATAAAAAATAAATTAATTAATTAATTAAAAAAAAAAAAATTTAGAATAAGATATTCACACCTTAAAAAATGAAGATAGTATCCTCTTATTAAGACTTTAAAGCTAAAATTGTAACTAAATATGTCATTCTTCTACACCTTAAAAAATGAATATAGTGTCCTCCTACTCAGACTTTAATGCTAAAATTGTAACTAATTATGTCATTCTTCTAAATAATGATTCTAATCCTAATCCTATTTTACTAGGACCTTGTTTCCACTAATATATACAAAAGAAACTTTGAAGACCTCAGTGAAAGTTTATTTGGTACTGAACTAGTCAAGCTTTGTAGTTCTCAATATCTACTAATTTGCAATGATTTAATGAAATGGTCAAATTCTAACCAAATGGCTTGCAACCATTTGTTGGGAAGTAGTCTCATAGATCATTTGATTTCAAATATCCTCACATACAACTAAATGGTAAAATTTGATCTTTTCTTAAAGGAATTAAATAGTGAATTAAATCTCCTATCATATAAGAACAATATTAACTACCTCCATCATAATTTTAGAACACTGGACTCTCTAGCTCTTTTAAAAAAAATTATCAAGGTGATAGGGAAAAGTAAATTAATACAATCACCCCTTGGTATGACAATGAGTGTAAAATTGCTAGAAAAGTCATCAAATTTGTTTTTAATAATTTCTTAAAATTAGGTAAAAAAAAAACTCTAGTAGTTGAAAGGAAAAAGACTACATTATAAGACAATGAGAGAAATTTTTCTATCTACTAAATATAGATCCTAATATATATGGAGACAAATTTTAACTAATAAAGCTAAAGAAAATAATATGATTCCCATTAAGCAATGAAACTCCTACCTTAGAGAATATTTTTCAATCTCATATGGCTACACACAACATTCCAAATGTTAATATAAAGGATGAAATGTTTCTTTTTTTAGAATATATAAATTTTGGTCTTAAACAAAACACGAGAGTGAAATCTAAGGACATCAATGGCTACCAATAAAGGAATTTTGGGGTATATAATGAGTCTCTTAAGGAAAAAATAAAATAATAGTTTTTTTTACTAGGACAATTGGCATTTGGGTGGGTTTCGTATTATATAATAAGGGGTCTATTCTTGTTGCCACCTCTATAGCCCTAGGTGGACCAAACCACCCCCAACATTTGGGCCATGGGTAAGCAACTGTGGAATTAAACATGAGACCTTTAATTCACAATAATTTATTCTTGTTGCCACCTCTATAGCCCTAGGTGGACCAAGTCATCCCTAACATTTGGGCCATGGGTAAGCAACTATGGAATGAACATGAGACCTTGAACTCACAATACTTTGCATTTTCACACGCTTGCAATGTGAGATTCCCGAGGAGGGGTGTTAATAATAAAATAAGAGTTATGATTTGTTTAAAGAAAAAGAAAAAAACTATTTTTATTGTTGTATTTGTGTATTATCTTCTTCGATATTTACTCAAATGCCAAGGGTAGGCACCCATTGGATTTGGAATTGCATCTAGAAGTGCCTACACTTGACATTTTAGTAAACCTATAAGGAGATCAATTTGAATATAGAATTAAAAATAGGTAGCTTTCTTCTTTTTCCCCCAAAAATATTTACCCTTGGAGATGACATCATCATCATCTTGAATATTATTGGTTCTTTTAAAATTGATTTTGTTAGTAACTAAAAGAAAAGTTTGTTTTGACTGGAAATCATTCAATTTTGGACCATCTTATTATTGTACCTGCCCCCATCAGCTATTATGCATTGGGTTTTTTGTGATGTTGACATTAATTTCTTTATTTGCAATTTTTTTTTATAGTTTTCCATAGTTACACATTAAAAAAAATTATTTTTTATTTATTTAAATTATTTAAATTTATTTTTCTGATTTCTTATTGGTTCATACTTTGAACATGTTATTGAAAAATGCTTTGTAGATTGTGCTAAAAGTACAATGCATAATTAACAACATTTAATAATTTATTTATTATGCATTGCTTGCCATATTCAATTTCCATGTGAAAGGGAAGGAATTCTGTACGGGAGTTAGGAAATGAAAAACTGTGCCCAGAGATGGCCACTTGGCCCATGAGGGGCCACTATTTCAATTGGATAGGTGTACATTGTTACCAGCATTAACACTGCCTACCATACATTCTTGAATTGTGTCAAAATTAATTAAATCTCAAATTACAAAGCAAATAACTGAGAGTATTCGAAATGTTGTTTCAGACCAATGTGGGATTTGTAGTGTTGTTTCAAACCAATGTGGGATTTGTAAAACCATAATCTACAGTCTGTCTAGAATATCTCTGCCATCATTCTCCCACAAAATATTTTACACTACCCAGAACACCCATGGCCACCTCATTGTTCCACTATATTTTACTGTACATTACTAACATGGCATAAATAAATTAAATTATTGATAATAAAAAATAAAATAAAATTCCTAATATCAAACGTTGTAAAAAACAGTTTAATTTTTAGTAAACACCAAAACTAATTCAATGTCAATGCAAATCAAATCATTACATGGATAAGAAGTTATGTCATTAGTAAATGAACCAAAATTTCTGTGTTTCTCTTAACCTTGATTTGATAGAATATTTATTAAATTTATAACAAACACATCCTGTACAACTTATGATAATAAGCACCACAAATTACAATAATAATAATCAGAGGTTCAAATTTCGATAAATGAATTTTATATATATATATATATATATATATATATATATATATATATATATATATATATATATACTCGTACAATAACGAACTTCTATTCACAGAAGATTTTGGTTTAATAAGTTATATCATTAATAAATGAATCAAAATTTGTGTATTTGCTTGATGCGATAGCATGGTTATTAAAGTTATCATAAACAATTCCTCCGCAACTTGTGATAATAATAGTTACGACAATAAAAGTGTGAAGTTTAAAATAGTCTGAGGTTTAAAAGTAAAATGATATATGGCGGAGGTTTAAATTTATATATATATATAGTTCTTATTGTACTTGCTCTCTGCAGGCATTATGTATTGGGTTTTTTGTGATGTTGACATTAATTTCTCTATTTGCAATTTTTTTTTATAATTTTCTATAGTTAAACATTAAATTTTTTTACTGTTTATTTATTTAAATTATTTAAATTTATTTTCTGATTTCTTATTGGTTCATACTTTGAACATGTTATTGGAAAATGCTTTGTAAATTGTGCTAAAAGTACAATGCATAACTAACAACATTTAATAACCCAAATCCAAATTTACTTCATGATATTTGAAGCGAAGTTCTCAAGAAAACCATCACATAAAACTAAATGACCCGGCACGACCAGATCTTTCGATGTAATGACAACCAAGGGAAAAAGGCACAGGAAGAAGCTCCTTCCACCTACCATGTTTTGTTCAAGTTTAGATAATTAATTTAAAAAATAACTCGTCACAACGTCTCAAATGGATGCAACCTAATTAATAACCATGAGAGTCAATATTAATAGTAATTCTATACAATTTTTCAATGGATGCAATGTAATTAATAACCTTGGGAGTCGTAATTAATAATCCGATGCAATGTTTCAATGGATGCAACGTAATTAATAATTCTCTGCAATGTTTCAATGAATTCAACATAGTTAATAATATCGAGAGTTGTAATTAATAACGAAATCTGCAAATAAAAATTTTGAAGCCTACAATTGATGTTCCATTCATACAAATTGTTTGATTTTACCATTAAGTTATTTTCTTGATAATATATCTATTTATTTAATTAGTAGATTCCTTACACAAATATTTTTATAGGACAGCTTGGCAGATATTGTGTACAAGGGAGGAATATAAACTAATTCAAATAAATGTTTGTAAGAAAGGTTTATTAAAGGCTTGCTTCAAGTTAAATTTGTTTTTGATAGACAATTTTTTTGAATCATTTTTCAAGGGTCGGAATAAGATATTATGTATGGCAACCCAAAGAGTGGAAACTACCTCAAATATATACATTTTCATGAGGACGTATAATTATTAAAAATGAATGTTCTAAAATAAATTCATTTTAATATATTAAACTGGTTTGATAATAGGTTTTGTTGATTATGGATAAAGGTTAATCTTTCATTTTTTTTTTAACTGTAACGGGTATGTTTTTATTTATATGGAGAAAAAGATTGGACTTATGCCATGGCAGCCATCATTACATTGCATTTGTTTTTGTTTCTTGTTCTATTACAAGTTGCAGCTTCCTCATGGGTTGCAGAGTTGGAATGAGCTGTCGCCATTTATGAGAAGTTGTCCTTTCCCAAGTGTGCAACCTTTGTTCACCATAAGATCTGCTTCACTGTTCAAGATTCTGAGGATATGGAGGAATTTGTAGGAGTCAAAGTCGAGTAGGACTCTCTTTAATCTTCTCAAAGTTTTGTTGAGGCTTGCATTGGTGAACAATTTTTCCGTATTTAATTTTTTTATTAAGATCTCTGAGTCTCCAAAAGCTTGGAATTCTTTGTCACCTCTGTCTCTGGCTATTTGACAAGCTTTGAGGAGGCCTAGGATCTCTGCTTGGTTGTTGGTTTTTTGCCCGATGCCCCAGCAAAAGCTGTCCCTTCTTTTTCCGTCCGGGGCATAGATGGCCCCTCCAGCTCCTGCTACCCCAGGGTTGCCTTTGGAGGCTCCATCGAATAATATCGTAGTTATTTTTTGTTTTCACCACCATTCATGAATGGTAGCTTCGGAGTCTCTTTTGCACCATTCCAGATTCACTGAATGAGGGGCTGATAGCTGCTTCCGAGGGTGGGGGGAAAGGGGGCCCAGCCACCTCTCTTCTTTAGGGAGAAGAAAAGGATCTTCTGAAAAATATTGTTGTTGGGCTGCTTCCAGGAGGAAGGATTTGGCCTTTACTGCTACTGAGAAGGGAGCTTGCACCTTTTCGTTGAATATCAGATCATTCCAAGCCAACCAGATCTACCAGCGCACAAATTTGGGGATAGCGTTCCAGACTTTTCTCCAAAAGGATTTGTTGGGGATTTTATTGGGATAGCATTGATTCCATGAATCAAATAGATCAGCAACAAAGTTAAATGGGGGGACTATGATTTGAAGCTCATGGAGAATGAGTCCCCACACTTCTTTAGCAAACTTACATTCCATGAAGAGGTGCTTGGATGTTTCTAAGCTGCTTCTGCACAGCTCGCATCTATGCGGCCCAACTATACTTTTTTTCATCAGGTTGTCTCTAGTTAACAGCTTGTTATGGACCAGCATCCAAAAGAAGAAATTTACTTTAGGAAGAGCAAGCGGTTCTCATACTTTCTTCCAGTAATCCGGTGTTTTACTGCTATTCCTAATGGGCTGGAGGGCGCTATAAGCTGCTACTATTGTGTAGCTTCCAGATTGCCCCCATCCCCAACTTTCCTTAATTTTTCTATTCACTGGGGCCGCTTCTTCTTCAGTAATTCTTCGAGAGTGAGCTTCTACTGGTTTAAATGTTCAGGGACTCCAAAAAAATCCCATCCTTGCCAATCATTGTGGCGATCCCATTTGGATAAATCGTGGACACTGTTAATCCCTGCGCGTTCCAACCAATTTTTTAAGTCTGCGACTTCTTCAACTTCCGAGAGAGGGTCTCGGTCCATTATTCGATCATACCACAGGTTTGTTTGTTTGTCGTTACCTGGAATCTTGTACGCCTTACCTTTGAAGAAATTCAGGCTTTTGCTGCATAGTTTCCAAACCTGTGTGCAGTTGATTGTTTGACTTGCCTGCATATTTCTGAGCGGCACCTTGTGGGCGTACTTCGATTTCAGCGTTTCACAGACAAGATGCTTGGGATCCTTGAATAGGTTCCACAGGATTTTGCCTCCCATCGCCAGGTTGACAAGAGCAGGGTTGCGGATTTGTAGACCTCCCTTAGGGATTGAACGTTTGACCAGGTCCCATTTCACTAAATGAATTTTATGTTGATTTCCCTTCCCCCCCTGCCAGAGGAAGTCTCGAAGAATTTTGGAGATTTGATCCGTCGCACTTTTTTGGGCGAATAGGAAGGCTGCTTGGTAAATTGGGAAAGCAGATAACACAGACTTGATTAGGATAGCCTTGCTTCCTTTTGTGAGCCAGTATCCTCCCCAGGTTGTAATTTTTGATTTAATTTTGCTGATAATTTCGGACCACAGTGACCTCTTATTGAAACCATTTGTGATGGGAAGGCCGAGATATTTTATCTTCTCCCAATGGGCATGACTATTGAAGCCAAGAAGGTTAGAGATACTTGTGAGCTCATGCTGCTCAATGTTCCAGCCATAGACTTCACTTTTTCTTTCATTGATTGAGGCTCTTGAAACCCTGCAGTAGCATTTAAGGACAGCATAAAAGGCTTAGGAAATTCTAACAGAGGCACCTCCAAGGAGGAGAGAGTCATCCACAAATAGAGCATGGTTCTGAGCTGGAGAGAAATTGGAAGGTTTGAGGCCAGGAAGGGAGCCTGCAACTTTTTCAGCTGATAGCTTTCTACTGAGGGAATCCGCCATCAGGATATACATGAAGGGAGAGAGCAGGCATCCTTGCCTGAGGCCTCTCTGGGCTTGGAAAAAAGGAGTAGGGCGACTGTTGACAAGAGGGGAAATCCAGGGGTTGTCAGTACAGGCAATGATAAGATTGACAAACTGGGAGGAGAAGCCAAAGGAATGGAGGACTTTGTAAAGGAAAGAGTGATTGACTCGGTCAAAAGCATTAGCCATGTCAAGTTTTATCAGCATCCCTTTTTATTTTCGCTGATTGCTTGAGTGAATTGTCTCCTGAACTTGGATAAAATTATCCAGGATGTGCCTGCCTTCTACGAAGCCACCTTGATTGCTAGAGATCAGCCTATTTAGCAAGGGCGTAATCCTGTTTACTAGAAGCTTTGCCAGAATTTTGTAAGAGGCATTACAAAGCGATATAGGCTTGAATCTAGCGAAGGTTTCAGGATTGGTTTCTTTAGCAATAAGGGCGAGGTAGGTGGAATTAGTTCCTCCTCCTACCTTGGCTTTTTTCATGAATCCTTTTATCATCTTTAAGAGATCCGCTTTGATGATGTCCCAGCACGTCTTATAGAAGTGTATGGTGAATCCATCGGGCCCAGGAGCCTTATCCGAATCCATAGACCAGATAACTTTAATGATTTCTTCTTCAGTGATAGGGTTAATGAGTGCGGAATTGTCTTCAGGGCTAACCAGGAGAGGAGATCAGCAGTTTCCTCCTCATTGCCTTGATTTCCTGCGGTGTAGAGATGTCTGAAATGACTTTCAGCTGCCTCTTTTATCTGGCTGAACCCTTTACAAATTTGCCCCTCTACTGTTGTTATTTTAGAGATACGATTTCTAGAGAGTCTTGCTCGATATTGACGATGGAAGAAGGAGGTGTTCCGGTCACCAGCCTTCAGCCACAGACTTCGAGATTTGATTCTCCAATACTCTTCCTCCATTCGGAAAGATCGAAATGATGAACATTGAATTTTTACTTCTTTGTCAAGCAGCGCTGATGTGATATCTTTGCTTTCCATTTCGACTTGCAGTGCCTCTAATGACTGCACTATTTCTTTTCTTTAGCTGGTTGGATTTGGGGAAGGTTTCCTTATCCAATCCTTCAGGGCTTGCTTTGTGGCTTTGAGCTTTTGTTCCCACACATAACTAGAGGACCCTGAGAAGGATTTGGCCCATGTTGTTTTCACTATATCGATGAAACCATCCCTTTCGATCCAGAGAAGGCTGAATCGAAAGGGGATTGGACCCAGATCTTCTTCATCTTCTAGAATGAGCTGAATTGGTTTGTGATCTGAGGTCAATTTGTGAAGAATTTTGGTGGTGATTATCTTCTTGTTCATCATCAGAGCGCCTTGGACCAGAAATCGATCCAGACGGGCAGAGATATGATCCTCTCCCACTCTGTTGTTGGACCATGTGTAGAGCCCTTTGGCCGGTATGAAATCTAGAAGATCCCACTGCTGAATGAGGTCTTCCACCAGGGGGAGCATGGGGTCTCTGCTGATGATTCCTCCGCTTTTTTCTTTGGATTTTAAAACAATATTTAAATCCCCAGCAAGAATGATGTTTCTTGGGGAATGTTGCTCTAGGAATTCGAAGAGGGAGTTCCAACAGTCTCTCTTTTCTGAGTGCAGAACAGGTACATAAAGATTGAAGAGGGAGATGGTCAACTTACTTGTACAATGCGTTAGTTCCGTGTAGATCCAGTGCTGGGTCTCGTGGGATTTGTTCAGCTGGAAAAGATCTTATGTCCAAAGAGTTGCGAGCCCTCCGGATGAGCCTCTTGAGCTAACTGCTCTTCCTACGCTTTTCTTCCATTTCGTCTTGCTGATGTCTAGAAGGGATTTTCCCTCTATCTTAGTCTCTTGGAGCATGAGAATATCTGAGGGTTCTATTTTGAGAAGATCCTTGACCGCTTCTGCTTTCGAGGGGTTACCCAGACCTCTACAGTTCCAAGAGACGAGACGCATTATTGACCAGGGGTGGGGTGGGAGCCTCCCTTAGGGGGCCTGGTCCTGGTGTTTCTCCCAATAGACATCTCTATTGTGGGTTGGATTCCTTGGGTTTTGAGCCTTTCAGCCTCCTCTTCCCTTACTTCTCTGCGGGATTTCCTGCCGACTTTTTTTGTGGGCTGCTCGTAGGTTTCATCCTCCGAGGAGTCGGAACTATCAGCTGGTTTTTTCCTTGTGACATCTGCATATGAGGGATTGGAAGGGCTTCCTTGGAAGGCTTCCAGATGAGCCATTTCCCCATCTTCTTTGTTAGTGATAGGAGGTCCAGTATGATCTGAATTTTCCGAGACTATTGTAGTTGGCTTGCTCTGAATACTTTCTTTGCCATTTGAGTTCTTTTCTTGGGTGGGGTTGGAGCTGCTTGGTGCCTCATTCGGAGTGCCTTTCTCGTTGCCTTTTTTGTGATTGGTGTTTTTTTGTACTAGGGTCCATTTCTCACCATTTTGTTTGTCTTGTTGTTCTTCCGCCTTTTTCTTGCAATGTTTGGTGAAGTGCCCATAGCCATGGCAGTGTCTACATTTGAAAGGGAGTTGTTCATAGTCCAGCTCTTGGACATGCGTCCATCCTGCAACTGTAAGTTTGATGGCTTCCGGCAAACCCTCCTCCAGATCTACTTCGACACAGATGCGAGCACATGAGTATTGGTCTTTTCTTACAACTTGATCTATATATTTTCCTAAGCCGTTGTTGATGATCTGAAGAGAATTTTGATTCCAGCAGTGGAGGGGGAGATGGGGAAACCGCACCCACACCGGTACAGCAGATGGGACATCCTGAGCTGGGTCGAAGTCTGGCGACCATTTGTTAAGATATAGGCCTTGCGGGCCCATAAAATAAGGTCTGTTCCTGAAGATTAAGCTTCTATCCTATGCACTTTCGAAGACGAAAACAAAAAAACCTTTGCCAACGAAGTAACTTTTTATTCCTTCTTTAGTTAACGGCGTCCAATTCCTTTGAGTCCAATCCTCCACCGACTTGCGAGAGGTCCAAAGGCCCGTGAACTGGCCTATGAGACCTCTCTCAGCAAGATTCAAAGCTGCTTTGCAGGTTTCTTCTTCAGGAAGGGCTACCGAGGGAATGGTTTCCATCTTCTTGACGAACTTCTGTTGACTGGCTGAAGGCAGGCGCTTGTTACACGAGCCAATCATAGCTTTGAAAGCAATAACCTTCGGGGGAGGGGCCAGGGGTGGGTCCAGGGGAGGATCC